>CM045767.1:402500-1002500 GCA_025200525.1 Camellia lanceoleosa
AGGGTTTAGGGTTTTAGGGTTCAGGGTTTAGGGTTTAAGGTTTAGGGTTTAGGGTTTGGGGTTTAGGGTTTAGGGCTTAGGGTTTAGGGTTTAGGGTTAAGGGTTTGGGGTTTAGGGTTTAGGGTTTAGGATTTAGGGTTTGGGGTTTGGGTTTTAGGGTTTAGGGTTTAGGGTTTTAGGTTTTAGGGTTTAGGGTTTAGGGTTTTTAGGGGTTTAGGGTGTCGGGTTTAGGGTTTAGGATTTAGGTTTGTGCGATGCATAAAATAAGCAGTGTAAGCGCATAAACAGTCACGATCATAAAATAAGCAGTGATAAACTGCACAAAAGCAGTCGATCATAAGAAAGTCACAGTGATAAAGCGCACAAAAGCGATTGCAATCTTAAGAAAGCACGAGTGATAAAGCGCACAAAAGCAGTCGATCATAACACGGTCACAGTGATAAAAGGCACAAAATAGTGCGATGTGCAAGAAAGCGCGAGTGTTAAACTGCACAAAACAGTGCGATGTGCAACCTGTAGCGAGTGTACGCACAAAATAGTGCGATGTGCAACCTGGTAGCAGTGATAACTGCACAAAATAGTGCGATGTGCAAAAGCAGTAGCAGTGATAAGCGCACAAAAGCGGTCGATCGCAAAATAACACAGTGTAAAGCGCACAACATAGTGCGATCGCAAGAAAGTGCAGTGTAAATTGCACAAAAAGCAGTGCGATGTGCAAAATAAGCGCGAATGATAAAGCGCAATACGGTCACGGTCGCCAAAATAAGCGCAGTGATAAGCGCACAAAAGCGGTCGCGATCGCATAAAATAAGCGGGAGTGTAAAATGCACAAAACAACTGCGATCGCAAAAGCAGCAGTGTAAACGGCACAAAAGCAGTGCGATCGCCAAAATAAGCGCGATTATAAACTACACAAAAGCAGTCACGGTCGCGCAAAATAAGCGAGTAAAAGCGCACAACCGCAGTCGCGATCGTAAAGCTGCAGTGATAAAGCGCATATAACGGTCACGATCATAACCTGTTGTAGTGTAAAGCGCACAAAAGCAGTCGCGATCGCATAACCTGTAGCAGTGATAATGCACAAAAGCGGTCGCGATCGCAAAACAACGCGAGTGATGAGGCGCACAAAAGCGGTCGCGATCGCGCGCATCGGTGATAATGCACAAAGCGATTGTGATCGCAAAATAAGCGCGAGTGTAAGCGCAAAAGCGATGCGATCGCAAAATAGCGTGAGTGATACGCACAACGGTCACGATGCACAAAATAAGCGAGTGTAAAATACACAAAAGCGATGTGATCGCAAAATAGCGCGAGTGACAAAGCGCAAAAACGGTGCGATCTTTGGAAATAAGCGCGGCGTAATTTGCACAAAAAGTCGATCTCAAACTAGCGAGTGTAAAGCACAAAAGCGGTGCGATCATAAAGCAGCGTGGTAAAATGCACAAAATAGTGCGATCGCGCAAAATAAGCGAGTGATAAACGCACAAAAGCGGTCGTGATGCCAAGCGTGAGTGATAACCGCACAAAAGCGGTCGTTCGCAGAAAGCGTAGTGATAAACTGTACAAAATAGTGCGATGCACAAAATAGCGCGAGTAATAAACTGCACAAAACAGTGTGATGCACGCATCAAGTGATAAACTACACAAGACAGTGCGACGCGAAAAATAGCGCGAGTGATAAACTGCACAACATAGTGCGATGCGCAAGAAACCGCGAGTGATAAACTACACAACACAGTGTGATGTGCAACATAGCGTGAATGTGAACTGCACAAAAGCGGTAGCGATCATAAAATAAGCGTGAGTGTCAATTGCACAAAAGCAGTCACGATCGCCAAAATAACGCGAGTGTAAATGCACGAAAAGCAGTCGATCGCCAAAATGGCGCGAGTGTAATCTACGCAAAAGCGGTCGCGATGTGCAAAATGGCGAGTGTAATGCACAAAATAGTCGATCGCCAAAATAAGCGCGAGTGGTAAGCTGCACAAAAGCAGTCGAAGCGCAAAATGGCGCAGTCTAAAGCGCATAAAGCAGTCGATGCACACGATGCAAATCGCAGTGTAAACTACACAAAAGCAGTCGCGATCATAAAATAAGCGCGAAGTGATAAAGCGCAAAAATAGTCGATCGCAAAAAGCAGTGATAAACTACACAAAAGCGGTATCTGCAGCGCCAAAAAAGCGAGTGATAAAGCTGCACAAAAGCGGCGATCGTAAAGCAGCTTAGTGATAAAGCGCAAAAACAACTGCGATCGCCAAAAACAAGCGGTGTATAAACTGCACAAAACAGTGCGATGCGCAAAATAGCGGCGTGATAAACTGCAAAAAACAATGCGATGTGCAAAATACCGCGAGTGTAAATTGCACAAAATAGTGCGATGTGAAAAATAGCGTGAGTGTAAACTGCACAAAACAGTCACGATCGCCAAAAAGCAGCGAGTGATAAAGCGCACAAAATCACGATGCAAAAGCAGTAGTGATAAAGCGCACAAAAGGTGCGATCACGCAGTGATAAGCGCCAAAAAGCAGCGAGTGTAAAGCGCACAAAATAGTGCGATCATAAAGCAGCAGTCATAAAGCAGTCACGATCGCAAAAATAGCGAGTGATAAAAGCACAAAAGCGGTCGCGATCGCAAAAATGGGAGTGATAAAGCGCACAAAAGCGGTCACGATCGCGCAAAAAGCGCGAGTGATAAGCACAAAGCGGTCACGATCGTAAAAGTAGCGTAAACTGCACAAAATAGTGCGATCGCAAAAGCGCGTGTGTAAAGCGCACAAAAGTGCGATGTGCAAAAGCAGTAGTGATAATGCACAAAACAATGCGATCGCCAAAATAAGCCTGTAAATGCACAAAATAGTCACGATCGCAAAAGCAATGAGTGATAAAAGCACAAAAGCATTGCGATCAAAAAGCAGCGAATGATAAGCGCACAAAATAGTCGCGATCACGGAAGATAGTGATGTAAAAGCGCAAAAGCGGTCGCGATCGCCAAAATGGCGAGTGATAAGCGCACAAAATAGTCGATGTGCAAAAAAGCGGTGATGTAAATTGCACAAAATAGTGCGATCGCAAAATAAGCGCAAGTGATAAAGCGCACAAAATAGGTCGATCGTAAAAGAGGCGAGTGTAAACACAAAAGCAGTCGATCATAAAAGCAGCGAGTGTAAAGCGCACAAAACAGTCACGATCAAAATAAGCGGAGTGTAAAGCGCACAAACAATGCGATCGCAAAATAAGCGCGAGTGATAAACTGCACAACATAGTGCGATGTGCAAAACAGCGTGAGCGATAACTAGCGCACAAAAGCAGTCACGATCGCAAAATAGCGAGTGATAAGCGCACAAAAGCAGTCTGATCGCAAAAAGCGTGAGTGTAAAGCACAAAAGCAGTGCGATCGCCAAAATAGCATAGTGTAAACGCACAAAAGCGGTGCGATCGCCAAAATAAGCGCAGTGTAAAGCGCACAAAAGCGGTCACGATCGCAAAATGCGAGTGTAAATTTGCACAAAAAGTCACGATCGCCAAAAGAGCAGTGATAAAGCGCACAAACAGCGATCTGCAAAAGCAATGCGAGTGTAAAGCGCACAAAAGCAGTCACGATGTGCAAAATAGCGCGAGTGATAAAGCGCACAAAAGCAGCGATCGCAAAAGCAATATGAGTGATAAACCACACAAAAGCAGTCGCGATCGCCAAAATAAGCGAGTGATAAACTGCACAAAAGAGTGCGATGCGTAAAAAGCGCGAGTGATAAAGCGCACAAAAGCAGTCACGAGCATAAAAGCAGCGCGAGTGTAAAGCGCACAAAAGCGGTCACGAACATAAAAAGCAGTAGTGATAAAGCGCACAAAAGTCGATCGCAAAAGCAGTATGATGATAAAGCGCACAAAAGTCGCGATCGCAAAATAAGCGAGTGTTAACACAAAAGCAGTGCGATCAAAATAGCGAGTGATAAACACAAAAGCGATTGTGATCGCAAAAAAAGCAGTGAAAATGCACAAAAGCGTGCAATGCGTAAAATTAGCGAGTGATAAAGCGCACAAAATGGTCGCGATCGCCAAAAGCAGTAATGATAAAGCGCACAAAATAGTCGCGATCAAAAGCAATGCAGTGATAAACCGCACAAAAGCAGTCACGATCGCAAAAGCAGCCAGTGATAAACGCACAAAACAATGCGATCATAAAAGCAGTGTAAAGCGCACAAAACGATCACGATAAGCCAAAATAGCAGTATGAGTGTAAAGCGCACAAAAGCGGTCACGATCGCCAAAAGCGGTGATGTAAAACGCACAAAAGCGGTCGCGATCGCATAAGCGAGTGATAAATTGCACAAAAGCGGTGCGATCATAAAGCACATGAGTGTAAAGCGCACAAAATAGTGCGATCGCCAAAACAAGCCTTGAGTGTAAAGCGCAAAATAGTCGATCATAAAGCAGTAGTGATAACGCACAAAAGCGTGTGATGTCATACACAAAAGCAGTACGATCGCGGAAAATAGTGATGCATAAAGCGGTAGCGATCGTAAAAAGCGTAAAGTGTAAAGCGCACAAAAGCGTGCGATCGCAAAAGCGCGAGTGATAAAGCACAAAAGCGTCGATCAAAAAGCGCGAGTGTAAAGCGCAAAAGCGATGGGATCGCCAAAAGCAGTAGTGATAAGCGCACAAAAGCGGTCGCGATGCGCAAAACCACGCGAGTGATAAACTGCACAAAACTGCGCGATGTGCAAAATAGCGCGATTGATAATGCGCCAAAAGCGGTCGCGATCGTAAAACAGCGCCCGGTCATGAGCGCGAAAGCGGCGATCGTAAAAAGCGGCCACGATGCGCAAAATAATGCTCGTCGTAAAGTGCACAAAACAGAGCGAGTGAAAACTACACAAAACAGTGCAACACACAAAATAGCGCGAGTGATAAACTGCCCAAAAGCGGTCACGATGCACAAAAGCGCCCGATGTAAACTACAAAGCGATTGCAATCGCCAAAAGCAGCAGTGTAAAGCTTGGAAAAGCAGTGCGATCGCCAAAAGCGGCAGTGATAAAGCGCACAAAAGCGGTCACGATCATAAGCGTAGCGAGTGTACATGCACCAAAGCGGTCGCGATGTGCACTAAAATGATGATAAAGCGCACAAAGCAGCGAGATCGCCAAAAGCGGTCACGATCGCAAAATTGCGCGAATGACAATGCACAAAAGCGGTCACGATGGGCAAACTAAGCGCGAGTGTAAGCGCATAAGCAGTCACGATCGCCAAAAGCAGTATGGTGATAATGCACAAAAGCGGTAGCGATCGCAAAATAAGCATGATGTAAACTTCACAAAAGCAGTCACGATCGAAAACAACACAGTGAAAGCGCACAAAATAGTCACGATCGCCAAAAAGCAGTAGCGAGTGAAACACAACACAAAATGGTGCGATCGCAAAAATAGCATAGTGTAAAGCCACAAAAGCGGTCGATCGCCATAAGCCAGTGATAAACTACAAAAGCGGTCGATCGTAACCGTAGCGGCAGTGTAAAAGCACACAAAACAATGCGCGATCGTAAGCAGCAGTGAAAACAACACAAAATAGTCGCGATCTTAAAAGAGCCTTGGTGATAAAGCACAAAATAGTCACGATGCAAAAAGCAGTAGCAGTGTAAAGCGCAAAACGGTCACGATACACAAAAGAACGCGAGTGATGCATTGCACAAATTGTACGATGCGCAAAACACCACGAGTGTAAACTGCACAAAATAGTGCGATGCGCAAAACTGCACGAGTGATAAACTCCACAAAATAGGGTGACGGGCAAAACAGCGCGAGTGTAAACTACAAAAAACAGTCACGATCGCATAAAGCAGTATAAGTGATAAACTGCACAAAAGCAGTAGCGATCATAAAACCGCGATCGCCAAAATAAGCGCGATTATAAGCACAAAACAATGTGATCATAAAAGCAGTAGCAGTGATTAAGCGCAAAAGCGGTCGTCATAAAATAGAACGAGTGATAAACTGCAGAAAATAGTCGCGATCGCATAAAATAGCACAGTGATAAAGCGCACAAAAGCAGTCACGATGTGCAAAATAGGCGAGTTATAAACTCTGAAAGCAGTCACGATCATAAAAGCGGCGTGGGTGTAAGCGGCACAAAAGCGGCGATCATAAAACCGCGAGTTTCAAGCTGCACAAAATAGTCGATGCACAAAAGCAGTATGAGTGATAAAGCTGCATAAAAGCAGTGAGTGTAAAGCGCAAAAGCGATTGTGATCTTGTGAGCAGTAGCAGTGAAAAGCGCACAAAATAGTCACGATCGCCAAGGCGGTAGCAGTGTAAACTCAAAAAAGTCGCGATCATAAAGCAGTGCAGTGAAAAGTGCACAAAAGCGGTCGCGATGTGCAAAAGCGCAGTGATAAACTACACAAAAGCAGTCGATAAACAAAAGCTGCGAGTGTAAAGCGCACAAAAGCGGTCGACGCGTGCAAAATAAGCAGCGAGTGTAAAGCGCACAAAAATGGGGCGATCATAAAGCGGCAGTGATAAAATGTAGAAAATAGTCACGATCGCCAAAAGCGATGCAAGTGTAAAGCGCACAAAATAGTCAATCATAAAAGCAAAGTGATAAAGCGCACAAAATAGGCGATGTACAAAAGCAGTAGCAGTGTAAACTGCAAAAAGCGGTCACGATCGCCATAAAGCAGTAGCAGTGATAAAGCGCACAATAAGCGCGATCATAAAGCAGTAATGGCGCACAAAATAGCGAGTGTACTTGCACAAAATAAAAGCAGTCGCGATCGCAAAAAAGCAGTCTGAGTGTAAAGCTACGCCAAAAGCAGTCGATGCACAAAAGCGGCCGATAAAGCGCACAAAAGCGGTCACGATCGCCAAAAGCAGTAGTGATAAAGCTACTAAAAAGTGATCATAAAATAAGCCTTGTAAAGCTGCACAAAAGCGGTGGATCATAAAGCAGTAGCGAGTGAAAGCGCCTGAAACGGTCACGATGTGCAAAAGCGCGTGTGATACCTTGCACAAAATAATCACGATCGCAAAAGTAGCAGTGTAAACCTAAAAATAGTCAGGTCGCCAAAAGCGGCCAGTGATACACCACATAAAATAGTACGATGTGCAAAGCAGCGCGAGTGTAAACTGCACAAAACAGTGCGATGCGTAAAATAGCGCGAGTGATAAACTGCACAAAACAGCGCGACGCGCAAAATAGCGCGTTTGTAAACTGCACAAAACAGTGTGATTCGCAAAACAGTATGAAGTGAAAGCACACAGCAGTGTCACGATCTTGTGAAAGGCCGGCGATACCTTGCACAAAAGCGATTGCAATCATAAAAGCAGTATGATGTCGCCCAAAGCGGTCACGATCGCATAAAGCAGTATGACGATGCACTGCACAAAATAGTGCCATGCGCAAAATAGCGAGTGTAAACCATACAAAACAGTGCGATGGGCAAAATAGCGTGAGTGGTAAACAGCACTTGATGTAATCATAAAAAAAGCGCGAGTGATAAAGTGTACAAAACAATCGCGATGCACAAAAGCAGTCTGAGCGTAAAAGCGCATAAAGCAGTCACGATGCAAAAGAGCACTAGTGACAAAGCGCACAAAAGCAGTGCTATCGCATAAGCGACGAGTGTAAAGCGCACAAAAGCAGTCACGATCATAAAGCAGTAGCCGGGTGTAAGCGCACAAAAGCAGTCACGATCAAAGAGAAAACGCAGTGATAAAGCTGCACAAAAGCGGTCGATCGTAAAAGCAATGCGAGTGTAATTTGCAAAAAGCAGTCGATGTCAAAATAAGCGCGAGTGATAAAGCGCACTAAGCGGTGCGATCGCCAAAACTCGCAGGTGTAAACCGCACAAAAGCTATCGCGAGTCGATGCACAAAATAAGCGAGAGTGATCGCGCACAAAAGCAGATTGGGATCGTAAAAACGCGAGTGATAAAAACATACAAAAGCAGTCACGATCGCCAAAAGCTAGTGTAAAATGCATAAAACAGTGCGATGAGCAAAAGCAGTAGCGGTGATAATTGAACAAAAGCAGTAGCGATCGCCAAAATAGCGACGATCGCAAAATAAGCGCCCGATGTAAAGCGAACGAAATAGTCGGTCGCAAAAGCGGCCGCAGTGAAAACTGGACAAAATAGTGCGATGTGCAAAAGAGCGCGCGTGACACACAGTCCAAAATGGTGCGATGCGCCAAAAGCAGTGAGATGTTGCACAAAAGCAGTCACGATCGCATAAAAGCAGTAGTGTAAACCGCCAAAAGCTGTCGCGATCATAAAAGCAGTCCGATCATAAAATAAGCGAGTGATAATGCACAAAATAGTCGCGATCGTAAAAACGCAGTGAAAGCTGTACAAAAGCAGTCACGATCGCAAAAGCAGGCGAGTATAAAATGGATAAAACAATGCGATGAGCAAAATAGCGCGGCTGATAAACTTCACAAAAGCGGTAGCGATCGCCAAAGCAACGATCGCCAAAATAGTCGCGAGTGTGAACAAAAGCAGTCAGGTCGCCAAAAGCGGCCGCGGGTGAAAAGTGCGGACAAAAGAAGCGAGTGATACACAGCCCAAAATGGTGCGATCGCCAAAAGCAGTCTTGGTGTAAAGCGCACAAAAGCAGTGCTATCGCCATAAGCAATGTATGATAAAATTGCACAAAACAGTCACGATGTGCAAAAGCAGTCCAGTGATAAACTACACAAAAGCGGTCGCGATCGCATAACCTGGGGAGTGTAAGCGCACAAAACAATGCGATCATAAAAGCAGTATGAAGCGCACAAAATAGTCACGATCATAAAGCGCTCGTGATAAACTGCACAAAAAAGTGCGATGCACAAAACACCGCGAGTGTAAACTGCACAAAACAGTGCGATGTGCAAAAGAGCGTGAGTGATTCATTGCACAAACTATGTGATCATAAAGCATACGAGTGTAAAGCGCACAAATAGTCCGATCGCCAAAAGCGGCCACAGTGATAAACTATAGAAAATAGAGGCGATCGCCAAAAGCAGTATGAGTGTAAAGCGCAAAAAGCATTGCGATCATAAAAGCGGTAGCGAGTGTTAAGCGGCCTAAAATAATCGATCATAAAGCAGTGATTAATAAACCGCACAAAATTGTCGCGATCGCCAAAATATCGCGATCGCCAAAATAAGCGTGGTGATAAGCGGCACAAAAGCGTGCGATCTGAAAAGCAATGAGTGTAAAGCTGCGATCGTGATGTGCAAAAAATGCAGTGATAAAGCGCACAAAAGCAGTCACGATCGCAAAATAAGCGAGTGATAAAGCGCACAAAATAGTCACGATGTGCAAAAGCTAGCGATCATAAATTGTATGATTGATAAAGCTGCACAAAAGCGGTCGATCGTAAAGCGTAGCGAGTCATGAAGCGCGAAATAGTCGCGATCGCCAAAAGCGGCGATCGCCAAAATAGCGAGTGGTAAAGTGCACAAAAGCGGTGCGAGGCGCAAATAGAGCGAGTGAAAAATCTGACGATGCAATGCACAAAATAAGCGAGTGATAAAGCTGTAAAAGCGGTCACGATGCACAAAACAGCGCCATTGTAGACTTGCAATCGTAAAATAGTCGCAGTGTAAAGCTGCGAAAAATAGTGCGATCATAAAAGCGTCAGTGATAAAGCGCACAAAAGCGGTCGATCATAAGCGGCGTGAGTGTACGATGAACAAAAGCAGTCTGGCGTGCATAACGGTAGCGAGTGTTAAGCGCACAAAAGCAATGAGATTCACAAAATAGTCGCGATCGCCAAAATTCCTCAGTGATAAAGCGCAAAAAGCGGTCACGATGGGCAAAAGCAGCGCTAGTGTAAAGCTATATAAAGCGATGAGATGCACAAAAGCAGTAGGTGATAAAACGCACAAAAGCAATGGCGGCCAGCGAAATAAATATGATGTAAACTGCACAAAACAGTCCGATTCGCAAAACAGCACGAGTGAAAACTGCACAAAATAGTGCGATGCGCAAAAGAGCGCGAGTGATACACTGCACAAAACAGTGCGATGCGCAAAACAGCGCGACTGTAAACTGCACAAAACAGTGCGATGCGCAAAACAGCCCGAGTGATAAACTACACAAAACAGTGCGATGCACAACACAGCGCGGGTGTAAACTGCACAAAACAATGCGATGCGCAAAACAGCGCGAGTGAAAACTGCACAAAATAGTGCGATGCGCAAAAGAGCGGTTATAAGCACAAAAGCGGTCACGATGCACAAAGCAGTAGCAGTATAAAAGCGCACAAAAGCGGTCGCGATCATAAAAAAGTAGTGATGCATTACACAAAAGCACGATCGCCATAAAACACCAGTGTAAACTGTGCAAAATAGTGCGATGTGCAAAACCGCGCGAGTGATAAACTCCACAAAATAGGCGACGCGCAAAAGCAGTGTAGCAGTGTAAATTACCAAAGCGCAAAAGCAGTCACGATCGCAAAAAAGCAGTGATAAGCTGCCGAGTACGGTCGCAAACTAGAAGCCGAGTGTAAAGCGCACAAAAGCAGTCGCGATCATAAAAGCAGTAGCATAAAAAGCGCAGTGATAAAGCGCACAAAAAGCGGTCACGTCTGAGTTCTCTTGCGCCAAAAAAAATTGCGCAAAAGCAGTCGCGATCAGCAGTAGCAAAAGCAGTATTGCGCACAAAAATAGTCGATCATAAAGCAGCGTGAGTGTAAAGCGCACAAAAGCAGTGATAAAGCGCACAAAAGCGGTGAGTGTAAAGCGCACAAAAGCAGTCGATCGCCAAAACAACACGAGTGAAAACTAGACAAAATAGTCGCGATCGCCAAAAAGTCTTGCGAGTGTAATCACACAAAAGCAGTAGCGATCATAAAACAAGCAGTGATAAAGCGCACAAAAGCGGTCACGATGTGCAAAAGCAGTAGCGATGCGCAAAATAGCGCAAGTGATAAACAACACAAAATAGTGCTATGCGTAAAAGAGCGCGAGTCATGAAGCGCATGAAGAGCGGTCACGATGCAAAAGCGATCGATCGCCAAAATAGCGTGGTGGTAAAGTGCACAAAAGCGATTGCAAAGGCGCCAAAAGCAGGCCGAGTGAAAATTGCACAAAAGCGATTGCAATGCACAAAATATACAGTGATAAAGCGCACAAAAGCAGTAGCGATCTGAGCGGCCCAGTGATAAAGCGCACAAAAGCAGTCAGCGCAATAATCGGTACAGTGTACATTGCACAAAAGCGGTCACGATGTACTGCTGTAGTGATAAAGCGCATAAAATAGAGATCGCCAAAAGCGATTGTGATCGCATAAAATTGGTAGTGATAAAGCGCAAAGCAGTCGCGATCGGCAAAAGCAGTAGCAGTGTAAAGCGCATAAAAGCAGTCGCGATCATAAAAGCAGTAGGTGATAAACTGCACAAAAGCGGTCGATGTGCAAAAGCTAGCGATCATAAAATAGCGAATTAAACTACAAAAGCAGTCACGATTCGCAAAAGCCTGAGTGAAAGCGCAAAAATAGTCGCGATCGCATAAAGCCTGTATAAAGCACAAAAGCAGTCACGATCGCCAGCGGCGAGTGATAAACTACACAAAGCGGTCACGATCATACACAGTGCAGTGTAAACTGCACAAAACAATGCGATCGCCAAAAGCAGTAGCAGTGATTAAGCGCACAAAAGCGGTCACGATCGCTTAGTGATTAAGCGCACAAAAGCGGTCACGATCGCCAAAAAGCGTAGCGATCGCCAAAATAGCGATCGTTATAAACTACACAAAAGCGGTCGCGATCGCCAAAGCAGCGTGGGTGTAAAGCGCACAAAAGCGATGCGATCGCAAAATGCGCGAGTGATGCATTGCACAAGCTATGCTATGCGCAAAACACCACGAGTGTAAACTGCAGCAAATAGTGCAATCCGCAAAAGCGGCCAGTGATAACGCGGCACAAAATAGAGGCGATCAAAAAAAGCGAGTGTAAAGCGCAAAAAATAGTCGCGATGTGCAAAAGCAGCGAGTGATAAGCTGCACAAAAGCGGTAGCGATGTGCAAAATAAGCGCAGTGTAAAGCTGCTCAAAAGCGGTCACGATCGCCAAAAGCAATAGCGAGTGATAAAGCGCTATACAAAAGCGGTCGCGATCGCCAAAATAGCGAGTGTAAACTCTGAAAGCGGTCGCGATCATAAAACAAGCGAGAGTGATAAACGTGCAAAAGCAATGAGTGTAAAGCGCACAAAAGCAGTGATCGCATAAAGCAGTAGCAGTGAAAGCGCACAAAAGCAGTCACGATCATAAGCAATGTGAGTGTAAGCGCACAAAAGCGTGCGATCATAAAAGCAGTAGCGAGTGATAAAGCGCAAAAATAGTCGCGATCATAAAAGCGGCCGAGTGATAAGCGCAAAGCGGGTGTAAAGCGCACAAAAGCGGTCACGATGTGCAAAAGCAGTAGCGAGTGATAAACTATACAAAAGCAGTCTTACTGCGCCAAAAGCAGTATGAGTGATAAACTATACAAAAGCGGTCACGATCGCCAAAGCAGTAGCAGTGATAAACTATACAAAAGCGGTCGATCATAAAAGCAGCGAGTGTAAAGCTACGCAAGCGGTCACGATGCACAAAACAACGAGTGATAAACTACATAAAATAAGCGAGGCGTAAAGCGCACAAAAGCGGTCGATGCACAAAACATCGCGAGTGAAAACTCCACAAAAGCAGTCACGATGTGCAAAAATAGCGAGTGCAAACTACACAAAAGCAGTCGCGATCTGTGAGCAGTATGATGCTTGCACAAAACAAAGGCGTCATAAAAGCAGTAGTGATAAAGCGCACAAAAGCGATGTGATGGGCAAAACTGCGCGAGTGTAAACTGCACAAAACAGTGCGACGTGCAAAATAGCGCGAGTGTAAACTGCACAAAAAATAGTGCGATGCACAAAACAGCACGAGTGATAAAGTGCACAAAATAGCGCGATGCGCAAAACAGTGCGAGTGTAAACTGCACAAAATAGTGCAATGCGCAAAACAGCAAGAGTGATAAACTGCACAAAATATGGCGTCGCAAAAGCAGTAGCGGTATGTAAGCGCAAAAAGCAGTCACGATCGCCAAAAGCAGCAGTGATAAAGCGCACAAAATAAGCGCGATAGCCGCGATCATAAAACAACGCGAGTGTAAACTGCACAAAATTGTGCGATGCGCAAAACAGCGCGAGTGAAAACTTCACAGAACAGTTCGATGCACAAAAGAGCGCGAGTGATACACTTCACAAAATAGTGCGATCCGTAAAAGCGGTCACGGTTAAAGTGCACAAAAGCAGTCACGATGCACAAAAGCCCGTGATAAATTGCACAAAAGCAGTGTGATGTGCAAAAAGCATGTAGTGATAAAAGCAAACAGCGATGGGGAAAATAGCGAGTGTAAGTACAAAAGCAGTCGATGTGCAAAAGCAGTAGCGAATTGAAAAATGCCTGAAACGGTCACGATGCACAAAAAGCGAGTGATACTTGCACAAAATAGTGCGATCGCAAAATAGTGCAAGTGTAAATGCACAAAAGCAGTCGATCGATCATAAAAGCGGCTGAGTGATAAGCGCACAAAACAAAGGCGATCGCAAAAAATAGCGCGAGTGATAAAACACGCACAAAGGCTGAGTGATAAAGCGCACAAAAAAGCAGTATAAAGCGCACAAAATAGTCACGATGTGCAAAGAACACGAGTGATTAAGCGCACAAAATAGTGCAATCGCAAAAGCTGCAGTGATTAATCGCACAAAAGCGGTCACGATGCACAAAATAAGCGCGGCGATAAACTACAAAAAGCAGTCGATCATAAAAGCAGCCAGTGATAAAGCGCACAAAACAATGCGATCGCCAAAATAACGCGAGTTACAAAGCGCACAAAATAGTGCGATCATAAAGCAATGTATAAACTACACAAAAGCGGTCGATCGCCAAAAGCAGTAGCAGTGATAAAGCATACAAAAGCAGTCACGATCGCCAAAAGCAATGGCTTATAAACTCCACAAAATAGTGCGATCGCAAAACAATGCAGTGATAAATTGCGAGCGATGGGATCGCCAAAATAGCGAGTGTAAATTGCACAAAAGCAGTCGATGCACAAAGCCTATGATGCTTGCACAAAAGCAGTCACGTCTGTAAAGCAATGGCGATGTAGACACCCCATTTTTGACCGTCCTCAAGACTTGGACGTCACCGCTTGAACACTCGGTGATTATCCATGTTCGTGTTCGTTTGGAGTTCCCGGAGTTCTCGGCTACGCGCCTTGCCTCAGGACCTCCGAACTTGACCGTTTTGTATCTGGTTTTGCATCAAACACTTGTGCTTTGCCTAGGAGGGGCAGGGAATGCTTTGTGAGGCGTCCCCACACACCACCGGCAGTGGCTAGAGGCCACCGGCTGGTTGGTGTTGCCACCGGCACTATATTGTGCCGGTCGGCACTCTTTTGTGCCGGTCGGCAGTCAATTTTGTCAAAATGATAATTTTGCCCTGCCGACTACTGTGCAGTTGCTTTATGATATATTTTAAGTCAGCTGTCTTGCATTTGTTTCCCCTCCATACACGTGTATGGAGGGATGAACCTTTGTTTTGCTTAGCTTGTAAGCTTTGTTGCCTATAAGAGAAGGCTCTTTTCTCTTGGCTCAAAGGTTAGAAAAGTGAGACATTTTAGAGAGAAAAGACAGAGAAGAAACTCTGGTTTTAGGTTAGAAGTTTTGTATCTATCCTATCTCTCTTCTTCTCCCTTATTTGTACACTAGGTGTTTGTGACTTACTATTGCTCATCAACACCTAGTGTTTCACCTTCCTTGGCAACTGAGGTTCCAAGAGGTTGTCTTGGAGGTTTTTGGCTGGATTTGAGCTCAAGGAAGCAACAACATCAACTCTTGTGAAGGTAGTCAACAAGGGTGAGAAACTTGCTTTATTTACCCCATTCTTGCATTCCATTTTTACCCATCTTTGAACTGTTTTTGTGGTTGGTGTTTAATACAAAAAAAGTTCTGTTTTTTAGTCCTCTTGATAGTTTATTAAGGGTACTTTGTGCTTTGGGGAGGTTTGACCACCCTTAGGCCTTGAAAAGGCCTCATTTTGTGCTATTTTGTTGAGATCCGGGATTTTGGTGTTTGGGTCTCTTCACCACTGAAATCTTGAGGGATTTCAGTGGTAAAGATGATGCCTTAAAGTCCTAAGAAGGAGGGGGTCACCCCCTCTCCTTGATGTCCTTGGAAAGGGCAAGTTTTGCCTCTTGAGGGAGCATTGTGATTGAGTGTGTGTTGAGCATGTATGGACTATTATTCATGCTTAGGATATCATGATTTAACATTGCTATGTGTTGGTTTTGGTCCCTCATGCATGCTTAGCATAGTTGCCTTGTAATGCCTTGATATTGCCTTAACATACCTTAGGTTGTTAGCCTTTATTTGAGCATGATTTAGGCTTAGACTTATGAATGTTTTGTGCTTATTTTGACATGTTTTAGCTCTATCCATAGTCATTTGGGTTGATCTTGGCATGCATTATATAGCCCCTTTGAATTTTAGGCTTGCTAGCCTTTGAGCATGCATATGTAGCATGTGTTGCTTACCTCATTTTGATGGTTTGGAACCATTTGGTATGTCATTTCAGTCCCTTTGGTGTGCTTGTATGCTTGCCTTAGTTGCCTCTTTAATGCTTTAAAAGCATGTATTGAATGCCCCATGTTTTGGTCATTGTGCATGCCTTTGGTTTCAAGCCTCTTAGATGTCATCTAAGTAGCCTTTTGGCTTTGTTTTAACATGCTAAAAAACCTGTTTTTAGTTGTTTAATGCATGCCATAATTGTTTTGCATAAGTATAGTTCAATGCCTCATTGACTTGCTTTAAGTCTTGGACCATTTGCATGCTTTGTTTGGCCTATCTTGAGTTGGTTTAGCACCACACTTTGACATGATTTTAGAGCTCATGCTGCATGCTAATCATCCATGTTATCTCCTTTCAAGTGTGCTTGAGAGTGGTTTGTGTAATGCTTAAGTTGTGTGCCTTAACATGTGTACATGTGCATGTGTGTTTAGCTCTCATACTTAGCATTTTGGCTACTGATTTTAGGCCTAGTTAGAGTTGCCTAGATCATGTTTAAGTCCACCCCATTGTTTGGTTTACATGTTTGTCTTGTAGGTGTGTTTGCATATTAACATCCTTACATTACATTGTCCATGTTGCATGCTAGCCAACATGCTTAGGATTTCATTGCGTTCACATGCATGCTAGGCCTCTTGAGATAAACATGATAGAGGTTTGGCACCCTTGTTTGTTTATATGGTTTGCATGCATTTGAAATTCAAAGTGCACATTTGGTTCCTTGGGCCATCATGCATGGGAATGCGTGATTGGTGGTCCGAGAATCGAGGCATATGCCCCTTTGAGTCACAAATATGATAAGGGGCATGATTGGTGCACACATTGTTGGAATTACATTGCCATGCAAGTTTTTTGCCCTCTGCTGCTGTGAGTTGCAGGTTCTGCAGACATTCAGTGTCGGCCGGCAGTGTTTAGTGCCGACCGGCAGCAAACTTATGGCCGATAGATTAATCTTGTGCCGGTGACCACATACTTCAGCCGGTGGTTTTTCCCCTCAGCCGGTGATACCCCCCAGTGCCTTGAGAAGTGGTTCTGAGACTTTGGTAGTTTCCAGAGGAGCAAAGTAGAAATGAGGCGAGCTAGGCATGACGATGCAATTCAAGCGAGAATCGGCGTGCATTGAGCCCTCGCCCCGAGGCGGTTTATTGTTTTTCTTAGATTAATTATTTTGTTAATTTAATTAATTTGTAATATTTAATTAGTTTGCGTAGTTAATTAATTTGTATTATTCTTTTGGTCCCTCCGAGTGAGGGCGAATCTGTAATAAGTGTGGGTGAGTGGTGTGCATGTCTTCCAACCCCCACTTCTTTCTTCCCTTTTACTTACCTGCTTTTAATGGTTAGTATTAGGGCACGTTTATTTTAGCATACCTTATGCTATGCATGCGTGCATCCATACATTTGTTGACATGCATCGGGCTCGGTACATCATACAAACTGCATTGTATTTTCAATTCCAAATTGAATACGTGCATCGAATAAAGTGCATTTCACATGCCATCTTTAGGGTTAGCTGAGCCTACTCTAAATTGCATCCTTGCCTGTGTTGCATTAGCCACTTAACATGACCTAGGGACATGCATGTCTGCTAACTAGTTTCTTGTTTTGGCACGGAGTACGATGTAAGTATTTTACGCTTTAGCATACCACATGCGTGTGAATGTTGCCATGACAGTATGTTTACCATGCGGCTAAGTGCTTATGTGAGATAAACTATTTGAATGCCTGTGGGTGGAGGTTGGATTGCTTGAGTTGGAAAACTCATTGAAATCTGTGTTTTAGCCTACTTGCGAGTAGCAACTTCCAAAGCATTTTCAAAACGAACAGATATGCAATGATTATTTCCAAATTAGGCAATCTAGTCTATACTTGTTTGCTGCGCGCATAACATAGTAATTCTAGGCTAATAATTGGAACAAGAGCATGTAATGTTTTCAAAATCGGATATCACGGTTAGTAGAGGCCGGTTTTCGGACCGGGCGAAAGGGGGTGCTCATAGCTGACCTTCCCCGATCGTACCCAAGCTCCCGAGCCAAGACAACTTTGGTGATGACGGACATGTGGCCTTGACCGAGTCGAGGTTTCTAAATTTCCCATTTTAAAATATTTAGGTGGCGACTCTGTATCTGGCAAAGCAGTCCATGTTTGGCACTACTTTTCAAAAATCTGTTTTCTCAAACGATTTGCCAGAGTTGGACTCTTTGGTTCAGATTACGAACCGCAACAAACAACGAAAGGGAGTCTGAACTGTATGCCTTCGGCACCGAGTCAGGGTTTCCTAAATTTCCCATTTTAAAAATATTTAGGTGGCGACTCTGTATCTGGCAAAGAAGTCCATGTTTGGCACTACTTTTCAAAAATCTGTTTTCTCAAACGATTTGCCAGAGTTGGACTCTTTGGTTCAGATTACGAACCGCAACAAACAACGAAAGGGAGTCCGAACTGTAGCATAGAAGGCCTGTATTTTATTCTGATTCTGGCGACTCTGCTTGAGAGTTTAGAGAGCTTGACTCGAACTCGTGATATCTGTTTGACTACACTTATGTGTTTCTTTGCATTGCATGTGCATTAGTGCGCCTAGGACACGTGTTGGCCATCTGCTATTCTTGAGCGGTTTCTTGGAGGCTTGTCTTGTCAAGGCATGACCATAAAATTTGACGGTTCGCGGCTCTGCCGATATGGGAACACAAACCCGGTTTCTTGGGGCACCCTTGACCATTCGACCTAGTGCATATCGAAATCCGTAGTGACCATTCCAAACTAGGACGGGTTGCTTACCGATATTAGGTTGTGCGAAACATTGCGTAATGAAGCCCTAGCTCCTGACAAAATAGGACAGGGAAACCCTACCCCAACATAGGGGTGTATTGGCTCTCTTTTACCTGCTATGTGCTTTTAGAGTGTATCTCTGCAGGGAACGCACGTGTCAGTTTGCAAAGTTTGAGCATCAGGCCTGAGGGCACTAGTATCAGTGTTGTTAAGAATCAGTTATATCTGCGTGTATCAGATTCAGATTTGAGAAGTGATTAGGACGATGATCGATAGTAAATCTGATTGTCATTTGCATCCGTGTTTGATCTATTTGAAATTTGAAATCTGCTTGTTTTCCGTTTGATTCGAGATTGAGAGGCGATCGGAAGCGACGGTGTCTTCTCCTTCTTTGGCGAGGTGAGCATGACGAAATTCGAAGAGATCGTGGTCATGACGGTCGCGTTGAGTCAAGGAATCACCCCGCAAGGTGAGGCTAACATTGATCTACCGCATCCGCCAGTGCTTTGCCGCACATCCAATTTGGACCCCTCAACTATATCAGGCTCGCGAGCCCACCACATTTGAATTAATGGGGATGATAGGTGATCTTCAAAGATCCGTGGCGGATCTCGCCTATGGGATGTCTGCTTCGCCACCAGCTGCACCATACGCCGGAGGCTTTATACCCCAGGAACCCCCACTATTGGGACGAATTGTAATTGAACTCAGCCAACTGGAAATGGCCTCCAGCTATGGTAACGACGCAGCAAACCAAGTTCTAGATCGGTAGGGCGAGACAAAACAAGATGAAGCGGAATCCGACCCTACCGAACAAGCTAACGTGGGCGATGGGGCTTTGAAAGCCGGAGGGATGAACAAGCAACAGATATCCGCAGTTATGTCAAAAGCTGTGGAGGATGCTTTCCCTACTCCGCCTGAGGGCAATTCCAGTCAATCAGAGAATCGGGATAGGCCCTGTCACGCCAAAACAGTTCTTCCCGTTCCCAGCCTTGCATCCGGAAAGGATCAGAAATCCAAGGCCGCACCTGCTGATCCGTTCACTAGTGCATCTAGCAAGAGTGTTCAGGCCCCAAAGTACCTGCCCCGGGGGTGCAGGGTCTTCCATGCTCTCTACATGCCATTGTCCAAGGCACTTCAAATCCTTGCTGAGAAGGGACACCTTAAACCCCTGGAGCCTCGGCCCCTCCCGAAGAATCTCCCCGCCACGCATGATGCTTCCCTGTACTGTGCGTACCATCAGCAGACTAGCCATGCCACTGATAATTGCTTCCGCCTCCGTCATGAGGTACAAGACTTGATTGACAACGAGGTTATCCTCCCGCCTACCTCAGCAAAATCTGTCACCACTTAGTTGTTGGATTTCGAGGATCTGAATCGCAAGTATGTAATCGAAGGTGAACGCTGCGAGGCGATTATGCAGTACATTTTTGGATGGGGCGTTCGGCACGCATTTTTGAACACCTGCCAATGCTAGTTTTGTAAATCCTGACTTGGGTGTCGAGTCAGTCTTTTATTTTGTTTTTGAGTCTGTCTCTCTATATTGAGTCAGTCTTTTTGCTTACAGGGTCTGTCTTGTTATAACGAGTCAGTCCCTCTTGTATAGTATACCGGGTGATTTCGGGGTTGTTGCCTCAAACACCGTTTTGTCTTGTAATTAGTTGCTTTTGCTTTTTGAGCTTTATTCTTTGAGGAGCCGGTTATACCAGCAAATCTGAATGAAACAGCTGTGGCTATCATGTGCCGTATTTGTTGCTATTTGAGTCAGCCGTGCCGGAGGATGTGAATGGAACGACAGTGCGTACCACCTACTCTCTTGTGCCTTAAACATCGTCGTAATGACCTAAGCTTTTCATAAACCCCTTTTCAAACACTGCGGTGATAAAAACAAAGAGGAAGGAATTCCTTGGGTTTTGCAAAATTTTGACCATTTTGAGAGAAAGAGAAGCATGTTAAGCTTTTAATGAATGAAATCATGCTTGTCAGCGTGAGGACTGAGAAGGACCCTAGCCTGATCCAGACTGGTTCCACACTATCTTCAACACCAGCGATTTATCGCTTTCTTAAAAACTTTCAAAAACAAAATATTTTGCGCAGTCTTGCGAAGACCTGTGTGGAACCACTCTTGAGATGGTGCAGCCCAGGATCGCTCCCAGCCTCGAGATTTGATTTATCTGTTGCAAACCGGAATCTGTTCAAAACATTTAGGGCCATGAAACGCCTGTGTGGCCCAATTCGAAGCAGCCCTCGAGCAAGAGGCATCAAAGTCAGATCAGGAAGATCAGATCCCACTAAGCAAAGCTCGAGAAGTAGCCGTGATGGACTTTTCTGCAAATCAACACAACAGTCGCTCTCCTGGATACGGAGAGGCTTCAATCTCAAAACCATTTGGCATGGGCTAGCTACACTTTTACTGTCACGCCCCTAACTTGCCCCTAAATGTTTGGGCATGACCTAAACAGAAAAGGACGATAAACCTGGTATGATGTAGGGACCTGACCGGAAGCTGTAATAATAAGTGATATAAAATCGGAATAATATACCATCCATTGAGCTACTAAGTTATGCCAGGATCATAAACAGTCATACGATCAATATACCAAACACCAAAATACATTTGAGGGTTAGTTAGATACATGCATATACAAATCCAACCCTAAGGCGGGGCATATAACAAAAATATTAAGTACAAGCCATTAGCAAAAGAGTGAGCTAGCATCTAACTAATCTCCACAAAAGTAGGGTTCCGTCCCCAAAGCTTGGCTGTGCCTAGGCTGACAAAAGTATGACGACGCCGAGTTATGGTCGACCTCCTGGTGGGTTACCTACAAAAATAGGCATAACACAGGGTCAGCCAAGCTCAGTGAATAATAGTACTGGTATGTAGGTAAACATAATTAATGCTGAAACTATGTCATCGGTCTGTCTCTGTATAGCTGGCTGGAACAATATAATCAGTTCATAATAGTCATAACATATTCAAGAAAGAGTCCTTGGATTCATAATTTACAATTCGTCACATAGACCTTTGGTTCTTTTGATTCACAAGTTCACAATAGCATAATTCCATATCTCACATATCGGCCCTTGGCCACATTGATTCACAATTCACAATTCACAAGTGACCCTTGGTCACATAGTTCACGAAAGGCTCGTAGCCACACTGCTTCACAAACGGCTCGAGGCCACATTGGTACATTCATAATTTCCTTGGTACAGTCCAAAGTTCACAAGAGTTCACATATGACGTGCATGACTTCACAACCTTTTTAATGTTTCCACAATTTCATAATGGTTCACGTATCCACACTTTCATCATTCACATTCACAATTTCATATTGATTCATTCATAGTGTAATTATATTTCGTACCATTACAAGTTGACAACAAAGTTTGTAGTGTCATAACATAACGTCAATACATAACCTCAACGTCAATAATAATAAATTGAGTAAAGAGTCATTGAGGTACTATTACTCACTGTATTGCGTCGGTGCACTTCCACTTGAGGTGTTTCCTTAAGCCCAAATCCTACCCTTCTTGAGGATCTCCTTTCTCTACCCCTCAATTTTCCTCTCCTTCACTCTTGGTTTTTAAGAGCTAGTTTGAGTTAGAAAATGGGTTTAACCAATGAACTATGAACATTTATAGGTATATCCATAAAGAGAGAATAGGACAAAAATGAATCGTTTACACATCTGAAAATTGAAATTTCACAGAAGTGCTTAATATTCCTTAAAAATTATGCTGGTTCCAGATATGAAATCAATTTTGACTTATTAAGCCTCTAAGGCCTTCAATTTCTGTTTTATCATTCTATTAGTAACAGATTCATTTCTTTCCTAACAGATACAATTCACTCCATAAGGCTTTAAAGCATGCTTAATTTCTTAGGCAATTTCACATTAAGCATTTGACAGTACAGGAAAATAAGCACAAGCACTTATGAGGGTCGGGTTATTACACTCTCCCCCCCTTAAAAAGTTTGGTCCCCCAAACTTGCTTTTACCTCAGAACGGAAACAGGTACGGATACTGTTGCTGCATATCTTCTTCTTTTTCCCAAGTAGCTTCAGTTCCATAATGTTCTTGCCACTCTACCTTTACCATTGGAATTTCCCGATTGCGCAGTTGCTTTACTTGTCTCTCTAAAATTCGAAGTGGTCTTTCGTCATAGCTTAATTTATCATCTAACACAAGTTGATGATAGTCGATGATATGGGATGGATCTGACAGGTATCCTCGAAGCATTGAAACATGGAACACATTATGCACTTGACTCATACTCGGTGGAAGAGCCACTCGGTAAGCTACCGGGCCCACTCTTTCTAGAATTTGAAAAGGGCCAACATACCGGGGTGTTAATTTCCCCTTCTTCCCAAATCTCGGATGTCCCTTTAGCGGGGTGACTTTCACGAACACATAACTACCCACTTGAAATTCCAAATCTCTTCGTCTGTTATCCGCATAGCTCTTCTGTCTGCTTTGTGCTGTTTTCAACCTTTCTCGGATAATTTTGACCTTCTCAGTTGTTAATTGCACAATTTCAGGACCCAATAAGGCTCTATCCCCAACTTCAGCCCAACACATAGGGGAACGACACGGTCTTCCATATAGGGCTTCATAAGGTGCCATCTCTATGCTCGCGTGGTAACTGTTATTGTAAGCGAACTCTATCAACGGGAGATGGGTTTCCCAGCTTTCTTGGAAATCTAATACACATAAGCGGAGCATATCTTCCAATGTTTGTATTGTTCTCTCGGATTGACCATCAGTTTGAGGGTGAAAAGCGGTGCTGAACTTAAGTTCGGTACCCATAGCCTCCTGTAAACTTTGCCAAAATCTTGAAACAAATTTGGGATCCCTATCCGACACAATTGACACTGGAACAACATGAAGCCTTACAATTTCATTCATATACAGTACTGCCAGCTTATCCGCATTATATTGAGTCTTTACAGGCAAGAAGTGAGCAGACTTGGTTAATCGGTCCACAATAACCCAAATCGAATTCATACCTCTAGGAGTCCTCGGTAACCCCACAACGAAGTCCATGGTTAAATGCTCCCACTTCCATTCCGGGATTGGAAGGGGTTGTAATAACCCTGCTGGTTTTTGATGTTCCGCCTTTACTTGTTGACATTGTAGGCACTTCGAAACAAATTCTGCGATCTCCTTCTTCATATGCGGCCACCAAAAATTTTGTTTTAAGTCTCGGTACATTTTAGTACTTCCCGGGTGTATTGATAACCTCGAGGCGTGTGCTTCTTCTAGTAACCTCCGTTTAAGCTCCAATACATTAGGGACACATGTTCGACTTTGAAACCTTAGTACCGAATCTACGTAACTAAATCCTGGTTTTGGTTTTGTTTCCAACGCATTATAGATTTTTCGAAGAGTCTCATCTTCCAATTGTCGTAACTTGATCTCTTCTAACAAAGTGGGTTGAGCCCTTACTGCTGCTAGTACGACCTCCTGTTCACGTACCACTAGGTCCATATTCATTTTATCCAGTTCGATCCTCAACTCCTTTCTTTCCACCAACAGATTTGCCAAGTCCCCCATATTCTTTCGACTAAGTGCATCCGCCACCATGTTAGCTTTGCCAGGATGATATTGGATCTGCAAATCATAATCCTTAAGCAACTCAAGCCATCGCCGTTGTCGCATGTTCAACTCCTTTTGGGTAAACAGGTACTTGAGACTTTTATGATCAGTGTATACCTCGCAGGTTGTACCATAAAGATAGTGCCGCCATATCTTCAAAGCAAAAACTACTGCCGCTAATTCGAGATCGTGTGTGGGATAAGTCTTCTCGTGGGGTTTCAGTTGGCGAGAAGCATAGGCAATAACCCTTCCGTTTTGCATTAATACACATCCAAGCCCCTTATGCGAAGCATCACTGTAAATTACGAATCCTTCGGTACCGGATGGCAAGGCTAAAACTGGTGCTGTAGTCAGTCTTGTTTTTAATTCTTAGAAAGCAGATTCCCGCTCCTTTGACCATTCAAATGCAACTCCTTTTCGTGTCAGTTGGGTAAGAGGCACCGCAATTTTAGAGAAATTTTGAACAAACCTCCTGTAATATCCAGCTAATCCCATGAAACTTCGCACCTCAGTTACATTGGTAGGAGTTGGCCAATTCACAATTGCTTCAATTTTGTGCGGATCAACAGAAACTCCTTCCTTGGTCACCACATGCCCCAGAAATGCCACCTCTTGTAACCAAAATTCACATTTCCTTAATTTTGCATACAGTTTCTTCTCCCGGAGTGTTTGAAGGATTAGGCGAAGATGATCCTCATGAGCTTCTGCACTTTTTGAGTAGATAAGAATGTCATTGATAAAAACTACCACAAATTCATCCAAATAAGGCTTGAAGACACGATTCATGAGATCCATAAATGCTGCTGGCGTGTTTGTAACTCCAAAGGGCATGACCAAAAATTCATAATGACCGTACCGGGTCCGAAAAGCTGTCTTCTCTACATCATCGGCTTTGACTTTCAATTGATGGTAGCCAGACCGTAAATCAATTTTTGAGAAAACTTGTGCCCCTTGTAACTGGTCAAACAGGTCGTCAATTCGTGGTAAGGGGTACTTATTTTTAATTGTCACCTTATTTAGTTCCCTATAGTCGATACACAGCCGAAGTGTTCCATTCTTCTTTTTCACAAACAATACCGGCGCACCCCAAGGAGATACACTCGGACGGATAAATCCCTTGTCAAGCAGATCTTGTAATTGAATCTTTAACTCTTTCATTTCAGCTGGTGACATCCTATAGGGTGTCTTTGAAATGGGTTGGGTTCCAGGCGCCACGTCAATTATAAACTCGATTTCTCGGTCTATTAGCTGGCCCGGCAATTCTTCGGGAAAAACATCCGGAAACTCACGGACCACTGGAATTACATCAAGACCCTCACTCATCTCTTACTCTTCTGAAACACTACATAAATACCCCTGACAGCCTTTTCGTAATAAATTGCAAGCCTTCACGGCAGATACCAAATAAGGTGGCGAAATCACTTCCTGTCCTTGAACCATAGACTCTGATTGCCCCGGAGGATAGAAACTAATTTGCTTTGTCACACAGTTTATAGTTGCACCATAATCACTTAGCCAATCCATCCCCAGAATAACATCAAAATAGGTCATGTCGAGAGGCACTAAATTAGCATACACCCGAATATCCCCAAGTTGAAGTTCACAAGCTAGGTATATAGTAGCACAAATCATAGACTCTCCCAAGGGAGAGGACACACACAACATGTAAGGCAAGTTTTCTTCAATTTTCTCTAAATTAGGAGTGAAGAATTTCGACACAAAAGAGTGAGTGGAGCCAGAATCAAACAATACATGCGCAGAATGACCATAAATAGTAAATGTACCTGACACCACAGTTGCTGTATTTTGCACATCACCTGGAACCAAGGCGAACACCCTACCTTGTCTTGAAGTTTCATTGTTACTTGATTTGGTCGTCGCCTTCACATTGGGGGTTGGTGTAGACCCCGCAAAACTTGTAGCAGATCTATTGCCCTTTCGTTGCGCCCATTGTCGGCAATCCCTTACCAAATGTCCCTTTTTCCCACATTTAAAACACGCTCTAGTCTTCCAATGACAAGTCCCTTGGTGTTGCCTTCCACAGTCTGAACACCCCGGAGTGGGATTTTGAGTAGAAGAGGTGGCGTTGAAGTTCCCTGAATTGTGCTTCTTAGCAGGTGGAGTAACTGGTCCCTTCGTCCATTGATTATTCTGTCTCTTCCCTTTCCATTCCGAAATTCGGTTTTGAGCTGCAAGATTTCCTTATGCTATCACAGCCCTTTCTAATACCTCAACATATGTAGGTAGTTTTAGCATATTGACCCGGTCTAAAATAGCTCCACGCAATCCCCCTTCAAATTTTCGTGCCTTCTTATAGTCTGTGTCTACCATATGAGGTGCGAACCGAGCCAGTTCTGCAAATTGAGCTTCATATTCTGCAACGGACTTAGTTCCTTGTCTAAGGGTTTCAAATTCTGTCACTTTCTTGTCTCTCATGCTTTGGGGAAAATATTTGTCATAAAACAATTCAAGAAACCTCTCCCAAGTTAATTCTGGATATACAATCCTTGTAAGCATCCACTATCTTCGTGCCTCATCCTCAAGGGTGAAAGCAGCTAATTGCACTTTCTGAACTCCTGTACAGGGAAAGACTTCAAATAACTTCTCAATTTCCAATACCCATGCCTCCGCTTTCATTGGTTCTATTCCTCCCTTGAAGACTGGCTGTTTCATCTTTTTAAACTCTTTAGTAAGGGTGATAGTTCGGTCTTCGGCATGGTAATCTGGTACCACCGGTGGAGGTATTGGTGGTGGTGGAGGTTCTTCTTGCGGCTGTTGTTGTTGCGGTTGTTGTTGTTGTTGTTGTCGTAAAGTCTCGGCCATCTCCATTATAATTCTCTCCATTCTATCCAACCGCGCAGATGTAGCGTCTTCCGGCTCATCTGTCCTTGTTCTCACCATTCCTGCATAACAATCAATTATAGGCAAAAGGCATAATTCAAAATTGTTAGCATTAGCAGAGGACACTTAACGTTGCCATCGCTCTTAGTCATGCAGAATGCCTAAGCTCTAGACACCCTACGGCTCAATGGACCCGTGTGTGAGATAGCAACTCGTGCTCTGATACCACTTGTCACGCCCCTAACTTGCCCCTAAAAGTTTGGGCATGACCTAAACAGAAAAGGACGATAAACTTGGTATGATGTAGGGACCTGACCGGAAGCTGTAATAATAAGTGATATAAAACCGGAATAATATACCATCCATTGAGCTACTAAGTTATGCTAGGATCATAAACAGTCATACGACCAATATACCAAAAACCAAAATACATTTGAGGGTTAGTTAGATACATGCATATACAAATCCAACCCCGAGGCGGGGCATATAACAAAAATATTAAGTACAAGCCATTAGCAAAAGAGTGAGCTAGCATCTAACTAATCTCCACAAAAGTAGGGTTCCGACCCCAAAGCTTGGCTGTGCCTAGGCTGACAAAAGTATGACGACGCCGAGTTATGGTCGACCTCCTGGTGGGTTACCTACAAAAATAGGCATAACACAGGGTCAGCCAAGCTCAGTGAATAATAGTACTGGTATGTAGGTAAACATAATTAATGCTGAAACTATGTCATCGGTCTGTCTCTGTATAGCTGGCTGGAACAATATAATCAGTTCATAATAGTCATAACATATTCAAGAAAGAGTCCTTGGATTCATAATTTACAATTCGTCACATAGACCTTTGGTTCTTTTGATTCACAAGTTAACAATAGCATAATTTCATATCTCACATATCGGCCCTTGGCCACATTGATTCACAATTCACAATTCACAAGTGACCCTTGGTCACATAGTTCACGAAAGGCTCGTAGCCACACTGCTTCACAAACGGCTCGAGGCCACATTGGTACATTCATAATTTCCTTGGTACAGTCCAAAGTTCACAAGAGTTCACATATGACGTGCATGACTTCACAACCTTTTTAATGTTTCCACAATTTCATAATGGTTCACGTATCCACACTTTCATCATTCACATTCACAATTTCATATTGATTCATTCATAGTGTAATTATATTTCGTACCATTACAAGTTGACAACAAAGTTTGTAGTGTCATAACATAACGTCAATACATAACCTCAACGTCAATAATAATAAATTGAGTAAAGAGTCATTGAGGTACTATTACTCACTGTATTGCGTCGGTGCACTTCCACTTGAGGTGTTTCCTTAAGCCCAAATCCTACCCTTCTTGAGGATCTCCTTTCTCTACCCCTCAATTTTCCTCTCCTTCACTCTTGGTTTTTAAGAGCTAGTTTGAGTTAGAAAATGGGTTTAACCAATGAACTATGAACATTTATAGGTATATCCATAAAGAGAGAATTGGACAAAAATGAATCGTTTACACATCCGAAAATTGAAATTTCACAGAAGTGCTTAATATTCCTTAAAAATTATGCTGGTTCCAGATATGAAATCAATTTTGACTTATTAAGCCTCTAAGGCCTTCAATTTCTGTTTTATCGTTCTATTAGTAACAAATTCATTTCTTTCCTAACAGATACAATTCACTCCATAAGGCTTTAAAACATGCTTAATTTCTTAGGCAATTTCACATTAAGCATTTGGCAGTATAGGAAAATAAGCACAAGCACTTATGAGGGTCGGGTTATTACATTTACCCTTTGAGAGGCTCGCTGGGCCGAAAACCCGGAAGGGCGGCCCAGGCAAAAGTTAGAGCAAGAGAAAAATACAAAAAAAAGAAGAAAAGAAAAAGAAAAAAGAAGAAGAAAAGAAAATACGAAAAGAAGCAAAAAGAAAAGAAAAGAACAAAAAAAATATATATAGCAAAAGAAATAAAGAGGAAAAAACAAAAGAAAAGAAAGAAAAAAGAAGAAGAACAAAGCTCGTAAGGTCGAAAACCTGCAACAGGCGCCTTGGCAAAAGTTAGAGCCTAAACAGTGAAGGTTAAAATACCCGAGTGTACCTTAACCGGAACTACGTAAGGCTTGATTCCCATGTTTGGGATACGTAGGCAACTTCATCTTGAAGTCCAGCCCCCAACGCTTCCATAGCATCCCAGTCCATGTCATGGTTTTGATCACTTTTGCCTCCTTCGAATCCAATATCTTGATTGTAGCAACCTGAAATTACGTGATTAACTTCCTCTTGAAGTCCAAACCACCAACACCTTCCAGGTGACTGTGTCCATATATTGATTCAAACCGTCTTCGCCTCCTCCACGTCCGAGGGTCCCATCGTCATCAACGAGGACTGGCTCACAAAAATGCCGCGGCATCATCCAAACAAGGGGCAACTTTCCGTTGCCATACATTGCCACAAGTTGCCCTAAGCTACCGTCCAAACCAAGGGCAACTTTCCGTTGCCTTATCCCCCTTTAAGCCAGGGGAAATTTCCATTGCCTCCAATCCGCGGTTGGGCATCTCGAGGGTAAGTTCTGTGCTCGTCGAACTCTGACTGTTCGCAAAAATAGTTTTTGAAAATTTTCACTGAGGTTGACTTATTTTCTCGAAAAACTGTTTCATTTTCAAAATTGGACCATGTTTGGACCCAAAAGGAGAACTTTCAGTGCTCACAGCCTGATCCGCATAATTTTCAAATCAAAAATCGAATAAGTGTGTTAATCCAACTCTCATTTTTGATCAAAACTGTTTTAGAAAACAAAAAATGGTCAAAATGACGAACTAAGGGCACAGTTGAGTCGGGTGTTCCGTCTTCCCCCTCGTCGCCAACGCACTTGCCAGTAAGGCACCCTATCTACCAGAAGAAATAGCCGTGAGCTAACAGTGTTGGGCGTGAATCTACGACTTCCTATTCATCCATTAATCACCCTGGGGAGGGATGAAAAAAGAGAGAATAAAGAATAGAGAGGAGTAAGTTGAGAGAAAAGTGAGAAAAGGGTTTTGAGAGAAAAACCGAGCCTGAGGGCCGAGCGGTGCGAGTATCACAAATCAGAAAGGGTGGGAATAATACCCGGAGGAATTGGCTCCTCGAGATTTCAGGTCTTTTTGTAAACATGTCTGTGTGTCGTGTCTTTTAATTTGTCGACCTGGATTTTGGCTTTGAGTCTTTTCCGAGCGTGTCTCGTTATGTCAGGTCGTGTGCCTTTTGTTTCTTTGTTTGAGTCTGTCTCATCGTGTTCTATGGTAGGCTCGATACCCCGGTTGAAAACCCATCCTCTTCCAAAAAGTAATCGCTTGTGCTCAGAATGCTGTGCCATTCTCTACATCCGTGCAAAGCAAGAGAAGGAAAGGGAAAATTTGGGACATCCGAGTGTGTTTCAACTGCAACCGTGTCAGCTTTGTGGTTCGTCTTGTCAGATTGGGGCTATTTGTTCGGGGTTTGCTGTGTGCAGAATGAACCGAATGCTGCGTTATGGACTATATGCAGATCGATCCCCAGTAGAGTATGGGCTGTATATCCAGATTGAGCAGTGGTTTGTATGAGTTGTTTTGCTGTTTAGTTGGTTGGTTATCTGATCAGTACAGTACAATTGCTCAATTTGCAGACAACAAATCAATATCATTTACATTTGAGGTGTAATATGATGCAATGCAGTGCAAACTATGAGATGTACAGATATAACACTCTTTTTAGACAAAAAGTTTGTTTCATTTCATATAATCTCTCCAAGCACAAAGTTTGAGGAAAACAAAAACCTGCCTGCGGCAGTACAAAGTACTCTATCTACCAACAAAAGAGAAAAGTACAAGAAAAGAAATAAAAGAAATAGCAAAAGTCTAGGTCATCAGCATCATCAGTGGCCTCGCGCCGGGGGATCTGCCCTCGCCCTCTTCCTGGGCAGAAGTCCAGGAGCATCACCGGAAGTGTCACTATCTGAGCCTGAGCCCGAGCTGCCTCCGGCCTCCTCCTCGGATAACTCCGCCCCCTCCTCAGACTCGTAAATGCAGGCTGGCCCGCAGTTGCTCGGCGTAATCGCCCTCCTCTGGTGCGGGGGAATATCCTGCCATCCCGGGTAGACATGGGAGGTCCAGATGAAGCGCCACCACCCACTGGAGGAATCGGGAAAGGAGGCTAAAAAGTACAAAAGACAAATGCATCAGTATACATGAAGCAGTTTATCAATATAGAAAGTACAGTATGTGAATGCCGTGAGCAGTTTATCAGTGCAGAATGCAGTGCATGAATACAGAGTATGAATGCCGTGAGTAGTTTATCAGTCTGAGAATCACGATGTATGAATCTGAGTATGAATGCCATGAGCGGTTTATCGATCTGAGAATCGATGTATGCAGGCGAATGAAGCGGTGTCAAGTGCCGTGAAATTTGGGTATCCAATGTTGTGATATGCATCAGATTATGCGAAGCAGTTTGTGTATGGTTTGAAGCTATGTCAGAGAGAACATACCGGAAGGCCGTAAAAGGCTAGGAACTCGAAGGTCCGCTGCAGCATCCCCGTCATGGAGGCATTCATCTCCAATGACTGTTGGGTGTACTCGGAGGAAGCCTGCAAAAATATCGGATGCATCAATATTCTGTGGAATATCAAATAAACTAAAATGAAATAACTGTACGGAAATGCAGTAATACATACCGGAGGCAAGTCGGGGATACCGACAAACTCGTGATCAGCCGGCAGAGGGGCGAAGGGAATCTGATAGGTCACCCCATCTGACCCCCGGAAAGACAGTGAAGAAGGCAAAGCGGGCCAGCTGGCCTCCCGTCCTCTCTGGACTTCGCCCCTGCTGCGGACTCGAGCCCTCCTCGGCGCTCCTCCTCCTACTCCTGCTCCAGCCGCTAGCGCCACAGGTCTCTCTCTCTCAGCTCGGCGACCACTACTCAGAGGCCGCATGATGAAGGTCCGGACGTACTCTGAGTAATCGCCCTCGCCTCTAAAGCCGTCTGCCTCACAGCCGATGGTGTAGTCCGCCATCTGCTCGGCGGTGAAGTGCTCGGTGTCCCTCATATGCTCAGGAGGGTGCACCGGGACTATCTGCTCAGGTAACCCTAAGGTCTGACGCAAGAAGCGCTCGCCCAGGTACCAAGCCCGACAGACCGGGCCCTCTAGCAAAATCCGGTAACGCGAGGTCTCAACGGCACCGGCAAACCGATCCCGCACCATTTGGCGAGAGGCCACCGCGCGGTGATCTCAAATTGAAATCTGCTTTGTTACCTCGTATTGCAAATATCTGATGGAAAAGTGAAGTTTAAATGAACTGCAAGTAAAACATACCTCGACAGGAGTGATGGTGTCGAAGTAGCGACGGAAGAAGCTGAAAGTCTCCAGTGGCCGTCGTGCGCACCTCCCGTCATAGCGGCGTGAGAAGGGAATGACTAGAGGAGTCTCTGTCTCCGGCACTGGCTCCAGCCTGGGGAAGTAGGCGTAAACCCACAACTGCAAGACAGATGTCAGAACATTTATCAGATAAAGCAGGATACAGAATAAAGCAGAAATAGCAGAGCCGTGTGTTGTGTAGTGTATTGTGCGGAGTGTACAGTGTGAATAGTGTCTGATCGATTAAAGCAGTATGTGTGTCGTGTAATACGATTATCTGATCCGTGTAAAGCAGACTACGATTGTGCGGTGTGCAATCTGAAAGTCTGAAGCGAAATGTAAAGCGGAAAGAAATGTACCTCCCAAGCACGCCAATAGCCCCGAAACAGCTGTCGGCCATGGAGACCGAGCTCATCTGGCGTAGAGGGTGGCCAGAGCCGCACCACCCCAGTCATAACACAAGATGTCCCGGACATCCACTAGTGCGCTGAGAAGGCAGAGGGGCACTGTGTTCGCCCGGTCGGCGAAGAGGGTCGTCCCTAGCAAAAACATCAAAAAGCCGCGCGCGTACTGCTCTCCGGCCGCCTCGGTCGCCAGACGCCGCCGCGCACTTGCATCAACTGCACCTCAAACCAGGAGTAGCGGACAAAGCCTGGACGAGCAAGAGGTGGCACCTCGCCGAGCAAATAGATCTGAGCGGCGGTCCACTCGTCCATATCGGTGTCGAAGGGGATCGGATCACCCCCTACCCCGATGCCAGTGAGCACCGAGAAATCGTAACGGGTCATCGTCATGTCTCCCGCCGCGGATAGGTGGAACGAATCGGTGGTGTCCCACCACCTCTGCCAGGCGACTAGAAGAGGCTGCGGCGATGGCGGGTGAGACCCTGCAAAAGGAACCAAAGCCGCCTCGTCACGATCGTCGAACCGCCTCGGGAAGCTCCAAATACCAATCTTGAGCCACGACATTCCCATACCCGCGGATGGTATGGGAATCTCCCTGCTTTCAAACAAATAGTTGCGAAGCAATATGAAATGTACAGTTCTGAGGGAACATGTCAAAGTCGATACAAATCTAGCATGCATGCAAGTTTTTTAGATTTCGAGTGATAAACTGTACAAAACAGTGCGATGCGCAAAACAGCGCGAGTGATAAACTGCACAAAACAGTGGGATGCGCAAAATAGCGAGAGTGTAAACTGCACAAAACTGTGCGGTGCGCAAAACAGCGCGAGTGAAAACTGCACAAAATAGTGCGATGCGCAAAATAGCACGTGTGTAAACTGCACGAAATAGTGCGATGCGCAAAATAGCGTGAGTGATAAACTGCGCAAAACAGTGCGATGCGCAAAAGAGCGCGAGTGATAAACTGCACAAAACACTGCGATGGGCAAAACAGCGCGAGTGTAAACTACACAAACAGTGCGATGTGGGAAATAGCGCGAGTGTAAACTGCACAAAAAACAGTGCGATGCGCAAAACAACACGAGTGATAAAGTGCACAAAATAGTGCGATGCGCAAAAGGGCGCGAGTGTAAACTGCACAAAATGTTGCGTCGAAAGCAGCGAGTGGTAAATGACACAAAAGCGGTCACGATGTGCAAAATAAATTTGAGTGATAAAGCGCACTAAGCGGTCACGATCGCATAAGCGGTAGCAGTGTAAACTCCACAAAAAGCGTGCGGCCAAAAGCGGTATGAGTGATAAATTGCACAAAAGCGGTGTGATCGCCAAAAGCGGTAGCGATCGCAAAATAAGCGCTAGAGATAAAGCGCACAAAAGCAGATGCGTCATGGCGGTAGCGAGTCATAATGCACAAAAGCGGTCACGATGAGCAAAAGCGATGGGGGGTGATAAACTGCACAAAATAGTGCCATGCACAAAACAGCCCGAGTGTAATCTGCACAAAACACTGCGATGCGCAAAAGAGCCTTGATGAAAGCGCACAAAATAGTGCGATCGCAAAAGAAGCGAGCGATATTGCACAAAAAGCAGTCACGATCTGAAAAAGCAATGAGTGTAAAGCGCACAAAAGCAGTCGCGATTCGAAAATGGCGGTGATAAAGCTATCAAAAGCGGTCGCGATCGTAAAAAAGCGCGAGTGATAAAGCGCAAAAATAGTGCGATCGCGAAAAGCGGCCACAGTGATAAAGCACAAAAGCGGTCGATCATAAAGCAGCGTGATCGCAAAATAAGCGATTATAAAGCGCACAAAACAATGCGATGCACAAAACAAATGCGCAATATAAAAGCGCACAAAATAGTCATTGCATAAAACCATAGCAGTGATAAACAATACAAAAGCGGTCACGATGGGCAAAATGGCGAGCGAATAAAGCGCACAAAATAGTCACGATCGCAAAAGCTAGCGAGTGATAAAGCTAGCACAAAAGCAGTCACGATCGCCAAAAGCAGTAGCGATGCGCTGCACAAAGCAGTCGCGATCGCAAAGCGCCAGTGATAAAGCGCACAAAAGCGGTCGATGTGCAAAAAGGTAAGTGATAAAGCGCACAAAAAGCGATGCGATGAAAGCGATTGAGTGTAAACTACACAAAAGCAGTCACGATCGCAGTAGCGAGTGAAAAGCGCACAAAATAGTGCGATCGTAAAAGCGCGGTGTTAAAGCGCACAAAAGCCGATGAGATGGGCAAAAGCTGGCGAGTGTAAAGCGCACAAAAGCGATTAGCGTGCAAAATAAGCGAAGTGTAAAGCGCAAAAAAAAATAGTCGCGATGCACAAAATCATGATAACTGCACAAAAAGTGCACAAAAGCGCGAGTGTAAAGCGCACAAAAATCACGATCGCAAAATAGCGGTGATAAAGCGCACAAAGCGTGCGATGCAAAATAAGCGCGGCGTAAAGCGCACAAAAGCGGTGCGATCGCCAAAAAGCGTAGATGTAAAGCGCACAAAATAGTCATTCGATCGTGGTAAGCGCGAGTGATAAGCTGCACAAAATAGTCGCGATCCATAAAGCAGTGATGTAAAGCGCACAAAATACGATCACAAAAGCGAGTAAAATTTGCACGCCAAAATAAGCGAGTGATAAAGCGCACAAAAGCGAGTCGATCATAAAATAAGCAGTGATAAAGCGCACAAAAGCAGTCACGATCGCCAAAAGCAGTAGCAGTGTAAAGCGCACAAAGCAGTGCGATGCACAAAATAAGCGAGTGTAAGCACAAAAGCAGTCACGATGCAAAAAGCGGTGCAGTGATAAAGCGCACAAAGCAGTCGCGATCAATAAGCGGTCACAGTGATAAACTGCACAAAAGCAGTCACGATCGCAAAAGAACACGAGTGATAAGCGCACAAAAGCAGGCGATCGCCAAAATAAGCGCGAGTGATAAAGCGCACAAAAGCAGTCACGATCGCAAAAACGAGTGATAAAGCAAAAATGCGATCGCAAAGCAGTGATACGATTGCGAAAATAAGCGAGTGATAAACGCACAAAAGCGGTCACGATCGCCAAAACAACGCGAGTGATAAACTGCACAAAACAATCGTCGCCAAAATAGCGAGTTAAAGCGCACAAAAGCAGTCGCGATCATATGCAAGCATCACAGTGATAAAGCAAAAGCAGTCACGATCGCAAAATAGCGAGTGTAAGTGCACAAAAGCGGTCACGCGCAAAATAAGCGGTAGTGATAAAGCGCAAAAATAGTCGATCGCCAAAATAAGCCAGTGATAAAGCGCACAAAAGCTGTGCGATCATAAAAAGCAGTGATAAAAGCACAAAATAGCGATGGGCAAAATAGCGTGTGGTGATAAAGCGCACAAAAGTCACGATCGCCAAAATAAGCGTAGTGATAAAGCGCACAAAAGCGGTCACGATCATAAAACAAGCGAGTGATAAAGTGCACAAAAGCACGCGATCGTAAAATAAGCGCAGTGTAAAGCTAACAAAGCAGTCGATCGCAAAAAGCACAGTGATAAAGGCACAAAAGCGATCTAAAATAGGCGAGTGCTGCACAAAAGCAGTCACGATCGCCAAAATAGAGTGATAAAGCGCACAAAAGCAGTGCGTCATAACCGAGAAGCGAGAGTGATAAATTGCACACAACAGTCACGATCGCAAATAAGCGAGTGATAAAGCGCACAGAAAAGCGGTAGCGATCGCAAAATAAGCAATGAGTGATAAAGCTGCACAAAAGCAGTCGCGATGCACAAAGCGGTATGATAAACTATAAAAAAAGGTGCGATGTGCAAAATAGCGCAGGTGATAAGCTACACAAAATAGTGCGATGCGCAAAATAGTATGAGTGTAAAGCGCACAAAAGCAGTCGATGCCAAAAGCTGGCAGTGCTTTGCACAAAGCATAGCGTGCCAAATTATAAAGCGCACAAAAGCAGTGCGATCATAAAATAAGCGTGATGTGACGCACAAAAGCGGTCTGATCGCATAAAAGCGAGTGATAAGCGGCACAAAAGCAGTCACGATGTGCTTAAAATAGCGAGTATAAAACTGCACAAAATAGTGCGATGCGCAAAACCGCGTGAGTGATAAACTGCACAAAAGCGGTGATGTGCAAAATAAGATTATAAAGCGCACAAAAGCAATGATTCGCAAAAGCAAGCGCGAGTGAAAGCGCGAAAGCGGTCGCGATGTGCGAAAAGCGCGAGTGATGAATACTACACAAAAGCAGTCATGATCGCCAAATGGTGGCTGTAAAGCTGCACAAAATAGCGATCATAAAAGTCTGCGATAAAGGATATGCACAAAGCAGTCACGCAAAAGCAGCCGCAGTGTAAACTGCACAAAAGCGTGCGATCGCCAAAATAAGCAGTGATAAAGCGCACTAAATAGTGCGATCTGAAAGGCGAGTGATAAACCGCACAAAAGCAGTCGCGATCGCCAAAGCGCGAGTGATAAAGCGCACAAAAGCAGTGCGATAAAAAGCCTGGTGATAAAGCTGCACAAAACAAACGGTGATCGCAAAAAGCGCCGTGTAAACTGCACAAAAGCGGTCGATCGTCGCAAATAAGCGCGAGTGATAAAGCACAAAAGCAGTCGCGATCGCCAAATAGCACGGTGATAAAGCGCGAAAGCAGTGCGATCACGCAAAAAGCGATGATAAACGCAACGAGCGAGTGATAAAGCTGCACAAAGCGGTCGTGTGATCGCATAAAAGCAGTGATCGCCAAGCAATAGTGATAAAGCGCACAAAAGCGGTCACGATCGCCAAATTAGCGCGGTGATAAGCGCACAAAAGCAGTCGCGATCGCAAAATAGTAGCAGTGATATTGCACAAAAGTCACGATCTGCATAAATAAGCGAGTGATAAACTGCACAAAAGCGGTCGATCTGAAAAGCGAGTGATAAAGCTGCACAAAAGCAGTCACGATGGCAGTACGTGTTATAAACTACAAAACTAGCGTCGCCAAAACAAGTGCGTAATTGCACAAAAGCGGTCGATCGCAAAAAAGCAGTGATAAATTAGCTGCACAAAAGCAGTCGCGATCGCCAAAATAAGCGAGTGATAAACAAAAGCGGTGTGAACGGATGCACAAAAGCAGTCACGATCAAGCAAAATAAGCGGTGATAAGCGCACAAAAGCGGTCACGATACAAAAGCGAGTGTAAACTGCACAAAAGCGGTCGATGCAACTGCGGTGTAAATTGCACAAAGCGGTCGCGATCGCCAAAACACAAAAGCGATAAAGCGCACAAAGCGGTCGATCTTGCGCGAAATAAGCGCGAGTGAAACTGCACAAAAGCAGTCACGGCGCACATAAAGCAGCGATAAGCGCACAAAAAAGCGGTAGCGTGAGTGATAAATTGCACAAAGCGGTCACGATGCAAAACAAGCAGTGATAAAGCGCACAAAAGCGATCGTATAGAAATAAGTTAGTGATAATTGCACAAAAGCGGTCACGTCATAAAGCGGCGAGTGATAAAAGCGCACAAAAGCAGGTCACGATCAACCAGCAACGAGTGTAATAAAGCAGCATGATGTGCAAAAGCTGGCGAGTGTAAAAAGCTGCAAAACGGTGCGATCATAAAATAGGCGAGTGTAAAGCTGACAAAAGCGGTCACGATCTTAATAGCGAGTGATAAAGCACAAAAGCAGTCGATCGTAAAAGCAGCGCGATCGGAAAAGCCTTGAGTGATAAAGCGCACAAAATAGTGCGATCGCCAAAAGCGTGAGTGTAAAGCTGCACAAAAGCAGTCACGATCGCAAAAGAGCGCAGTGATAAGCACAAAGCAGGTCACGATCGCAAAAGCCTGAGTGTAAAGCGCACAAAATGCGATCGCAAAATAAGCGGCGTGTAAACCTGCACAAAATAGTCGCGATCGTAAAATAAGCAGTGTAAATGCACAAAAGCGGTGCGATCGCCAAAGCGCGAGTATACCATGCACAAAAGCAGTCACGATCGCAAAATAAGCGAGTGTAAAGCTGCACAAAAGCAGCGTCACGATCGCAAAAAAGCAGCGAGTGTAATAAACTGCACAAAAGCGTCACGATCGCAAAATAGCGCGTGTGTAACTGCACAAAATGTTGCGATAGAAACAGTGTAAAGCGCACAAATATTGCGATCGCAAAATAAGCGCGAGTAATGGCGCACAAAGCGTGCGATCACGCAATAAGCGATGTATAACTGCACAAAAGCGGTCGTCACGCCAAATGAGCGTGATGTAATGCACAAAATAGTGCGATCGCGCAAAGCGTAAGCAGTGATAAGCACATAAAAGCGGTCACGATGCCAAAATAAGCGCAGTGATAAAAGCGCACAAAAGCGGTCGCGATCGCCAAAGCGTGAGTGATAAAGCGCACAAAAGCGATCGATGCGCAAAATAAGCGCAGTGTAAGCTATAAAAAGGCGATCGCATAAAGCCTTGATGCACAATCAAAGCGTAAAAGCATGCGATGTCAGTGATAACTGCACAAAAGCAGTGCGATCGCAAAATAAGCGTGATAAAATGCACAAAAGCAGTCGATCGCAAAATAAGCGAGTGTAAAATACACAAAAGCGGTCGCGATCGCCATAAAAATAAGCGCGAGTGTATGTACACAAAAGCAGTGCGATCGCAAAATAAGCGGTGATGATAAAAGTGCACAAAATAGTGGGATCGCAAAATGTGGCATGGTGATAAAGCGCACAAAAGCAGTCACGATAAAATAGCGCAAGTGTAAATTGCACAAAACAGTGCGATGAGCGACATAGCGCAAGTGTAAACTGCACAAAACAATGTGATGTACAAAATAGCGCGAGTGTAAACTGCATAAAACAGTGCGATGCGCAACATAGCCCGAGTGTAAACTGCTTAAAATAGTGCAATGCGCAAAATAAGCGAGTGTAAAGCACAAAAGCAGTCACGATCGCCAAAATAACGCCAGGTAGGACAAAATAAGGTCACGATCGCCAAAAAGAGGCGAGTGATAAATTGCGCAAAAGCAGTCCGATCGCAACATAGCACCTCTGTAAATTCACAAAAGCGGTGAGATCTTAAAATCGGCAGTGTGTAAGCGGCACAAAATAGTGCGATCGCAAAATAGCATGAGTGTAAAGCTGGACAAAAGCGGTCACGATCATAAGAAGCAGTGATAAAAGCTGCACAAAGCGATGGATCATAACAGTCACGAGTGACATGCACAAAGCGGTCGCGATCGCAACAGTAGCAGTGTAAGCTGCACAAACACTACGATCATAAGCTAGGCAGTGTAAGCGCACAAAAGCAGTCACGATCGCATAAAAGCTGCGCAGTGATAATGCACACAAAACAATGCGATCCACAAAATAGCGAGAGGTAATGCGCACAAAAGCGGTCACGATCGCAAGATAAGCGAGGTAAACCGCGCAAAACAATGCGATCGCAACATAAGCGCGAGTGTAAAATTTGCACTAAAAGCAGGCGATCGCGCAACATAAGCGCGAGTGTAAAGCTGCACAAAGCAGTCACGATGCGCAAAATAAGCAGTGATAAAGCGCTCAAAAGCGGTCGCGATCGCCAACATAGTGCGAGTGTAAACTGCACAAAATAGTGCGATACGCAAAACTGCGCGACTCTAAACTGCACAAAATAGAGCGATCCGCAAAATAGCGCGAGTGTAAACTAGACAAAAGCGGTCGTCGATCGCAATAGAAGCGGCAGTGATAAAAGCGCAAAAAGCGATTGCAATGCGCAAGAGAGTGCGAGTGATAAACTACACAAAACAGTGCGATGCGCAACACAGCGTAAGTGATAAACTTCACAAAATAGTCGCGTCGCACCATAAGCGCTGATGTAAAGCGCACAAAAGCGATTGCAATACGGAAAGCAGTCGCGGCGATAAAGCGCACAAAAGCGATGTGATGCGCAAAATAGCATGAGTATAAGCTGCCCAAAACAGTGCGAAGCGCAACATAGCGCGAGTGTAAACTGCACAAAACAGCGCGATGCGCAACATAGCGTGAGTGTAAACTACACAAAACAGTGCGATGCGCAACATAGCGCGAGTGTAAACTGCACAAAACAGTGCGATGCGCAAAATAGCGCGAGTGATAAACTGTACAAAATTGTGCGATGCGCAACATAGCACGAGTGTAAACTGCACAAAACAGTGCGATGCGCAAAACAGCGCGAGTGATAAACTGCACAAAACAGTGCGATGCGCAACATAGTGCAAGTGTAAACTGCACAAAACAGTGCGATACGCAAAATAGCGCGACTCTAAACTGCCCAAAACAGAGCGATCCGCAAAATAGCGCGAGTGTAAACTGGACAAAACAGTGCGATACGCAAAAGAGCGCGAGTGATAAACTGCACAAAAGCGGTCACGATCGCAAGAAGCGCGAGTGATAAATGCACAAAAGCGGTCACGATCGTAACCGTAGCGAGTGATAAACTTCACAAAAGCAGAGCGTCGCACCCGCAGTATGAGTGAACTGCACAAAATAGTCACGATGTGCAAAACCGTGCGGTGTAAAGCGCACAAAAGCGGTCTATCTTGAAAGCGGTATGGCGATAAATTGCACAAAGCGGTCGATCGCAAAATGGCACAGTGTAAAGCGCACAAAAGCGGTCTGGCCTGTCTAGTGTATGAGCTGCTAAAGCAGTAGCAGCGATCGCAACATAAGCGTGAGTGTAAGCGCACAAAGCGGTCACGATCGCCAATAAAAGCGCGAAGTGATAAAGCTGCAAAATAGTGTTATCGCAAAATAAGCGCAATGTAAGCTGCCTAAAAGCAGTGCGACGCGCAACATAGCGAGGTGTAAGCGCACAAAAGCGGTCGATCGCCAAAATATACAGTGATAAACTGCACAAAAAAATCTGGAAAGCAATGTGACTCTAAAGCGCACAAAAGCAGGCGATCCACAAAATAAGCGCGAGTGTAAATGAACAAAAGCGGTCACGATCGCAAAAGGTCGAGTGATAAAGCGCACAAAAGCGGTCACGATCTTAAGAAGCGCAGTGATGGCGCACAAAAGCGATTGCAATCGCGGACCTGTAGCCAGTGATAAACTTCACAAAAGCGATCGATCGCTGCAGTAGCGAGTGTAAACTACACAAAAGCGGTCACGATGTGCAAAGCAGGCGTATAAAAGCGCACAAAGCGATTCTGTCGAAAAACGGTATGACGATAAAGCACAAAAGCGGTCGGCAGCGCCAAAATATACGAGTCTAAAGCGCACAAAGCGGTCTGAGCTCAACGCCGTGAGTGCAAACTGCACAAAACAACGGGATGCGCAACATAGTGTGAGTGTAAACTGCACAAAAGCAGTCGTCACGCCAAAAGCAGTAGTGATAAATCATACAAAAGCGGCGATCGCCAAAATAAGCGGTATAAAGCGCACAAAAGCAGTCGTCATGCGCAAAATAAGCGCAAGTGACAAAGCTGCCGCAGAACAACGCGATCGCATAAAAAGCGCCATGATAAACAACACAAAGCAGTCGCGATGCAAAAAGCGGCATAGTGATAAGCGCACAAAAGCAGTCACGATCGCCAAAAGCGGTGCAAATGATAAAGCGCACAAAAGCGGTCACGATCGCCATAAAATAAGCGCGAGTGTAAGCGCACAAAATAGTGCGATCGCGCATAGCAGGCGCGATGTAAGTGCACAAAACAATCACGATCGCAAAAGCAATGGTGATAAAGCTGCCGAAAGCAGTCACGATCGCAAAAGCGGCATAGTGATAAAGCGCACAAAACAATGCAATCGCAAAAAAGCGAGTGATAAAGCGCACAAAAGCGGTCACGATCGCAACATAAGCGAGTGTAAACTACACAAAGCAGTCGATGGGCAAAAGCGGTAGCGAGTGATAAACTGCACAAAAGGGTGCGATGTGCAAAACAACGCGATTGATGCGCACAAAACAATGCGATCGCAAAGAGCGCGAGTGATAAACTACACAAAGCGGTCGTCGCAACAACCTTTGCGTGAGTGACAAATATACGAGCAATAAGCGCACAAAAGCAGTAGCGAGTGATAAAGCGCACAAAAGCGGTCGATCGCCAAAATAAGCGGGAGTTTAAATTGCACAAAAGCGATGCAATGCGCAAAAGCGTCGACCGATAAAGCACAAAACCGTGCGATCGTAAAGGTAGGCGGTGATAAAGCGCACAAAGCGGTCGATCGCAACGGTAGCAGTGATAAACTTCACAAAATAGTGCGATGCACACCCACGGTATGATGTAAAGCGCAAAAGCGATTATCTGGAAAACATCGTGACGATAAACGCACAAAAGCGATGCGATCGCAAAATAGCCAGTATAAAATTTGCCCAAAAGCGGTCGCGAAGCGCAACATAAGCCTTGATGTAAGCGCACAAAAGCAGTAGCGATGCGCAACATAGCGTGAGTGTAAACTACACAATAATAGCTACCACTCGAGTATAGACATGGCACCCTATGAAGCTTTGTATGGACGACCATGTCGTTCACCTGTGTGTTGGGCTGAAGTTGGAGATAAATCCTTACTAGGACCTGAAATTGTTTAGCTGACAACTGAAAAAGTTCAAGTTATTCGAGAAAGATTGAAAATTGCACAAAGTAGACAGAAGAGTTAAGCGGATAACCGACGAAGGGATTTGGAATTTGAAGTTGATAGTCATGTTTTTGTGAAAGTCACTCCGACGAAAGGACACCCAAGGTTCGGAAAGAAGGGTAAGTTGACACCCCGATATATTGGTCCCTTTCAGATTCTAGAAAGAGTGGGTCCAGTGGCTTATCGAGTTGCCCTTTCGCCACATATGAGTCAAGTACATAACGTGTTTCATGTCTCTATGCTTCGTGGGTACCTTCCGGATCCATCACATGTTATTGATTATCATCAGATTGAGTTGGATGACAAGTTGGTTTACGAAGAAAAACCAATTCACATTTTGGACCGACAAGTCAAGCGATTCTGAAAAGAAATTCCAATGGTAAAGGTTGAATGGCAAGAACATTACGGAACTGGTGCAACATGGGAAAGAGAGGAGGAAATGCAACACCAATACCCACACCTATTTCAATCCTAAGGTAAACTAAGTTTGGAGGACCAAACTTGTTTAAGGGGGGGAGAGTGTAATAACCAGACCCTCGTACATGAGTTTTGTTCTATTCCTAGCCCTCGATTGGTACTTTTAAATGTTTACTATAAGGTCCATGCAAAATTTTGATTAAGCAAGTGAAATCCATGTTTTTAGATGCCTATCTGTTCCTTAAGAAAACTATCTGTTCCACTAAAACGTTGGAATTAGAAATTGGAGGCCTTAACAGCTTAATTCTCTGAAATTGATAAGATATTCGTGATTAGCATAATTTTTAGGTAATTGTAAGCATGTTTGTGAAATTTTAATTTTGGATTGATTAAACGATTCAATTTCGTCTTATATGTGAGTAATTATGAATGAAGGCATCTATATATATATTTATATGTCAATGAGAAGCTTTCAACTTAGAAATTTCATACATTCCTTGGGAGAAAGAGGGAGAGAGGTCAAGAACAAGAGAGAAGTGAAAGAATCAAAGCTAAGGTAACATGGAATTCCCTAATCTAATTTCTTTTCTTCAATTTGAAATAAAAGTTTGCATTATGGCATGTTGTGGCATGAACTGAAGTGGAAAGGAACTCTTGCTTGTGCATGTTGAAGTTTTAATACCCTAGCAATCATCTAGGTGTCTCTCTCTCTATCAAATTGGTAATTATCATTGTGATCATGATGTTGAAGCTTTGTGTCATGTTATATGTAAGTAATATGAGCATGCTTGTGCATCTTATGCTATGATGGATGAAAAAGATATTATGTAAGTGAGTTTGAATTCTTGAATGATCAATTGAATGTGTTCATGAGTCTAATCTAAGTTAGATTATGATTTGAAGCACCTTTAATTCCATGTTTTGAGCCTTGATTTTGTAATTAAAAGTTTCAATTTAGCGCCTCTTAACATTCCCAAAAGAACCCCCATGTTGTAACAATTTTCGGACAAAAATGCAGAATCGCCGCGCGTCTTGAGTCATGGCCGCGTCGCGAGAATCGCCGCGCGTCGCGGGGTTGTGGCCGCACGTCTTGGAAGAAGAAATTTTGAGTTTTGGTTCTGCCTAAAAAGCACGTGCGGAAGCATTTTGCCGCACGTCGGAGGAGTTTACCGCGTCAGGGGCTCCATGACCGCGCGTCGGCGCATCTTGAAAACCCGGGACGCTCCGTTTTGCATGCAGAACCCTCTAATATTGTCGGAATGTGTATTTAATGACATTTTAATATGTATTCGTTTGTTCAAAATGAAGCGGAATGTAATGTAATTGATATGGAAAAATGAACTAAAGTGTGAGTTTTAATGTGTGCAGGGCACACTACGGGCAGAACGAGCACGTCATCCCCACACTGTGAGTAGTAGTACCTATGTGTATGTTATGTACTTCTGGTAATGTTTTGCAATATGTGAGGCAATCATGTTATGTAAAGGTTATGCACTTGTGTCAATATATCAAGGCATGTAAAGTAATTATGTCTCAAACATGTAATGTAATATGCTAGTGTTTAAAATATGTTTAAGTTAATGTTAAAGTTAATGTTAATGTTAAAGTATGTAAAGAGAAAGAATGTGCAAGGGCTTAATGCCACATGTTTTCAAGGGCTTAATGCCACATGTTGTCAAGGGCTTCATGCCACTTTCCAAGGGCCATAGTGCCAACAAGTCTCAAGAGCCATAGTGCTTATACCGCATGTCCTAAGGGCTTTGTGCCACCATTTTCAAGGGCTTATAGCCACCAAGTTCACTTGCAAGATGAGGCCTAAGGCTATTTATGTATGTACTGCAGAAGCAGACTAATGTATTGCTATGTCACCTGTTCAAGTTAAATAATGTTTCATGTATTACTATTCACTGAGCTCGCCTCACTCTCAGTTTTGTTTGTTTCTATAGGTCTTCCCCCAGGTGGGCAATCCTAGCTCAGGATGCCGCTTCCTTCGGTCAACCTCTAGATGACCAAGCACTATACCAAGCCACCCATTTTTGGTGAAACCACGAAGATGTTAGTTTATTTGTTTTGAGTGCCATCAAGGTTGTTGTACTTAACTCTCATGTTGTTTTTGTATACGCCCAATCACGGGGCTGGGACTGTAAATGTATGCGTATGTAACAGATAATCAAGGATTTAGTTTTAAATTTTACTTGCTTTTAATGAAGTATGTGATGTTTGAGATCCTGGCATATTAGAAAAAGCTCAATGGAGTATGTTGCATATATGTTATGTTTGTGTTTTATGCTTCCGATAAGGCCCCATCGGCTTTTCCTCCAGGTTATATGTTCAGTTATGATTAGGTCATGCCCAAACTTTTTGGGGCAGGTTTGAGGCGTGACAGTTCGAACCCTAATGCATCAGAAATGGTATGTAAACACCATAATTACATATCTTCCATCATGCAAGAGTGCCCGAATAAGTGTCTAAGTGTTTGAACCCTAATGCATTAGAAATGGTAAGTATACACCATAATTACATATCGGCCATTATGCAAGAGGGTTCGAATAAGTGTCCGAATGTTCGAACCATAATGCAATTGAAATGGTATGTAAACACCATAGTTACATATCTGCCACCATGCAAGAGGGTCCGAATAAGTGTCCGAGTGTTCGACCCGTATTGCATTAGAAATGGTAAGTAAACACCATAATTATATATCTGCCATCATGTAAGAGGTCCGAATAGGGGTCCGAGTGTTCCAACCATATTGCATTGGAAATGCTAAGCAAACACCAAAATTACATATCTGCCATCATGCAAGAGGGTCCGAATAAGTGTCCGAATGTTCGAACTCTGATGCATGAGAAATGGTAAGTAAACACCATAATTACATATTTGCCATCATGCAAAAGGGTCCAAACAAGTGTCAGAGTGTTTGAACCCTAATGCATGAAAAATGGTAAATAAACACCATAATTACATAGCAGCCATCTTGCAAGAGGGCTTGAATAAGTGTCCGAGTATTCGAACCCTAATGCATGAGAAATGGTAAGTAAACGTCATAATTACATATATGCCATCATGCAAGGGGGTCCGAATAAGTGTCCGAGTTTTTAAACACTAATGCATGAGAATTGGTAAGTAAACACCATAATTACATATTTACCATCATGCAAGGGAGTTCGAATAAGTGTCTGAGTGTTCAAACCCAAATGCATTAGAATTGAAAAGTAAACACCATCATTACATATCTGCCATCACACAAGAGTGTCCGAATAAGTGTTCGAGTGTTCGAACCATAATACATTAGAAATGGTAAGTGAACAGCAGAATTATATATCGTCCCTCATGCAAGAGGGTCCGAATAAGTGTCCGAGTGTTCAAACCGTAGTGTATGAGAAATGATAAGTAAACACCATAATTACATATCTGCCATCATGTAATTGGGCCCGAATAAGTGTCCGACTGTTCGAACCCTAATGCATGAGAAATGGTAAGTAAACACCATAATTACATATCTGTCATCATGTAAGAGGGTCCGAATAAGTGTCCGAGTGTTCGAACCCTAATGCATGAGCAATCGTAAGTAAACACCATAATTACATGTCTGTCATCATGCAAGAGTGTCCGAATAAGTGTCCAAGTGTTCGACCCATAATGAATTAGAAATGGTAAGTAAACAACATAATTACATATCTGCCAGCAGACAAGAGGGTGCAAATAAGTGTCTGAGTGTTCGAACCGTAATGCATGATAAGTGATAAGCAAACACCATAATTACATATCTACCATCATGCAAGAGGGTCCGAATAAGTGTCCAAGTGTTCGAACTCTAATGCATAAGAAATGGTAAGTTAATATCGTAAATACATATCTGCCATCATGAAAGAGGGTCCGAATTAGTGTCCGAGTGTTCGAACCCTAATGCATGAGAAATGGTAAGTAAACGCCTTAATTACATATCTGCCATCATGTAAGATGGTCCGAATAAATGTCCGAGTGTTCGAGCCCTAATGCAAGAGAAATGGTAAGTAAACACCATAATTACATATCTGCTATCATGCAAGAGGTCCGAATAAGTGTCCTGGTGTTAGAACCATAATGAAATAGAAATGGCAAGTAAACACCATAATTACATATCTGCCATCATGCAAGATGGTCCGAATAAGTGTCTGAGTGTACGAACCCTAATGCATGAGTGTAGACACCCCATTTTTGACTGACCTTAAGACTCAGATGTCGCCGATTGAGCGCTCGGTGATGTTGCATATTGTGCTCATTCTGAGGTCACAGAGTCTCGGCTGGGAGCCTTGCCTCTGGACTTCGAGACTCTTTTGTGCTTTGTCTCGGTTTGCGAACCAGGTCTTGTTCTCTATGTTTTCTCTTCTTGAAGGAAGGGAGAGGTCTTGTAGACCATCTCTCAGTTGCCGTAGGCTACGTTTCGTGGTCGTAGGCCATTTTTCCCGTTTGGAGTCGAGTTTTCAATTTTTGGAGCCGTTGGCCGTGCGCCTCGGTTCGGGACCGCTTAACTACCTTCGTTTGCTCCAGTTTTTGGAACACACCTTGTTTCCTCTCCTTAGAGGGACACTGTGGCCCGGGAGACCACCTTTGTGGTCATACGCCACCTCCGGTGCTTAATAGTCAGTTTTCAAGGCCCCCGGCTGCGCGTTTTGGCCCCCAAACCCTCGTTTTGCATCGGTGTGGGTTCATTTTTGGCATGGACCCTTGTTTCATTGTTAGGAAGGTGGTAGTAGGGTGGGAGACCACCTTTCCCCGGTTGGCCGGTTTTTCTTGGCAGGTAGGTGGTCTCCCTCACTTTTGGGCCATAATTTCGGGTCTCCCATACCACCATTGTGTTGCATTCATCTGGGAGGCCACCAATCTGGTATGGCCGACCACCTTTTCTTCCTAACCCTTTTGACCCCTCGGTCTCCCTCACTTTTGAGCCACAATTTCAGGTCTCCCATACCACCACTGAGCTGCATTCACCTGGGAGACCACCAATCTGTTTTGGCCGACCACCTTTTTTGATTGAACCTTTTGACCCCTGGTCGGCTGACTAGGGGGAGTGGCTGGCCGACCACCTTAACTGGTCGGCCGACTTCACCTTCCTCTCTCTCTGAGTGTGTTCGGTGTGTGTGTGTGTGGGTGCATCCTCATCCTCCATACACGTGTATGGAGGATGTTTGGCCTAGCTTTTAAGTTTCTTTGAGAAGATTTAGACCTTCTCCTCTATAAACCAAGGGCCTCCCCTCCTTGGCCTTGGTTCAGAACTTTGGTGAAGGCATACACTTATATCTCTCTATATCCATACACTTTGAGCCTTAAAAAAGTGAGTGATTCTTGACCCTTTTGCCTACACCTCCAAGCACAACACCTCCACTACCATCCTAAGTACCTTGGAGCTGTTTTTCAGATGTTGAGAGCTCACTTTCTTGGTCCAAAGCTTGCTGCATTGCTGTGCTACAAGGGTAAGTCACCATTTCCCTCTTTGTAGCTTTATTTTGCTTCATTCTTTAGCCTTAATTGAAAGCATTTTTGGACTTCATCATAAACTAAAAAAAAGTCTTGTTTTGAGCTCCTCTTCAAGTTTGATTTAGGTCATTTTTCTATTGGGGGTCATCTACCCCCTTGCATGCTTCATTTCCTCATGTTTTGAGCTATGCATTAGAGCATTAGTGTTGGCCTTGGTTTGGCCTTTTAGCCACTGAAATCCAATGGATTTTCAGTGGCTAAAATGTGTTTTTGAGCTTCAAAATCAGAGAGGGGTGACCCTCTCACCCCTTGTTCTCTTTACTAGCTTTATTGGCCTTACATAGGAGCCCCTATTTGCATGTTTTGAAGCCATGTTTCAGGCCCTATTTGGTGAGTTTTAAGGTCTGCATAGGCTCTGTCAATAGCCCATTTTGCCATATAAAGTGTCTATTGTGCATGTGTAGAGCAATCCTATTCAAGGCCTTTCAAAGGGGCTTTTACTTGCGTGCTTCCTAACTTCATTTCAGGCCATTTTTGATGAGTTTTAGGGCCTTCATAACCTCTTTCCAGAGGTGGTTTTGCCATTTTGCATGTCTATCTTGCATGTGTAGAACAACCCCTTGCATTGCCCTCCAAAGGAGCCTATCATTCTTGCATGCATTGATTGAGTTTCAGTGGGTTTTGGGCATATTTTGGCATGGGATACTTCTTTTTTTGGCTGGTTTGGTGAGCTCTCATATCCGTCAAATAGTTGTAGTACAACTCATTATCCACTGGCTTTCTTTGCATGCTTTGTTGACCCTTGATTCTAGCACTTTTTGGCCTTGCCTTAAACTGATTTTGTGCATATTTTGGACTGCCCTAGCTCTGTTTTTGGGTCTCATGATCGAATGATGCTTTTTTTGCGTGCTTGTAGTTCAATACACTTGCCTAGCTTTGAGATTTGAGGTCTATTGCATGCATATACTGAGGTGTTTTCATGCTTTGGGGTCATTTTGTATCGTATTTTAGAGCCTATGTGAATGCCATATCCTCATGTTTTCTACTCTTTAAGTGTGCTTGAGAGTTGTGCATGAATGCCTTGTTTTTAGACCATTGAATAAGCTTCATTTCCATGCACTTTGAACCATCATTTTGGGCCATTTTTCCACTATTTTAGACCTGCCTAGGGTCTGTTTGGGGTTGGTTTTGCCATTCGTGCATTGCGTTGTGTACCTCTAGTGTAACGCACTTCACTAGTTTCTGTATTCGGGTCATTTAGCATGCATCGTGTGAAGTGTTTGCATGATTCGGGACCATTGTGTATCATATTTCAGAGCTGGATCATGTGCCATTCTATGCCGTATTTCATCCTTTGCCATGCTTTGTTAGAGTTGCATGTTGTGCCTTAGGATCGGTCCTTTGCATCCGTGCATGTTTGCATGTTTTTCGATTGTCTCATTTTCATCATATGGCCACTGATGTGAGTGTGGCTAAGGTCCACTCATATTGGTGTAAGACCATCTTGCATTGTGTATGCCATTTTAGTCCATAGCATTGCGTATGCTAGGTTGCATGTTAGTGCATTGTGCATGCCATGTTGTGTCTTGCATTGTGTATGCCATTTTAGTCCATAGCATTGCGTATGCTAGGTTCCATGTTAGTCGCATTGTGTTTAGAGTAGGGTTAGTCCAAACACGGGAAACGAGGGACGTTTCGTACTCGAAGTAACGAGACGTGTCTCAATTCTCGGTCGCTGACACTCCGGATTACCCATGATGGAGTTTAGGCCTTGTTGTGTTTTCATGTGCATTCATTTCACATTGAGTCATGCAATTCGACTCTTCGGCCATCATGCATCGAGATACGTGATTGGTGGCACGAGGATCGAGGTGTGCATACTTATGTGAAAATACTTTGCCATGCCCTTTTCTTGCTCACTGTTGCAGCAAACCAGAAATCAGCAGCCTTCTAAAGCTTTGCACAACATTCCGGGATTAATTGCAAACAGAGGCAAATCGGGGCATCGCGAGGAATTTTCCAACGAGGCGACTCGAGCATGCATGTATCTTTCATCATTCGGAGCAGAGCTAGGGCGGTCCATAGACTTGCATGCTAATTTATTTGCTTTCCTAGTTAATTTGTTAATTAATTAGGATTTTGTAATATTTAATTATTTATTCGAACTGTAATTATTTATTCAGACTGTATTATTTATTCGGACCCTCCGAGCGAGAGCACAATTGTAATAAGTGTGCGTGTGTGTGATGTATGTCTTCCAACCCCACGTCTTTCTCCCTTTTATTTATTAACTTATGATGGTTAGATTAGGGCATGTTTCAATTAGCATACTTATGCTCGCATGTTTGAATCCATTCATCTATCTTTCATGCACCAGGCTCGGCGCATCATACTAACTGCATCGTATTTCAATTCCAAGTTGAATACGTGTTAGCTGTAGCATCTCATATGCCATTCTTAGAATAGCCGAGCCTATTATAGTTGCATTTTTGCATGTGTTGCATTAGGCATCTCAACATAGTTAGGACCCATGCATGTTTTCTAATTAGCTTCTTTCTTTGGCTTGAAGTACTCGATAAGTGTTTTTGCTTTAACATCCTTACATATGTGTGAGTGATTGCCATGATAGCATGCTTACCATGAGGCTATGTGCTTATATGATATAACTGTCTGAATGCCTGTGGGTGAAGGTTGGATTATCTTAATTGGAATAATGCATTGATTGTGAGTTTTAAGCCCACTTGAGAGTGGCAAATCATCTTGTTTTCTAAGCCCACCCGAGGGTGGCAAAACCTGCATTTTAAGCCTACTTGTTAGTAGCAAACAGCTTTCAAAAATAAACATGAGATGTTTTGTTCCAATTCAGGCGATCCGGTCTATATTTGTATGTTGTGCGCATCACATAGTAATTCTAGGCTAATAACCAAAATAAGAACGCATAATATTTTCAAAACTCGATATCACGGTTAGTAGAGGCCGATCTTTGATCGGCGGCGAAATGATCAAGTGACCTTCTAATCGTACCCAAGTTCGAGAGGTAACTTTGGTGATGGCGGACACGTGGACTTAGGCAGCAGTCGGGGTTTCCTAAATTTCCCAAAATAAAATATTTAGGTGGCGACTCTTGTATCTATGCATGATCCATGTTAAGCACTTCTTTAAAAAAAATCAGTTTTCAAAAATGATTTTCTGGATTTGGACTCTTTGATGATTCATCGGTCTTGCATTGCACTCCGCGAGATTAGATACAGGACCGTGACTTTGAGTCTGGAACTGTAGTAAGCCCAAATGAACAAAACGGGATTCCCACCCGGGACGTTCGGGCACATCAACAATGAGAAATTGCAAGTAAACACCATAATTATATATCTGCCATCATGCAAGAGGGTCCGAGTAAATGTCCGAGTGTTCCACCCTAATGCTTGAGAAATGGTAAGCAAACACTATAATTACATATCTGCCATCATGCAAGAGGGTCTGAAAAAGTGTCAGAGTTTTCGAACCCTAATTGATGAGAAATGGTAAGTAAACACCATAATTATATATCTGTCATCATGCAAAAGGGTCTGAACAACTGTCCGAGTGTTTGAACCCTAATGCATGAGAAATGGTAAGTAAACACCATAATTACATATATGTCATCATGCAAGAGTGTCCAAAAAAGTGTCCGAGTGTTCGACCCATAATGCATTAGAAATGGTAAGTAACATCATAATTACATATCTGCCACCATGCAAGAGGTTCCAAATAAGTGTCTGAGTGTACAAACCCTAATGCAAGAGAAATGGTAAGTAAACACCATAATTACATACCTGCCATCACGTAAAAGTGTCCGAATAAATGTCCAAGTGTTCGCACAATAATACATTAGAAATGGTAAGTAAACACTATAATTACATATCTGCCATCAAGCAAGTGGGTCTAAATAAGTGTCTGGGGGTTCGAACCCTAATGCTTGGGAAATGGTAAGTAAACATCATAATTACATATCTGCTATCATGCAAGAGGGTCCGAATATGTGTTTGAGTGTTCGAACCCTAATGCAAGAGAAATGGTAAGTAAATACCAAAATTACATATATGCCATCTTGTAAGGCGGTCTGAATAAGTGTTCGAGTGTTCGAACCCTAATGCATGAGAAATGGTAAGTAAACACCACAATTACATATCTGCCATCATGCAAAAGGGTCCGAATAAATGACCGAGTGTTCGAACCATAATGCATTAGAAATGATAAGTAACACCATAATTAAATATCTGCCATCATGCAAGAGGGTCCGAATAAGTGCCCGAGTGCTCGAACCCTAATACATGAGAAATGGTAAGTAAACACCATAATTACAAATCTGCCATCATGCAACCGGGTCCGAATAAGTTTCCGAGTGTACGAACTCTGATGCATGAGAAATGGTAAGTAAACACCTTAATTACATAAATACCATCATGCAAGAGGGTCCGAATAAGTGTCCGAGTGTTCGAACCATAATGTAATAGAAATTGTAACTAAACACCATAATTACATATCTGCCATCATGCAAGAGGGTCCGAATAAGTGTCCGAGTGTTAGAACCCTAATGCATCAGAAATAGTAAGTAAACACCATAATTACATATCTGCCATCATATAAGAGGGTACGAATAAGAGTCCGAGTGTTCGAACTCTGATGCATTAGAAATGGTAAGTAAACACCATAATTACATATCTGCCATAACGCAAGAGGGTCTGAATAAGTGTAGGAGTGTTCGAACCATCATGCAATAGAAATGGCAAGTAAACACCATAATTACATATCTACCACCATGCAAGAAGGTCTGAATAAGTGTCCGAGTATTCGAACCGTAATGCATGAGAAATGGTAAGTAAACACCCTAATGACATACCTGCCATCATGCAATAGGGTCCAAATAAGTGTGCGAGTGTTCGAACGATAACGCATTAGAAATGGTAAGTAAACACCATAATTATATATCTGCAATCATGCAAGAGGGTCCGAATAAGTGTTCAAGTGTTCGAACCTTAATGCATGAGAAATGGTAAGTAAATACCATAATTACAAATCTGCCATCCTGCAAGAGGGTCCGAATAAGTATCCGAGTCTTTGAACTATGATGCATTAGAAATGGTAAGTAAACACTATATTTACATATCTGCCATAATGCAAGAGGGTCCGAATAAGTGTAATTTTGTTCGAACCATAATGCAATAGAAATGGTAAGTAAACACCATAATTACATATCTGCCATCATGACAGAGGGTCCGAATAATTGTCCGAGTGTTCGAACCTTAATGCATGAGGAATGGTAAGTAAACACCCTAATTACATATCTGCCATCATGCAAGACGGTTCGAATAAGTGTGCGAGTGTTCGAACCAAAATGCATTAGAAATCGTAAGTAAACACCATAATTACATATCTGTCATCATGCAAGAGGGTCCGAATAAGTGTCCGCGTGCTCGAACCCTAATGCATGAGAAGTGGTAAGTAAACACCATTATTACATATCTGCCATCATGCAAGAAGATCCGAATAAGGGTCCGAGTGTTCGAACCCTAACGCATGAGAAATGGTAATTCAACACCATAATTACATATCTGCCATCATACAAGGAGGTCTGAATAAGTGTCTGAGTGTTCGGACCATAATGCATTAGAAATGGTAAGTAAACACCATAATTACATATCTGCCATCATGCAAGAGGGTCCGAATACGTATCTGAGTCTTCGAACCCTAATGCATGCGAAATGGTAAGTAAACACCATAATTACATATCTGCCATCATGCAAGAGAGTTCGAATAGGTGTCCACATGTTCGAACTCTGATGCATAAGAAATGATAAGTAAACACCACAATTACATATCTGCCATCATGTAAAAGGGTCCGAATAAGTGTCCGAATGTTTGAACCATAATGCAATAGAAATGGCAAGTAAACACCATAATTACATATCTGCCATCATGGAAGAGAGTCCGAATAAGTGTCCGAGTGTTCGACCGCTAACGCATGGGAAATAGTAAGTAAACACTATAATTACATATCTGCCATTATGCAAGAGGGTCCGAATAAGTGTCCAAGTGTTCGAACTCTAACGCGTAAGAAATGGTAAGTAAACACCATAATTACATATCTGCCCTCATGCAAGAGGGTCCGAATAAGTGTCCTAGTGGTTGAACACTAATGCATAAGAAATGGTAAGTAAACACTATCATTACATATCTGCCATCATGCACGATGGTCTGAATAAGTGTCCGATTTTTCGAACCCTAATGCATGAGAAATGGTAAGTAAACACAATAATTATATATCTGTCATCATGCAAAAGGGCCCGAATAAGTGTCCGAGTGTTCGAACCATAATGCATGAGAAATGGTAAGTAAACACCATAAGTGCATATTTGCCTTCATGCAAGACAGTCCGAATAAGTGTCCGAATGTCCGAACCGTAATGCAATTGAAATGGTAAGTAAACACCATAATTAGAAATCTGCCGCTATGCAAGAGGGTCTGAATAAGTGTCTGACTGTTCGAACTATATTGCATTAGAAATGGTAAATAAACACCATAATTACATATCTGCCATCATGCAAGAGAGTCCGAATAAGTGTTCGAATGTTCGAACCAAAATGCAATAGAAATGGTGAGTAGACATCATAACTACAAATCTGCCATCATGCAAGAGGGTCCGAATAAGTGTCCGAGTGCTCGAACCACATTGCATTAGAAATGGTAGGTAAACACCATAATTACATATCTGCCATCATGTAAGAGGGTCCGGATAAGTGTCCGAGTGTTCGAACCTTAATGCAAGACAAATGGTAACAAAACACCATAATTACATATCTGCCATCATGCAAGAGGGCCCGAATAAGTGTCCAAGTGTTCGAACCCTAATGCATGAGAAATTGTACGTAAACACAGTAATTACCTATCTGCAATCATGCAAGAGGGTCCGAATAGGTGTTTGAGTGTATGAACCCTAATGCATGAGAAATGGTAAGTAAACACCATAATTACATATCTACCATCATGCAAGAGGGTCCGAAAAAGTGTCCGAGTGTTCGAACCCTAATGCAAGAGAAATGGTAACTAAACTCCATAATTACATATCTGAAGAAGTGTCCGAGTTTTCGAAGCCTAATGGATGAGAAATGGTAAGTAAAGACCATAATTGCATATCCACCATCATGCAAAAGAGCTGGAATAAGTGTCAGAATGTTTAAAACCGAATGCATTAGAAATGACATATAAACACCGTAATTACATATCTGTCATCATGTAAGAGTGTCTGAATAAGCGTCCGAGTATTCGCACCATAATACATTAGAAATGGTAAGTAAACACCATAATTACATATCTGCCATCACGCAAGAGGGCCAAAATAAATGTTCGTGTGTTCGAACCCTAGAGCATGAGAAATGGTAATTAAACACCATAATTGCATATCTACCATCATGCAAGAGGGTCCGAATAAGTGTCCGAGTTTCGAACCGTAATACATGAGAAATGGTAAGTAAACACCATAATTACATATCTGCCATCATAGAAAAGGATCCAAATATGTGTCCGAGTGTTCCAACCATAATCCAATAGAAATGGTAAGTAAACACCATAATTACATATAGCCCATCAAGCAAGAGGGCGCGAATAAGTGTCCGAGTGCTCGAACCATAATGCATGAGAAATGGTAAGTAATCAGCACAATTAGATATCTGCTATCATGCAAGAGAATCCAAAAAAATGTCCGAGTGTTCGAACCCTAATGCATGACAAATGGTAAGTAAAACCATAATTACATATGTGGCATCATGCAAGACGACCCGAATAAGTGTCCGAGTGTTCGAACCCTAATGCGTGAGAAATGGTATGTAAACACAAATATTACATATCTGCCATCATGCAAAAGGGTCCGAATAAGTGTCCGAATGGTCGAACCATAATTCAATTGAAATGGTAAGTAAATACGATAATTACAAATCTACAACCATGCAAGATGGTCCAAATAAGTGTCCGAGTGTTCGAACCATATTGCATTAGAAATGTTAAGTACACACCATAATTACATATCTTCCGTCATGCAAGAGACTCCGAATAAGTGTTTGAGTGTTCGAACCATATTGCATTAGAAATGGTAAGTAAACACCATAATTACATGTCTGTCATCGTGCAAGAGGGTCCGAATAAGTGTTCAAGTGTTCGAGCCCTAATGCCAGAGAAATGGCTAGTAAACACTGTAATTACATATCTGCCCTAATGCAAGAGGGCCCGAATAAGTGTCCGACTGTTCGAATCCTAATACATGAGAAATGGTAAGTAAACACCATAATTACATATCTGCCGTCATGCAAGAGGGTCCGAATAAGTGTCCGAGTGTTCGAACCCTAATGCATGAGAAATGTTAAGTAAACACCATGATTACATATAGGCCATCACGCAAGACGGTCCGAATAAGTGTCCGAGTTTTCGAACCCCAATGCATGAAAAATTGTAAGTAAACACCATAATTACATGTCTACCATCATGCAAGAGAGTTCGAATAAGTGTCCAAGCGTTCAAACCTAAACGCATTAGAAATGACAAGTAAACACTGTAATTATATATCTGCCATCACGCAAGGGTCTCCGAATAAGTGTCCGAGTGTTTGCACCATAATACATTAGAAATGGTAAGTAAACACCATAATTACATATATGCCATTTTGCAAGGGGGACCGAAAAAGTGTCCGACATTTCGAAGCCAAATGCATGAGAAATGGTAAGTAAACACCATAATTATATATCTGTTATCATGCAAGAGTGCCCGAATAAATGTCCGAGTGTTCGAACCACAATGCATGAGAAATGGTAACTAAACACCATAATTACATATCTACCATGATGCAAGACGGTCCGAATAAGTGTCCGAGTGTTCGAACCATAATGCAATTGAAATGGTAAGTAAACACCATAATTACAAATCTGACACCATGCAAGAGGGTCCGAATAAGTGTCAGAGTGTTCGAACTGTATTGCATTAGAAATGGTAAGTAAACACCATAATTACATATCTGCCATCATGCAAGAGAGTGTGAATAAGTGTCTGAATGTTCGAACCATAACGCAATAGAAATGGTAAGTAAACACCATAATTACAAATCTGCCATCATGCAAGAGGGTCCGAATAAGTGTCTGAGTGTTCGAACCACATTGCATTAGAAATGATAGGTAAACACCATCATTACATATCTGCCATCAGGCAAGAGGGTCCGAATAAGTGTCCGAGTGTTCGAACCCTAATGCAAGACAAATGGTAACTAAACACCATAATTACATATCTGCCATCTTGCAAGAGGGCCCGAATAAGTGTCCAAGTGTTCGAACCCTAATGCATCAGAAATTGTACGTAAACACAGTAATTACCTATCTGCCATCATGCAAGAGGGTCCGAATAAGTGTTTGAGTGTATGAACCCTAATACATGATAAATGGTAAGTAAACACCATAATTACATATCTGCCATCGTGCAAGAGGGTCCGAAAAAGTGTCCGAGTGTTCGAACCCTAATGCCTGAGAAACGGTAAGTAAACACCATAATTACATATCTGTCGTCATGTAAGAGGGTCTGAAAAAGTGTCCGAGTTTTCGAACCCTAACGGTTGAGAAATGGTAAGTAAAGACCATAATTGTATATCCACCATCATGCAAAAGAGTTGGAATAAGTGTCGAGTGTTCAAAACCGAATGCATTAGAAATGACATGTAAACACCATAATTACATATCTATCATCATGTAAGAGTGTCTGAAAAAGCGTCCGAGTGTTCGCACCATAATACATTAGAAATGGTAAGTAAACACCATAATTACATATCTGCCATCATGCAAGAGGGCCCAAATAAATGTCCCTGTGTTCGAACCCCAGAACATGCGAAATGGTAATTAAACACCATAATTACATATCTACCATCATGCAAGAGGGTCCGAATAAGTGTTCGAGTTTCAAATCCTAATGCATAAGAAATGGTAAGTAAACACCATAATTACATATCTGCCATCATAGAAGAGGGTCCAAATATGTGTCAGAGTGTTCCAACCATAATCCAATAGAAATGGTAAGTAAAGACCATAATTACATATCGGCCATCAAGCAAGAGGGCCTGAATAAGTGTCCGAGTGTTCGAACCATAATGCATGAGAAATGGTAACTAAACACCATAATTACATATCTGCCATGATGCAAGACGGTCCGAATAAGTGTCCGAGTGTTCGAACCATAATGCAATAAAAATGGTAAGTAAACACCATAATTACAAATCTACCACCATGCAAGAGGGTCCGAATAAGTGTTTGAGTGTTCGAACTATATTGCATTAGAAATTGTAAGTAAACACCATAATTACATATCTGTCATCATGCAAGAGAGTCCGAATAAGTGTCCGAATGTTCGAACCATAATGCAATAGAAATGGTAAGTAAAACCATAATTACAAATCTGCCATCATGCATGAGGGTCCGAATAAGTGTCCGAGTGTTCGAACCACATTGCATTAGAAATGATAGGTAAACACCATAATTACATATCTGCCATCATGCAAGAGGGTCCGAATAAGTGTCCGAGTGTTCGAACCCTAATGCAAGACAAATGGTAACTAAACACCATAATTACATATATGTCCTGATGCAAGAGGGCCCGAATCAGTGTAAAAGTGTTCGAACCCTAATGCATGAGAAATTGTACGTAAACACTGTAATTACCTATCTGCCATCGTGCAAGAGGGTCTGAATAAGTGTCCTAGTGTTCGAACCCAAATCCATGAGAAATGTTAAGCAAACACCATGATTACATATCGGCCATCATGCAAGAGGGTCTGAATAAGTGTCCGAGTTTTCGAACCCTAATGCATGATAAATTGTAAGTAAACACCATAACTACATGTCTACCATCATGCAAGAGAGTTCGAATAAGTATCCAAGTGTTCAAACCCAAACGCATTAGAATTGACAAGTAAACACCGTAATTATATATCTGCCATCACGCAAGGGTGTCCGAATTAGTGTCCTAGTGTTCGCACCATAATACATTAGAAATGGTAAGTAAACACCATAATTACATATATGCCATTATGCAACGGGAACCAAAAAAGTGTCCGACATTTCGAACCCTAACGCATTAGAAATGGTAAATAAACACCATAATTACATATCTACCATCAAGCAACAGTTTCTGAATACGTTTCTGAGTGTTCGAACCCTAATGCATAAGAAATGGCATGTAAATACCAAAATTACATATCTGCCATCATGAAAGAGGGTCCGAATAAGTGTCCGAGTGATCGAACCAGACCGCATGAGAAATGGTAAGTAAACACCATAATTACATATCTGTCATCATGCAAGAGGGTCTGAATAAGTGTCCGAGTGTTCGAACCATCATGTATTAGAAATGGTAATAAACACCATAATTACATATCTTCCATCATGCAAGAGGGTCCTAATAAGCGTTCGTGTGTTCGAACCCTAATGCATGGGAAATGGTAAGCAAACACCATAATTACATATCTGCCACCATGCAAGAGGGTCCGAAAAAGTGTCCGAGTGTTCAAACCCTAATGCATGGGAAATGGTAAGCAAACACCATAATTGCATATCTGCCATCAGGCAAGAGTGTCCAAATAAGTGTCTGAGTGTTCAAACTCTGATGCATAGGAAATGGTAAATAAACACCATAATTACATATCTGCCATCATGCAAGAGTGTCTGAATAAGTGTCTGACTGTTCAAACCATAATGCAACAGAAATGGTAAGTAAACACCATAATTACTTGTCTGCCATCATGCCAGGGGGTCCGAATAAGTGTCCGAGTGTTAGAACACTTATGCATGAGAAATGGTACGTAAACACCATAATTACATATCTGCCATCATGCGATAGGGTCCGGATAAGTGTCTGAGTGTTCGAACCCTAATGCATGGGAAATGGTAAGCAAACACCATAATTACATATCTGCCATCAGGCAAGAGTGTCCAAATAAGTGTCTGAGTGTTCAAACTCTGATGCATAGGAAATGGTAAATAAACACCATAATTACATATCTGCCATCAAGCAAGAGTATCTGAATAAGTGTCTGACTGTTCAAACCATAATGCAACAGAAATGGTAAGTAAACACCATAATTACTTGTCTGCCATCATGCCAGGGGGTCCGAATACGTGTCCGAGTATTCGAACACTTATGCATGAGAAATGGTACGTAAACACCGTAATTACATATCTACCATCATGCAAGACGGTCTGAACAAGTATCCGAGTGTTAGAACCATAATGAAATAGAAACGGTAAGTAGCACTATAATTAGATATTTGCCCTCATGGAAGAGGGTCCGAATAAGTGTCCGAGTGTTCGAACCCTAATGCATGAGAAATGGTAAGCGAACACCATAATTACATATCTGCCATCAAGCAAGAGGGTCCGAATAAGTGTCCGAGTGTTCGAACCATAATGCAATAGAAATGGAAAGTAAATACCATAATTACCTATCTGCCATCATGCGATAGGGTCCGGATAAGTGTCCGAGTGTTCAAACTCTGATGCATGAGAAATGGTAAGTAAACACCATAATTACATATCTTCCATCATGCAAGGGTCCGAATATGTGTCCGAGTGTTAGAACCATAATGCAATAGAAATGGTAACTAAACACCATAATTACATATTTTCCATCATGGCAGAGCGTCCGAATAAGTGTCCGACTGTTTGAACCACAATGCAAGAGAATTATTATGTAAACAACATAATTACATATCTGTCATCATGCAAGAGGGTCTGAATAAGTGTTCGAGTGTTCGGACCATAATGCATTAGAAATGTTAAGTAAACAGCATAACTACACATCTGCCATCATGCAAGAGGCTCCGAATAAGTGTCCGAGTGTTCGAAACCTAATGCATGAGAAATGGTAAATAAACACCATAATTACATGTCTGCCATCACAGAAGAGGGTCTGAATAAATGTCCGAGTGTTCGAACTCTAATGCATGAGAAATGATAAGTAAACACCATAATTACAAATATGCCATCATGCAAAAGGGTCCAAATAAGTGTCTGAGTGTTCGAAGCATGATGCAATAGAAATTGCAAGTAAACACCATAATTACATATTTGCCATCATGCAAGAGGGTCCGAATAAGTGTCCGAGTGTTCGAACCCTTATGTTTTAGAAATGGTAAGTAAACACCATAGTTACATATCTGCCATCATGCAAGAGGGTCTGAATAAGTGTTTAAGTGTTAGAACCATAATGAAATAGAAATGGTAAGTAAACACCATAATTACATATCTGCCATCATGCATGAGAGTCCGAATAAGTGTCCGAGTGTTCGAACCATAATGCATTAGAAATGGTAACTAAACACCATGATTGCATATCAGCTACCATGCAAGAGGGTCCGAATAAGTATCCGAGTGTTCGAACCATATTGCATTAGAAATGGTAAGTAAACACCCCAATTACATATATGCCATCATGCAAGAGGGTCCGAATAAATGTCCGAGTGTTCGAACCATAATGCATTACAAATGGTAAGTAAATACCATAATTACATATCAGCCATCATGCAAGAGGGTCCGAATAAGTACCCAAGTGTTCGAAGCATATTGCATTAGAAATGGTAAGTAAACACCACAATTGCATATCTGTCATCCTGAAAGAGGGTCAGAATAAATGTCCGAGTGTTGAACCATAGTTCAATAGAAATGGTACGTAAACACCATAATTACATACCTGGCATCATGCAGGAGGATACGAATAAGTGTCCCAGTGTTCGAACCATAATAAAAAAGAAATGGTAAGCAAACACCATAATTACATATCTGCCATCAAGCAAGAGGGTCTGAATAAGTGTTCGACTGTTTGAACTGTTACGCATCAGAAATGGTAAGTAAACACCATAATTACATATCTGCCATCATGCAAGAGGGTCCGAATAAGTGTCCGAGTGTTCAAACCATAATTCAATAGAAATGGCAAGTAAACACCATAATTACATATCTGCCATCATGCAAGAGTCTCTGAATAAGTGTCCGAGTGTTCGAACTCTTATGCATTAGAAATGGTAAGTAAACACCATATTTACATATCTGCCATCATAGAAGAGGGTCCAAATATATGTCCGAGTGTTCGAACCATAATGCAATAGAAATGGTAAGTAAACACCATAATTTCATATCTGCCATCACGCAAGAGAGTCCGAATAAGTGTTCAACTGTTCGAACCATAATGCAATAGAAATTGTAGGTAAACACAATAATTACATATCTGCCATCATGGAAGAGCGTCCGAATAAGTGTCCGACTGTTTGAACCCCAATGCATTAGAATTGGTAAGTAAACACCATAATTCCATATCTACTATCATGCAAGTGGGTCTGAATAAATGTCCGAATGTTCGAACTATAATGCATTAGAAATGGTGAGTAAACACCATAATTACATATCTGCCGTCATGCAAGAGGCTCCAAATAAGTGTCTGACTATTCGAACCCTAATGCATGAGAAATGGTAAGCAAACACCATAATTACATATCTGCCATAATGCAAGAGGGTCCGAATAAGTGTCTGAGTGTTCGAACTCTGATGCATCAAAAATGATAAGCAAAACACTATAGATACATATCTGCCATCATGCAAAAGGGTCCGAATAAGTGTCCGACTTTTCAAACCCTTATGCATGAGAAATGGTAAGTAAGCACCATAATGACATATCTGCCATCATGCAAGAGGACCCGAATAAGTGTCCGAGTGTTTGAACCATTATGCATGAGAAATTGTAAGTAAACACCATAATTACATGTCTTTCATCATACAAAAGGGTCTGAATAAGTGTCCGAGTGTTAGAACAAATAATGAAATAGAAATGGTAAGTAAATACCATAATTACATATTTGCCATCATGCAAGAGAGTCTGAATAAGTGTCCAATTGTTCGAACCATAATGCATTAGAAATGGTAAGTAAACACGATAATTACATATCAGCCACCATGTAAGAGGGTCCGAATAAGTATCCGAGTGGTCGAACCATATTGCATTAGAAATCGTAAGAAAACACCCCCATTACATATCTGCCATCATGCAAGAGGTTCCGAACAAGTGTCCAAGTGTTCGAACCATAATCCATTAGAAATGGAAAGTAATCACCATAATTACATATCTGTCATCATATAAGAGGGTCAGAATAAGTATCCGAGTGTTCGAACCTTAATGCATAATGCATTAGAAATGATAAGTAAACACCATAATTACAAGAAGGTCCGAATAAGTATCCGAGTGTTCAAACCATAATACATTAGAAATGGTAAGTTAACACCATAATTACATATCAGCCACCAAATAAGAGGGTCTGAATAACTATATGAGTGTTCGAACCATATTACATTAGAAATGGTAAGTAAACACCCCCATTACATATCTGCCATCATGCAAGAGGGTCCGAATAAGTGTCCCAGTGTTCGAACCATAGTCCATTTGAAATGGTAAGTAAAAACCATAATTACATATCTGCCATCATGCAAGAGGGTCCGAATAAATGTCCGAGTGTTTAAACCCTAATGCTTGAGAAATGGCAAGTAAATACCATAATTACAAATCTGCCATCATGCAAGAGGGTTCGAATAAGTATCCGAGTCTTTGAACTATGATGCATTAGAAATGGTAAGTAAACACCATATTTACATATCTGCCATAATGCAAGAGGGTCCGAATAAGTGTACGATTGTTCGAACCATAATGCAATAGAAATGGTAAGTAAATAACATAATTACATATCTGCCAGAACGCAAGAGGATGCGAATAAGTGTCCGAGTGTTCAAACCATAATGCATGAGAAATGGTATGTAAACACCATAATTACATATATGCCATCGTGCAAGAGGGTCCGAATAGGTGTCCGAGTTTTCGAACCCTAATGCATGAGAAATGGTAAGTAAACACCATAATTACATATCTGCCATAATGCAAGATAGTCCGAATAAATGTCCGAGTTTTCAAACCCTAATGCAAAAGAAATGATAAGTAAACACAACAATTACAAATCTGCCATCATGCAAGAGTGTTTGAATAAATTTCCGAGTGTTCGAACACAAATGCATAAGAAATTATAAGCAAACACCATAATTACATATCTGTCATCATACAGGAGGGTCCGTGTAAGTGTTCAAGAGTTCGAACCCTAATGCTTGAGAAATTGTAAGCAAACACTACAATTACATATCTGCCATCATACAAGAGGGTCTGAATAAGTGTAAGAGTTTTCGAACCCTAATTGATGAGAAATTGTAAGTAAATACCATAATTACATATCTGTCATCATGCAAAAGGGTCCGAATAAGTGTACGAGTGTTCAAACCCTAATGCATGAGAAATGATAAGTAAACACCATAATTGGATATATGCCATCATGCAAGAGTGTCCAAATAAGTGTCCGAGTGTTCGACCCATAATGCATTAGAAATGGTAAGTAAACACCATAATTACATGTCTGCCAAGATGTAAGAGCGTCCAAATAAGTGTCTTGGTGTACGAACCCTAATGCATGAGAAATTGTAAGTAAACTCCATAATTACATATCTACCATCATGCAAGAGGGTCCGAAAAAGTTTCCGAGTGTTCGAACCTTAATGCATGAGAAATGGTAAGTAAACACCATAATTACATTTATGCCATTATGCAAGACTGTCCGAATAAGTGTCCGACTGTTACAACCACAATGAAATAGAAATGGTAAGTAAACATCATAATTACATATCTTCCATCATGCAACAGGGTCCGAATAAATGTCCGAGTATTCGAACCCTAATGCATGAGAAATGGTAAGTAAACACCACAATTACATATCTGCCATCATACAAGAGGGTCCGAATAAGTGTACGAGCGTTCGAACCATAACGTAATAGAAATGGTAACTAAACACCAAAATTACATACCTGCCATCATGCAGGACGACCCGAATAAGTGTCCGAGTGTTCGAACCATAATGCAACAAAAATGGTAAGTAAAAATCATAATTACATATCTGCCATCATGCAAGAGCGTCCGAATAAGTGTCCAACTGTACGAACTCCAATGCATAAGAAATGGTAAGTAACCACCATAATTACATATCTGCCATTATGCAAGATGGCCCAGATAAGTGTCCGAGTGCTCGAACCATAATGCGTGAGAAATGGTAAGTACACACCATAATTGCATATCTGCCATCATGCAAGAGGGCCCGAATATGTGTCTGAGTGCTCGAACCATAATGCATGAGAAATGGTAAATACACACCATAATTATTTTCTGCCATCATGCAAGAGGGTCCGAATAAGAGCCCGAGTGGTTGAACCCTAATGCAAGAGAAACGGTAATTAACACCATAATTACATCTAAGCCACAATGCAAGAGGGTCCGAATAAGTGTCCGAGTGTTCGAACCATAATGCAATAGAAATGGTAAGTAAACACCATAATTACATATCTGCCATCATGCAAGAGGGCCCGGATAAGTGTCCGAGTGCTCGAACCATAATGCATGAGAAATGGTAAGTACACACCATAATTACATATCTGCCATCATGCAAGAGGGTCCGAATAAGGGTCTGAGTGTTCGAGAGATTTTGCATTAGAAATGGTAAGTAAACACCATAATTACATATCTGCCATCATGCAAGAGGGTCCGAATAAATGCCCAAGTGGTTGAACCCTGATGCATGGAAAATGGTAAGTAACACCATAATTACATCTAAGCCATCATGCAAGAGGGTCCGAGTGTTAGAACCCTAATGCATCAGAAATGGTAAGTAAACACCATAATTACATTTATGCCATCATACAAGACGGTTCGAATAAGTGTCCGACTGTTAGAACCACAATGAAATAGAAATGGTAAGTAAACATCAAAATTACATCTCTACCACCATGCAACAGGGTCTGAATAAGTGTCTGAGTATTCGAACCCTAATGCACGAGAAATGGTAAGTAAACACCACAATTACATATCTGCCATCATACAAGACGGTCTGAATAAGTGTTCGAGTGTTCGAACCATAATGCAATAGAAAGGGTAAGTAAACACCAAAATTGCATACCTGCCATCATGCAAGATGATCCGAATAAGTGTCCGAATGTTCGAACCATAATGCAATAAAAATGATAAGTAAAAACCATAATTACATATACGCCATCATGCAAGAGCGTCCGAATAAGTGTCCGAGTGTACGAACTCTAATGCATAAGAAATGGTAAGTAAACACCATAATTACATATCTGCCATCATGCACGAGGGTCAGAATAAGAGTCCGAGTGTCCGAACCATAATGCAATAGAAATGGTAAGTGAACACCATAATTACATATCTAGCAGCTTGCAAGAGGGCCCGAACAAGTGTCCGAGTGCTCGAACCATAATGCATGAGAAATGGTAAGTACACACCATAATTACATATCAGCCATCATGCAAGAGGTTCCAAATAAGGGTCCGAGTGTTCGAGCCATATTCTATTAGAAATGGTAAGTAAACACCATAATTACATATCTGCCATCATGCAAGAGGGCCCGAATAAGTTTCCGAGTGTTCGAACCATATTGCATTATAAATGGTAAGTAAACACCATAATTACATATCTGCCATCAGGCAAGGGGGTCCGAATAAGTGTCCGAGTGTTCAAACCGTAGTGCATGAGAAATGATAAGTAAACACCATAATTACATGTCTGCCATCATGCAAGAGGGTCCGAATAAGTGTCTGAGTCTTCCGACCATAATTACATGTCTGCCATCATGCAAGAGGGTCCGAATAAGTGCCCGAGTGTTCGAACCCTAACTCAAGAGAAACAGTAACTAAACACCATAATTACATATCTGCCATCATGCAAGAGGGCCCGAATAAGTGTCCGAGTGTTCGAACCCTAATGCACGAGAAATGGTAAGTAAACCCCACAATTACATATCTGGCATCATGCAAGAGGGCGCGAACAAGTGTCCGAGTGTTCGAACCCTAATCCACGAGAAATGGTGAGTAAACACAATAATTAGATATCTTCCATCATGCAAGAGGGTCCGAATAAGTGTCCGAATGTTCGAAGCATAATGCATTTGAAATGGTAAGTAAACACCATAATTAAAAATCGGCCACCATGCAAGACGGTCCGAATAAGGGTCTGAGTGTTCGAACCATATTGTATTAGAAATGTTAAGTAACACCATAATTACATATCTACCGTCATGCAAGAGGGTCCGAATAAGCGTCTGAGTGTTCGAACCATCTTGCATTAGAAATGGTAAATAAACACCATAATTACATGTCAGCCATCATGCAAGAGGGTTCGAACAAGTGTTCGAGTGTTCGAACCGTAATGCCAGAGAATGGTAAGTAAACACCATAATTGCATATCTACCATCATGCAAGGGGACCCGAATAAGTGTCCGATTGTTCGAACCCTAATGCATGAGAAATGGTAAGTAAACACTATAATTACATGCCTGCCACCATGCAAGGGGGTCCAAATAAGTGTCCGAGTGTTCGAACTCTAATTCATGAGAAATGTTAAGTAATCATCATCATTACATATCGGCCATCATGCAAGAGGGTACGAATAAGTGTCCGCATTTTCGAACCCTAATGCCTGAGAAATGGTAACTAAACACCATAATTACGTGTCGACCATCACGCAAAAGAGTTCGAATAAGTGTCCCAGTGTTCAAACCCAAATGCATTAGATATGACAAGTAAACACGATAATTACATATCTGCCATCGTGCAAGAGTGTCCGAATGCGTGTCCAACAGTTCGCACCATAATACATTAGAAATGGTAAGTAAACACCATAATTACATATCTGTCATCATGCAAGAGTGTCCGATTATGTGTCCGAGTGTTCGAACCCTAATGCTTGAGAAATGGTAAGCAAACACCATTATTAAATATCTGCCATCATGCAAGAGCGTCCGAATAAGTGCCCGAAGGTTCGAACCCTAATGCATGAGAAATGGTAAGTAAACACAACAATTACATATCTGCCATCATGCAAAAATGTCCGAATTTGTGTCTAAGTATTCGAACCCTAGTGCATCAGAAATGGTAAGTAAATACCAAAATTACATATCTGCCATCATGAGAGAGGGTCCGATTAAGTGTCCGAGTGTTCGAATCGTAATGCATGAGAAATTTTAAGTAAACACCATAATTACATATCTGCTATCACACAAGTGGGTCCAAATAAGTGTCCGAGTGTTTGAACCACAACGCATTAGAAACGGTAAGTAAACACCATAATTACATATCTGCCCTCATGCAAGAGGGTCCGAATAAGTGTCCGACTGTTTGATCCCAAATGCATGAGAAATGGTAAGTAAACACCATAATTACATATCTACCATCATGCAAAAGGGTCCAAATAAGTGTCCAAGTGTTCAAACTCCGATGCATAAGAAATGGTAAGTAAACACCATAATTACATATATGCCATCATGCAAGAGGGTCTGAATAAGTGTCCGAGTGTTCGAACCATAATGCAACAGAAATTGTAAGTAAACACTATAATTACATATCTGCCATCATACAAGAAGGTCCAAATAAGTGTCCAAGTGTTCGAAGCATAATGCATTAGAAACGGCAAGTAAACACCATAATTACATATCTGCCCTCACGCAAGAGGGTCCGAATAAGTGTCCGAGTGTTCGAACCCAAATGCATGAGCAATGGTAAGTAAACACCATAATTACATATCTACCATCATGCAAAAGGGTCCAAATAAATGTCCGAGTGTTCGAACTCCGATGCATAAGATATGGTAAGTAAAGACCATAATTACGTATATGCCATCATGCAAAAGGGTCCGAATAAGTGTCCGAGTGTTCAAACCATAATGCAATAGAAATTGTAAGTAAACACCATAATTACATATCTGCCATCATACAAGAGGGTCCAAATAAGTGTCCAAGTGTTTGAAGCATAATGCATTAGAAACAGTCAGTAAACACCATAATTACATATATGCCCTCATGCAAGAGTGTCCGAATAAGTGTCCGAGTGTTCGAACCCAAATGCATGAGAAATGGTAAGTAAACCCCATAATTACATATCTGCCATCATGCAAGAGCGTCCAAATAAATGTCCGAGTGTTCGAACTCTGATGCATGAGAAATGGCAAGTAAACACCACAATTACATATCTGCCATCATCCAAGAGGTTTTGAATAAGTGTCCGACTGTTCGAACCATAATCCAATAGAAATGGTAAGTAATCACCATAATTACATATCTGCCATCATGCAAGAGGGTCCAAATAAGTGTATGAGTGTTCGAACCCTAATGCATGAGAAATAGTAAGTAAACACCATACTTACATGTCTGCCATCATGGAAGAGGGTCTAAATAAGTGTCCGAGTGTTAGAACTATAATGCATTAGGACTGTAAGTAAACACCATAATTACATATCTGCCATCATGCAAGAGGGTCCGAATAAGTATCCGAGTGTTCGAACCCTCATGCATGACAAATGGTAAGTAAACACCATAATTACATATCTGCCATCACACAAGAGGGTCCAATTAAGTGTCCGAGTGCTCGAACCCTAATGCCTAAGAAATGGTAAGTAAACACCATAATTAAATGTCGGCCATCATGCAAGAGCCTCCGAATAAGTGTCCGAGTGGTCGAACTCGGATGCATGGGAAATCATAAGTAAACACCATAATTACATATCTGCCATCATGCAAGAGCGTCCGAATATGTGTCCGTGTGTTTGACCCATAATGCAAGAGAAATGGTAAGTAAACACCATAATTACATATTTGCCATCATGCAAGATGGTCCGAATAAGTGTCCGAGTGTTTGAACCCTAATGATTGAGAAATGGTAAGTAAACACCATAATTATATATCTGCCATCATGCAAGAGGGTCCGTAAAAGTGTCTGAGTGTTAGAACCATAATGCAGTAGAAATGGTAAGTAAACACCATAATCACATATCTGCCATAATGCAACAGCATCCGAATAAGTGTCCGAGTGTTCGAAGTCTAATGGATAAGAAATGGTAAGTAAAAACCATAACTACATACCTACCACCATGCTACAGGGTCCGAATAAGTGTCCGAGTGTTCGCACCATAATGCATTAGAAATGGTAAGTAAACACCATAATTACATATCTGCCATCATGCAACGGGGACCAAAAACATATCCGAGTGTTCGAACCCCAGTACATGAGAAATGGTATGTAAACACCATTATCACATATTTGCCATCATGCAAGAGGGTCCGAATAAGTGTCCGAGTGTTCGAAATCTGATGCATTAGAAATGATAAGTAAACACCATCATTAGATATCTGTCATCATGCAAGGGGGTCCGAATAAGTGTCCGAGTGTTCGAACCATAATGCAATAGAAATGGTAAGTAAACACCATAATTACATATCTGCCATCATGCTAGAGGGTCCGAATAAATGTCTGTGTGTTCGACCCATAATGCAGTAACATGGTAAGTAAACACCATAATTACATATCTGCCATCATGCTAGAGGGTCCGAATAAATGTCTGTGTGTTCGACCCATAATGTAGTAACATGGTAAGTAAACACCATAATTACATATCTGCCATCTTGCAAGAGTGTCCGAATAAGCGTCCGACTGTTCGAACCCTAATGCATGAGGAATGGTAAGTAAAAACCATAATTACATGTCTTGCATCATTCAAGAGGGCCCGAATAAGTGTCCGGCAGTTCGAACACTAATGCATTAGAAATGGTAAATAAACACCATAATTACATAACTGCAATCATGCAAGAGCTTCAGAATAAGTGTCCGAGTGTTCGAACCCTAATGCATGAGAAACGGTATGTAAACACCATAATTTCATATCTGCCATCCTGCAAGAGTGTCCGAATTTGTGTCTAAGTGTTCGAACTGTAATGCATGAGAAATGATAACTAAACACCATAATTACATATCTGCCATTATGCAAGAGGGCCCGAATAAGTTTCTGAGTCTTCGAACCATATTGCATTAGAAATGCTAAGTAAACACCATAATTACATATCTGCCATCATGCAAAAGGGTCCGATTAAGTGTCCGTGTGTTCGAACCCTAATGCAAGAGAAATGGTAAGTAAACACCATTATTACATGTCTGCCATCATGGAAGCGGGTCCGAATAAGTGTCCGTGTTTTCGAACCCTAATGCATGAGAAATTGTAAGTAAACTCCATAATTACATTTCTGCCATCATGCAAGAGGGTCCGAATAAGTGTCCGAGTGTTCAAACTCGGATACATGAGAAATGGTAAGTAAACACAAAAATTACATATCTGCCATCATGCATGAGAGTCCGAATAAGTGTCCGAGTGTCCGAACCATAATGCAATAGAAATGGTAAGTAAACACGAAAATTACATACCTGCCATCGTGAAAAATGATCCGAATAAGTGTCCGAGTGTTCGAACCCTAATGCACGAGAAATGGTAAGTAAACACCATAATTACATATCTGCTATCAAGTAAGAGGGTCCGAATAAGTGTCCAAGTGTTCGAACTCTAATGCATGAGAAATGGTAAGTAAACACCATAATTACATATATGCCATCTTGGAAAAGGGTCCGAAGAAGTGTCCGAGTGTTCGAACCATATTGCATTAGAAATGGTAAGTAAACACCATAATTACATATCCGCCATCATGCAAGAGCGTCCGAATAAGTGTCCGAGTGTTCGAACCCTAATGCATGAGAAATGGTAAGTAACACCATAATTACATATCTACCATTATGCAAGAGGGTCCGAATAAGTGTCTGAGTCTTCGAACCAAATTGCATTAGAAATGGTAAGTAAACACCGTAATTACATGTCTGCCATCATGCAAGAGGTTCCGAATAAGTGTCCGAGTGTTCAAACCCTAATGCAAGAGAAACAGTAAGTAAACACCATAATTACATATATGCCATCGTGCAAGAGGTCCCGAATAAGTCGCCGAGTGTTTGAACCCTAATGCATGAGAAATGGTAAGTAAACACCACAATTACATATCTGCATCATGCGAGAGGGCCCGAACAAGTGTCTGGGTGTTCGAACCATAATGCATGAGAAATGCTAAGTAAACACAATAATTACATTTCTGCTATCATGCAAGAGGATCCGAATAAGTGTCCGAATGTTCGAAGCATAATGCAATTGAAATGGTAAGTAAACACCATAATTACAAATCTGCCACCATGCAAGACGGTCCGAAGAAGGGTCCGAGTGAGCGAACCATATTGCATTAGAAACGTTAAGTAACACCATAATTACATATCTGTCGTCATGCAAGAGGGGCCGAATAAGTGTCTGAGTGTTCGAACCATATTGCATTAGAAATGGTAAATGAACACCATAATTACATGTCTGCCATCGTGCAAGAGGGTCCGAATAAGTGTCCGAGTCTTCGAACCGTAATGCCAGAAAAATGGTAAGTAAACACCATAATTGCATTTCTACTATCATGCAAGAGTGCCCGAATAAGTGTCCAAGTGTTCGAACCCTAATGCATGAGAAGTGGCAGGTAAACACCATAATTACATGCCCGCCATCATGCAAAAGGGACCGAATAAGTGTCCGGGTGTTCGAACTGTAATGCAAGAGAAATGTTATGTAAACATCATGATTACATATCGGCCATAATGTATGAGGGTACGAATAAGTGTCCGAGTTTTCGAACACTAATGTCCGAGTGTTCAAACCCAAATGCATTAGAAATGACAAGTAAACATCATAATTACATATCTGCCATCATGCAAGAGCATCCGAATGAGTGTCCGACAGTTCGCACCATAATACATTAGAAATGGTAAGCAAACACCATAATTACATATCTGCCATCATGGAAGAGGGTCCGATTTTGTGTCCAAGTGTTCGAACCCTAATGCATGAGAAATGGTAAGTAAACACCATTATTAAATATCTGCCATCATGCAAGAGTGTCCGAATAAGTGTCCGAGGGTTCGAACCCTAATGCACGAGAAATGGTAAGCAAACACAACAATTACATGTCTGCCATCATGCAACAGTGTCCGAATATGTGTCTGAGTGTTCAAACCCTAGTGCATGAGAAATGGTAAGTAAATACCAAAATTACATATCTGCCATCAAGGATGAGGGTCCGAATAAGTGTCCGAGTGTTCGAGCCATAATGCATGAGAAATGTTAAGTAAACCCCATAATTACATATCTGCCATCATACAAGTGTCCGAGTGTTCGAACCATAATGCAGTAGAAATGGCAAGTAAACACCACAATTACATATCTGCCATTATCCAAGAGGTTCTGAATAAGTGTCCGACTGTTCGAACCATAATGCAATAGAAATGGTAAGTAATCACCATAATCACATATCTGCCATCATGCAACAGGGTCCGAATCAGTGTACGAGTGTTCGAACCCTAATGCATGAGAAATAGTAAGTAAACACCATAATTACATATCTACCATCATGCAAGAGGGTCCGAATAAGGGTCCGAGTGTTAGAACCATAATAGAAATGGTAAGTAAACACCATAATTACATATCTGCCATAATGCAAGAGGATTTGAATAAGTATCCGAGTGTTTGAACCTCAATGCATGGCAAATCGTAAGTAAACACCATAATTACATATCTGCCATCATGCAAGAGGGTTTGAATAAGTGTCCGAGTGGTCAAACTCGGATGCGTGGGAAATGATAAGCAAACACCATAATTACATATCTGCCATTACGCAAGAGGGTCCGAATAAGTGTCCGTATATTCGACCCATAATGCAATAGAAATGGTAAGTAAACAACATAATTACACATCTGCCATCATGCAAGAGGGTCCAAATAAATGTCCGAGTGTTTGAACCCTAATGCATGAGAAATGGTAAGTAAAAACCATAATTACACATCTGCCATCATGCAAGACGGTCCGAATAAGTGTCCGAGTGTTAGAACCATAATGCAATAGAAATGGTAAGTAAACACCATAATTACATATCTGCCATCATGCAAGAGCGCCCGAATAAGTGTCCGAGTGTTCAAACTCGAATGCATGAGCAATGATAAGTAAACACCATAATTACATATCTGCCATCATGCAAAGGTTCCGAATAACTGTCCGAATGTTCGAACCATAATGCAATAGAAATGGTAAGTAAACACCATAATTACATATCTGTCATAATGCAAGAGCGTCTGAATAAGCGTCCGAGTGTTCGAACTCTAATGCATAAGAAATGGTATGTAAACACCATAATTACATACCTGCCACCATGCAAGAGGGTCCGAATAAGTGTCTGAGTCTTCGCACCATAATGCATTAGAAATGGTAAGTAAACACCATAATTTCATATCTTCCATCATGCAAAAGGACCGAAAAAGTATCCAAGTGTTCAAACCCTAATTCATGAGAAATGGTAAGTAAACACCATAATTACATATTTGCCATCATGCAAGATGGTCCGAATAACTGTCCAAGTGTTCGAAATCTGATGCATGAGAAATGATAAGTAAACACCATAATTACATATCTGCCATCATGCAAGAGGGTCCGAATAAGTGTCTGTGTGTTCGACCCATAATGCAATAGAAATGGTAAATAAACACCATAATTACATATCTGCCATCTTGCAAGAGCGTCTAAATAAGCGTCCGACTGTTCGAACCCTAATGCATGAGAAATGGTAAGTAAAAACCATAATTACATATCTTGCATCATGCAAGAGGGTCTGAATAAGCGTCCGAGTGTTCGAACCCTAATGCATGGGAAATGGTTAGTAAACACCATAATTACATATCTGCCATCCTGCAAGAGTGTCCAAATTTGTGTCTGAGTGTTCGAACTATAATGCTTGAGAAATGGTAAGTAAACACCATAATTGCATATCTGCCGTTATGCAAGAGGGTCCGAATAAGTGTCTGAGTGTTCGAACCTTAGTGCAAGAGAAATGGTAAGCAACTACGAAAATTACATATCTGCCATCATGAGAGAGGGTCCGAAAAAGTGTGCGTGTGTTCAAACCGTAATGCATGAGAAATGTTAAGTAAACACCATAATTACATTTCTTCCATCATGCAAGAGGGTCCGAATAAGTGTCCGAGTGTTCGAACTCTGATTCATGAGAAATAATAAGTAAACACCATAATTAAATATTTGTCATCATGCAAGAGGGTCCGAATAAGTGTCCTTGTGTTCGAACTCTAATACATGAGAAATGATAAGTAAACACCATAATTACATATCTGACATCAAGCAAAGGTTCTGAATAAGTGTCCGAGTGTTCGAACCGTAATGCAATAGAAATGGTAAGTAAACACCATCATTACATATCTGCCATCATGCAAGAGCGTCCAAATAGGTGTCCGAGTGTTCGAAATCTACTGCATAAGAAATGGTAAGTAAACACCATAATTAGATATCTGCCATCATGGAAGAGGGCCCGAATACGTGTCTGAGTGTTCGAACCATAATGCATTAGAAATGGCAAGCAAACACTGTAATTACAACTCTACCATCATACAAGAGGGTCCGAATAAGTGTCCGAGTGTTTGCACCATAATACATTATAAATGGTAATAAACACCATAATTACATATCTGCCATCATGCAACACGGCCAAAATAAGTGTCCGAGTGTTCGAACCATAATGCATGAGAAGTGGTAAGTAAACACCATAATTACATATCTGACATCATGCAAAAGGGCCCCAATAAGTATCCGAGTGTTCAAACCACAATGCAATAGAAGTGGTAAGTAAACACCATAATTACATATCGGTCATCCTACAAGAGTGTCCGAATATGTGTCTAAGTGTTCGAACCCTAATGCATGAGAAATGGTGAGTAAACAACATAATTACATATACGGCATCATTCAAGTGGGCCCGAATAGGTGTCCGAGTGTTCGAACCCTAATGCAAGAGAAATGGCAAGTAAGACAATAATTACATATCTGCGATCATGCAAGGGGGGCCAAATAAGTGTCCGTGTGTTCGAACCCAAAATCATGAGAAATGGTAAGTAAACACCATAATTACATGTCGGCCATCATGCAAGAGAGTTCGAATAAGTGTCCGAGTGCTCAAACCCAAATGCATTAGAAATGACAAGTAAACACTACAATTACAAATCTGCCATCACGCAAGAGTGTCCGAATAAGTGTCCGAGTGTTCGCACCATAGTAGATTTGAAATGGCAAGTAAACACCATATTTACATATCTGCCATCATCCAAGAGGATCCAAATAAGGGTCCGAGTGTTCGAACCCTAATGCACGAGAAATGGTAAGTAAACACCATAATTACATATCTGCCATCTTGTAAGAGCGTCCGAGTAAATGTCCGAGTGTTCGAACCCTAATGCATGAGAAATGGTAAGTAAACACCATAATTACATATCTGCCATCATGCAAGGGTATCCGAATATGTGTCTGAGTGTTCGAACCCTAATGCGCGAGAAATGGTAAGTAAATACAAAAATTACATATCTGCCATCATGAGAGAGGGTCCGAATAAGTGTCTGAGTGGTCAAGCCCTAATGCTTGAGAAATGGTAAGTAAACACCAAAATTTCATATCCGGCATCATGCAAGAGGGTCCGACTAAGTGTTCGAGTGTTCGAACCCTAATGATTGAGAAATGGTAAGTAAACACCCTAATTACATATCTGTCATCATGCAAGAGGGTCCGAAAAAGTGTTTGAGTGTTCGAACCGTAATGCAATAGAAATGGTTAGTAAATACCATAATTACATATCTGCCATCATGAAATAGGGTCCGAATAAGTGTCCGATTGTTCGAACCCTAATGCATGAGAAATGGTAAGTAAACACCATAATTACATATCTGCCATCATACAAGAGGGTCCGAATAAGTGTCCGAGTGTTCGAACTCAGATGCATGAGAAATGTCAAGTAAACACCACAATTACTTCTCTGCCATCATGCAAGAGGGTCCGAATACGTGTCCGTGTGTTCAAACGATAATGCAATAGAAATGGAAAGTAAACACCATAATTACACATCTGCCATCATGGAAGAGGGTCCGAATAAGTGTCCGAGTGTTTGAACCCTAATGCACGAGAAATGGTCAGTAAACACCATAATTACATATCTGCTATCAAGTAAGAGGGTCCGAATAAGTGTCCTAGTGTTCGAACTCTAATGCATGAGAAATGGTAAGTAAACACCATAATTACATATCTTCCATCATGCAAGAGGGTCCGAATAAGTGTCCGACTGTTCGAACCACAATGCAATAGAAATGGTAAGTAAACACCATAATTACATATCTGCCATCATGCAAGAGGGTCCGAATAAGTGTCTGTGTGTTCGACCCATAATGCAATAGAAATGGTAAGAAAACACCATAATTACATATCTTCCATCTTGCAAGAGCGTCCGAATAAGCGTCCGACTGTTCGAACCCTGATGCATGAGAAATGGTTAGTAAAAACCATAATTACATATCTTGCATCATGCAAGAGCGTCTGAATAAGCGCCCGAGTGTTCGAATCCTAATGCATGAGAAATGGTAAGTAAACACCATAATTACATATCTGCCATCCTGCAAGAGTGTCCAAATTTGTGTCTGAGTGTTCGAATCGTAATGCATGAGAAATGGTAAGTAAACACCATAATTACATATCTGCCATTATGCAAGAGGGTCCGAGTAAGTGTCTGAGTGTCCGAACCCTAGTGCATGAGAAATGATAAGCAACTACCAAAATTACATATCTGCCATCATGAGAGAGGGTCCGAAAAAGTGTGCAAGTGTTCGAACCGTAATGCATGAGAAATGTTAAGTAAACACCAAAATTACATATCTGCCATCATGCAAGAGGGTCCGAATAAGTGTCCGAGTGTTCGAACTCTTATCCATTGTAAGGCTTCACTAAGAGGCTTATAGTTAATGACTAACCTAGGAACACCTCTTTTTATTTCTGCATTTTTATTGACATAAAAAGCAGTACAACTCCACGGAGATCTACTGGATCTAATTAATTTTTTCTGGAGAAGAGTATTGATTTTTGTCTTACAGAGCTCTAGATACTCTTTTTTCATTTGACTGGGACGAGCGCGAGTAGGAATCTTTCGCTCATCATAACCTGGTTCGTAAGGCAACGAAACTATGTGTTTCTTGCGATCCCAAAAGTCATTAGGGACATTACTACAAATTTCAACTTGAAATTCCTTTTCAAGATTTTTAATTTTTTGCTGGAAAGAAGACTGTTGAAGTCTTTGTTCTGTAGTTAAAAAACTAATTTCTTTTTGGAGAAAATTAATTTGTTTTTCCTTGAAATTGACTAGATCTTTAATCTGATCTAGTTCTTTGGTGTAAGGTTCTGTAATAAATTCGAAAATAATCTTTTGATTATTCAGGGTTGTATGTATGCCAATGGAATCAATTTTGGAAATTGGCATAAGTAAACACAGGAAAGGAGTACCAAGAAATATGGCCTGAGACATGTTCTTAATAAGAACAAAAGAAGTTGGAAGACATAATCCTTAATTACAAATTAAAACTTCTGGTAATTTATACTGAATATACAACGAATTTCCACTTGCACTTGTAAGTGATTGCGTTGTTTTATGAAAGTATTTAGTTGGGATTAATCCTTCCTGAATACAATTCATATCTGCACCATTGTCTACAAGAGCAATGGCATACAGAATTTACGTTGTCCATCTTTATCTCATTTCAGGTGGTATAAAGATGTATTCATGATGAGAGTAGTCAGAAGATCTAATGCCAACAGTGAACATTGGAAAGCCAAGTTCATTGATGGTCTGCCTACCCTCTTTGCAGAAAGAATAAGGAAAAAATTAAGGGATAAGCATGGTAAGATGTCTATTCCTTATACAAAATATACTTATGGTCAACTCAAAAGAATTGTTACAGAAGAAGGTCTTGCTCTGTGCAATGATTTAAAATTACAGAATCAAATGAAGAAACAAAGTCATAATGAATTAGGTGAGTTCTGTGAACAATTCGCCTATGATACTAAAATCCAGTATCCTTCTAAACATAAACATAAAAAACATAAGTATGGAAAATCTTCTAAAGATTATTCTAAAAAATACAGAAAAAAGAAGTATTACAAACAACAACCAGTTGTCCAGCAAACCCAGCCTTCGAAAGCTAAAGGGAAACAGAAAAAAGCTTATCCTAAGAAGGATAGATCTACAGTCAAATGTTATAAGTGTGGCCAAGTGGGTCATTATGCTAATCGTTGTAAAGCTAAAATCCAACAAAAATTAAATGAATTAGCTTTAGACGATGAAATCCAACAACAGATTCTTTAGATGTTATCTGAAGATTCAGATTCAAATTCAACTTCAGATGATGGTATTACAGCTTTGTATTCATCATCCTCTGATAGTGACTCTAATACTCCTCCAAAAATTTGTGCTTGTAAACCACAAATAAATCAAATAACAGAGGAAGTTAACTATTGGAAAGCAATAGTTGAAATGAATGGGCTTGATATTAGTGGTCCTAGTATCAATGTTCTTAGAGATGACCAGCAACAAATGCTTAACATTGCTGACCAGATAACAGATCCAGAAATGAAGTTAAAATTTCTTGACTTATGTTATCAACAACATAAAAAAGAAGAAGTTCTACCGCCAAAACATTACAGTATGAAAGAAGTCTATAATCGAGTTAAAAGTATTTCTGAAGAAAAACCTTTAACTATCCAGGAATTAAAAATGGAAGTAAATGCTTTAAAAGTATAAATAAAACATTTACAAACTTCTAATATTGCTATTAATTCAGAAATAAAAAGAATTAATAATAAACTCCAGAATAAAGAATCTACTTCTTCAGAGTCTAATCCAGAAAAAGAACCTGATTATCTTATGCTTATGAATTCAGTAACTTTTCAGAAATGGTATATCAGAATTACTTTTATGATAAAACCTGATTTTATCATAAAAGATGCCATTGCTCTTGTAGACAGCGGTGCAGATATGAATTGTATTCAGGAAAAATTAATCCCAACTAAATACTTTCATAAAACAACGCAATCACTTACAAGTGCAAGTGGAAATTCGTTGTATATTCAGTATAAATTACCAGAAGTTTTAATTTGTAATCAAGGATTATGTCTTCCAACTTCTTTTGTTCTTATTAAGAACATGTCTCAGGCCATAATTCTTGGTACTCCTTTCCTGTGTTTACTTATGCCAATTTCCAAAATTGATTCCATTGGCATACATACAACCTTGAATAATCAAAAGGTTATTTTCGAATTTATTACAGAACCTTACACCAAAGAACTAGATCAGATTAAAGATCTAGTCAATTTCAAGGAAAAACAAATTAATTTTCTCCAAAAAGAAATTAGTTTTTTAACTACAGAACAAAGACTTCAACAGTCTTCTTTCCAGCAAAAAATTAAAAATCTTGAAAAGGAATTTCAAGTTGAAATTTGCAGTGATGTCCCTAATGCCTTTTGGGATCGCAAGAAACACATAGTTTCGTTGCCTTATGAACTAGGTTATGATGAGCGAAAGATTCCTACTCGCGCTCGTCCCAGTCAAATGAAAAAAAAGTATCTAGAGCTCTGTAAGACAGAAATCAATACTCTTCTCCAGAAAAAATTAATTAGATCCAGTAGATCTCCTTGGAGTTGTACTGCTTTTTATGTCAATAAAAATGCAGAAATAGAAAGAGGTGTTCCTAGATTAGTCATTAACTATAAGCCTCTTAGTGAAGCCTTATAATGGATAAGGTATCCAGTTCCAAATAAGAAAGATCTTTTAGATCGCCTCTAGGATGCAGTCATATTTTCCAAATTTAACATGAAATCAGGATATTGGCAAGTTCAGATTGCTGAAAAAGATAGATATAAAACCGCCTTTACAGTACCCTTTGGGCATTTTGAATGGAATGTCATGCCATTTGGTTTGAAAAATGCACCATCAGAATTCTAGCATATTATGAATGATATTTTCAATCCGTATACAGAATTCTCTATTTGTTATATTGATGATGTTTTAATTTTCTCTTCATCCATTGACCAGCATATGAAACACTTAAACATTTTTAAGCATGTTATTATTAAAAATGGTTTAGTTGTTTCTGCTCCAAAAATGCAACTTTTTCAGACAACAATTAGATTTTTAGGCCATAATATTCATAATGGCACTATTATTCCCATTAATAGGAGCATGGAATTTGCATCCAAATTTCCAGATGAAATTAAGGATAAAACTCAATTACAGAGATTTTTGGGTAGTTTAAATTATATTCATGATTATTATCCTAATCTTGCTACCAATGCAGCTGTTTTTTACTCCAGACTTAGAAAAAATCCTCCTCCTTGGGGTCCAGAACACACTGAAGCTATAAAGAAAATCAAAGCTAGAGTCAAAACTTTGCCTTGCTTATCTTTACCCAATCCAGAATGGAAGAAAATTGTTGAGACTGATGCCTCAAATCTTGGATTTGGAGGCATATTAAAACATTTTAATCCAAATACTAAAAAAGAAGAACTTTTGAGATTTCACTATGGTAGTTGGCATTCTGTAGCAAAAAATTATCCGAGAATCAAAAAAGAATGTTTAGCTATTATTAAATGTGTTTTAAAATTCCAGGATGATTTATTAAATCAACATTTTTTAATTAGAGTTGATTGTTCTGCAGCCAAACAGATTTTCAAAAAAGATGTTGGAAATCTAGCCCAGAAACAAATTTTTGCCTCTTGGCAAGCTCAACTTTCATTCTTTGATTTTGATATTGAATACATCAAAGGTGAAAATAATTCGCTTCCAGATTTTCTAACACGTGAATATTTGCAAAGACTCCCATGAGAATAGAGGCGGGCTCGCTTGAGGGCCGTGGTAGGGCAATCCTACAATCTGAAATTCCCCTTGGGGCTAATTCCAGTAAACAAGGGGAATCTTCTAGTCGTTCGACTAAAGATGTCCTCCTAACTCCAGAATCAACTTATTTCCAAAATACAATTGTAGAGGAAACTGTCCTTTACATTAATACAGAAGATATCCAATGGATGACTGATCCGTGGGAGATTAAACGCCGTTATCTCACCACACAAAATGCTCCTCCTCATTTTGATCAATACAGATATGTCTATGAGAAAATCTTAACAGAACTTGCTTCTGTTCATTTCCAGCATCATTTGGCTAATCCTAATCGGACTGCCAGCCCTATCAATTACAGTAAAGCCACAATCCAGCAAATCTTGCCTATGCAAGCATGGGGTATGCATCCTCATGTCACCAGAACTCTTAACATACGAAACAAAGAATCCAGATACAATTATTGGGATTACATAGATGCTTTTTCCCAAGCATTCTATTATATGAACCCTCCTCGAAGCCATTCTTGGTTCTTCCAAGTTGTTCCTGACATTCTTTCCCGAAACGATCTCCCCAACTGGTTTCTCATTTGGTGGGATAAGTTCGGTTTACAGTTAGATGCTTTTCCAGAAAAAATCCGCCTTGCATTTTCTGAATGGCAAGTTGCTTACAGCAAAATTCCAGTTAATAAAGACATTTCCATGTCCAAATCTGTTACCCATTTTGTTATTAGATTTGGTATTCCTTGGATATGGAAGTGGGATTTCCAGACTGATATCCAGAATAAAATTCCTCGTTTAGAGAGAGTTTTTCTTTATAAATGGTGGAATAAAATGGATGATGCTAAGACGCATCAAGAATTAATCCAGAAGATTAAAGCCCATACACAGGCTTGCTGGGATGCCTCTCCCAAACTCATCCCAGCTACTCCAGTTCAAAATCCGTTTGTTCAAATCCAAATGGAATTACGGCAAAAATTTCTAGAAATATCTGAGCAGGAATTAATCATTAAGAGTATGGATTATATGAAAGAGCAATTCCTGAGATCACTGTCCAGTGACACAGTTAGCATGAAGTCAGGTTCCAGCAACCATGGGGAAGAAGAAGAACCTTTTGGTCGAGTAGGAGATGACAATGACTTTACAGTCTTGGCGGGTGAATCTCAAGACCCGAATGATCCAGTCGACCCAACCGACAATGAACCCAGCCTTGGCGATTTTTGGGATTCTCTTACAGGCATGCTTGCAGAAAAGATTGCAAAAGACAAAGGAAAAGGGAAAGCAGACTGATGTTTTCAACTTTTGTCTCCCACTCCAGCTAATCACTTTCTAGCTCCAATAAGTGACAAATAACTTTTGGCAAAAGCAAAATGCCTTGTCTGCCACATCTACAGTAATATAACAGCTGTCCAAACAGCTGTCCTATACCGACGAAGATGATAAGGAATCCGAAGAAGATAAGGATGCACGACTCCACCCTCCATCCAAGACACGCCACCTGTCTTGCTTCAACCTTATCCTTTCATTTTAATTTTCTATATAAGGGGTAGCCTCAGAGGTGTTGAGGACACCACTTAATATTTGTTTGTCAGTTTTACATCTCTATCTCTCCCTCCTTTCTCTTTTCAGTGTGTTTCAAGTTGTTCAAGCCTTCAAGCCTTCAAGTATAATAAAAATATTGTGCTGATTGTAAGTATATTTCTCATGTATGTCTGTATATCAACTTGTTATTTTGAATGATCTGTTAGCTTACTGGAAAAATAGAAAAAATAATATTGAATACTATTTAACCATTTCACATGATGATTCTTGGGCACTCCGAGAATTAGAAAATAGTAATAATAAAATATCACAAGTCCAGAATCAGATAAACGAGCAAATTTGCCTTTTGGCCACGGCCATTCGGCCTCCCCCTCCAGCACAGTAAATTCATGAGACCATAAATGTCATAATTAGGATAAAATAAAATAAAATTACAATTAATAACATTCCTGGATCAGTGCTTAATGATGGTTAGAACAGAATTAGGGTTACTGGGATGTCATCCAAGTCGCGTAGTGTCAGACCGTTAGGAGAGATTCCGGTGAGGTCATTTGATCACATAAATCGTTGACGGACGTGCTAGCTCCAACCTGTGTCACCACACAGAGGGTCCGAATAAGTGTCCGAGTGTTCGAACTCTAATGCATGAGAAATGTTAAGTAAACACCATAATTACATATCTTCCATCATGCAAGAGGGTCCAAATAAGTGTCCGACTGTTCGAACCATAACGCAATAGAAATGGTAAATAAACACCATAATTACAAATCTGCAATCATGCAAGAGGGTCCGAATAAGTGTCCGTGTGTTAGACCCATAATGCAATAGAAATGGTAAGTAAACACCATAATTACATATCTTCCATCTTGCAAGAGCGTCCGAATAAGCGTCCGACTGTTCCAACCCTAATGCATGAGAAATGGCAAGTAAAAACCATAATTACATATCTTGCATCATGCAAGAGGGTCTGAATAAGCGTCCAAGTGTTCGAATCGTAATGCATGAGAAATGGTAAGTAAACACCATAATTACATATCTGTCATCCTGCAAGAGTGTCCAAATTTGTGTCTGAGTGTTCGAACCGTAATGCATGATAAATGGTAAGTAAACACCATAATTACATATCCGCCATTATGCAAGAGGGTCCGAGTAAGTGTCTGAGTGTCCGAACCCTAGTGCATGAGAAATGATAAGCAACTACCAAAATTACATATCAGCCATCACGAGAGAGGGTCCGAAAAAGTGTGCGAGTGTTCGAACGGTAATGCATGAGAAATGTTAAGTAAACACCAAAATTACATATCTGCCATCATGCAAGAGAGTCCGAATAAGTGTCCAAGTGTTCAAACTCTGATGCATGAGAAATAATAAGTAAACACCATAATTAAATATCTGCCATCATGCAAGAGGGTCCGAATAAGTGTCCGTGTGCTCAAACTCTAATGCATGAGAAATGATAAGTAAACACCATAATTACATATCTGATATCTACCAAATGTTCTGAATAAGTGTCCGAGTGTTCGAACCACAATGCAATAGAAATCGTAAGTAAACACCATCATTACATATCTGTCATCATGCAAGAGCGTCCGAATTAGTGTCTGAGTGTTCGAAATCTAATGCATAAGAAATGGTAAGTAAACACCATAATTACATATCTGCCATCATACAAGAGAGCCCGAATAAGTGTCTGAGTGTTCGAACCATAATGCCTTAGAAATGGTAAGCAAACACTGTAATTACATATCTGCCATCATACCAGAGGGTCCGAATAAGTGTCCGAGTGTTTGCACCGTAATACATTATAAATGGTAAGTAAACACCATAATTACATATCTGCCATCATGCAACAAGGCCGAAAAAAGTGTCCGAGTGTTCGAACCCTAATGCATGAGAAATGGTAAGTAAACACCATAATTACATATCTGCCATCATGTAAGAGGGCCCGAATAAGTGTACGAGTGTTCAAACCATAATGCAATTGAAGTGGTAAGTATACACCATAATTACATATATGCCATCCTTCAAGAGTGTCCAAATATGTGTCTAAGTGTTCGAACCCTAATGCATGAGAAATGGTAAGTGTAACAACGCCCGCGGGGGACCTCGCCACAGCTCGAACTCGATTTTATTGCGGTTCTAAATCTCGAACCAAAGAGTCCAAATCCGGCAAATCGTTTTGAGAAAACAGATTTTTTTGAAAGAAGTGCCAAACATGGACTGCTTTGCGGATATGAGTCGCCACCTAAATATTTTTAAAATGGGAAATTTAGGAAACCACGACTCGGTGCCAAAAGGCCACGTGTCCGTCATCACCAAAGTTGGCTTGGGAACTTGGGTACGATTGGGAAGGTCACATCGTGAGCACCCGCTTCGCCGATCAAAGACCGGCCTCTACTAACCATGATATCTGTTTTTGAAAACATTGTATGCTCTTATTCGTTTATTAGCCTAGGATTACTATATAATGCTCATGACAAACAAGTATAAATGGGCCGTCTGAATTGGAACAAAACATTTCATGTTTGTTTGTTTGAAAATGGTTTGCTACCCGCAGTAGGCTTAAAATGCGATTTTGCCACAATCTAGTGGGCTTAACAAACAATTGATGAATTGCTCCAATTCAGATAACTCAACCTCCACCCACAGGCATTCAAGGCAGTTATATCACATAAGCATTTAGCCTCATGGCAAGCATGCTATCATGGCAACACTCACACGCATGCAAGGATGCTAAAGCATAACCACTTCCGAAACCCAGTACTCCAAGCCAAAGCAGCTTATTAGAAATCATGCATGATCCTAAAATATACAGAATGCCTAATGCAACACATGCAAAAATGCAACTATAGCAGGCTCGGCTATTCTAGAGATGGCATATGAAATGCAACGGCTAACATGTATTCAACTTAGAATTGAAATACAAATGCAGTTTGTATGATGCGCCGAGCCCGATGCATGCAATACAGATGAATGATGCAAACATGCAGTCATACTGTATGCTAATTGAAATATGCCCTATATCTAACCATTCAAAGCGGGTAAATAAAATGGAGAAAGAAATGGGGGTTGGAAGACATACATCACACTCACACACCCTTATTACATTTATGCCCTCATGAGAGGTCCGAATGAATAATAATATCTGAGACGAATAAAAGAATATACGATCGAAATAATACAAATTCTAATTAATTAACAAATTAATTACAAAAGAATTGAATGGCGTGCAAGCCGTGGATCGCCTCGCCGATAGATGTTGCATATTGACCTTGGTGCGTAAATCCTTGGGGCATACTGATTAGCCTCTGTTTGCAATTTTCTCGAAATGCGTGCCAGCCTCCGAAAAGTTGTTGATTGTTGATTTTGCTGCAACAGAGAGCAGGAAAAGGGCATAGCAGTGTATTTCACAAATATATGCGTGTCTCGATCCTCGCGCCACCAATCACGCATATCGATGCATGATGGCCGAGGAGCCGATTCGCACAACTCAATATTGGGATGAATACATATGAATGCTACAATGAAAACCCAACTCCATCATGGATGATCCGGAGTGTCGGCGACTCGAGAATTGAGACCCGTTCCGTTACTCGGAGTACGAAACGTGCCTCGTTTCCCATGTAATATGCATGATATGCATGAAATGCAACTGCTATACAAATCTAGCATGCTCAATGCTATGACAATGAGATGTCTCGAAATGCGTATCCACGAACGCATAAACCGAGAAAAGCGGAATGACATGCGAAATGCAATGATGGGCTTATACCAACATGAGAGAGCCTCAGCCCACTCACATAGGAAGCCAAAATGATGAAAGGAGGTGCCTCGAAAAGCGTGTCCACTTGACACGCAAACCGAGGCAATGATGTAAAATGCAAAACGGAAGAAATGGAAGGTGCCTCGAAGTGCGTGCCCGCGGGCACGCAAACCGAGGCGATGATGAGATGAGAATCGGATAAAACCGAAGTGCCTCGAAACGCGTGCCCACAGGCGCGCAAACCGAGGCGATGATGAAAGATGAAAATCGGATAAAACCGAAGTGCCTCGAAACGCGTGCCCACAGGCGCGCAAACCGAGGCGATGATGAAAGATGAAGATCGGATAAAACCGAAGTGCCTCGAACGCGCGTGCCGCGTAGCGCAAACCGAGGCGATGATGAAATGAAAATCGGATAAAACCGAAGTGCCCAAAGCAGCGTGCCTGGTAGCATAAACCGAGGCGATGATGAAAGATGAAAATCGGATAAAACCGAAGTGCCTCGAAGTGCGTGCCCACAGGCGCGCAAACCGAGGCGATGATGAAAGAATGAAATGGCATACGGAATGCCGCAATGGACTTACACCAACGTGGGAGAGCCTCGGCTCACTCACATAGGAGGCCGTCGGGTAAAAACAAAGCTGCCTCGAAATGCGTGCCCGCGGACACGCAAATCGAGGCAATGATGTAAAAGCATGAAAATGCAAATTGGGCTTACGCCGACATGAGAGGGCCTCAACCACACTCACATAGGCTGCCGGAATGATAAGAATGAGGTGCCTCGAAGTGCGTGCCCATTGGCACGCAAACCGAGGCAATGCAAAAATGATGCAAATGGCATGGGAAATGATATGCAAGCATGGAAATGGAATTTCAGCACCTAAATAAAGGGGAAAACAGCCCCGAAATGATACAAAATGACAATCAATGCATGAAATCATCCCGAAAATGTGAAATTAAGCCCCGAAATGGCCTATAGCCATGCTATACATGCAAAATATGATCATGGCAGCAAGAACAGTAGCAAGGCAGTCCCAAATATGGCATTTTTCAGTAACAAACATGGCCAAAATGCAAGCATAGATAGATCAACAATAGCATGCAAAATTAGTGGCCAAAAGAGGGGTATTGAGACAAGTGATATATGCAAACCCCAAATGGACAAACTTTCTTCTGCAATATTTAAGGTGAGATGAAAATAAGCACAATTTCAGAAGGTGACATCCTCAAAATCAGAATACAAACATGCTATAAAATCCATGCAAAGTAGGCTTCCAAATAGGCTATATCATGAGACTTGCCAAACCATGCACCAAACAGCAAACTTTTCTTCATAAAACATGTAAAGGGGGTCAAAATAAGACCCCTTTCAGTTCTGACCAAAGGCCAAAACCAAAAGCACAAGAGGCTACAAAACATGCAAGAATACGGTAAATTTGATGGATTTCAAAGGAAGTACCAAAAATATACACCAAATGGCTTAAGGCCCTCAACATAACATGAAAAGGAGACAAAAAAAAGGCTATTTATAAGCCTGATGAAGGCTGAAATCCGGAGCCAAGTAAGCCTAACAAAGCATGCAAGAACTAGGGCCTAAAGTGAATTTCCAAGAGAGGTGGTATATAGAATGGCCAAATGAGGTTGAGCCCTTCTACAATGTTGTAGAGGGGCTCAAAATGAGCACAAAACCAGTAGGGGTCGGACCCCTAAAAACAAAAGGAAATAGGCCTAAACTAGCATGCAAGATAATGGCATAAAAGCTAGATATTGAAACAAGTATATCATAGAAGCCTCAAATGAAGTTGAGTCCTTCTACAAAGTTGTAGAGGGGCTCAAAACAAGAACAAAAGAAGTAGGGTTCGGAGCCCCAATTCTCAACCAAATAGAGTATAGAAATGAATCAAGAAAAAGCCCTAAAAGTTGGTTTTGAGGACTTACCCTTGAAGACTTGTCTTTCTTTGATTCTTGGCTCTGATTTGTAGCTTCTCAACCTCTGAAATTCACTTCCTAGCTGCTGGAATGGTAGTAAGGAAGGTGAGGCTAGGTGTTGATGAAGAGAAGACCTAGGAACTTAGAAGCTTTTTTGAGGTTTTAAGCTAAGGAAATGGAGGTTTTTGGAGATGATCTCTTGAGACAAGTTTTTCCAACCTTGAAGAAGGAGGAGGGCCTTCAAATAGGCAAGAAATGGGGTGTAAAGGGAGGAAAGCACAATCTTTCCTCGAAATATCCGGATGCCGGGATATGTTGGAAGATATCAGGACACCGGGACAGCCGTAAGCAAGAATCTGGCCGCAGTAGAATTTGTGGGAGGTGGCGGCCACCCCACTGGTCAGCCACCACCCTAGCCGGCCTAGCCACCTCAAAACCAACTTCAAAATTTCGGACCACCATACAAGAGTGTCCTCCCAAGTGTGTAGGATAAGGCCCGGGGTTGGAATCTGGCAACCGAACCGAAGTCACAACATAGAACTTGAAGAGAGGCTCAAACCGAAATGCACCATTTACGGCCGACCACCATACCAAAGTGTCCTCGGATGTGTAGAGCAAGGATCCAAGGTTGGAATTTGGCAACATTGAACCAAGAGCCACAACATAGAGCTTGAAGGAGAGGCCCAAAATGAACCCCATAATTTGGCCGACCGGTATACCAAAGGGTCCTCCTGATGTCACGATCACAGATATGTAACTTTGGTTGGAAGAAAATACCCCAAGGTGTTCAACATTGGCTGAAGTGAGCAAAACGGGCTCGGGAGGAAGCTTAAACTGGGATAATTGATGGCCTCCCACCCCGATGATCTTCCCGATGTTGAAGCAGGTACCCAAGTTTGAACAAAACTAATGAGAAATGAACGTCGGGGCCAAAACCGAAATCGGGATCCCGAAAATGGGGAGTCTTGCGGAAGTGGTGTTCGGCAAGTGGGTATCTGCGACCCATGTCCTCTGGAATGACAAAGCAGGTACCAAAAACCGGAGAAGATGGATCTGAAATAAATGCTTGGGACCAAAACCGCTCAATTTGGGGGCCGAAACCGCTTATGAGCACCGAAAGTGGCATCTGACCTGAAGTGCATCGGGGCCCCAGGGTTCCTCGAAACATTAAGCAGAGGTCTCATAAAAACCAGGAGAAGGGATGCAAAATGGCTTTCGGGACCAAAACCGCTCGGTTTGGGGTCGAAAAATAAATCGCCGCACGCAGTGGTGTTGGCTGCGAAGTGGGCATCGGGGCCCAGTGTCCCTCGAACACTAAAAGCGAGCACATGCCAAAAACCGGAGAACTTCGGAGATGGTTGGGCGGTCCGAGCCGAGGCCTGTGGCTGTGACTCCAAAACCGAACCGGGCTCGAAATGGGCAAAATGGCCTCTGACCACGAAACGTAGCTCACGGCCACGGGAGATAGTCTCACGGACCACTCCCTTCCCTCGGGAGAGAAAATAGAGAAACCGGCCTGGTTATGGCAAACCGAGACAAGGTAGAAGATGGTTGAGTCCGGAGGAGCACGCGTGACGTGACTCGGACTTGAACAAGCACAAGATGCAATATCACCGCGCTCAACCGGTGACGTCGAGTCTTAAGGTCGGTCAAAAATGGGGTGTCTCTGATTGCCCTCTTTGTGAACTTCGGAAGTCAAGAAGTGGCGGGAGTGAATGTCAAAGCCGAGCGACCCATTTTGACAAGGTCAAGACTTAGACAAACAATACGAGATAAGCAGAGATATGTGCCCATGAGCGGGGGCAAAGTGCAAAGTGATAGGCGGGCAGGATGATCATGCAAATCTGAGAAGTCAATGAAGGTGTATTGACAAATAGATGCAACAGTTTTAAGCAAGAATGCAAAGCAAACAACTACATTTCATGCAGTTAGGGATGCGGAGAATCATTCAATTCTCGTCGCGTCTCACACGGAGAAGATCGATACTCGGCGATTATGCAGTCGCACCAAATTTCAAATGAACCGTACATACAATATCGTGCCTGCAAAATAGAGAAATGCAACAAGAACAATATGCCGACAACATATATTCAATATGATTCCTATGATTCCAAAAGTTAGACACACACAGTGGCGGTGAACGAATGCAACATAACGCGGGAAATGATAATGCGTGACAACGCATGCTCGAAACATGAAAGTTCGGTATATCAAGAAAAAAGCACATCTGACGGCAAAAGAATCACGAGAATGCAAATTAGGAGCCAAATAATGACAAATGAGCACAAATCGGGATGCGGTTGTTGCACAATAACAAGGTATTTGGAAAAAGCGCGTTAATGACTCGATCATGACCTCGATTTACATTAGGAGGTCACAACATGTTTAAAAAGGATACACTCTGATTTTGATGAGTAATGATGAGACACATGTCGAATTTGCAATTAAAGTTTATTGAACAATTGGCGCCAGAAAGTGTACTTTTCTTCAACTTTTGGTCCCGGAGCTCGATTTTCCTCAAAATTTTGAGAGGCGGGGAGTGGGGAAGATGGTCGGCCAGTCTCCACCCTAGGAGTGGCCATCGGCCGGAGGAAAAGGAGTGGCTGACCCGGCTAGGTTAGGTGGCGGTCGGCCACTTACCCAAAAGTGGGGCATTTTGGTCATTTTGCATTTTCTATATATACACCTCCATTGCCTCGAAATCACACCCAAAGTTGCAAAACTTCTTCCTCTTGCTCTCTAGGCCACTTTCTCTCTCGGATCTGCATTTTATCTGGCGTCCTCGGCCTCGCAAGTTGTTTTGCGAAATCTTCAGATTTAAGCACTTTGAAGCGACTAAATTTCGACTTTGGGGCTTCTCTTCTCATTTTCACCACTTGAGGTAATTTTGTTTCAATATTTGGAAGATTTTCGGGGTTGACTTTTGTTGACTTTTTCATTTCAGGAGTTGACTTTTGTTGACTTTTTCCAATTTTGGCCCATTTTGCTCATTTTGCTCCTCTTTGCATTTCTCGAATGGCGGTCATTTTCCTCACGACGGAGGTTTTCCGGTCGGAGATGACTTTGACTTTATGGTATTCCGTGGGGGTTCGCCCTTTCTTTCCGTCGATATGCTCCGTGGTTCATAGGCTTCATGAGCCACTTTCCATCATTTACCGATTTTAACGATCGAGCACGGGGATCTTCTCTTCAGAGCGGGCGACACCTCTCCTATGATGCAGAGGTATTTTATTATCCGCATCTTTCGTGCATTACGTACCTTTGCCATGCTTAGACACCAGTTTAGCTTACGACCGATTTGTATTTTGAGCATGTGACTTAGCCACTTGAATTTCATGAACACTTGGCGCTTTGAATAATTGTGAACGACGTGCACCTTAGTTAGAAATTGAACACACGGCTCAACATTGATTCACGAAGACACACTGAAGTTGAAAATGAGCACACACATCTTGACCAAGAGTAGGACACGTAGTCTCCAAAACTCGAGACTTTTCGAGCATACGGCCCGGCTTGAAGGCGAACACACCCAATCGATTAAAAGTAGAACACATAGCCCTAAACTTGAAGCAAGAACACACAAATCTGTGATTTGAAGTGAACACACGGCCTCGGACGTTGAGTAGAACACACATCCCAATTTGAAGTGAACACACGATCCTCGATGTTGAGTAGAACACACATCCCAAACTTGAAGCAAACGCACAAATCCGCGATGTTGAGTAGAACACGATCCCAAACTTGAAGCGAACACATCCATCGATGTTGAGTAGAACACGATCCCAAACTTGAAGCGAACACAGTCCGCGATATTGAGTAGAACACGCATCCCAAACTTGAAGCGAACACAAATTACCCGATGTTGGAGCAGAACACACGTCCCAATTTGAAGCGAACACACAGCCCACTGACGTTGAGTAGAACACACAGTCCCAAACTCAGATGTACTGAAACTTTGAACACGCAGCCCAAATACCAAATTTACTGAACCATGACCGTTTTCACTTCATTTGCATGACTCATTTATTTCGCTTTATTTGCACACGCTCATTTTCACTTCATTTGTCGATCCATACATTGATTCTAATCTGAGTTCGTTCTGACAGTCGCGAGGATATAACTCTGGCCGCAAGAATGGTATTTTGAGCTTAATTTGTCCGGATTGGTCGATCTTCGAGTTTGGGCCATTCGCAGAAGGGTTATCTCGTTGCCTCATTAGTAGGACCCTATTTGCGGCTTTAGCGAGAGGTGGTGGGACACTACCAATTCCTTCCATTTTTCTCATGACGGGGACATGACCATGACCCCTGGATTTCATATGCTCAGCCTAGACTTAGGCGGTAGGCCCATTCCTATGGCGAGGATATGGGTCATGGCATACTGGATGCATTTGTTGGGGACACACACTTTGAGACAGAGGTTCGGAGAGTCCGATACTCTGGTTTGCTTCCTATTTCCGTGCCACAGATGGAGCTGAGACTCTGAGGAGGCGAGCAAGACGCCTGGTTTCTATGTACCTCCCCGGGACCACCTTGTGCGCCGATAGAGGGAACATGGTTGGTTTGTACTTATTGAGCGCCCTCGTAGACCTATCACAGGTGAGCCAGTATGATTGGGCTGGCGGCTGCCCTTCTTATCGCTACATGGTGATCTCTCGCACGAGGGACTTACTCGTGACTCTTGGAGAGCACAGGAGGTACATTCCGTCCTCTTGATTTACATTTTGCCCTCATTACTTGTTCACTTTTACACAGCGCACTTTGCATTACGTGATTCTCGCCTTTAGCACTTTGTACTCACACTCTGCATTGCCTTTCTCTGTGGGTGTATGTGTACTTCCACATTGGCCGGAGATGGAGGTGGTGGGACCTCCTATGACTCCATTTTCTTTGATGTTTGAGGGCGAGCATCTGGCGAGGCCTCGAGAGACTCTCTCTCTGCGACGATACTTTGATCTTGTTCGAGCGGCAGGTATTGCTTGAACTCTCGCCTTTTATTTTTATCTTTGATCCGCTCTGTATGTCGATTCGATGATTTGTATCTTGGTTATCCACAGATCACTGGCGACCTTGGGCGATCTTCATGACGAGCTCGAGACTCAGACTCGAGCGTCGAGTTGTTGTCGATATAGATTCGCCTTTCGAGGGACGGTCGGCGAGGTTTGGTTCTGGAACGCTTCGTCAAATATGGGGGCGATTCTCGAGACACTCTGGTGCCTCAGACACCATGCGGATGGCGATAGATTATCCCCGAGGAGGTCGGCAAGATATGCGAGCGATGATGCTTTGTTGTATCATCTCGATGGGAACTCGCCACCTACCGCGCATATATTTGATGCCCGCTGACGGAGTGCGGGCTCAAGACGAGCCTCTTGGTGCACCGTCTTCAGTCGCGCCCATGCTCTGAATACCCTTCTTCTAGCGGTGGCAGATCGAGAGGTGAAGCGATTCGATCCTCCGATCCTCCGTCTCTTGATCATCCAGGTGGCGGACATGCCGAGAGTTAATGACTGGCGATTTGGGGCGCCTTACGATTCCGCTAGAGCCTCCTCTGCCGATCACAGATATGTTAGAGACCACGACTCGCCCGGTATGTTTTGACTTTGATTTATCGATCCGATATTTGAACGTTGATTCCGTTCTTGATAGTTTTGCATTTGTATTTGCGACCTCTGTTGAATATCTGGACGAAGTTGTCGGGATGCTAGCCACATTCGAGGGCATGATCCTTCGGAGGGAGACGCAGATGAGCATCGTGGGTGTAGAGGTACTCTTCATTTTCCCTGTACTAGCATGTTTCTGATGCTACTCTGGTTTTGAACCTTCTGCTGTATTAGAGCACATCTGACACACACCCTATTCACATTCTGCATTTGCACCTGCCTTTTATGCTTGAACTAATGCATTGCACCTTGCATTTTCAGATGCCTCCAGTATATGCTTCGACGCGAGGTGGGCCACCCGGGCCTTCTCAGAGAGGTCGAGGTGCTAGACCTACCCGAGGTACAGGGACTGGAGGAGCTGGGCCATCCAGGCCTCATCGAGGAGCTGGCGGAGGAGGGTCGTCTCGCAGACGCAGGGCACCCATTGTTGAGGATGACGAGGAGGAGGTGGTCGCAGGCCACATGTCAGAGACATCTCCTGGGGAGGGAGGCTCCGGTCTCGGCTCCGGGAGTGGGGACGAGCCTGAGGGGGATCCGGAGGATGACAGCTCCGATCCAGATGGTGATGATGATGTAGAGATTATCCCGCAGAAGAGGATGAGGGGGCCTCTTCTCGCCCCGAGGGCACCGATGTTATTTCGCTTATTCTACTTTTTTAGCTAGTAGTTTGTAGCACTTTGCACATTGTTAGGCAGTTTTATTTTCTGTAAAACTTGTACCTTTATTGTTGTAAGACATGATGAAATGAAACAGCTTTTGAAAAGATGTTGTATTTGAAGTTCTCAGCATCGCATCGCATTATTTTGCACAAAATGGAATTGAATGGAAATGCGCCTCATGTATTTACCGGGTTAGGTAGGGAACCGACGCAACAAAGCAAAACAAAACGACTCACTAAGGAATAAAACAGAATCTTAGCGAGTTTACAACTCGATAAACAAAGTACATTGTCCAACTTTCCTCGTCAATATGCAGAATTGCTTCATCTGGGAATAGGTACTCAACTGCTTCATCCCCCTCAACCGGATGGTCGGCAAGGAACTCGCTATCGCTTCGCCTTTCTCGACTTGGCCACATATGTAAGATCAAATTCGAGAGCAACAAAGAACCAACGAGCTAGCCTACCCGTAGCGGTTTCTCGAAAAAGATATTTGATGGGATCAAGTCGTGAAACCAAAGATTACAGAGTGAGCTAACAAGTAGTGCCAAGAACTTCTGTAGCCCATACCAGAGCTAGACAAGCCTTTTCCAGTGGCGTATACCGGGTCTCATACTCTAGCATTTTCTTGCTCAAATAATAGATGGCTTTCTCCACCCTATCTTTTGATTCTTGTGCAAGCATGCAGCCCATCGTGGTCTCAGTCACTGACAGGTACAAAATCAACGGTTTCCACAGTTCTGGCGGTGATAAAACAGTGGGTTCTCAGAGATATTCTTTAACTGCTCGAAGCAGCTTGGCATCGCCGTCCCATTGAACTTCTTTCCTTTCTTGAGAAGACCAAAAGTGGTTCACAAGTCAAGGTTAGTTTTGAAATAAACCGTCTTATGAATTGCACTTTACCCGTAAAGCCTCGCACCTCTTTTTCGCCTTTTGGTGGTGGCATTTCTAAGATGGCCTTGATTTTGGAAGGGTCGACCTCGATGCCTTTGTGTAATCAAACCCCAAAGATTTTTCCCCACAGAACACCAAACGTACATTTCGAGGGTTTAACCGCAACCCAATTTCGATCCTTTGGAAAAACTTGCAAGGCGGTGTAGTGGCCCTCTCTTTCTTTGGACTTGACAATCATGTCGCCCACGTACACCTCAACCTCTTTGTGGATCATATCATGTAGTATTGTGGTCGCGCCCGTTGATAAGTAGCCCAAGATTCTTCAACCCAAACGGCATGACCCGATAGCGATATGTTCACCCGGTGGTGAATGCGCTTTTTCTCGTCCTCTGGTGCCATCACAATCTGTTATAGCCCGAGAAGCCATCCATGAACGAGAGCAGCATGCCCCGCCAGAAGTCCACTAGCTCATCAATGTGTGGCAAGGAAAGTCGCCCTTCTGACCGCTCATTTAAATCCTAAAGTCTACGCACACCCGGATCTTGCCATCTTTCTTCAAGACCGCACTATGTTGGCCAACCAAGTGGGATATTCGATACTAGCAGAAGCCCGTCAATTTGCTTAGTGACCTCTTCTTTGATCTTGAGAGCCCAATCCGGCGGATCCTTCGAGCTTCGCTGATAGGTCGCCTCGTGGTCAAGGGGATCCGATGTCGCATAATCTCGGGATCGATTCGCATGTCTTCGTGGGACCACGCGAAAACATCTTTGAAATCTTTTAATAAAGCGACTAAGCGCCAAGGTTCCGAAGACAACGTGGACCCGATCCGACCACCATGGTCCTCCTCGCACTAATATTCACGAAATAATTTCATCCGTTAAAGGCTTAACAAATCTCTCTGCTCTTGCTCAATTAAACGTTGTAAACCGAGGCACTTCGTCTCGTCGTTTTGATCAAAATTTTGAAAGTCCGAATTAATGCAATAAATTAGAGCACGTAAAAGTACTGAAACCACAGATGATTCATTCTCATTAAGTGCATCCAGATCATCCAATTCATCGGTTACAACAGACTCAAAAGAAAAGGAAAAGACGACCGACAAGATCGGTGGCATCCGGTTGACACCCAGAGTACCGGACCAGACTTCCGAGCCGAATCGATTCCGACTCGAAGACTTCAGTGGAATCAGACTCGGCTCACTACGACCGGAATCGCTGGATAAGAATCCCTCCTCGTACTGCCAAGTGAGCGAGGGTGCGATCGATGCATCCAAGATGGCTGCTGGGTTGGCTCGCAGCTTTCATCTCCAATCACGGGAACCGCGACGTTATTCCCAAGCAATCACAGTCGGAGGATCAAAGAGACATGCGATTGCTACCCCATTTCCAATTCGTGCCCTCGGACTCACCGCCTTATTCCTTCGCTCGCTTGTTGGGTCTGTCTGCTCTTCGGCAACGTCATCCCCGGATAGTTGCAAGTCGAAAAAGATTTCGAAACCTGGTACGCGCTTCCCCTCTGCGTTCAACCATGGTTCCGGGAAGCCGCAAATGGAAAATCTTCTCCCGACGGCCTGCTCAGGTACCCAGATGGGCCTATGCATTAGATCAAAAGGCTTCACTGCCGCCTCGCCCCGCCGGGCCATTTCTTCCTTTCTCGTCCGTCTTCTTTGGTAGGCGATAACCTAATCCAAAGGTATGTGGATTATGTGGCACTGCCAACGCCGACACCTTTCCGCCGCTTTTCCCAATCCCATCGAGGATATCTCGTAGCTTGTTCATGAGGTAGACGGCTTGAGCGCTGACATACAAGCCCTCATTCACAGCCATTATGTTTTGTACCACCCGGGCCTCAGCCAAAGTAAATCCCGATATAAACATGTCCTCCATGCCGTGTTCAATCTCCAAGACTGGCGTAGATACCTCCGGAGGGGGATGGATTGATGAGTTCCCAAAAACAATGGCTACTCCCTTTCCAAAGGGGTATTTCACCATTTGATGCAGGGTAGATGAAACGCCTTTTACCGATGCAAACTGTGGTCGCCCCAAAAGCATGTTGAAAGATGCAGGGACCTCCAAGACATGAAAATCTATTTCGTGTTGTCCAGGCCCAATCTTGGTTTGGATTTTCACTGTCCCTAGGACATCCCTGCTTGTATTATCATACGCTCTGATTACTTGAGTAGTCGATTGTGAAGTCATGACTTTAACCCAATCGCATAGGCCGTTCGGCGGACAATCACTGATACCGGACCGGATGACAACAAGCACCACCGGAATCCACTTGTCCCTGCATTCTACAGAGATGTAGAGAGGTCTGTTATGGTCCACGCCCTCAGGCGGCAATTCCTTGTCCGAAAAGGTCAACGCCGGGGAACCTCCTCCCGGAAAGACCAGCCCAACTAGTTGTTCTGGCGTAGTTTCAATGGAAAGTTTAGCTCTGTCCATGGCAGATAAGACAGCCTGCCGGTGCACCCTCGAAGCCATAAGCAGTCCCCAAATGGAGATGTCTGCTTGTATTTTCTTTAGTCGCTTGATCTGACCTCTTCTTCCACTTGCTTCTCTTTCTGTTTCTCTACCTCCTTATCTTTCCCTGATGCCTCGGGTTGATCAAGGTGTGGGGGTTTGAAATACCGCCCACTTCTAGTCATATGGTTTACCTCCTCGAGGTACAGTCTTGTCAGGTTGGCCACTGCCGATCTTAAATGTGTGGGCAAGATACAAGTCGTCATCTTCCCACCACATTCCATTAGCGTCTAGCGAGCATCCGTCTGTTACGGCTTGTTTGTGCCAAGCAATTTCATTCCTCATGCTCACAAAGATGGGTCTTCGTGCCCTTGCACTCTCAACTTCCTCATGGTTCTTTGCTTTTGGGCTCTCTCGAGGCCCATCTCTTTCTTGTTCCTCCAAAGAACAACTGTGCGGTTCTCAAAATGTTTCGTTCTTGAGCGAAATTCTTCGTACCGGCGCTCTCCGGCAATGTAATCTGATCCTCGGCCCTTCCGGCCACAAATGGTACAATATCGGGCTGATCATCTAACCACCCGACGACTTCTGCTGACTCCTCATCTTCGAACCAATTAATCGATGCATCCCCGATTCTGCCGTAGGATTGAAGGTTGGCGAAGTCCTTTTCCATGATCAAATCATCCCCCGCTGATTCAAGCTTGTCCCCCCGGATCATACACAACTCAGCCTCTTCCGACAACCCCATACTCAGCTTAGACTGGCTCATTGACAAGATATATCCACTCGGATCATAAGCTCTGCCAGCTGAATTCTCAGATAGCTCCACCCCAGATTCAACAGTTCTGCTCTCCTCAAAAGCTTGCCCCGTTCCATTCTCGGTGGTCACCACCTTTGGCTCAGGTTGGGTTGGGGAGGTGTCCAACACGCACAAGTCAGTGCTGTCGGGAAGGACCACCTCTGGCTTGGGTAGGTGGGAGGGCGTTATGTAGATACTGGGATTGTAAGATACGTCCCCAGTGTGGATAAGGTTGACACTTTTTGGTGGATCTTGGTTGTGTTTGGGGAGTGGGTTGTTTGTGACGTTGGGTCCTTGAGGAGGTAGAATGATGTTCTTGTCAATGAGGTCCTGAATCTCATGTGACTGTAACATTGGTCGGTGTCATGACCATCTTCTTTGGTGGTATTGGCAATATTTGGGTGGGTTATGGGAAGAGTGGATTCGGTAGAGGCCTCGGTTCCAAGGGTTTGGTGCCTTCGACTAGAACCCCGAGGACTTTAGACAAAGGCATATAGAGTGGGGAGAAGGTTCGTTGACCCACGGGTTGGTATCTTGGGGCTTGATTCTCGCTCCCGAGGCATCGAGAAAAAGGTGTGGCGCTGCGGACCTTGGTTGGGAAGGGATTGGTGGTGACCATTCCGACCTCTGAAGTTCTTGTATTGGCAGAGCCACTCGGACTGCATTGGTATTCGATTAAATGTTCTTCAGGTGATCCCGATCTTGGTCAAGCAGACCTGTTTCATTGCATCCTCTATCTGCATCCCCATATCATGCAGATCTGCGAAGGTGGGGAAAGGGATCAAAATCATCTTCTTCATTAATCCCGGCTGGAGAATGCGCACAATCATCCGAATTTGGTCTCTATCAGTTGGCCTCAAGGTCATCATCGATGCCTTGGCTCTCCACCGGGTGACGAAATCAGAAAAAGACTCCTTAGGCTCCTGCCTCGTCGTCTCGAGATCACGAGTTGTGACCTCGATTTGCGTGTGTATGAATATTGTGCAAGGAAGGCCTCACCATCTCATCGGTTGTTTCACATCATCATCGAGTTTTGAGTACCAAGTGGATGCCACACCGGCGAGTTCGACCGAACAAAGAAAGCTTTTGCGGTCGGGTTAGGCCCATTGGTCTTAAGACGTCCGAGAATAGCCGGAGGTGGACCATAGGATCCTCAGACCCATCAAAGCGATCGATCTGGGGCATTTTAAATCTGTCGGGCAGAGTCACGGCCACATCAGTATAGCCGTCTTCAATATTTGGGATGGCCTTCGCCCCTTGAGACTTCTTAAAGAGCTTCTCCAACTTGCTCAATTTCAGAGCTGTCTGGTCTACCTCGAACTCAAATGGAGAGTCCGGGTGCTTAGGGGTAATGTTTTTGGACAGTTGTGGTAGAAGCGGGGGCGGAGCCAGCCCCGTTGGATGACCTGTGTCCTCTTGAACGTTTGGGGGGTTTGGCAGAATGTTCTGTTGATTCGGGAGGGTATTCTGGGCAGTCTGGGCATTTTGAGGGTTTGGAGGGGCATTCTGGCCAGCAGGTAGTTGTTCAGGTAATGGGGCCCCGGGTGGAGGAGGAGCCTGATTTGAAGCAGACGCCGCGTTCTGCTGTTGTAATCTGGTGATCAACTCAGACTGTTGGGCCATGACAGCGGCCTGTTGTCTGGAAAATTCCGCCTGGCGGATAGCATCATCTTGCATTTGCTTCATGCTTTCAGCCATCTGGCGCATCATCGCCTCTATTGTTGGGTTCTGTTGTTCCATCTGAAAAACTGGCAAGTGTGTCTCTATAGCAGAAATAGGAATCTCAACCCGACTATCTGTTTCTAAAGTAGACTGCTGTACCAATAACCTCTGCTCTGATGGACTGCGTTTCCTCGGTCTCCTTCTAATAACCGGGGGTAGTGAATGGAACACCGGATGTCCGTCAACTAGATCCTCGGATCGGTTGAGTCGGCGACCTCGTGTCCAGATTGCTTGGGGGGTATCGACGGGTTCGGAAGCAATTGTGCTACAAACTGTCCTAGCAAAAGGATAAATAAAGCGAAAAAGAAATAAATAACCAGAAATAAAACGGGCAGCATAACGGCTTAAATTGAATACACCACACACAGTCGGGTATACAACAACACACAGTTGGTAAGCTGGCTATACACTGTCCTCAAATACTGGTCAATATTCTCAGATCCATTACGATAAACTGAATCTGATATCCGCGGACAACTGATTCCCAAATACTGGATAATGCCCGCAGGCCTGATTCCCAAATTCAAAAACTGATGCCCGCAGGCCTGATGCCCAAACTCATACTGATACATGCATTCCCTGTAGAGACGCACTCTAGCAAGCACATAGCAGATAAACGAGAGCCAAAACACCCCTATGTTGGGGTAGGGTTTCCCTGTCCTATTTCGTCCGGAACTAGGGTTTCACTACGCACGCAGCGGCTTCAAACAACCTATAAACGGGTAAGCAACCTGTCCTAGTTTGGAATGGTCACTATGGATCCGAATATGCACTAGGTCGAATGGTCAAAAAGGGTGCCCCGGTAAAACCGGGGTTTGTGTTCCCATACTGGCAGAGCCCGTAACCGATCAGCCTTATGGACATGCCTTGACAAGACAAGCCTCCGGCAAACCGCTCAGGAATAGCAGATGGCAAACACGGTGTCCTAGGCGCACCAATGCAAATGCAATGCAAAGAAACACACAAGTGTAGTCAAAAACAGATATCACGAGTTCGAGTTAAGTTCTCTAAATCCCCAGCAGAGTCGCCAGAAACTGTAACAACGCCCGCGGGGGACCTCGCCACAGCTCGGACTCGATTTTATTGCGGTTCTAAATCTCGAACCAAAGAGTCCAAATCCGGCAAATCGTTTTGGGAAAAAAGATTTTTCTGAAAGAAGTGCCAAACATGGATGCTTTGCGGATAATGAGTCGCCACCTAAATATTTTTAAAAATGGGAAATTTAGGAAACCCTGACTCGGTGCCAAAAGGCCACGTGTCCGTCATCACCAAAGTTGGCTCGGGAACTTGGGTACGATTGGGGAAGGTCACATCGTGAGCACCCCCGCTCGCCCGGTCAAAGACCGGCCTCTACTAACCATGATATCTGTTTTTGAAAACATTGTATGCTCTTATTCCGTTTATTAGCCTAGGATTACTATATAATGCTCGCAGCAAACAAGTATAGACTGGGCCGTCTGAATTGGAACAAAACATTTCATGTTTGTTTGTTTGAAAATGGTTTGCTACCCGCAGGTAGGCTTAAAATGCAGATTTTGCCACAATCTAGTGGGCTTAACAAACAATTGATGAATTGCTCCAATTCAGATAACTCAACCTCCACCCACAGGCATTCAAGGCAGTTATATCACATAAGCATTTAGCCTCATGGCAAGCATGCTATCATGGCAACACTCACACGCATGCAAGGATGCTAAAGCATAACCACTTACCGAGTACTCCAAGCCAAAACAGAAAGCTTATTAGAAATCATGCATGATCCTAAAATATACTGTAATGCCTAATGTAACACATGCAAAAATGCAACTATAACAGGCTCGGCTATTCTAGAGATGGCATATGAAATGCAACGGCTAACATGTATTCAACTTAGAATTGAAATACAAATGCAGCTTTGTATGATCACGAGCCGATGCATGCAATGAGATGAATGATGCAAACATGCAATCATCTTGTATGCTAATTGAAATATGCCCTATATCTAACCATTCAAAGCGGGTAAATAAAAGGGAGAAAGAAATGGGGTTGGAAGACATACATCACACTCACACACCCTTATTACATTTATGCCTCGCCAGAAGGTCCGAATGAATAATAATACAGACCCGAATAAAAGAATATACAGTCCGAAATAATACAAATTCTAATTAATTAACAAATTAATTACAAAAGAATTGAAACTGGCGTGCAAGCCAGGGACTGCCTCGCTTCTGATAGATGTTGCATATTGGACTTGGTGCGAAATCCTTTGGGGCATACTGATTAGCCTCTGTTTGCAATTTTCTCGAAATGCGTGCCAGCCTCCGAAAAGTTGTTGATTGTTGATTTTGCTGCAACAGAGAGCAGGAAAAGGGCATAGCAGTGTATTTCACAAATATATGCGTGTCTCGATCCTCGCGCCACCAATCACGCATATCGATGCATGATGGCCGAGAGCCGATTCGCACAACTCAATATTGGGATGAATACATATGAATGCTACAATGAAAACCCAACTCCATCATGGATGATCCGAGTGTCGGCGACTCGGGAATTGAGACCCGTTAGTTACTCGAGTCTGAAAGCGTGCCTCGTTTCCCATGTAATATGCATGATATGCGTGAAATGCAACTGCTATACAAATCTAGCATGCTCAATGCTATGACAATGAGATGTCTCGAAATGCGTATCCACGCAACGCAAACCGAGAAAAGCGGAATGACATGCGAAATGCAATGATGGGCTTATACCAACATGAGAGAGCCTCAGCCCACTCACATAGGAAGCAAAAATGATGAAAGGGGGTGCCTCGAAAAGCGTGTCCACTTGACACGCAAACCGAGGCAATGATGTAAAATGCAAAACGAAAGAAATGAAAGGTGCCTAGAAGTGCGTGCCCGCGGGCACGTAAACCGAGGCGATGATGAGATGAGAATCGGATAAAACCGAAGTGCCTCGAAACGCGTGCCTGGCGCATAACCGAGCGATGATGAAAGATGAAAATCGGATAACCGGAAGTGCCAAACAGCGTGCCTGGTAGCGCGCAAACCGAGGCGATGATGAAAGATGAAAAGCGGGTAAACCGAAGTCTCAAACGCAGCGTGCCACATGCGCGCAAACCGAGGCGACGATGAAAGATGAAAATCGGATAAACCGGCAGTGCCAAACGCTGCGTGCCTGCGCGCAAACCGAGGCGATGATGAAAGATGAAGATCGGATAAACCGAAGTGCCAAACGCGTGCCTACAGCGCGCAAACCGAGGCGATGATGAAATGAAAATCGGATAAACCGAAGTGCCTCAAACGCGTGCCTGGTAGCGCAAAACCGAGGCGATGATGAAAGATGAAAAAATGGGTAAACCGAAGTGCCTCAAACGCTGCGTGCCTAAGCGCAAACCGAGGCGATGATGAAAGATGAAAATCGAGATAAATCGGAAGTGCCAAACGTGCCCACAGCGCGCAAACCGAGGCGATGATGAAAGATGAAGATCGGATAAAACGCTGCGTGCCACAGCGCCTGGTAGCAAACCGAGGCGATGATGAAATGAAAATCGGATAAACCGGTGCAAACGCGTGCCCACAGGCGCGCAAACCGAGGCGATGATGAAAGATGAAAATCGGATAAAACCGAAGTGCCTCGAAGTGCGTGCCCACAGGCGCGCAAACCGAGGCGATGATGAAAGAATGAAATGGCATACGCAATGCCGCAATGGACTTACACCAACGTGGGAGAGCCTCGGCTCACTCACATAGGAGGCCGTCGGGTAAAAACAAAGCTGTCTCGAAATGCGTGCCCGCGGACACGCGAATCGAGGCAATGATGTAGAAGCATGAAAATGCAAATTGGGCTTACGCCGACATGAGAGGGCCTCAACCACACTCACATAGGCTGCCGGAATGATAAGAATGAGGTGCCTCGAAGTGCGTGCCCATTGGCACACAAACCGAGGCAATGCAAAAATGATGCAAATGGCATGGGAAATGATATGCAAGCATGGAAATGGAATTTCAGCACCTAAATAAAGGGGAAAACAGCCTCGAAATGATACAAAATGACAATCAATGCATGAAATCATCCCGAAAATGTGAAATTAAGCCCCGAAATGGCCTATAGCCATGCTATACATGCAAAATATGATCATGGCAGCAAGAACAGTAGCAAGGCAGTCCCAAATATGGCATTTTTCAGTAACAAACATGGCCAAAATGCAAGCATAGATAGATCAACAATAGCATGCAAAATTAGTGGCCAAAAGAGGGGTATTGAGACAAGTGATATATGCAAACCCCAAATGGATAAACTTTCTTCTGAAATATTCAAGGTGAGATAAAAATAAGCACAATTTCAGAAGGTGACATCCTCAAAATCAGAATACAAACATGCTATAAAATCCATGCAAAGTAGGCTTCCAAATAGGCTATATCATGAGACTTGCCAAACCATGCACCAAACAGCAAACTTTTCTTCATGAAACATGTAAAGGGGGTCAAAATAAGACCCCTTTAAGTTCTGACCAAAGGCCAAAACCAAAAGCACAAGAGGCTACAAAACATGCAAGAATACGGTAAATTTGATGGATTTCAAAGGAAGTACCAAAAATATACACCAAATGGCTTAAGGCCCTCAACATAACATGAAAAGGAGACAAAAACAAGGCTATTTCTAAGCCTGATGAAGGCTGAAATCCGGAGCCAAGTAAGCCTAACAAAGCATGCAAGAACTAGGGCCTAAAGTGAATTTCCAAGAGAGGTGGTATATAGAATGGCCAAATGAGGTTGATCCCTTCTACAATGTTGTAGAGGGGCTCAAAATGAGCACAAAACCAGTAGGGGTCGGACCCCTAAAAACAAAAGGAAATAGGCCTAAACTAGCATGCAAGATAATGGCATAAAAGCTAGATATTGAAACAAGTATATCATAGAAGCCTCAAATGAAGTTGAGTCCTTCTACAAAGTTGTAGAGGGGCTCAAAACAAGCACAAAATAAGTAGGGGTCGGAGCCCCAATTCTCAACCAAATAGAGTATAGAAATGAATCAAGAAAAAGCCCTAAAAGTTGGTTTTGAGGACTTACCCTTGAAGACTTGTCTTTCTTTGATTCTTGGCTCTGATTTGTAGCTTCTCAACCTCTGAAATTCACTTCCTAGCTGCTGGAATGGTAGTAAGGAAGGTGAGGCTAGGTGTTGATGAAGAGAAGACCTAGGAACTTAGAAGCTTTTTTGAGGTTTTAAGCTAAGGAAATGGAGGTTTTTGGAGATGATCTCTTGAGACAAGTTTTTCCAACCTTGAAGAAGGAGGGGGAGGGGCCTTCAAATAGGCAAGAAATGGGGTGTAAAAGGGGAGGGAAAGCACCCAATCTTTCCCTCCCGAAATATCCCGGATGCCCAGGATATGTTGGAAGATATCCGGACGGTGGGACAGTCAGAAAGCAAGAATCTGGCCGCCAGTAATTTAGGAGGTGGCCGGCCACCCCACTGGTCGGCCACCACCCACCCTAGCCGACGGCCACCTCAAAAACCAACTTCAAAATTTCGCCGACCACCATACAAGAGTGTCCTCCCAAGTGTGTAGGATAAGGCCCGGGGTTGGAATCGCAACACCGAACCGAAGTCACAACATAGAACTTGAAAGAGAGGCTCAAACTGAATGCACCATTTCGCCGACCACCATACCAAAGTGTCCTCCCGGATGTGTAGAGCAAGGATCCAAGGTTGAATTTGGCAACATTGAACCAAGAGCCACAACATAGAGCTTGAAGGAGAGGCCCAAAAATGAACCCCATAATTTCGGCCGACCAAGATACCAAAGGGTCCTCCCAGATGTCACGATCACAGATATGTAACTTTGGTTGGAAGAAAATACCCCAAGGTGTTCAACATTGGCGGGAAGTGAGCAAACGGGCTCGGAGGAGAAACCGTTATCTGGGATAATTGCTGGCCTCCCACCCCAGTGATCTTCCCGATGTTGAAACAGAGGTACCGCCAAGTTTGAACAAAACTAATGAGAAATGAGCGTCGGGCCAAAACCGAGCAAATCGGGATCCCGAAAAATGGGTCTTGGGAAGTGGTGTTCGGCAGCGAAGTGGGTATCTGCGACCCCAGTGTCCTCTGGAATGACAAAACAGAGGTACCTGCCAAAAACCGGAGAAGATGGATGCGAAATGAATGCTTGGGACCAAAACCGCTCAATTTGGGGTCCCGAAAACCGGCTATGAGCACCGGAAGTGGCATACGGCCACGAAGTGGGCATCGGGGGCCCCAGGGTTCCTCGAAACATTAAAACAGAGGTCTCCGCCAAAAACCGGAGAAGGCTGATGCAAAATGAATGCTCGGGACCAAAACCGCTCGGTTTGGGGTCCCGAAAATGGGTCGCCGGGCACCGGAAGTGGTGTTCGGCTGCGAAGTGGGCATCAGGGGCCCCAGTGTCCCTCGGAACACTAAAACAGAGGCACATGCCAAAAACCGGAGAACTCGGAGATGGTTGGGCGGTCCCGAGCCGAGGCACACGGCCTGACGGCTCCGAAAACCGGGAACCGGGTCCCGAAATGGGCAAAATGGCCTACGGCCACGAAACGTAGCTCACGGCCACCGGGAGATAGTCTACGGGACCACTCCCTTCCTCGAGAGAAAGCAGAGAAAACCGAGCTCGCAAACCGAGACAAGGTAGAGAAGATGGTTCGGAAGTCGGAGGCGAGCACGCAGTGACTCAGGACTTGAACAAGCACAGTATGCAATATCACCGAGCGCTCAACTGGTGACGTCTGAGTCTTAAGGTCGGTCAAAAATGGGGTGTCTACAGTAAGTAAACACCATAATTACATATCTGCCGTCATACAAGAGGTTCGAATAAGTGTCTGAGTATTCGAACCATGTTGAATTATAAATGGTAAGTGAATAGCATAATTACATGTCTAGCATCATGCAAGAGGGTCCGAATAAATGTCCGAGTGTTGGAACCCTAATGCAAAAGAAATGGTAAGTAAACACCATAATTACATATATGTCATCATGCAAGAGGGCCCGAATAGGTGTCCCAGTGTTCGAACCCTAATCCATGAGAAATGGTAAGTAAACACCACAATTACAAATCTGGCGTCATTCAAGTGGGCCAGAATAAGTGTTCGAGTGTTCGAACACTAATGCAAGAGAAATTGTAAGTAACACAATAATTACATATCTGCGATTATGCAAGGGGGGCCGAATAAGTGTCTGTGTGTTCGAACCCTAAATCACGAGAAATGGTAAGTAAACACCATAATTACATGTCGGCCATCATGCAAGAGAGTTCGAATAAGTGTCCGAGTGCTCAAACCCAAATGCATTAGAAATGACAAGTAAACAACATAATTACATATCTGCCATCACGCAAGAGTGTCCGAATAACTATCCGAGTGTTCGCACCATAATAGATTAGAAATGGCAAGTAAACACCATATTTACATATCTTCCATCATGCAAGAGGATCCGAATAAGTGTCCGAGTGTTCGAACCTTAATGCACGAGAAATGGTAAGTAAACACCATAATTACATATCTGCCATCTTGTAAGAGCGTCCGAATAAATGTCCAAATCTTCGAACCCTAATGCATGAGAAATGTTAAGTAAACACCATAATTACATATTTGCCATCATGCAAGGGTGTCCGAATATGTCTCTGAGTGTTTGAACCCTAATGCGCGACAAATGGTAAGCAAATACAAAAATTACATATCTGTCATAATGAGAGAGGGTCCGAGTAAGTGTCTGGGTGGTCGAGCCCTAATGCATGAGAAATGGTAAGTAAACACCAAAATTTCATATCCGGCATCATGCAAGAGGGTCCAAATAAGTGTCCGAGTGTTCGAACCCTAATCAACGAGAAATGGTAAGTAAGCACCCTAATTACATATCTGCCATCATACAAGACAGTCCCAATAAGTGTCCAAATGTTCGAACCATAATGCATTAGAAACGGCAAGTAAACACCATAATTACATATCTACCCTCACGCAAGAGGGTCCGAATAAGTGTCCGAGTGTTCAAACCCAAATGCATGAGAAATGGTAAGTAACCCCATAATTACATATCTGCCATCATGCAATAGGGTCCGAATAAGTGTCCGACTATTTGAACTCGGATGCATGAGAAATGGTAAGTAAAGACCACAATTACATATCTGCCATCATGCAAGAGGGTCCGAATACGTGTCCAAGTGTTCGAACCATAATGCAATAGAAATGGAAAGTAAACACCATAATTACATATCTGCCATCATGGAAGTGGGTCCGAATAAGTGTCCGAGTGTTCGAACCCTAATGCACAAGAAATGGTAAGTAAACACCATAATTACATATCTACTATCAAGTAAGAGGGTCCGAATTATTGTTCGAGTGTTCGAACTCTGTTGCATAAGAAATGGTAAGTAAACACCATAATTACATATCTTCCATCATGCGAGAGGGTCCGAATAAGTGTCCGAGTGTTCGAACTCTGATGCATGAGAAATAATAAGTAAACACCATGATTACATATCTGCCATCATGCAAGAGTGTCTGAATGAGTGTTCGTGTGGTCGACCCATAATGCAATAGAAATGGTAACTAAACACCATAATTACATATTTGCCATCTTGAGAGAGCGTCCGAATAAGCGTTCGAGTGTTCGAACCCAAATGCATGAGATATGGTAAGTAAAAACCACAATTACATATCTTGCATCATGCAAGAGGGCCCGAATAAGTGTCCGACTGTTCGAATCCTAATGCTTGAGAAATGGTAAGTAAACACCATAATTGCATATCTGCCATCATGCAAGAGCGTCCGAATAAGTGTCCGAATGTACGAACCCTATTGCATGAGAAATGGTAAGTAAACACCATAATTGCATATCTGCCATCCTGCAAGAGTGTCCGAATATGTGTCTGATTGTTTGAACCCTAATGCATGAGAAATGGTAAGTAAACACCATAATTACATATCTGCCATTATGTAAGATGGTCCGAATAAGTGTCTGAGTCTTCGAACCAAATTGCAGTAGAAATGGTAAGTAAACACCATAATTACTTGTCTGCCATCATGCAAGAGGGTCCGAATAAGTGTCCGAGTGTTCGAATCCTAATGCATGAGAAATGGTAGGTAAACACCACAATTACATATATGGCATCATGCAAGAGCGCCCGAACAAATGTTCGAGTGTTCGAACCACAATGCATGAGAAATGGTAAGTAAACACGATAATTACATATCTGCCATCATTCAGGAGGGTCCGAATAAGTGTCCGAATGTTCGAAGCATAATGCAATTGAAATGGTAAGTAAACACCATAATTACAAATATGCCACCATGCAAGACGGTCCGAATAAGGGTCCGAGTGTTCGAACCATATTGCATTAGAAATGTTAAGTAACACCATAATTGCATATCTGTCGTCATGCAAGAGGGTCCGAATAAGTGTCTGAGTGTTCGAACGATATTGCATTAGAAATGGTAAGTAAACACCACAATTACTACTCTACCATCATCCAAGAGGGTCCGAATAAGTGTCCGAGTGTTCGAAACGCAATGCCCGAGATTGGTAAGTAAAAACCATAATTGCATATCTGTCATCATGCAAGAGGGCCCGAACAAGTGTCCGAGTGTTCGAACCCTAACGCATGAGAAATGGCATGTAAACACCATAATTACATGCCTGCCATCATGCAAGAGGGTCTGAATAAGTATCCGAGTGTTCGAACTCTAATGCATGAGAAATGTTAAGTAAATATCATGATTACATATCGGCCATTATGCAAGAGGGTACAAATAAGTGTCCGACTTTTCGAAACCTAATGCCCGAGAAATGGTAACTAAATACCATAATTACATGTCGACCATCATGCAAGAGAATTCGAATAAGTATCCGAGTGTTCAAACCCAAATGCATTAGAAATGACAAGTAAACAGCATAATTACATATCTGCCATTTTGCAAGAGTGTCCGAATGAGTGTCCGACAGTTCGCACGATAATACATTAGAAATGGTAAGTAAACACCAAAATTACATATCTGCCATCATGCAAAAGGGTCCGATTATGTGTCCGAGTGTTCGAACCCTAATGCTTGAGAAATGGTAAGTAAACACCATTGTTAAATATCTACCATCATGCAAAAGCGTCTGAATTAGTGTCCGAGGGCTCCAACCCTAATGCGTGAGAAATGGTAAGTAAGCACAACAATTACATATCTGTCATCATGCAAAAGTGTTCAAATATGTGTCTAAGTGTTCGAACCCTAGTGCATGAGAATTGGTAAGTAAATACCAAAATTACATATCTGCCATCATGAGAAAGGGTCCGAGTAAGTGTCCGAGTGTTCGAACCGTAATGCATGAGAAATGTTAAGCAAACACCATAATTACATATCTGCCATCATACAAGAGGGTCCCAATAAGTGTCCGAGTGTTCGAACCATAATGCTTTAGAAACGGTAAGTAAACACCATAATTACATATCTGCCCTCATGCAAGAGGGTTCAAATAAGTGTCCGAGTGTTCGAACCCAAATGCATGAGAAATGGTAAGTAACCCCATAATTACATATCTACCATCATGCAAGACGGTCCGAATAAGTGTCCGAGTGTTCGAACTATGATGCACAAGAAATGGTTAGTAAACACCATAATTACATATCTGCCATCATGCAAGAGGGTCCAAATAAGTGTCCAAGTATTTGAACCATAATGCAATAGAAATGGTAAGTAAACACCATAATTACATATATGCCATCATGCAAAAGGGTCCGAATAAGTGTCCGAGTGTTAGAACGATAATGAAATAGAAATGGTAAGAAAACACCATAATTACATATCTGTCATCATGCAAGAGGGTCCGAATAAGTGTTCGAGTGTTCGAACCATAATCCATTAGAAATGGTAAGTAAACGCCATAATTACATATCTGTCATCATGCAAGAGGGTCCAAATAAGTATCCGAGTGTTCGAACCATTTTGCATTAGAAATGGTAAGTAAACACCACAATTACATATCTGCCATCATGCAAGAGGGTCTGAATAAGTGTCCGAGTGTTTGAACCATATTGCAATAGAAATGGTAAGTAAACACCATAATTACATACCTGCCATCATGCAAGAGGATCCGAATAAGTCTCCGAGTGTTCGAACCGTGATGCAATAGAAATTGTAAGTAAACACCATAATTACATATCTGTCATCATGCAAGAGGGTCTGAATAACTGTCCGAGTGTTCGAACTCTAAGGCATACGAAATGGTACGTAACACCATAATTACATATCTGCCATCATGCAAGGGGGTCGGAATAAGTGTCCGAGTGTTCGAACCATAATGCAATAGAAATGGCAAGTAAACACCATAATTATATATCTGTCATCATAAAAGAGGGTCCGAATAACTGCCCGAGTGTTCGAACCCCAATGCATGAGAAATGGTAAGTAAACACCATAATTACATATTTGCCATCTTGAAAGATGGTCCGAATAACTGCCCGAGTGTTCGAACCCTAATGCATAAGAAATGGTAAGTAAACACCCTAATTACATATCTGCCATCATGCAAGAGGGTCCGAATTAGTGTCCGAGTGTTAGAACCATAATGAAATAGAATTGGTAAGTAAACACCATAATTACATATCTGTAGTCATGCAAGAGAGTCCGAATAAGTGTCCGAGTGTTCGAACTGTAATGCAGGAGAAGTGGTAAGTAAAGAACGAAATTACATATCTGCCATCGTGCATGTAATAACCCGAACCTTGTACATGTTTACTGACATATTTTCAGACCCCATTTTGTGTTGTTGAATGCTCATTTTGGAATCCTATGAGAAAGTAAGGTAAAGTAAGTGAACTCCATGTTTAAGGATGTCTATCTGTTTAATAAGAAAAGTATCTGTTACATTCAAGTGTTTGGATCAGAAATTTGAAGCCTTAGGGGTTTAATTATTTGAAATTGCTTTCATATATGTGATCAGTATTATTTTTAGGTAATATTAAGTGTTGGTGTGAAATTTCAATTTAGGAGGATTAAACGATTGATTTTTGTCCTATTCATTTCCTATATATGTATGTGCTCTTAAAGTCAATGACTGAGAACTCAAAACTTGATCTTGTGAGAGGAGGAAGTTAGAGAGAAGGAAGAGTACCTCAAGGGAGAATTGGGGGAAGTGAAAAGGTTGTAGAGATTTTCAAGCTCAAGGTATGTAAATTTCTTTTTGGTGAACTCCTCTCTTGTCTTTGGAGAGGATTTTATGTGAGTTCATGGGGGTTCATGTAAGAGAAGGGTTGTGTGTGTATATGTATCATTATAAGATTGAATGAGTATTCTCTATCATCATGTTGTATGTTCTATTAAGTTGAATCATGTAAAAGAAATTTCATTCCATCTCTTCTTGGCATGTTTGAGTTCAAATATTGGACAAATAGTTAGAGGTATCCATGGCTAAGTGTATACATGAATAAGAACTTTATAAAGTTTGAATTGTATGCATGACTATAAGGATGGTAAGTGTAAATTATGGTTGGAGTTTGGAATGTTATGATTCTAATAACATGAATTTTTACATCTACTTAGAGCCTTGTAAACACTCCCAAAAGAATGGAGTTTTGATGCAAATTTCAGACCAAAATAGGGGAATCGCTTGCGTCTTGAGTCCTTTGCCAAGACGTCTTGACAAATGCTAAAATTTTTGGGTTTGGTTACTTAAAAAACGCGTCGCGTGCATTTTACGCCGCGTCTTGAAGATTACGCACACGAGGCTCCTGACGCCGCGTCTTTGTAATAACCCTCACCACTGTTTACCGATAAACTACCGAATATTGATTAACTGAGACTGATTATGACTGATAATTGAATTGATTGAAATACATAACTGACTGATTGACTGTATCTGTTTAAGTGCATTCTATATGTTGATCGTTTGATTATCTGTTCATATTTCTATGTTTAAACTACAATTGAAGTACTTATCGGCAGCCGAACCAGAAATTGATTAGTGATTTATGATCATCATAATTTATGTGATTTTATGGTATATTTAATTGGAAACTGATTTGGTATGATTAAATTAGATTAAAATAAGCTAACCTAAACAAGTTGCCTTATTTACGGAATTGCCATTGTTAGTGGGCCCTTTATTATAACATATTAGAGCCTTTGTATACTTGATTCAAAACTTTTCCTCAGCTCCTTTCCTTGTTCTTGTCGACCAAGAGAGTTAAAGGGAGAGAAATTGAGTTCTAGCTTGTGATTTGCTTGGTAATTGAAGAAATTGTAGAAGAGATTGCATATTTGAGCTCCCTTCTTGAACTACAAGACTTAAGGTAGATTCATTGTCTTCTTGTTTATGTTTTGAGTTGATTTCTTGCATGGTTTCGAGTGAGTTGAAGTCTAGAGCCAATTTATGGCTCAAATTGTTGTCTTGGAGCTTAATTGTTGCATGCATGTACATATATTGAAGTTTTGAGGTTATAGTTCATGATTCCGCACATGCATGTCCATGTTTTGAGGGTAGACCATGATTTCAGCTTATTTTGAAAAGAATGAGCTCATTCGAGCTTGTATTTAAAGCTTTGAAATGATTTAAACTCATGCATGTCATGTTTGTAGCATGTTCATGAAAATTGAGTTTGAATTAAACACCCTTGGGCTTTGATTTACCAAATTGATCTTTGAAACATGTGATATTATGAGTTTTGAAGTGTTTTCCAGAAAATTTGCCCAAGACGATCGAATTAGATGCATTTAAACTTGATTTGAGCTTGGAAGTTCAAATCTGGAAATTCCAAATTTTGGACTCCCACTCGAGCGGGGAAAGTGGCGCTCGAGCGGGAAATTCGTGCTCCAAGTACTTTGCGCTGTGTTGAAGTCCGCTCAAGCGGAAGGATTGACGCTCGAGCGGGACCTTGTGTCACGCTCAGCGCTATCGAAACCGATCGGCGTGGATTTCACCTATCGATACTTTTTTTATGTCGCGGAAGTGGCCTTCTCGCCGAGCGAGAAGTGACGCTCAAGCAGGAACCGTTGTCTGCATGTCCACTCGAGCAAAGTAACCTACGCTCAAGCGAGACCTCTGTTTTTCTAAAATTCTGAAAATGCTTTTAAAGTGCATCTTTGCATCCTCATTTCATTCTAGGCATTCTTAGGCCTAGTTTAAGGCATTTTAATGAGGATATAGATGTAGAACACACCGAGGCAATTAGGGGTCAAGTTGTTATCCTTCCCAACTGTGTAGCTTAGTGTGTGTTCAATCTGTAAACTATGTAGGGTTGGCGACTGGAGACGCACTCTAGCTTACTGCAGCCCAGAACTCTGTGAGTAACAACTGTGTAAAGATATGTTTAAAAATAATTATCTTCTGAACAATTGAACTGTATTATTTTCTGAACTGCTACTGTTAACTAAATGAATGTATGTCCTATATTCTGAACTGTATTGTGGCATCCTTAGTAACTACTGTTACTGACTGTTACTGTTACAGAGATCTTTGTCGGTTTCTTTGTTGGAACCACTACTGTTTACTGATTGATGGCCATCATTGACTGTTCGGTCTTTTAAGACTTATTGTTTACTGTTATGCTAATGGACGTACCACATATGACTGTTTATCGTACTGAACAACTGAAATACTGATTAAAATGAACTGTTTTCGCTACTGTAAGGACATTCATTCTAAACCCCTTTACGCTTCATGTTATTCGCTGGGCTTTAGCTCACTACTCATATATATATGTAGGTGAACAGGCACCAGACCAGAGCTAGGAGCGTCGGGGTAAACTCCCAGTTTTGTCAAGCCAACCACTGTGCCTCACTGCGAGGTTCCGAGCCTGCCAAGCTATGGCTTAGGGGTGTTTTATTTTTCCCCTGCATCTCTATATCTGCATTTGTATAACTGTATAGGATGATATCTTTATCTTGTCTTGTTTAATAGGGATTAGGTCACATTACGAATATTTGTGAATGTTGTACATACTGTTTTGCACTGATTGTATATATGTTTGAAAAGTCTTTTTGCATACAAACTGTCACAGCTCATTGGACATTGTTTATTTACTGTTTTGGCTTCCGCCATGCCCCTGTACTCTGTTTCTTGTATTCTATCATAAGGGCCTTCGTAATCTCGGATTCTTGGCGATTCTGATGCTAAACCCACAGATGCGGGTTTGGGTCGTGACAGAGTGGTATCAGAGCGATACTTACCACAAGTTATACCACACACACGTGTCCAAATGAGCTATAGGGTGTCCTAGAAAAGTAATTAGGGCATCGCATGAGCATGAAAAGTGTGTGACTATGATATGACTGAATACATGCTAATGTGTTAAACTGTTTAAGTATGCAACTGTTTATGTTTATAATTGCTACCACTGCTTATAGTGAAATGGATAATACAAGAACTGCAAATGAATCTGAATCCTCATCCTCTGAGGCAAGAATGGCAAGACTGGAACGAATGATGGAACTGATAACTGAAAGACTAGATCAACAACAGAACCAACAGCCCCCACCTCCTCCTCCGGTACAGCCGGAACAGAATGTGAATGTTAATGATGGGGACATAATTGCTCTTACCCAGAAGTTCAGCAAACTGAAACCGCCATCCTTTCAGGGAGGCCTTGAACCGTTAAAAGCTAAAGCATGGGTTTTGGAGACCGAAAATTTATTTGAAGTGTTTTCGTGCTTGGAGGCACATAAAGTACTGTTGGCCACCTTCACTTTGCAAGAAGAGGCTAGAAGGTGGTGGATGCTTACCCATGATGACAATACTATTATGAGTTGGGCTCAATTCAAAGTAGCCTTCTTTGAAAAGTACTTCCCTCAGTGTGTCAGGGACAGAAAGGTGACTGAATTTGAACAGCTAAGACAGGGCACAATGTCTGTTGCTGAATATGAAGCAAAGTTCACTGGGCTTGCTAGATATGCACCACACATGGTGGACACTGATTACAAGAAGGTCAGAAGGTTTGAAGGCGGCCTAAATGTTGTAATACTCGACAGAATAAGTGTTCTGAAATTACTGACTTATGTGAATGTTCTTGATCGAGCCTTGATGGCTGAAGCGAACATTGAAGCACTAAAAACTGAAACACCAGCGTCTGAATGGCGTGGTAAAAGGCAAAATTTTAAATTCAAGAAAGGAAAGCATAACCCACTGAACAAGAAGCAGAATATGGGGTCAACAACTAGCCCCAGCCAAGGGAGTGGTTCCATACCGCCTTGCTCCGAATGTGGTAAGAACCATAAAGGAGTCTGTTATAAACTATCTGGTGCTTGTTGCAGGTGTGGCAAGGTAGGCCACATGGTTAAAGACGCCTCCTTCCACCATAATAGTAAAGCTGCAGTAAGAAAGTCAATCAATTGCACCAAAACCGAACCCCAAAGCTACCGGGAAAGAGCCCATGAGGCGGGCAGTGTTCGCCTCTACCGGAGATGTACAAAATACTGAGACCGTTGTGACAGGTATCCTCTCTATTTGTACTCAAAATGCATATGTACTGATTGATTCGGGGTCTACACATTCATATGTATCGCATGCTTTTTCACGGAAATTGAATAGACCCTTAGAACCCATGAATTATCTGTTAGCTGTATCATCACCTATTGGGGGATCTATGACATGTGCATATTTGTATCCTACTTGTGAGATTATTATTGAGGATATGCATCTGTTTATTGATTTACTGCCACTGACCATTGATCATTTTGATGTAATATTGGGGATGGACTGGTTACAAAAATATCAAGCTACCATTGACTGTGTGACCAAGCAAGTTTTTTTTTCGTTCACCTGGTTTACCCGAATTTGTATTTAATGGAAGTGGAGTAGTATCTCCCCCGTATTTGATTTCTTCTGTGAAAGCTATTAAACTGATTAGGAAGGGGTGTAAAGGGTATCTGTGTTTCAGTATTGATCAGATTCATCGATGATAATGCTAATGTGAACAGTATCCCCATAGTTAGAGAATTCCCAGATGTTTTCCCAGATAATCTGCCAGGGGATTTGATTGACAGGGAGATTGAATTCACCGTTGATGTGGTTCCGGGTACCCAGCCAGTATCTAAAGCTCCTTACCGAATGGCTCCGACTGAACGGAAATAATTGAAAGTGCAACTGCAAGAACTGTTAGACAAAAAGTTTATCAGGCCTAGTACTTCACCATGGGGTGCACCTGTCTTGTTTGTGAAAAAGAAAGACGGCTCACTGAGACTGTGTATTGATTACCGCGAACTGAACAAGGTAACTGTGAAAAATAAATACCCATTGCCTCGTATTGATGACTTATTTGATCAGTTACAGGGTGCTCAAGTGTTTTCTAAGATTGATCTCAGATCCGGATATCATCAGTTGAAAGTTAAACCAGAGGACATTGATAAAACTGTTTTTCGAACGAGGTATGGACATTACGAATTTTTAGTTATGCCTTTCGAAGTTACCAATGCACCTGCTGCATTTATGGACCTCATGAACAGAATCTTTAAACCGTACCTTGACGACTTTATTGTTGTATTCATTGATGACATACTGATTTACTCCAAAAGTATAGAAGAACATGAACATCATCTGAGACTTGCCCTACAGACCCTAAGAGAACAGAAACTTTATGCTAAACTGTCTAAATGTGAATTTTGGCTTGACCATGTTATGTTTTGGGGACATGTTATTAGCAAAGATGGGATTTCAGTTGATCCACAGAAAATTGAAGTCAGAGTAATCGCCTAGACCAACAAATGTGATGAAGTCCAAGCTTTTTGGGTTTGGCTGGCTATTACAGAAGGTTTGTCAAAGATTTCTCCAAAATTGCCTTACCGTTGACTCAGTTAACTCAGAAGGGGACATCATTTGACTGGACTGACCAAAGGGAATCAGCATTTCAAGAGTTGAAAACCCAACTCGTGACTGCACCAGTTCTTACCTTACCTTCAGGTACGGATGGTTATACTGTATTTAGTGATGCTTCTCATAAGGGTTTGGGGTTTGTTTTAATGCAGAATGGGAGAGTAATTGCCTATGCTTCCCGACAACTGTGACCGCACGAAAAGAACTACCCGACCCATGACTTGGAACTTGCCGCAGTGGTGTTTGCATTGAAAATCTGGCATCACTACCTTTATGGGGCAACATGTGAAGTATATACCAACCACAAGAGTCTGAAGTATTTCTTCACCCAGAAAGAACTGAACATGAGACAGCGGAGATGGCTAGAACTGATTAAAGATTATGACCTACAGATTTTGTACCACCCGGGAAAAGCCAACACCGTTGCCGATGCACTGAGCCGAAAATCGATTGGCAACTTAGCCTGTTTGCTCACCGGACAGAAAGAGTTGCTTTGTGACCTTGAAAAATCTGAAATTGAAATTGTTCTGCGGAAACAAGGTGGAACCTTAGCTGCTATTTCTGCTCAACCGGCACTGATTGAAGAAATTAAAGAGAAACAGCAACAGGATGACTTCTTGAAGAAGATCATTGGAGAAAGGGAATTTAAACCGAGACCGGGGTTCAAATTTGAAAATAATGTACTGAAATTTCAAGAAAGACTGTGTGTACTGAATGATACTAAACTGAAAATAAGAGTTTTGCAAGAAGGCCACAACTTGAAATTTTTTATCCATCCAGGAAACACGAAAATGTATCAAGATTTGAAACTGAATTTTTGGTGGCCAGGAATGAAGAAAGAAATTGTCGATTTTGTATCAAAATGTCTTCATTGCCAACAAGTCAAAGCTGAACATCAACGACCCACAGGCTTATTGCAGCCCTTACCGATACCGGAGTGGAAATAGGAACATATTACTATGGATTTTATCGTGGGATTGCCTCGCTCCAGTAAAGGTATGGACTCAATTTGGGTTATTGTTGATAGACTGACTAAATCTGCTCACTTTTTATCTGTTAAGACAATTTATAATGCAGACAAATTGGCTATACTCTATATTGATGAAATTGTTAGACTGCATGGAGTGCATGTGTCCATTGTTTCTGACAGGGATTCAAAGTTTACATCAAGATTTTGGCAAAGCTTACAGATTGCATTGGGTACTGAACTGAGACTGAGTAGTGCCTATCATCCTCAGACAGATGGTCAGTCAGAAAGGACCATCCAGACTCTGGAGGATTTATTGAGAATGTGTGTCCTTGATTTTCAGGGAAACTGGGAAAGCCATTTGCCATTGGCTAAATTCACCTACAACAACAGTTATCATTCAAGCATTGGTATGGCGCCTTTCGAGGCATTGTATGGCAGAAAATGTAGATCTCTGATTTGTTGGGTAGAGGTTGGAGATGGGCCTTTCCTTGGGCCCGAGATTGTTTACGAAACAACTGAAAAAGTGAAACTGATACAATAGAGACTGAAAACTGCACAGAACAGACAGAAAAGTTATGCAGATGTCAGAAAGCGAGACAGAGAATATGAAGTGGGTTTTAGGGCTGTCATAATCCATTTCTAGAGTTGGTTGTGCCATGCTAAGTGTCTATCTTGTATGTGTTGAGTAACCTCTTGCATGGCCCTCCAAAGGAGCTCATCATTTTTGTATGCATTGGCTGCATTTCAGTGGTTATTTGGGCATATTTTGACATGTTTTGTTCACTGTTTTTGGTTGGTTTGATGAGATCTCATGCGCGTCATATAGTTGTAATACAACCCACGCTTACTAGCCAATGTTGCATGCTATTGTAGTCCATCATGTTAGCATTTTTTTGGCCATGCTTTAAACTAGTAATGTGCATGTTTTGGGACTGCCTTGGCTCTGTCTTTGTGCTTCATAGTCAAATAATGCTTGCTTTGCATAGTTATAGTTCAATACATGTGCCTAGTTTTGAGTTTCGGGGGCTATTTCATGCATTGGGTGGCATATTTGCATGTTTCAGGACCATTGAGCATCATACTTCAGTGCTGGAACATATGCCATTGTCTGCCATAATTCATCCTTTCAATGCCTTTGTGGAGTTGTGTTTTGTGCATTAGACTTGGGGCCATTACATTGCGCATGTTTGCATGCATTTTGGTTGCCTCATTTTCATCACATGGCCACTAATTTTGGCATGCTTGCGAGCTATCCATGTTAGTTTAAGTCCATCATCGCATGTTGTTGCATGCCATGTTTGCTTACATGTTTAGGTTGCGTGCCTAGTATACATTGCTCATTTGCATGTTCATGTTGCATACTTAGCCTCCATGCCTAGGTTGCATTTCATTAAGCATGCATCCCTTGCCTCTTGATCAATCATGATAGGGGTTGGGGCCCTTTGATGTGTTTTGTGCTTGCATTTACATTGAGTTGCAAACTTGGTGCCTTTGGCCATCATGCATTGAAATGCGTGATTGGTGGCCCGAGGACCGAGGGTCACACTTCCATGAGTCCATGGCATGATTGGAAGAGTGGCCATGCACACATTGCTTTGAATTACCTTGCCATACACTGTCTGTCCTTTGTTGCTGTCAAAAATAGGATTCTGCAAGAAGCAATGGCTGGCCGGCCATATACAGTGCCGACCGGCCATCAATGGCTGGCCGGTGATCCAATATTTGGCCGATTACCACATTCCCATGGTCGGTGGTGCTTCGGATTGGCTGGTGGTATTCCAGAGTGATCAGGAGGTGGTTCAGAAGTGCCCCAGGAATTTTCATAATCTTCAAAGGAGCAAGGCAGTGTAAACAGAGGCAACAGTGGCATGGCACGGGTTTTCGAGCAAGGCGAGTCAAGCATGCATCATCCACGCATTCCAAGGCAGGACTGTGGCCACCTTTCTTCAGCATTTAATTTGTTAATTAATTAGAAGTTTTGTAATAATTAATTAACTAGGATAGTTGATTCATTATTCGAACTGTATTATTCTTTCGGTCCCTCCGAGTGAGGCGTATTTGTAATAAGCGTGTGTGAGTGTGTGCATGTCTTCCAATCCCACGTCTTTCTTCCCTTTCATTTACCCGCTTATGATGGTTAGTCTAGGGCATGTTTCAGTTAGCATACCGTATGATAGCATGTTTGCATCCATCCATTTGTTTTGCAAGCACCGGGCTCGGCGCATCATTTTAACTGCATTTGTATTTCAATTCCAAATTGAATACGTGTTAGTTGTAGCATTTCACATGTCATTGTAGATTAGCCGAGCCTGTCTAGATTGCATCCTTGCATGTGTTACATTAGCCATTTTGAACGTGAACTAGGATCATGCATATGATTACTAACTAGTTTCTGTTTTGGCTTGGAGTACTCTGTAAGTTCTTTTGCTTTAGCATCCTTGCATGCGTGTGAGTGTTGTCGTGATAGCATGATTACCATGAGGCTAGTTGCTTATGTGATATAACTGCTTGAATGCCTGTGGATGGAGGTTGAATTACCTAAATTGGAATAATGCATTAAAACTGTGAGTTTAAAGCCCACTAGATAGTGGCAAAATCATCTTTTCTAAAGGCCACTTGAGGGTGGCAAAATCTGCATTTTAGCCTACTTGCGAGTAGCAAACCATTTTCAAAACAAGCATGAAATGTTTTGTTCCAATTTAGGCGATTTGGCCTATACTTGTTTGTTATGCGCATAACATAGTAAATCTAGGCTAATAACTGGAATAAGAACGCATAATGTTTTCAAAACAAGATATCATGGTTAGTAGAGGCCGATCTTTGATCGGGCAAGCGGGGGTGCTCACTAAGTGACCTTCCCCAATCGTACCCAAGTTCCCGAGCCGTGGCAACTTTGGTGATGACGGACACGTGGCCTTAGGCAACGAGTCAGGGTTTCCTAAATTTCCCAAAATAAAATATTTAGGTGGCGACTCTATATCTGGCAAAGCAGTCCATGTTTGGCACTTCTTTCAAAAAATCTATTTTCAAAAACGATTTGTCGGATTTGGACTCTTTGGTTTAGATTAAGAACCGCGACAAAACGAGTCCGAACTGTGGTAGCATAAGTCCCTCGGGGCGTGTCCACACCTCTCACACATGATGCTACCTTGTACTGCGTATACCACCAGCAAACTGGTCATTGCACCGACAACTGTTTCCGTTTTCATCATGAAGTACAGGATTTAATCGACAATGAGGTTATCCTCCTGCCTACCTCAGCGAAGTCTGTCACTGCTGAGTTGTTAGATTTTGAGGATACTGCAAGTATGTGATCAAAAGTCGAACCACCTGCGGGCAGCATTCGGTGTATCTCAGATGTGGCGTCTGGCACGCACTATTTTTGAGCATCTGCGAATGCTGGTTTTTGTGATTTTTGGCTCGGGTATTGAGCCAGTTCTTTGGTTTTGTTTTGAGTCTGTCTCATTGTCTTGAGTCAGTCTTTTTGCTTAAGGGTCGGTCTTGTTGCACTGAGTCAGTCCCATTGTATAGAATGTCAGGTGATTCCAGGGTTGTCGCCTCGGATATCATGTTTTTGTAATTGTCCTTTTGTTTTCTTTTGGGTTTGTCTCTGCTATGGAGCCAGTTGTAACCGGAGGCTTTGAATGAAACAGCTGCGGCTATCATGTTTCCGTGCTTATTGCTACTTTGAGCAAGTTGTGCCAGCAAGTTTAGAATGGACTGGCGGAGCATCTCACTTACTCTTCTGTATCTCGAAATCATTGCATTGACCTAAGTTTTTCAAAAAAAATTTGAACGCTGCGGTGAAAACAAAGATGAAGGAATTCCTTGGGTTTTGCAAAATTTGACTAATTGAGAGAAAAAGAGGCGTGCTAAGCCTTTAATGAATGAAATCATGCTTGTTAGTGTGAGTACTGGGAAGGACCCTGGCTTGATCCGGATTGGTTCCACACTATCTTCAGCGCGAGCGATCTGTCGCTTTATTAAAAACTTTCAAAAACAAAATGTTTTGCGCAGTCCTACAAAGACCTGTGTGGAATCGTTCTTGAGATTGTGCGGCATAGGATCGCTCTCAGCTTCGGGACTCGACCCCTCACTCTCAAAGCCTTGACCTCGAATTCAGGATGATCAACAGTCAACCGCAACGTAAGGCCTGTGTGGCCAGATTTGAAGCAGTCCTCGACCAAGAGGCACCAAAGTCAGATCAAGAAGACCAAATGTCGCCAAAAAAAACTTGCGAAGCTAAATCAGAAGCACCCCTCGGACTAGGGGCAGAAACATCCGACTCGAAGAGCCGAAGATGGATCTTTCTGCAAATCAATATAACAGCCACTCTCCTGGTTACGGATGGCTTCAAAACCCTAAAACCATTTGGCATGGACTTGTTATACTTTTACCCTTTGAAAGGCTCGCTAGGCCGAAAACCCGCAAGGGCGACCCAGGGAAAAGTTAGAGTAAGAAAAAAATATATAAAAAAAAAAAGAGAGAAAAGAAAAAAAGAAGGAAAGAAAAAAAAAATGCAAAAAAAAAAAAAGAAGAAAAAGGAATGAAAAGATACAAAAAATTGAAAAAAAAAAAAAAAGAGAAAAACATAGCTCGCAAGGTTGAAAACCCAGAAGGGTGACCTTGGCAAAAGTTAGAGCTTGGTGAGGATTAATACATGAGTGTACCTTAGCCCGAACTACGTAAGCCTTGATTCCCATGTTTGGGATACGTAGACAACTTCATCCTGAAGTCCAGCCACAAATGCTTTTATCGCGACTCTGTCCATGTAATGGTTTTGATCATCCCTACTTTCTCTAAATCCGATAGTTCGGTTGTGACACCGGAACTACGTAAGGCTTGATTCCCATGTTTGGGATACGTAGGCAACTTCATCCAGAAGTCCAGCCACCAACACTTTCAAAGTGACTGTGTCCATATATTGGTTTTGACCATCTTCGTCTTCTCGGTATCCGAGAGTTTGGTTGTGATCATCGCTAATGAGGATTGACTACAAAATGTCGTAGCGCTATCCAGACAAGGGGCAACTTTCCATTACCATGAGCCACCATTCAAACCAGGGGCACCTTTCCGTTGCCATGCAGCTCTCATCCAGACAAAGGGCAATTTTCCATTGCCTCCGATCCGAGGTTGTGCATCTCGAGAGTAAGTTCTGTGCTCGTTGAGGATCAACCATTTGCAAAAAAATAGTTTTGAGAATTTTTACTGAAGTTGACCATTTTCTCGAAAACCATTTCACTTTCCAAAACTGGACCATTTTCTTGGACCCAAAAAAGGAGAATTTTCAGTGCTCATAGCCTGACTTGCATGATTTCAAATCAAAAATCGAACAAGCATGTTAATCTAACTCTCATGTTGGTCAAAATTGTTTTAGTAGGAAACCAAAACAAAAAATGGTCAAAATGATGAACTAAGGGCACAGTTGAGTCAGGTGTTCTGTCTTTCCCCCGTCGTCAGCATACTTGCCAGAAGGGCACTCTACCTGCCAACAAAGGTACAACTGAGGTTAACAACGAAGGGCGGAAAGCTCTCTCAAAATCCTCCAAGCTACGAGGTATCGAACCAAGTGCGAAGCACGAATTGGAATGGATCAAAATACTCCATTCCCTCATCCGGAACGTCGACTAATCATCACCGGAGGAAATAGCCACGAGCTAATAGTGTTGGGCATAAACCCCCAACCACTTGTTTACCTATCAACCACCCTGGGGAGGGATAAAAAATAAGAGAGTAAAGAAAAGAGAGATGTGCACTGAGAGAAAAGTGAGCAAAATGGTTTTGAGAGAAAAACCGAGCCCGAGGGCCGAGTGATGTGAGAATCACCAATAAGAAGGGTGGAAAAAAGATACCCGAAGAAACAACATATTTGCCATCATGCAAGATGGTCCGAATAAGTGTCCGAGTGTTCGAACCCTAATGCATGAGAAATGATAACTAAACACCATAATTACATATCTGTCATTATGCAATAGGGTACGAATAAGTGTCCGAGTGTTAGAACCATAATGAAATTGAAATGCAACGTAAACACCATAATTACATATCTGCCATCATGCTAGAGAGTCAGAATAAGTGTCCAAATGTTCGAACCCTCATGCATGAGAAATGGTAAGTAAACACCGTAATTACATATCTGCCATCATGCAAGAGAGCCCGAATAAGTCTCCGAGTGTTCGAACCCTAATGCATGAGAAATGGTAAGTAAACACCATAATTACATATCTGCCATCATGCAAGATGGTCCGAATAAGTGTTCGAGTGTTTGAACCCTAATGCATGAGAAATGGTAAGTAAACACCATAATTTCATATCTGCCATTATGCAAGAGAGTCCGAATAAGTGTCCAAGTCTTAGAACCATAATGAAATAGAAATGGTATGTAAACACCATAATTACATATCTGTCATCATCCAAGAGGGTCTGAATAAGTGTCCGAGTGTTCAAACCCAAATGCGTGAGAAATGGTATGTAAACACCAAAATTACATATCTACCATCATGCAAGTGGGTCCGAATATGTGTTCGAGTGTTGGAACCATAATGCAATAGGAATGGTAAGTAAACACCATAATTACATATATGCCATCATGCAAGAGTGTCCGATTAAGTGTCCGAGTGTTCGAACTGTAATACATGAGAAATGGTAAGTAAACACCATAATTACATATCTGCCACCATGCAAGAGGGTCTTTATAAGTGTCCAAGGGTATGAACCATAATGCAATAGAAATGGTAAGTAAACACCATAATTACATATCAGTCATCATGAAAGAGAGTCTGAATAAGTGTCCGGGTGTTCAAACCATAATGCAATAGAAATTGTAAGTAAACACCATAATTACATATCTGCCATCATCCAAGATTGTCCGAATAAGTGTCCGAGTGTTAGAACCATACTGAAATAGAAATGGTAAGTAAACACCATAATCACATATATGCCATAATGCAAGAGGGTCCGAATAAGTGTCCGAGTGGTTGAAACCTAATACATAAGAAATAGTAAGCAACACCATAATTACATATCAGCCACCATACAAAGGGGTCCGAATAAGTGTCCAAATGTTCGAACCATAATGCAATTGAAATGGTAAGTAAACAGCATAATTACATATTTGCCACTAGGCAAGAGGGTCCGAATAAGTGTCCGAGTGTTCGAACCGTAATGCATTAGAAATGGTAAGCAAACACCATAATTACAAATCTGCCATCATACAAGAGGGTCCGAATAAGTATACGAGTGTTCGAACCATATTGCATTAGAAATGGTAAGTAAACACCACAATTACATACCTGCCATCATGCAAGAGGGTACGAATAAGTATTCGAGTGTTCGAACTATAATGCAATAGAAATGGTAAGTAAACACCATAATTACATACATGCCATCATGCAAGAGGATCCGAATGAGTGTCCGAGTGTTCGAACCATAATGTAATAGAAATGGTAAGTACACTCCATAATTACATATCTGCCATCATGCAAGAGGGTCCGAATAAGTGTCCGAGTGTTCGAACTCTAATCCATAAAAAATGGTAAATAAACACCATAATTACATATCTGCCATCATGCAAGAGGGTTCGAATAAGTGTCCGAGTGTTCGAACCATAATGCAATAGAAATGGTAAGTAAACACCATAATTACATATCTGCCATCATCCAAGAGGGTCCGGATGCATGTCCGAGTGTTCGAACCCAAATGCATGAGAAATGGTAAGTAAACACCATAACTACATATCTACCATCAAGCAAGATGGTCCGAATAAGTGTCCAAGTGTTCGAACCCTAATACATGAGAAATGGTAAGTAAACACCATAATTACATATTTGCCATTATGCAAGAGGGTACGAATAAGTGTCCGAGTATTAGAACCATAATGAAATTGAAATGGTATGTAAACACCATAATTACATATCTGTCATCATGAGAGAGGATCCGAATAAGTGTCCGAGTGTTCGAACTGTAATGCATGAGAAATGGTAAGTAAACACCATAATTACATATCTGCCATCGTGCAAGAGGGTCCGAATATGTTTCCGAGTATTCGAACCATAATGCAATTGAAATGGTAAGTAAACACCACAATTACACATCATCTACCATGCAAGAGGGTTTGAATAAGTGCCCACGTGTTCGAACCATAATGCATTACAAATGGTAAGTAAACACCATGATTACATATTTCCCATCATCTGAGAGGGTCCGAATAACTGTCCGAGTGTTCGAACCAGATGTCATTAGAAATGGAAAGTAAACACGATAATTACATATCTGCCATCATGCAAGATGGTCCGAATAAGTGGCCGAGTGTTCGAACCCTAATGCATGAGAAGTGGTAAGTAAATCCATAATTACATATCTGCCATCATGCAAGAGGACCCGAATAAGTGTCTGAGTGTTCGAACCCTAATGCATGAGAAATAGTAAGTAAACACCATAATTACATATCTGCCATCATGCAAGGGGGTCCGAATAAGTGTCCCAGGCTTCGAACTCCAATGCATCAGAAATGGTAAATAAACACCATAATTACATATCTTCCATCATGCAGGAGAGTCCGAATTAGTGTCCGAGTTTTCGAACCCTATTGCATAAGAAATGATAAGTAAACACCATAATTACATATTTGCCACGATGCAAGGGGGTCCGAATAAGTGTCCGAGTGTTTGAACCATAATGCAATAGAAATGGTAAGTAAACACCATAATTACATATCTATCATCATGAAAGAGGGTCTGAATCAGTGTCTGAGTGTTCGATCCCTAATGCATGAGAAATGGTAAGTAAACACCGTAATTACATATTTGCCATCATGCAAGAGGGTCCGATTAAGTGTCTGAGTGGTCAAACTCTAATGCATAAGAAATGGTAAGTAAACACCATTGTTACATATCTGCCATCATGCAAGAGGGTCCTAATAAGTGTCCGAGTGTTCTGACCATAATGCAATAGAAATGGTAAGTAAACACCATAATTACATATCAGTCATCATGAAAGAGGCTCCGAATAAGTGTCCGAGTGTTCGAACCATAATGCAATAGAAATGGTAAGTAAACACCATAATTATATATCTGCCATCATGCAAGAGGATCAGAATAAGTGTCTGAGTTTTCGAACCCCAATGCATGAGAAATGGTAAGTCAACACCATAATTACATATCTGCCATAGTAGAAGAGGGTCCGAATATGTGTCCGAGTGTTCGAACCCTAATGCATGAGAAAAGGTAAGTAAACACTAGAATTACATATCTGCCATCGTGCAAGAGGGTCCGAATATGTGTCTGAGTGTTCGAACCCTAATGCATGAGAAATAGTAAGTAAATACCATCATTACATATGTGCCATCATGTAAGAGGGTTCGAATAAGTGCCCGAGTGTTCGAACCCTAATGCATGAGAAGTGGTAAGTAAACACCGTAATTACATATTGGCCATGACGCAAGAGGGTCCAAATAAGTGTTCAAGTGTTCGAACCATAATGTGTTAGAAATGAAAAGTAAATACCATAATTACATATATGCCATCATACAAGAGGGTCCAAATAAGTGACCGAGTTTTCGAACCCTACTACATGAGAAATGGTAAGTAAACACCATAATTACATATCTGCCACCATGCAAGAGGGTCCGAATAAGTGTCCGAGTGTTCGAACCATAATGCAATAGAAATGGTAAGTAAACACCATAATTACATATCTGCCATCATGCAAGAGGGTCCGAATATGTGTCCGAGTGTTCGAAACTTAATGAATGAGAAACGATAAGTAAACACCATAATTACATATCTTCCATCATGCAAGAGGGTCCGAAGAAGTGTCCGATTGTTAGAACCATAATAAATATAATTGGTCGGTAAACATCATAATTACATATCTGCCATCATGCAAGAGGGTTCGAATAAGTGTCCGAGTGGCTGAACCCCAATGCATGAGAAAATTGTACGTAAACACCATAATTACATATCAGCCACCATGCCAGGGGGTCCAAATAGGTGTCCGAATGTTCGAGCCATAATGCAATTAAAATGGTAAGTAAACACCATAATTACATATCTTCCACCATGCAAGAGGGTCTGAATAAATGTCCGACTGTTCGAACCATAACGCATTAGAAATGGTAAGTAAACACCATAATTACATATCTGATGTCATGTAAGAGGGTCCGAATAAGTATCCGAGTGTTCGAACCATATTGCATTTGGAATGGTAAATAAACACCACAATTACATATCTGCCATCATGAAAGTTGGTAGGAATAAATGTCCGAGTATTCAAACCCTAATGCGGGAGAAATCGTAAGTAAACACCATAAATGCATATCTGCCATCATGCAAGAGCACCCGAATGAGTGCCCGAGTGTTCAAACCCTAACGCATGAGAAATGGAAAGTAAACACCATAATTACATATCTCCCATCATGCAAGGGGATCCGAATAAGTGTCCGAGTTTCCAAACCCTAATGCATGAGAAATGGTAAACAAACACCATAATTACATATATGCCATCACTCTAGAGTGTCCGAATAAGTGTCCCAGTGTTCGCACCATAATACATTAGAAATGGTAAATAAACCCCATAATTATATATTTGCCCTCATGCAAGAGGTCCGAATAAGTGTCCGATTTTTCGAACCCTAATGCATGAGAAATGGTAAGTAAACAAGATAATTACATATCTGCCATCATGCAAGAGAGTCCAAATAAGTGTCCGAGTTTTCGAACCCTCATGCATAAGAAATGATAAGTAAACACCATAATTAAATATCTTCCATCATGCAATAGTGTCCGAATAAGTGTCCGAGTGTACGAACACAAATGCATAAAAAATGATAAGTAAACACCATAGTTAAATTTCTGTCATCATGCAAAAGGGTCCGAATAACTGTCCCAGTGTTCGAAGCCTAATGCATGAGAAACAGTAAGTAAACACCAAAATTACATATCTGCCATCATGCAAGAGGGCCTGAAGAAGTGTCCGAGTGTTCGGACCCTAAAGCAATACAAATGGGAAGTAAACACCATAATTACATATTTGTCATCATGCAAGAGGGTCCGAATATGTGTCCGAGTGTTCGAACCCTAATGAATCAGAAATGGAAATTAAACACCATAATTACATATCTGCCACCATGCAAGAGGGTCCGAATAAGTGTCTAAGTGTTCGAACCCTAATGCATAAGATATGGTAAGTAAACACCATAATTACATATCTGCCCTCATGGAAGAGGGTTCGAATAAGTGTCCGAGTGTTCGAACCCTAATGCAAGAGAAATGGTAAGTAAACACCATAATTTCATATCTGCCATCATGCAAAACAATTTGAATATGTGTTCAAGTGTTCGAACAATCATGCATGAGAAATGGTAAGTAAACGTCATAATTACAAGTTTGCCACCATGCAAGAGGGTCCGAATAATTGTCCGATTGTTCGAACCCCAATGCATGAGAAATGGTAAGTAAACACCACAATTACATATCTGCCATCATGCAAGAGGGTCCAAATCAATGTCCGAGTGTTCGAACCATAATGCATGAGAAATGGTACGTAACACCATAATTACATATCTGTCATCATGCAAGAGTGTCCGAATAAGTGTCCGAGTGTTCGACCAATAATTCATGAGAAATGGTAAGTAAACAACATAATTACATATCTGCCAGCATGCAAGAGGGTTCGAATAAGCGTCCGAGTGTTCGAACCATAATGCATGAGAAATGGTAAGTAAACGCCATAATTACATATCTACCATCATGCAAAAGGGTCCGAATAAGTGTCCGAGTGTTTCAACTCTAATGCAAAAGAAACGGTAAGTAAAAACTATAATTACATATCTGCCATCATGCAAGAGGTTCCGAATTAGTGTCCGAGTGTTCGAACCCTAATGCCAGAGAATGGTAAGTAAACACCATAATTGCATATCTACCATCATGCAAGGGGGCCTGAATAAGTGTCCGAGTGTTCGAACCCTAATGCATGAGAAATGGTAAGTAAACACCATAATTACATATTTGCCATCATGCAAGAGGGTCCGAATAAGTGTCCGAGTTTTAGAATCCTAACGGATGAGAAATGGCAAATAAACAACATAATTACATATCTACCATCATGCAAGAGAGTTCGAATAAGTGTCCGAGTGTTCAAACCCAAATGCATTAGAAATGACATGTAAACACCATAATTACATATCTGTTATCATGCAAGAGTGTTCGAATAAGTGTCCGAGTGTTCGCGCCATAATACATTAGAAATGGTATGTAAACTCCATAATTACATATCAGCCATCATGCAAGATGGCCCGAATAAGTGTCCGAGGGTTCCAACCCTAAAGCATGAGAAATGGTATGTAAACACCATAATTACATATTCTCAATCATGCAAGAGAGTCCGAATAAGTGTCCGACTGTTCGAACCCTAATGCATGAGAAATGGTTAGTAAACACCATAATTACATATCTGCCATCATAGAAGAGGGTGCGAATGTGTGTCTAAGTGTTCGAACCATAAAGCAATAGAAATGGTAAGTAAACACCATAATTACATATCTACCATCGTGCAAGTAGGTCTGAATAAGTGTCCGAGACCCTAATGCATGAGAAATGGTAAGTAAAAACCACAATTACATAGCTATCATCATGCAAGAGAGTCTGAATCAGTGTCCGAGTATTCGAACCCTAATGCATGAGAAATGGTAAGTAAACACCGTAATTACATATCTTCCATCATGCAAGAGGGTCCGAATAAGTGTCCGAATGTTCGAACCATAATGCAATTTAAATGGTAAGTAAACACCATAATTACATATCTGCCACCATGCAAGGGGATCCGAAAAAATGTCCGAGTGTTCGAACCATATTCCATTAGAAATGGTAAGTAAACACAATAATTACATATCTGCCATCATGCAAGAGGGTCCGAATAATGGTCTGAGTGTTCGAACCATATTGCATTAGAAATGGTAAGCAAACACCATAATTACATATCTGCAATCATGCAAGAGGGTCCAAATACGTGTTCGAATGTTCGAACCCTAATGCATGAGAAGTGGTAAGTAACACCATAATTACATTTTTGCCATCATGCAAGAGAGCCCGAATAAGTGTCGGAGTGTTCGAACCCTCATGCATGAGAAATGGTAAGTAAACACCATAATTATATATCTGCCATCATACAAGAGGGTACAAATAAGTGTCCGAGTGTTTGAACTCTAATGCATGAGAAATGGCAAGTAAACACCATGATTACATCTCTGTCATCCAGCAAGAGGGTACAAATAAGTGTCCGAGTGTTTGAACTCTAATGCATGAGAAATGGCAAGTAAACACCATGATTACATCTCTGCCATCCTGCAAGAGGGTCCGAATAAGTGTCCGAGTGTTCTAACCCTAAAGTATGAGAAATGGTAAGTAAACACCATAATTACATATCTGCCATCATGAAAGAGGATCCGAATAAGTGTCCGAGTGTTCGAACCCTAATGCATTAAAAATGGTAAGTAAACACCATACCTACATATCTGCCATCATAGAAGAGGGTCCGAATATGTGTCCGAGTATTCGAACCAAAATGGAATACAAATGGTAAGTAAACGCCATAATTACATATCTGCCATCATGAGGAGGGCCCGAATAAGTGTCCGAGTGTTCGAACCCGAATGCATGAGAAATGGTAAGCAATCACCACAATTACATATCTGCCATCTTGCAAGAGGTTCTGAATAACTGTCTGTGTGTTCAAACCCTAATGCATGAGAAATGGTAAGTAAAGACCATAATTACATATCTGTCATCATGCAAGATGGTCCGAATACGTGTCCGAGTGTTCGAACCGTAATGCATGAGAAATTGTAAGCAAACACCATAATTACATATCTGCCATTATACAAGAGGGTCCGAATCAGTGTCCGAGTGTTAGAACTATAAGGAAATAGAAATTGTATGTAAACACCCTAATTACATATCTGCCATCATGCAGTAGGGTCCGAATAAGTGTCCGAGTGTTCAAACCCTAATACGTGAGAAATGGTATGTAAACACTAAAATTAAATATCTACCATCATGCAAGAGGGCCCGAATATGTGTCCGAGTGTTCGAACCATAATGCAATTGAAATGGTAAGTAACATCATAATTACAAATCTACCACCATGCAAGAGGGTCCAAATAAGTGTCTGAGTGTTAGAACCATATTGCATTAGAAGCGGTAAGTAAACACCATAATTACATATCTTCCATCATGCAAGAGGGTCAGAACAAATGTCCGAGTGTACGAACCATATTCTAGTAGAAATGGTAAGCAAACAACATAATTACATATCTGTCATCATGCAAGAGGGTCCGAATAAGTGTCCAAGTATTTGAGCCCTAATGCAAGAGAAATGTTAGGAAAACACCATAATTACATATTTCTCGTCATGCAAGAGGGCCCGAATAAGTGTCCGAGTGTTCAAACCCTAATGCATGAGAAATGGTCAATAAACACCATAATTACATATCTGCCATCATGCAAGAGGGTCCAAATATGTGTCCGAGTGTTCAAACCCTAATACATGAGAAATGGTAAGTAAACACCAGAATTACATATCGGCCATCATGCAAGAGGGTCCGAATAAGTGTCTGATTTTTCGAACCCAAATGCATGAGAAATGGCAAGTAAACACCATAATGACGTATCTACCATCATGCAAGAGTGTTCGAATAAGTGTCCAAGTGTTCAAACCCAAATGCATTAGAAATGACAAGTAGACACCATAATTATAGATCTGCCATCACGCAAGAGTGTCCGAATAAGTGTCCGAGTGTTCGCACCATAATACAATAGAAATGGAAAGTAAACCCCATAATTACATATCTGCCATCATGCAAGAGGATCCGAATAAGTGTCCCAGTGTTCGAACCCTAATGCGTGAGAAATGGTAAGTAACTACCATAATTACATATCTGATATCATACAAGAGCGTCCGAATAAGTGTCCGAATATTCGAACCCCAATGCATGAGAAATGGAAAGTAAACACTAGAATAACATATCTGTCACCATGCAAGAGGGTCCGAATATGTGTCTCAGTGTTCAAACCCTAATGCATGAGAAATGGTAAGGAAACACCAAAATTACATATCTGCCATCATACAACATTGTCCGAATAGGTGTCCGAGTGTTCAAACCCCAATGCATGAGAAATGGTAAGGAAACACCAAAATTACATATCTGCCATCATACAACATTGTCCGAATAGGTGTCCGAGTGTTCAAACCCTAACGCATGAGAAATGGTAAGTAAACACCATAATTACAAATCTGCCATCATGCAAGAGGGGCCGAATAAGTGTCCGAGTGTTCGAACCCTAATGCATGAGAAATGGTAAGTAAACACCATAATTACATATCTGCCATCATACAAGATGGTCCGAATAAGTGTCCGAGTGTTCAAACCCTATTGCATGAGAAATGGTAAGTAAACACCATAATTACATATCTGCCATCATGCAAGATGGTCCGAATAAGTGTCCGAGTGTTCAAACCCTATTGCATGAGAAATGGTAAGTAAACACCATAATTACATATCGGCCATCATGCAAGAGAGTCCGAATAAGTGTCCGAATTTTCGAACCCGAGTTCATGAGAAATGGTAAGTAAACACCATAATTACGTATCGACCATCATGCGAGAGAGTTCGAATAAGTATCAGAGTGTTCAAACCCAAATGCATTAGAAATGACAAGTAAACACCATAATTACAGATCTGCCATCACGCAAGAGTGTCCGAATATGTGTCCGAGTGTTCGCACCATAATACAATAAAAATGGAAAGTAAAAACCATAATTACATATCTGCCATCATGCAAGAGGGTCCGAATAAGTATCCGAGTGTTCGAACTCGAATGCATGAGAAATGGTAAGTAACTACCATAATCACATATCTGTCATCATGCAAAAGCGCCCGAATAAATGTTCGAGTGTTCGAAGCCTAATGCATGAGAAATGGTAAGTAAACACTAGAATTACATATCTGCTATCATGCAAGAGGGTCCGAATATGTGTCTATGTGTTCGAACCCTAATGCATGAGAAATGGTAAGGAAACACCAAAACTACATATCTGTCATCATGCAAGACAGTCCGAATAAGTGTCCAAGTGTTCGAATCCTAATGCATGAGAAATGGTAAGTAAACACCATAATTACATATCTGCCATCATGCAAGAGGGTCCGAATAAGTGTCCGAGTGTTCGAACCCTAAAGCATGAGAAATGCTAAGTAAACACCATAATTACATATCTGCCATCATGCAAGAGGATCCGAAAAGGTGTCCGAGTATACGAACCCTAATGCATGAGAAATGGTAAGTAAACACCATAATTACATATCTGCCATCATTGAAGAGGGTCCGAAAATGTGTCCGAGTGTTCGAACAATAACGCATTGGAAATGGTAAGTAAACACCATAATTACATATCTGCCATCATGCAAGAGGGTACGAATAAGTGTCCGAGTGTTCGAACCCTAATGCATGAGAAATGGTAAGCAAACACCATAATTACATATCTGCCATCATGCAAGAGGGGCCGAATAAGTGTCCCAGTTTTCGAACCCAACTGCATGAGAAATGGTAAGTAAACACCATAATTACATATCAACCATCATGCAAGAGATTCGAATAAGTGTCCGAGTGTTCAAACCCAAATGCATTAGAAATGACAAGTAAACACCATAATTACATATCTGCCATCAGGCAAGAGAGTGCGAATAAGTGTCCGAGTGTTCCAACCCTAATGCATGAGAAATGGTAAGTAATCACCACAATTACATATCTGCCATCATGCAAAAGGTTCCGAATAACTGTCTGTGTGTTCGAACCCTAATGCATGAGAAATGGTAAGTAAACACCATAATTACACATCTGCCATCAAGCAAAAGGGTCCGAAGAAGTGTCCGAGTGTTAGAACCATAATGAAATATAAATGTCAAGTAAACACCATAATTACATATCCGCCATCATGCAAGAGGGTCCGAATAAGTGCCCGAGTGGTTGAACCCTAATGCATGAAAAATGGTAAGTAAACACCATAATTACATATCAGCCACCATGCCAAGGGATCCAAATATGTGTCCGAATGTTCGAACCACAATGCAATTAAAATGGTAAGTAAACAACATAATTACATATCGGCCACCATGCAAGAGGGTCCGAATAAATGTCCGACTGTTCGAACCATAATGCATTAGAAATGGTAAGTAAACACCATAATTACACATCTGCCGTCATGCAAGAGGGTCCGAATAAGTATCCGAGTGTTCGAACCATATTGCATTAGAAATGGTAAGTACACACCACAATTACATATATGTCATCATGCAAGACGGTCCGAATAAGTGTCCGAGTGTTCGAGCCCTAATGCATGAGAAATGGTAAGAAAACACTATAATTACATATCTGCCATCATGCAAGTGGGCCCGAATAAGTGCCCGAGTGTTCGAACCCTAATGCAAGAGAAATGGTAACTAAACACCATAATTACATATCTGCCATCACGTAAGAGGGTCCGAATAAGTCTCCGAGTTTTCAAACCCTAATGCGTAAGAAATGGTAAGTAAACACCATAATTACATATCTACCATCATGTAAGAGAGTTCGAATAAGTGTCCGAGTGTTCAAACCCGAACGCATTATAATTGACAAGTAAACACCATAATTACATATCTGCCATCACGCAAAAGTGTCCGAATAAGTATCCGAGTGTTCGCACCATAATACATTAGAAATGGTAAGTAAACACCATAATTATGTATCTGCCCTCATGCAAGAGGGTCCGAATAAGTGTCCGAGTTTCCGAACCCTAATGCATGACAAATGGTAAGTAAACACCACAATTACATATTTGCCACCACGTAAGAGAGTCCGAATACGTGTCCGAGTTTTCGAACCCTAATGCGTAAGAAATGATACGTAAACACCATAATTAAATATCTGCCATCATGCAATAGTATCCGAATAAGTGTCCGAGTGTACGAACACAAATGCGTTAGAAATGATAAGTAAACACCATAATTACATATTTGCCATCATGCAAGAGAGACCGAATAAGTGTCCTAGTGTTCGAACCCTAATGCATGAGAAATGGTAAGTAAACACCAAAAATACATATTTTCCATCATGCAAGAGGGTCCGAAGAAGTGTCCGAGTGTTCGAACCCTAGAGCAAGAGAAATGGTAAGTAAACACCGTAATTACATATTTGTCATCATGCAAGAGGGTTCGAATATGTGTCCGAGTGTTCGAACCCTAATGCATGAGATATGGTAAGTAACAACAAAATTACATATCTGCCACCATGCAAGAGGGTCCAAATAAGTGTCCAAGTGTACAAACCCTAATGCAAGAGAAATGGTAAGTAAACACCATAATTACATATATGCCATCATGCAAAAGGATATAAATATGTGTCCGTGTGTTCGAACCCTAATGCATGAGAAATCGTAAGTAAATGCCATAATTACATACATGCCACCATGCAAGAGGATCCGAATAAGTGTCCGAGATTTCGAACCCCAATGCATGAGAAATGGTAAGTAAACACCATAATTACATATCAGCCATCATGCAAGAGGGTCCGAATAATTGTCCGAGTGTTCGAACCCTAATACATAAGAAATGGTAAGTAAACACCGTAATTATATATCTGTCATCATGCAATAGTGTCCGAATAAGCGCCCGAATGTTCGACCAATAATGCATTAGAAATGGTAAGTAAACAACATAATTACATATCTGGCAGCTTGCAAGAGGGTGCGAATAAGTGTCCGAGTGTTTGAACCATAATGCATGAGAAATTGTAAGTAAACATCATAATTACATATCTGCCATCATGCAAGATGGTCCGAATAAGTATCCGAGTGTTCGAACGCAAATGCATAATAAACGGTAAGTAAAAACCATAATTACATATCTGCCATCATGCAAGAGGGTCCAAATAAGTGTCAGAGTGTTCAAACCCTAATGCATGAGAAATGGTAAGTAAACACCATAATTACATATCTGCTATCATGCAAGAGGGTCCAAATAAGTGTCCGAGTTTTCGAACACTAATGGATGAGAAATGGCAAGTAAACACCATAATTCCATATCTACCATCATGCAAGAGAGTTCAAATAAGTGTCCGAGTGTTCAAACCAAAATGCATTAGAAATGACATGTAAACACCATAATTACATATCTGCAATCATGCAAGAGTGTCTGAATAAGTGTCCGAGTGTTCGCACCATAATACATTAGAAATGGTAAGTAAACACCATAATTACATATCTGCCATCATGCAAGAGGGCCCAAATAAGTGTCCGAGTGTTCGAACCCTAAAGCAATAGAAATGGTAAGTAAACATCATAATTACATATCTGCCATCATTCAAGAGAGTCCGAATAAGTGTCCTAGTGTTTGAACCCTAATGCACGAGAAATGGTAAGTAAACACCATAATTACATATCTGTCATCATAGAAGATGGTCCGAATATGTGTCTAAGTGTTCGAACCATAATGCAATCGAAATGGTAAGTAAACACCATAATTAAATATCTGCCATCGTACAAGAGGGCCCGAATAAGTGTCCGAGTGTTCAAACCCTAAGGCATGAGAAATGGTAAGTAAACACCACAATTACATATCTTCCTTCATGCAAGAGGGTCTGAATATGTGTCCGAGTATTCGAACCCTAATGCATGAGAAATGGTAAGTAAACACCATAATTACATATATGCGATCATAGAAGATGGTCCGAATATGTGTCTAAGTGTTCGAACCATAATGCAATCGAAATGGTAAGTAAACACCATGATTACATATCTGCCATCGTGCAAGTGGGCCCGAATAAATGTCCGAGTGTTCGAACCCTAAGGCATGAGAAATGGTAAGTAAACACCACAATTACATATCTGCCTTCATGCAAGAGGGTCTAAATAAGTGTCCGAGTATTCGAACCCTAATGCATTAGAAATGGTATGCAAACACCATAATTACATATCTTCCATCATGCAAGATTGCCCGAAGAAGTGTCCAAGTGTTCGAACTGTAATGCATGAGAAATGGTAAGTAAACACCATAATTACATATCTGCCATCATTTAAGAGGGTCCGAATAAGTGTCCAAATCTTCGAACCATAATGCAATTTAGATGGTAAGTAAACACCATAATTACATATCTGCCACCATTCAAGGGGGTCCGAATAAGTGCCCGAGTGTTCGAGCCGTATTGCATTAGCAATGGTAAGTAAAAACCAAAATTACATATCTGCCATCATGCAAGAGGGTCCGAATAAGGGTCCGAGTGTTCGAACCATATTGCATTAGAAATGGTAAGCAAACCCCATAATTACATATCTGCCATCATGCAAGAGGGTCCAAATAAGTGTTCGAATGTTCAAACCCTAATGCATGAGAAATGATAAGTAAACACCATAATTACATAGTTCCCATCATGCAAGAGGGCCCAAATAAGTGTCTGAGTGTTCAAACCCTAATGCATGAGAAATGGTAAGTAAACACCATAATTACATATCTGCCATCATGCAAGAGGGTCCGAATAAGTGTCCGATTGTTCGAACCCTAATGCATGAGAAATGGTAAGTAAACACCATAATTACATATCTGCGATCATACAAGAGGGTCCGAATAAGTGTCCGAGTTTTCAAACCCTAATGCATGAGAAATGGTACGTAAACACAATAATTACATATCTGCCATCATGCAAGAGACTTCGAATAAGTGTCCAAGTGTTCAAACCCAAATGCATTAGAATTGACAAGTAAACACCATAATTACATATCTGCCATCACGCAAGAGTGTCCGAATAAGTGTCCGAGTGTTCGCACCATAATACATTAGAAATGGTAAGTAAACACCATAATTATATATCTGCCCTCATACAAGAGGGTCCGAATAAGTGTCCGAGTGTTCGAATCCTAATGCATGAGAAATGATAAGTAAACACCATAATTACATATCTGCCATCATGCAAGAGGGTCCGAATAAGTCTCCGAGTATTCGAACCCTAATGCATGAGAATTGGTAAGTAAACACCATAATTACATATATGCCATCATGCAACAAGTCCCGAATAAGTGTTCGACTGTTCAAACCTTAATGCATGAGAAATGGTAGGTAAACACCATAATTATATGTCTGCCACCATGCGAGAGGGTCCGAATAAGTGTCTTATTCTTCGAACCCCAATGCATGAGAAATGGTAAGTAAACACCATAATTACATATCTGCCATCATGCAAGAGGGTCCAAATAAGTGTCCGAGTGTTAGAACCATAATGAAATAGAAATGGTAAGTAAACACCATAATTACATATCTACCATCACGCCAGAGGGTCCGAATAAGTGTCCGAGTGGTTGAACCTTAATGCATGAGAAATGGTAAGTAAACACCATAAATACGTATCAGCCACCATGCAAAAGGGTCTGAATAAGTGTCCAAATGTTTGAGCCATAATGCAATTGAAATGGTAAGTAAACACCGTAATTACATGTCTGCCACCATGCAAAAGGGTCTGAATAAGTGTCCGAGTGTTCGAACCATAATGCATAAAAAATGGTAAGTAAACACCATAATTACATATCTGCCATCATGCAAGAGGGTCTGAAAGTGTCCGAGTGTTCAAACCATATTGGATTAGAAATGGTAAGTAAACACCATAATTACATATCTGCCATCATGCCAGAGGGTCCGAATAAGTGTCCGAGTGTTCGAACCCTAATGCATGAAAAATGGTGAGTAAACACCATAATTACATATATGACATCATGCAAGAGGGCCCGTATAAGTGTCCGAGTGTTCGAACCCTAATGCATGAGAAATGGTAAGCAAACACCATAATTACATATCTGCCATCATGCAAGAGGGTCCGAATAAGTGTTCGAGTTTCTGAACCCTAGTGCATGAGAAATTGTAAGTAAACACCATAATTACATATCTGCGATCATGTAAAAGAGTCCGAATAAGTGTCCGGGTTTTCAAACCCTAATGCATCATAAATGATAAGTAAACACCGTAATTACCTATCAGTCATTATGCAAGAGTGTCCGAATAAGTGTCCGAGTGTTCGAACACAAATGCATAAGAAATGATAAGTAAACACCATAATTACATATCTGTCATCATGCAAGAGGGTCCGAATAAGTGTCCGAGTATTCGACCCTTAACGCACGAGAAATGGTAAGTAAACACCAAAATTACATATCTACCATCATGCAAGAGTGTCCGAATAAGTGTCCCAGTGTTCGAACCCTAATGCATGAGAAATGGTAAGTAAATACCATAACTACATATCTGCCATCATGCAGGAGGGTCCGAATATGTATCCCAATGTTTGAGCCCTAATGCATGAGAAATGGTAAGTAAACACCATAATTACATTTCTGCCACCATGCAAGAGGGTTCGAATACGTGTCCAAGTGTGTAGACACCCCATTTTTTTCCATCCTCAAGACTTGGTTGTGCTTGCAGGTACATCCAGCCACAAGCTCGATTGCTCGTCAGGTACTCGACTTTCGCAGCGGAACATCACAGGTTTGAGCTTTACAAACCCTATATTTTTTCTGTCCCAATTTTGGACCATGTGTTGGTCCTTTCATCATGCTCCTCATGGTGCAATTCCGGCCACTCTCTGCCACTACCGGCCATTCGTTTGTCTGTACCTGCTATTGATGATGCCTGCTGGCCATCAGTGAGCCACTGCCGGCCACAACTGATGGCCGGCAGAACACCTTGTCTCAGCAGTTTTCACGCCAGATCTTTTGAGCCAGCTGGTTTTCACTCTTTCCTCCTCGATACACGTGTATGGAGGGATGAAGCCCTTTTCAAGCTTGTTTAACAAGCTTTTCTTTGCTTTCTTCTATATAAGGAGAAGCTCCTCCTCCATTTCAGAGGTTTAGAATTTGGAGGTTTGAGATATATATATATAGCCTTGTATCTATATCTCTCTTTTGTTCTTGTTTTGTGCCTTAAAAGTGTAGTTTTGTCTCACTTTTGTACACAAACACACACTTAAACACCTTGCTTATGTTGTTGAGGCTTCTTGAGGTTGTTTTTGAAGTTCTTGGACTGATTTTGGTTCAAAAAGTGTGCTGGAGTTGCAGTTGTAAAGGTGGTCTTCAAGGGTGAGTTTCTAACCCTTAAATCCTCCATTTTTGCTTAAGCTTCTAGCCCTTCTTACGTGTTGTTTTAAGCTTAACTCTTAACTACAAAAAGTTCTAATTTTTGGTGCTTGAAAAGTTTGTTGAAGGTCACTTTTTCATTGGGGGTGATCTACCCTCTCTTTGGCCTTGTTTTGAGCCATCCCTTTAGACTCTTGTTGTAGCCTTTTCATGACCTTTCTACCACTGAAAATCCTTTTTATGTTATTTCAGTGGTGGAAAGGTGGCTTTGGAGTCCTAAATAGGAGAGGGGCATCCCCTCTCCTTGTATTTTCAATACTTGTCTTGAAAGCCTCATATGTGAGCATGTTTGTTATGCTTGTGTTAGCTTGTATCTTAGCATGTATTTGTGGTTATTTTGCCGAGCCATGTTACTGTTTTTACTTGCTTTGGTCACTTCATGCATGGCTTATACACTTGTAGTGTAAATCTTGTAGACTAGCTTGGTATGCTTCATGAAGCAGCATGTCATTCTAGCTTATGTTGAGTCCATTTCAGCATGTTCTTGGGCTTGTTTTACCATGCCATACCTTTGTTAGGGTTTGGTTTGGTTGGCCTTTGCATGTTCCATGCGCTTGTAGTGCATTTCCATGAAATAGTCTAACATGCATCATGCTTTAACATGTCATTCTAGCATGCTTTTGGCTTAACTTCATGAAGCTTTTGTCCATGTTTTAACATGCTTTAGCTCTAATTTTGGTTTTTTTGGCAATGCATGACTTGCTTTGTATAGCCATAGTTCAATCTAGCTTGTTAGCTTTGTGCACCAAGTCCATTAGCATGCTTTACTTGGACTATTTGAATGATTTGGCATCATTTATTATGTGATTTCAATCCATGTTTCATGCTCATGAACTTGCATTTATCACTCATTCAATGCATTGGAGGGTTTGCCCCTTTATGCCTTAACATGAATCATTGCGTATGCTTTCATGTCTTAGCTTGCGAGCCATCATTTCAATGTGTTTTAGGGGTTATCTTGCCATGATATAACTCTGATTTTTGTTGGTTAAGTCATCCCATGCTTGGTCTTAATAGGTGTAGTGTAATCCACCTTATTTGCCTTGTATGCATCATGCCTTATGCCCCTCATGCTAGCTTGTTTTGGCTTCCTTCCATGCATGTTTTAGACTCATTTTGACATGTTCTAGGACTGTTTTGGGTTGCCTTAGTCACATGCTTCATGCTTTGTATAGCTGTAGTGCAATTGGCCTTGCTAGCTTTGTGCTTTGTTGACTCATGCATGCCATCTTTGAGCTATTTAGATGATTTGGCATCATTTAATACTTCATTTCAGAGCTTATAGAATTGCCATGTTCCCACTTCTTTCATGCTTTGAATGCCTTTAAGTGTTGTGCATGGTTGCTTCTTTTATGGACTAGCATGTATGCTTGCATGCCTAGGTCTTTGAGCATCCATCTTAGCCTGTTTTGGTCTTAGTTTAGACCTAATTAAGCTCTATCCATGGTCGGTCCATGCACTTGTGCCGTATATTGCATGCCCCTTTGTGTTGCTCTTTGCTAGCTTCAAGCCTTAAAGACTCTAGCATGTTGTACTTGATGTGTTTGAATGATTTGGCATCATTTCTTACCTTATTTCAGTGCACTTAGTGTTGTCACACTTCCATGTTTATCACTCCTTGAGCCTTCTTGAGAGTTGTGCTCTTAGGCCTAGTTGGATGGCCAATGCATTGTGCATGCATGCCTTGCCCTTTTGTGCTTCTATTCTAGCATTATGGCCTCTATTTTGGGCATGACCGAGGTCTATCCATTTTGGTTTAGATCCATTGAGCATTTTGTATGCCATGAGGTCCATCACATTGAGTGTGCCATGTTCATTGCATTGCACATGCTAGTTGTCATTTAGCATTGTGTATGCTAGTAGTCCTTTGCATTGAGTATGCATGTCCCTAGTATTGATAAGTTGCCCTTGTTGCATTGCATTGTGCATGCATGCATTACATTGTATCTAGAATCTAAAGTTGCATGCGTTAGCATTGTACATGCCATTAGCCTTGTTAGGTTATTCATGTTGCATTGCATGTTTTCATGCTTGTCCCTTGCATATTGTTCATATGCTTGTTTCATTGCATTGCATGTTTGCATGCTCTAGTTGCATTGCATGTTTGCATGCTTGAGTTGCATTGTGTATGCCATGCTTGTGTTGCATTGTGTTTGGAATAGGTGTTAGCCCAAACACAGGAAATGAAGAACGTTTCATACTTAAAGTGATAAAACGTGCCTCGATTTTCGGTCGCCGATGCTCTTGATCCTACATGATAGAGTTTTAGGCTTTATGTGTTTACTTGTTCATTCATTTTTACATTGGATTGCACAAGTTGGATCTTTGGCCATCATGCATCGAGATGTGTGATTGATGGTCTTGGATCCGATTATGCTTCTCCCTTGATGTTTTGAGGTGATATGGAGTGGCATAGTGCGTACATACCCTTGGGAGACCCTCTATTTCCTCTGTTTTGTGCTCACAGGTGCCTTGGGACAAGACACCAATGGCTCGGGCAGAAGGCCATACGATGGCAGCTTGCACTCTTAGCCGACTTGGTGGTCGGCAGTAGCTCTTCATGGCCGGCAGGCCACTGGTGCACTCCTCAATACTGTTTTGGTGAGATCCAGCAGCTAGTTCTCAAGGACACCCCGTAGACAGAGCCTCAAGAGAGCAACCGGAGAGGTTTTCGGGACAGCAATCGAACATGCATCCTTTTCTTCTTGGAACAAAGCTGAAGCAGCTTAGTTTTATGCTTATTTGTTAGTTAGCATTGAATTTGTAATTAATTAATTAATTTGTTGATTAGTTAAATGTTGTAATAATTAGTAAGCAGATTGCTTGTTATTCAATTTGGTTTGTAATAGTCTAATTAGTTTAATTAGACTAGTCGAGTAGCTTAGCTTAGCATAGCTTAGCTTTCATTCGGACCCTCCGACGAGAGGGCACAATTTTGTAATAAGTGTGCGTGTGTGTGATGCATGTCTTCCAACCCCATTTCTTTCTCCCTTTTACTTATCAGCTTTGGATGGTTAGTTTAGGGCATATTTCAATTAGTATCCTTATGCTTGCATGTTTGCATTCATTCATCTGTATTGCATGCACCGGGCTTGGCGCATCATACTAACTGCATTGTATTTCAATTCCTACTTGAATACATGTATCAATTGCTGCATTTCACATGCCATCTTAGAATAGCCGAGCCTATTTCTAGTTGCATTTTGCATGTGTTGCATTAGCCATCTTAACATAAACTAGGATTATGCATGATTTCTAACTAGTTGTTGTTTTGGCTCGGAGTACACCGTAAGTGTTTATGCTTTAGCATCTTTCATGAGTATGACTGTTGCCATGTCAGCATCCTTGCAATTGGGCTATTTGCTTAAATGATATAACTGCCTGAATGCCTGTGGGTGAAGGTTGGATTGCTTGAATTGGAACAATTCATTGAAATCCTCGATTTAGCCTACTTGGGAGTAGCAAACTTCAAACCATTTTCAAACAAACATGAGATGTTTTGTTCCAATTTAGGCGATCTAGTCTATGCTTGTATGATGTGTGCATCACATAGTAATTCTAGGCTAATACACCGGAATAAGAACGCATGCGTTTTCAAAAACAAGATATCATGTTAGTAAAGGCCGATCTTTGATCGGGCGAGCGGGGGTGCTCATTGCATGACCTTCCCCTCTTGTACCTAAGTTTCCGAGCCAAGGCAACTTTGGTGATGACAGACACGTGGCCTTAGGCACGAGTCAGGGTTTCCTAAATTTTCCAAAATAAAACATTTAGGTGGCGACTCTGTATCTGGCAAAGCAGTCTATGTTTGGCACTTCTTTACAAAAATCAATTTTTCAAAACGATTTGCCGGATTTGGACTCTTTGGTGATTTATCGGTCTTGCATTGCACTTTGCAAGATTAGATTCAGAACCGTGACATTGAGTCCGAACTGTAGTAGTAGTCCAATGAACGAAAATGAATTTTCGTGCCAATTCACGCGCGGAGCCCGGGACGTTCGGGCGCGTCTACAGTTTCTGGCGACTCAGCTGGGGAATTAGAGAACTTGACTCGAACTCATGATATCTTGTTTTGACTACACTTATGTGTCTCTTTGCATTGTATTTGCATTGGTGCACCTAGGACACCGTGTTTGCCGTATGCTATTCCTAAACGGTTTGTCGGAGGCTCGCTTTGAGAAGCGTGCCGTAAGGCTGACCGGTTGCGGGCTCTGCCACGACGGGAACACAAACCTCAGTTTTCACCGAGGCACTCTTTTTGACCATTCGACCTAGTGCATATCGGAATCCGTAGTGACCATTACAAGCTAGGACAGGTTGCCTACCCAATTATAGGTTGTTTGAAACCGCTGTGTGCGTAGTGAAAACCTAGCTCTTGACAAAATAGGACAGGGAAACCCTACCCCTCCATAAGGGTGTTTTGGCTCTCATTTGCTTACTATGTGCTTTTAGAGTGTGCCTCTACAAGGATGCATGTATCAGTTTGCAAGTCTTGGTATCAAGCCTGAGGGCATCAGTATTTTGGAAATCAGTTTTACCCGAGGGTATCAGTTTACAGGTAGAATTTTGGATAGAGTTCAATAGAAAGCACAGTCATTCAGCTTTGCTCATATCTGTTTTGGTGAAATTGGGCTGAGATGCTGCATGTTTTCTCTTTTGCTAGGGGGGAGGGTGGTCTTGGAACCGTAGCTTCAGAAGGCTTCGATAACCCCCAGGTACATTAGACTTGTGCCGATAGACCTTGTCAGGTCAGAGATTCAGTTCAGAGCAGCCAGTGTGTTCCTTCGCTGAGGCAAGGCAGAGAAAGGCTAGTCAAGGCTCACCGGTTCATCTGATCCGTTAGTCACCAGTCATATCACCTCTGTTCAATTCAGCAAACTCATGATGACACAGAGTTCAGAAGAAATTGTGGTCATGGCAACGGCTTTAAACCAGGGAATCACCATGCAGGGTGAGACGAATGTTGAAATGCAACGCCCATCTGGGGCACCTACCACACATCCAATCTGGGAACCCCAACTAGTTCAAACCTGTGAGCCCACTACTTTCGAGCTGATGGGAATGATCGGCAATCTTCAGAGAACCGTGGCTGATCTAGCCTTTGGATTACACACTCCACCACCAACCACATCGCATGTCGGAAATTTCATGCCAGAAGAGCCCCCACTATTGGGGTGAATTGCAATTGAACTCAGCCAACCTAAAGCCATCCCAAGTTCGGGCAATGACATGTCGACAACAACAGGGCTTCGCACTGATATAGCAACCTAAACCTTCGACCAAGCTGAGGCAAGTGGTAAGAACAAGGTGGGAGCAGACACTGATCCCTATGAACAACTTCTGCAGGCTGTTGAGGCTTTGAAAGCCGGGGGATTGAACAAACAACAAGTGCTCACAATTGCTGCAAAAACTATGGATGACACTTTCGTCACTCAGAATGAGGGCAGTTCGAGCCAAGGGGAAATCGGGAGAAGGGCCGTCATACCAGAACCGTTCCTTCCAACCCTAATTCTACACCCAGGAAATATCAGCAGACCAAGCCAGTACCTGCCGACCCTTTTTCTAGTGCACCCAGCAAAAATCCACAAACCTCAAAGTATCTACCCCGAGGTCGCAGGGTCTTCCATGCTCTCTTTATGCCTTTGTCCAAGGCTCTTCAAATCCTTGCTGAAAAAGGCTATCTCAAACCTCTTGAGCCTCGACCTCTCCCTGGTCTTCTTCCACCTAGTCATGATGCTACCCAGTACTGTGCGTACCATCAACAAACTAGTCATAGCACCAACAATTGCTTCCATCTTCGCCACGAAGTACAGGATTTGTTTGACAACAGGGTCGTCCTCCCACCAAGCTCAGCAAAGTCTATCGTCACTGGATCAGTGAACTTGGAGGATAGTGCGAGTATGTAATCGCGAGATGAACCACTTGCGGGCGGCGCTCAGTTTACTCCAGATGTGGCGTATGGCACACACTGTTTTAAGCATTTGCGAATGCTAGTTTTGTACTTTCTGACTCGGGTATTTGGGTCAGTCTTGTTGTGTTGCATATAGTCAGTCTTTTTATACTAAGTCAGTTGGGTCTGTCTTGTTGTATCGAGTCAGTCCTGTTGTATAAGAGTCGAGTGATTCTGGGGGTGTTACCTCGGACATCACTTGCTTGTTTTGTGTTTGTCTTTTTGCTTTCTTCTAAGTCTGTTTCTGCCTTGGAGCCAGTTATACCAACAGTTTTGAATGAAACGGCAGTGCTTTTCACCTGCTTTTCTGTGCCTTTAAATCATTACATTGACTTAAGTTTTTCAAAACTTTTTGAACACTGTGGTGAAAACAAAGAGAAAGGAATTCCTCGGGATTTGCAAAGATTTGATCAATTGAGCGGAAGAGAGGCATGCTAAGCCCATAATGAATAAAATCATGCTTGTTAATGTAAGTACTGAGAAAGATCCTGGCTTGATCCAGATTGGTTCTACATTGTCTTCGGCGCAAGTGATTAGTCACTTTCTTAAAAGATTTCAAAAAATGTTTTGCACGGTCCCGCGAAGACCTGTGTGGAAATCGCTCTTGAGATTATGCAGCCTAAGATTGCTCTCAGCCTCGAGACTCGACCCCTTTGCTTTCAAACCTTGAACTTGAATTCAGAATGTTCAACGGTCAACCACAATGTGAGGCTTGTATGGCCAGATTTGAAACAGCCCATGAACTAGGGGCAAGAAAAGTCAGATCAAGAAGATCAGATGTCGTCAACAGAAGCTTGTGAAGCTAAATCATAAGCCCCCTTCGAACTAGGGGCAAAAAATGTCCGGTGTGCTCGAAGAGTCAAAAATTGGGACATTTCTCAAGCTAACGAAGATCGGCAAGAATGCCAAATCCCAGAAGGGAGAAAAGAAGAAAGTATTGCTGAAGGACAACTGAGTTCCTATGCACAACACTAGGGGCAAATTCAACCCCCCATTGGATGGACTCCTACATCATCAGCGAACAACAGCCACTCTCCTAGATTCAGATGGCTTTGAGATCTCAAAACCATTTGACATGGACAAAGCTACATTTTTACCCTTGAGAGGCTCGCTGGGCCGAAAACTCGAAAGGGCGACCCAAGCAAAAGTTAGAGCAAGAAAAAGAAAAAGAAAAAAGAACAAAAAAAAAAGAAAAAAAAAGATGCAAAGAATAAGAAATGAAAAGGAAAAAAGACAAAAAAAAAAAAAAAGGAAATGAAAAGAAATAAAAAGAAAAGAAAAACAAAGCTCACAAGGTTGAAAACCCGAAATGGTGGCCTTGGCAAAAGTTATAGCGCAAAAGGAGAGGTTAATAGCCGAGTGTACCTTAACCCCAAACTACGTAAGGCTTGATTCCCATGTTTGGGATACGTAGGCAACTTCATTTTGAAGTCCAGCCATAAACACTTCTAAATCGATTGCGTCCGTGTAATGGTCTTGATCATCTTTGTCTTCTCTGAATCCGGGAATTCGGTTGTGACTGTCACTTTGAGGACTGATTACAGTGCTGCCGTGCTATCCAAACAAGGGGCAACTTTCCGTTGCCATACAGTGCTGCGATGCTATTCAAGCAAGGGGTAATTTTCCATTGCCATACAGTGTCGTTTAGACAAGGGGCAATTTTCCATTGTTTTTTATCTGAGGTTGTGCATCTCAAGAGTAAGTTCCGTATTGGTTGAGCAGTGGCCATTTGCAAAAACAGTTTTTGAGAATTTTTACCGAGGTTGACTAATTTTCTCGAAAATTATTCCATTTTTTAAAAAAAACTGGACCATTTTCTTGGACCCAAAAAGGAAAAATTTCAGTGCTCATAACCTAACTTGCATGATTTTAAATCAGAAAATCGAACAAGCATGTTAATCAAACTCTTATATTGATCAAAATTGTTTTAGTAGAAAGCCAAAACAAAAAATTGTCAAAATGATGAACTAGGGGCACAGTTAAGTCAGGTGTTCTGTCTTTTCCCCATTGTTACCACACTTGCCAGAAAGGGCACTCTACCTGCCAGAAAAGGCCACAACTGAAGCTAACAGCAAAATGCCGAAAGCTATCTCATCCTCTGAGCAACGAGGTATCAAGCCAACTGCGAAGCACGAACTGGAATGGATATAGATATTCCACTCCCTCGTCTGGACACATCTGATCACGTCCAAACTCCCCAGCAGAGCATCGTCAACCAATATCAGCTACAGATTGGCTACACACCCAGTTGTAGCACAACCCCTCTGTGGGGGGAAGTTCACTGTTGTAAGAAGAAGAGGAAGAATCTAGCAGAATGCTAGGGGCAAGAGCCCGCAACTTCTTGTTTATTCATCAACCACCTAGGGAAGGGATTAAAAATGAGAGATTGAAGAATAGAGAGATGTGCGCTGAGAGAAAAAGCGAGGAAAAGGGCTTTGTCAGAAAAACAGAATCTGAGGGCCGAGTGATGTAAGAATCACAAATAAGAAAGGGTGAGAAATAACACCCAGAAGAAAACAGGCTCCCTGTGCACGTCTGAGTGTCGTGTCTTTTGTTTTGTCTCGATTCTTGTTTTGAGTCATTTCGAATGTTTCTTGATGTGTTTAGGTTGTTTACCTTTTTTTTCTGTTGTTAACTCGTTTTTGCTGTGGTCAGCCGTAGGCTCAATACCCGGTTAAGAATTCATTTCTTGATTTCAAAATCGTTTTGTGCTCGAAGTGCTGTGCCATTCTCCATATTTGTGCAAAACAAGATTTGTTCTTTCATAAAACTGCAAGGTTCAACCCAAGTCATGTCAGAACAGTAGAACAAGGACCTAACTGAAGCTATATAGGTTCCAGACTGTAAAGCAAAAGAAAAGAGGGAAAATTTGGAGCATCTGAGTTTGTCTCAACTTCTGCAAGTCCCGTCATTACATCCTATATGTTCAGAATGAGCTGCGTGTTCAGATTGAGCAGTGTGCTCTATGAGCTGTGTGCCGAATAAACCAAGTACTGTGTTATGAGCTGCGTGTTCAGAATAAGCAGTGTGTTGTACGAGCTGTGTGTTCAAAGTGAATAGAATACTATGTCGACTATTTTCATGCCAGAATGGCAATCAGAAGTGCTCTCCCGGAGTACCAATCCTTGCCAGAGGCATCTTGGCTGTGTTTGCAATGAGTTCCTTGGAGATCAACTGTGACGGTGGAAACTAGAGTTTGAATGGCTGATGCCTAAAACACAAAGGTTTGGAATTTCCAAGACTAAAGTCTGGTTTAAATACCCAGGGGTGTATCCCTGGCTTGAAATCTGTATGAAAGCCCCATAGGTTGAGGTAGCAGGTATGCATCTCGATTCTAGATACTGAACCTACCTAGTCTGTCACCCCGTTGAAGAATAGGAAAAGTTGTGAGTATGATCAGGAAGAAAAGCGGCATCTGTGGTTTCCCCAGCAGACGTTGCTCCTTGTCAGCATTTCAGGACCTTTGTACTATGAGTTGAAGGTAAGTGTTCGAGGAACACGAGGGGGGGACCCCCGTCAGAGTAGAGCAGTTCACCGCTCCTCATCTCGTGAGGTGCTTTCTAAAGCACAGCTTTGTCCATTTATTGCATTCCTTTAGTATCATGCATTGTATTGCACTATACCTATCTAGTTTCTTTCTCATTTATGCACAGTATTGTATATACTGTTCATTCAGAGAAGTTCTGGTTCAGTTTGACTGATACCTTCCTCCTCTCGTGTTTAGCACGCGTTTGGATACCTTTCTCCCCTCTTGCATGTGATACGCTGAGAGATGCTTTCTTTCCTCTCTTGCGTTTGATACGCTGAGAGATTTTCCCTTTTCTCTCTCGTGTGTGATACGCTGAGGGGTGTGCCTTTCCTCTTCTTGCATTGTTTTGAACCGATATAACTTGCGCTGTCACGCACGTTACTTGCATTGTTTTGCACCATATATATCTTGTGCTGTCATCCACGTTACTTGCATTATTTTGCACCTCTTTATCTTGCGCTGTGTGGACGCACCCCAAGGACTCCTGAGAAGATCTTGTTTTGTTCTCTAGCGTACCACAGTTCGGACTCAAATGTCACGGTTCTGAATCTAGTCTCGCAAAGTGCAATGCAAGACCGATAAATCACCAAAGAGTCCAAATCCGGCAAATCATTTTAGAAAATTAATTTTTGTAAAGAAGTGCCAAACATGGACTGCTTTGCCAGATACAGAGTCGCCACCTAAATATTTTATTTTGGGGGAATTTAGGAAACCCTGACTCGTGCCTAAGGCCACGTGTCCGTCATCACCAAAGTTGCCTCGGCTCGGGAACTTGGGTACGATTGGGAAAGGTCATCTATGAGCACCCCCGCTCGCCCGATCAAAGATCGACCTGTACTAAACATGATATCTTGTTTTTGAAAACACATGTGTTCTTATTCCGGTTATTAGCTAGAATTACTACGTGATGCGCACAACACACAAGTATAGACTAGATCGCCTAATTTGGAACAAAGCATCGCATATCTATTTATTTGGAAATGGTTTGAAGTTTGCTACTCGCAAGTAGGCTAAAACACGGATTTCAATGAATCGTTCCAATTCAAGTAATCCAACCTTCACCCACAGGCATTCAGGCAGTTATATCACATAAGCAATTAGCCTCATGGCAAGCATGCTGTCATGTTAACACTCACACACATACAAGATGCTAAAGCATAAACACTTACAGTGTACTCCGAGCCAAAACAAAGAACTAGTTAGTAATCAATGCATGATCCTAGCTATGTTAAGATGGCTAATGCAACACATGCAAAATGCAACTAGAAATAGGCTCGGCTATTCCAAAATGGCATGTGAGATGCAATACTTGATAATCATGTATTCAAGTAGAAATTGAAATACGATACAGTTAGTATGATGCGCCGAGCCTGGTGCATGCAATACTGATGAATGAATGCAAACATGCAAGCATAAGTATGCTAATCGAAACATGCCTTAGAACTAACCATCGTAAGTGGTTAAGTAAAAGGGAGAAAGAAGTGGGGGTTGGAAGACATGCATCACACACACACACGCTTATTACACCAATTGGCTCTCTCGAGGGAGAGACCGAAAGAATAATACAAACCATCTAATTAACTAACTAACAAGCTAATTAATTATTACACAATCAAATGAATAACTAGCTACAACTAATTATTACAATACTTAAATAATTGACAAATTAATTAAGCTACGAAAAACAGTAAAGAGGCCTCGAGAAGAAGGACAAATGCATGCTCGGTTGGCTTCACTCGGAAATCCGTTGCCATGCCTCATGTTGCCTCTGTTTGCACTTCTCTGTACCTCTACAAAGTGTGAAAATTCCCAACACACTTCTGATTCACCCCATGGGCACTGTGGGAGGCCATCGGCCAAAAATCATGGTCATTGGCCAAGAAATAGGGGTCATCGACCACATATGAAGCCATCGGCCAAACACTTGTAGCCAATTGGCACTGAAGATAGCCGATCGGCCATCTTTTCCTGTAAAATGCTCTTTTGCTGCAGCAGAGGACAAATAGAGCATGGCAATACATTTACAAAATAATGTTTGCAGCTACACCCCTTATCATGTTTAAGACTCAAAGGTGTGTAGCTCTCGACCCTCGGATCACCAATCACGCATTTCAATGTGTGATGGCCAAAGGAGTGAAGTGTGCAATTCAATATCAAATGAAATGCACAAAACACATAAGGGACCTTAACCTCTATCATGTGTGATCAAGAGGCAAGGCAATGCACACACAATGCTATGCAACCTAAGCATGCAAGCAAGTATGCAAACAACTCAAGCATGCAACAAGTATGCAACAATATCATGCAATGCAACTAATATGCAATAGGCATACAACCTACACATGTAAAGACGCAAGGCATAGGTATGTGACAACAATACCAACAACAAGCATATGACAACATGTGATCTAACAAGTATGCAAGATGGATGAGCATGCAACAACATGTCAATTAGCAAACATGTGACAACATGTAGTGGAATTAGCATGTAACAACATGTAATGTGCTAAGTATGCAACAAGCATGCAACAACATGCGAGGCAAGCATGCAACAACATGCGAATATGGACTTAAACTAAAATGGACAGCTCTCAACATGCCCAAATCAGTGGCCAAAATGCTAAGAAATAATAGACAAAAGCACATACAAACATGCACATGTGATGGTCTATCACCTAGGCACGGGAGGGCAACTTTCCAGAACACTTAAAAGGGGACAAATATGGACATGTTACAAGCATGGTAAGCTCTAAAATCATGCATGGAAAGGTGCCAAACCAAGCAAATAAAGCAAGCAAATCATGCAAGAAGGCCCAAAACTTGAAACTAGCCAAGGGACTCAAACCATGGCCGTACAAGGCAAGCCCCAAAAGGGCCAAGGGCACTCAAAAGAGTCCCAAGGCAGGTCAATACAAAACCAAAACCATGCTCAAAACTAGCCAACACAAGCTAGAACAAAAGTCCAAAAGCATAAGGCATGCAAGGCCACAAAAGGGGTGTTATACTACATCTATTAAAACCAAGCATGGCATGAATTAAACCAATAAAATCAGAGTTATGGCATGGTAAAACAAGACCAAAAACCCACTTAGATGGCATCCCAAAGACCTAAGCATGGAGGCATACACAATGGCCCATTCATGAGGCATAAAACATCAACTCTTTAAAGCATTAAAGGAGTGGTAATTGCAAGTATATGAGCATGAAACATGGACTAAAATAACATTTCAAATGATGCCAAATCATGATAATAGTCCAAATAAAGCATGCTAGTGACTTGGACACTTGAAGCCAATAAGCTAGCATGCCTTAGGGCTATACAAAGCATGGCATATATGATCAAAACAACCAAAATCAGAGCTTAAGCATGCTACAACATGGACAAAAACTTCTTAAAGTTAAGCCAAAACATGCAAGAATGATGGTCTAAACACAAAATGCATGTTAAGGCAATTGAGAGGATTACAAGACAAGTACATGGTGCATGCAAGAAGCCATTAAACTAACCTTAGACAGAGGTAAAACATGGAAAAATAACACCAAATACTTGCTAAAATGGAGCTAAAACAAGCTAAGCAAACATGCTACCAATATAAGCCATTTATACTAGCATACAAGACAACAAGGAGAGGGGATGACCCTCTCCTATTTAAGACCTCAAAACCACCTTTCTACTACTAAAAATCCTTTGGATTTTAGTGGTAGAAAGGTCATGCAAAGCTAAGAACAAGGGCCAAAAGAGATGGCCTAAAACAAGGCATAACAAGGCCTTGGAGGGGGTAAACAACCCCAAATCAAAAAGTGACCTTAAACAAAGATCTAAAGCAACAAAAATTAGAATTTTTATCAGTTAAGAGTTAAGCATAAAAGCTTAAGCAAGAATGGGGGTTTAAAAGCAAGTTTGCTCACCCTTGAAGAACACCTTCAAGAACACCACTCCAGCAACTTTCTCTGATCAAAACCAGCCCAAGAACTCTAAAACCAACTCCCTAGTATCTCAGTAACCAAGGATGTTGTATTGCTAGGTGTTTGTGTGCAATAGTGTGAACAAAACACCCTTTAGAGCACAAGAACATACACAAAGATGTAAAGAGAGGGAAATATAGAGATAGATAGATACAACTTCTCTAACCCTATTTTTTAGAACCTCTGAGAAGGGAGGAGGAGCTCCCTTCTTATAGAAATTCAATTCCAAGGCTTCCTAAGCAAGCTAAGCAAAGGTGCAAATCCCTCCATACACGTGTATGGAGGGTGTGAATTGTGCATGCCAGCTGTCACAGCTGGCATAAAATATCTACATAAAGCATATGAACAGGGTTCAGCCATAAAACATGACCGATCGACCAACATAAGTGCCGACCGACCAAATAATGTGCAGATCGGCCAACACTTTTGGCCGATGGCAAGAAAACAAGGCCGATGGCTTCAAGCCTTGGCCGATGGGTTGAGGGGATGGCAAACAAGCCACCCTCTTCCCTCAAAAGCAAAAACACAAGTATTTGGTCCACAACCAAGCACAAAACAAACAAGTTGAGAGATCTTGAGGCAAGGCGCGCGGCCGAGACCTCCGGAAACTCAAAATGAACACGAACATGGATGATCATCGAGTGTTCAAACAATGACGTCCAAGTCTTGAGGACGGTCAAAAATGGGGTGTCTACAGTTGCCCCTCTTTGACAGAACTCGAAAGTCATAAAAATGACGAGAATGAATGTCAAAGCCCAGAGATGACCCATTTTTGACAAGGCCAAAGACTTAGACAAGCATACAAGATAGCAAGATATGTGCCCGAAGGCAGGGGAAAAATGCAAAGGACATGCACGGTGCCGAACATAAATTATGATCATGCAAAGGAAGCTGTAACGAAGCAAAACATGCAACAGTTTAAGCAAGCAAACAAACTACATTACATGGAGAAAGGATGTAAGAGAATTATACAATTCTCTCTACGTCTCACGCGGAGAATATACAATACCGTCCGGTTCGTTTGGTCGCACCAACTTTAAATGAACCATACATACAATATCGTGCCTGCAAAAGAAAGAAACTTAACAGGTACAATATCGTTAGAAACAAGCATAGCAATGCAAGTGAGAAGTACGTGACAATGTGAGTGAAGTGTGCATAACAATGCAAGTAACGTACGAGACAACACAAGTTGAAGATGTACATAACAATGTAAGTAAGAGAAGTGCGAAACAACGCGAGTTAGGTAAGTGCGAAACAACGCAGGTTAGATGAGGTGCGAAACAATGCAAGTTAGATGGGATTGCGGAGTTCTAAAATGTATCGAGATTTAAAGCAAAATTTTTGGTGGCCAAGTATGAAAAATGAGATTGCGGAGTTCGTCTCTAAGTGTTTGCAATGTCAACAAGTAAAGGCAGAGCATCAGCGACCGGCAAGGTTATTGCAACCCCTTCCAATCCCGAAATGGAAGTGGGAACATCTGACCATGGATTTCGTCGTAGGATTACCACGGACTCCTCGGGGTATGAATTTTGTATGGATTATTGTGAATCGATTAACTGAGTCCACTCACTTCCTGCCTGTGAAGACTCAGTATAATGCAGATAAACTTGCTGCGATTTATGTGAATGAAATTGTAAGACTCCATGGTGTTCCGGTCTCAATTATGTCAGACAAAGATCCAAAATTTGTTTCAAGATTCTGGCAAAGTCTACAAGAAGCAATAGGTACAGAATTAAAGTTTAGCACAGCCTTCCATCCTCAAATAGATGGACAATCTAAGAGAACGATAAAGACATTAGAGGATATGCTCCGAATGTGTGTTCTAGATTTTCAGGAAAGCTGGGAAACCCATTTACCGTTGGTAGAGTTCGAGATGGCACCCTATGAGGCTCTGTATGAAAGACCGTGTCGTTCTCCCGTGTGTTGGGCTAAAGTTAGAGATGGATCATTGTTAGGGCCCGAAATTGTTCAGTTGACAACTAAAAAGGTTAAAACTATTCGGGAAAGGTTGAAAACTGCTCAAAGTAGACAGAAGAGTTATGCGGACAATCGACGAAGAGATTTGGAATTTGAAGTGGATAGTCATGTTTTTGTGAAAGTCAGCCCAATGAAAGGACATCCGAGATTCGAAAAAATGGGTAAGTTAACACCCCGATATGTTTGCCCCTTTCAAATTCTGGAAAGAGTGGGTCCGGTAGCTTACCGAGTTGCCCTTCCGCCAAATATGAGCCAAGTCCATAACGTGTTCCATGTCTCTATGCTTCGAGGATATCTCTCGGATCCGTCATATATCATTGATTATTACCAAATCGTTCTGGATGATAAGTTAGCCTATGAAGAAAAACCAATTCGAATTCTGGACCGGCAAGTGAAACAGTTACGGAATCGGGAAATTCCAATGGTAAAAGTAGAATGCCAAGAACATTACGGAACTGAGGCAACTTGGGAAAAAGAAGAGGAAATGCAGCACCAATATCCACATCTGTTCCTACCCTAAGGTAAAACAAGTTTGAGGGACCAAACTTATTTAAGGAAGGAAGAGTGTAATAACCCAACCCTCGTACATGATTCTGGTGCATTTTCAGTCCTTCATTCTATGCATTTAAATGCTTACTGAGAAATTTTATGTGAGCTGAAGTTTAATTAAGTAAAACTTATGAATATCAATTCATATCTGTCTAATAGGAGAAAGATCTGTTACAATTAGAATGTTTGGATCAGAAATTGAGAGCCTTAGAGGCTTGATAATTCGAAATTAATTTTACATTTGAAATCAGCACGATTTTTAAGGCATAAAATGATTTTCTGTGAAATTTCAACTTGGAATGCTTAAACTGAGTAAATTCTATCTTTATCCACTTTTAGATATATATATATATATACTTATGCTCCTTACATATTTGACGTAGGAGCCTTACTTAAAAATATCTCCTGAGAGAAATGGTAGATAAGAGGAGGGTTTGCGAGGAAATTGAGGAAGTTCAACAAGAAGAAGGTTGAGAATTCAAGAGTATTAAGCTCAAGGTGAGTTTAACCCGCCTAGGTCCATCCATTTCCTTGCCTTAGAGTAGGAATTCCTTGATGTTGTGTGATTTAGAGTTGTAATGGAATTCTTGTAGGTGTGTGTTGGATAGTTAGCATGATAATCTTATTATTTATTTATTTTGATTCAACTTGAGCTATCTAGTAAGAAGTTATATCCTATTTCTCTAATCTTTAAGTTTGAACTCATCTATATGAATAAGTGGTTGTATGTATGTGTGTGGGTGTGTGTGGAAGATGGAAATACTTTGGAATTGATTATGTTTATGAGTTTAAAATTAATGATCTAAATCATAGTAGGTTGATATGTGTTTGTGACCCTTGTTAATATGATTTTTAGATCATATTTTAGCAATTGATAGATCTATTTTGAGCCTTATAAATACCTACCAAAGTTGGATTTTTGGTTGAAATTAACCGCCTAATGAAATCGCCGCTTTACGCGGGGTCATGGCCGCACATCTGAAATCGCCGCGACGCAGAGAGTCATGGCCGTCGCGGAAAATGGTGAATTTTTGGGTTTTGGCTACTGATAAAAAGGCACGTGCGAGACTTCACGTACCGTCGTCGCGGGACCAACCGCCGCGCGGCGGGCTCAAAAGCACGCGCGTCTTGCCGTCTTTAAAAAATTTTATCTGCTCTTATTTGCGTGCTCAACTCTCTGATATTTTTGAAATCTGTATTTGACGCCTTCTGATATTTGTAAAATTCAGTCGAAGTGAAGTGAGTCGGGAAATGATTCAACAAAGAGAAAGGAGCTAATTTGTAAGTTATGTATGTGTGCAGGACACACTCCGGGAGGGACTAACGCTCCACCATAACATAGTGAGTAGTAGTACTATAGATGTATATTTAGTACCGTTAATACTTATCTCTATTAACGTTTTGTTCTTCACAAGTAATCATGCTAACGTGTATGTTAAGTGGGAATCGGGTGGACTTATGTAAACGTTAAAAGAATCTGTGTACGTCTGTATCACTCCGGCATTACACTGCTCTGTTGATATCTGAGCCTATGGCCGTCTGTAAACTCTGTTAGGCCTATGGCCGTTCTGTATATTACTGGACTTAAAGCCACTCTGTTTAAAGACTAGGCCTAAGGCCGTTCTGGAACAATTAAAAGAAAGGATTAATCAGAAGTCTCTACATTTATATACAATGTAATTCAAGTTAATCATTAAACTATCTACGTATTATTATTCACTGAGCTTCGCTCACTCTGTATTTTGTCTGCTTCTGTAGGTAATCAATCTGGAGGTCAGCCTTAACCCTCGATGTTCATTTCCCTTTTGTCAACCTCAGTGTGTCCAGGCACTTAGATGAAGTCCATACATTTTTGGGGAGTTTTACTAAACTTTCGATTTTGTACTCTATTTGCTTGTCTAAGGTTGAATTATAAATAATCCCTTTCTTCACCAACGTTTTTGTTATACGCCCAATCATGGGGCTGGGTCTGTATATGTATATGTACATAACTAATTTCACAAATGCATGTCGCTGTATGTTCATCTACCTTATGCGATGTTCGTGATCCTGGCATAGTAGTCGTAGCTCAATGGATATTGTTTTATGTTACTTTATGATATTAAATGCTTCCGTTTAGGCCCCATAATTTATATAAATAGAATTCGTGTCTGTTTCTGAATAGGTCATGCCCAAACTTTTAGGGGCGGGTTTGGGGTATGACACCTGTAGTGATCCTTGAGTTCAAAATGGTGTACGCCCGACAAGGATGAAATGTGAATGCCATCGGTGTTTTGGCTATTGTGTGAGGCAAACACCCTTACTCCTTGTACCTTGACATTATTGCAACTGTTGATGACAATGTGGAACACCTGACTGCTTCGCAAAGTTAATCTTCTGATCATGATGTTGTTCGAATTGCTAAGTTCTAGTGTCCGTGGATTATACACAAGGGAAAATGCAACTGCTCCAATGATTTTAAAATGAAAAAATAAATAAATAAAATTAAAAATATTGTTTTACAAGGCTCATATATTTACTAATTTTATATTTATATTATATTGAAGCACTAACTCAAGCTCATTTTAATTTTTTGTTTCTTAAATGGAGTTAATTGATTCGTTGAAGAACATCAAAATACTACGACGGTCCAAAAGGCAAGCTAACATGGCAAAAGCAAGTGGTTGACCTTTGACAACTGAATAGCTAATTTACCAGTGAATTATTCTAAAATGTTATGTTAAGAATATAGAATAGCTGCTGCAATAACATTTTATATCTTGCTGACTGAGTCTCTACCTTTCTCTTCCAGGTTCATTAAGTTAAAATAAGGCATTTGTGGCACTATAGACTATATTTACATGTAATATACATAGAAACCTGCTTAACTTACTATTGCAAATAAACTAGCCACTAAAACATCAAGTTCCCAGACAAGCTCTAAAATGGGCAATTGTGAAAAAACAGGGCATACCAAAATTTTGAAAATTAGTAGTTTTAACTTAAAATTATTAGGTAGTCACGGAGTTCTATATGATATTGCTCATGTGATTCTCCTGCAAATGAGGAATCCCAAAACACAATAAATGGATCATTCATTGTTTCTCAATTACCTAATAAAGGTGAGTTAACATTGATCTACTTGTACAGTTTTTTGTTATCTCAATGGTTGAGAACACCACATCAACTCCAGAACTACTTAGTAATTATTATATTTTTATTATGCCCCAACTTTTTTGACTGGGGACACCTTTCAAGTGAAAGGATTGCACTGCCCCAACCAACCAACGAAATTGGGATACTGAGGTAGAGGAGGAGAGAATAGTCTTTTATCATACCGTTGCTCCAATAGGGCAACCCTTGCTGGATGCCTTGCAAGCCCACAAACCAGTTCCTTGACCATCAAGTGTTCCACCATGGATGGAAACACCACTGACCTGCTCAAATACAAGCCAGTTACTGGCATTTCCGAGGACATTGTAATCGGAAGGAGCCACAAGAGTGTAATAGATACGAATGGTGATGGCTTTGTTCTTGCATTGCCTGCTAAAAATTGTTTACCAAGCAAGTACCTTCCCCGGGGCACTTAGAGAGAGAGAGAGAGAGAGAGAGAGAGAGAGCGGTTAGAAGTTGAAGAGGTTTGAAGGGTATTTATAGGCTTTAAATGTGATGCTTGGAAAAAAATTGAAAACAATACTTGACCATATTATGAGGCATGTTAACTTTGGATAAACCCTAAATACAACAATTTTATCTCATTACACCATTTTTCTAAATAGACCTTCAAAAATTCAAAAAAATTATTTCATCTCTTTACACACTCCTTTATTCCATTTATACCATCATACCTAACCTCTTCTCTTCTCCTTACACCCAAAATCTTTCAAACCCTAATTCCTCCAGTACTAGCTGCCGAGCACCATCCCGTAACCCTTATGGCCACCACTTCGCAACAACCTATTGCCACAATCATTACCCTGCAGCCTCTCATGAGATCACCAATTTTGCAATTTCTTTTCTGAATTCGTATTTTGTTAGGCGAACTAAAGCCAAACAAATTTTGTTTGTTTAGCGAGACAGCCGAACAAACTTGATTTGTTCAGTAGTTTCCAACCAAACAAATCAAGTTTGTTCAGTTGTGTCCCAGTAAATGGGTCAAATTGATTAATTAGCTATATTTGGCCATAGAAGTCTGAACAAAAATTGTTTGGCTATTGAAGACCGAACAATATCAATTTGTTCGGAAAACCAGAGCCGGAAGGAGCTTCAAACACTTTTTTCCAATAACGCGAAACTATAAAAAAAAAAAAAAAAAAAAATTGATTTAAAATCATACCTAATCATCTTTTAAACACAAAATCTTGTGTACTATTTATTTATAATGATTATATATTTTTTAAATAGAAATTTTACTTTTATTGTTTGTTGTTTGTTGTTTGTTGTTTGTTGTTTGTTGTTTGTATATATATATATAGATATATATTCTTTAAGGTAGATGTATTTGGATTTGTAGATGGATGAAGCAAGTGAGAGAAGGAAGAAAGGGTAGCAGTGGTTGGTGGAGAGATGGGATGATGGCTAGGTGGTGATAGTGGTGGTGGTGGTGGTTGTGGTTGGTGGAGGAGAAGGCTGGTGGTGGTGGTTGGGGCTACAAACGAGCCGAGCCGAGCCAAGCCGAGCTTTGCTGAGTTCGATGTCGACTTGTTTACTTATCGAGCTCGTTTATTGAGCTCGAGCTCAACTCGATAAGTAACTGGGCCCAAGCTCAGCTCTGCTCGTTAATATTAATGAAACTCGAGCTTGGCTCAGCTCGGTTCGATAAATTTTTTTAAAATATTATTTATATTATTTAAATAAAAAATATTATTTATATATATTTATATATTATTTAACATATAAATAATATATTTATTATGTAATTTAAATAAAGATAAACAAGTCGAGCTTATTCGAGCTCGAGCTCGTCTAGTTTAGTAAACTAGCCGAGCCAAGCCGAGCTGAGCATGTTCATGAACAACTCGGTTCATTTGCAACCCTGGTGGTGTGGTGGTGGTGGTGGTGGTGGTGGTGGTGGTGGAAAGAAAGATGAAAGGGTGTAAAGAGAAATGGAAAGGGAAAAGCTTTGGAGCTTTTAGTCCTTAATAGTAATTTTACAAAGGGATAAAAATGTAATAAAAAAATATTGAAAAGAATGTATAATGAGTTAAAAGTGTAGTGCAAGTAGAATTACCCCTTAACTTTTCATCATTTTGTAGGTGACATACTTCCCAGAAGAAAAAGATATCCATTTTATTAAATTGGCAAATTATGAGAATAATAGTGGGTGTTTTCATAATAAATAAAGAGACCACACGATGCCCTATCATTTTGTATAAAATTTTATATATAAATATATATCATTACTCTTCTCATTCTAAAATTATTAATGTGGCAATATTATTCCATGCATATGTAATATTACATACCTATTAATAGTGTTCCAATATTTTCTTGACTTTACCATATAAATTGTGTTTCATATATGAGCCATTGGAAATATATATAAAGTTAATCATGTTGGTTACCACATACCCTGTATAAAGAAGATAATAAAGATTTCGTGATGTGGTAGTTAATATTTAAATATTTCCTTTCTCTTAACTAGCGAATGATAAAATCAAAATTCCAAACTGTTATAATAGTAAATTTAAAAACAAAACAAAACAAAATAAAAAACAAAAACAAACTTTATTCTAGTTATTTTTCCTATAAGAATGTGAAGGACGAGTTAAGCTGGGGGTGTTCATGGTTCAAATTGGTTTAGATTAGGACTAAATTTAAAACCAAACCAATCATGATCAGTTTTAGATTTTTAGACATAAGATTGAATCAGTTATGTATTGGAACCAAACCAATATAGCTCCAATTGGTTTGAGTTGGAACCATGGTTCCACTCTACTAAAAATATGTGAATCAATCAATAATAAATTATTAAAATAAACAAATCTTGAACTAATAATCTTTATTATCTTGAGGGCAACTACTTTGTGCATTGTGCCAAAGGTTAGGTCTGTACCCAATCTTTTTCCTCTCAAACACACATTAATGTATACTAATTAGGCTTTTTTTTTTTTTTAAACAAGTCTTGAACTTTTTTAGCATGACACAAACAAAGAAGAACAAATATTATTTTAAAATTTAATACAAGACAACAACCAACATTTCTATTGTTCAATACAAGCAATGCAGATACATTTTATTAATACAATCCAGTAATTTATTATAAACAGTTTTATTGTACCAACCGAATGCTATATATGGCAATAATTTACAAGAAGAATAGTATATGAGCACATGTATGGCAAGGGCAATGCAAATAGACTGATCAGAATTTCCAAGGTGTAGTTAAATAAATAAAAAGAAGAAGAAGAAATTACGTAAAGAATATGACCGTTAATGTAACAAAGAAAACATAAAATTAAAAAACATAGGAATTTATAACATTTCTCGATATATAATTAGTGAAGAAATTCGGATCAAGAAATAGACAAGACCATTTTATCTCAGCCAATACCGCAACGTCTTAGCAAGGACTCCATGTGCTTCCCATTCCACTAAGGCACATTGTTGAACTTGAGCTAAAAAACAAGGCTAGATTCCGAAAGTTAACCAGTAAAAATGTGATGAAGCCTTTATCCTAGAATGTTAGTGGGTTTGGAAAATCGGAGAAATAGTGTATGGAGATTTTTCATAGAAGTAATTTCTATCTGCCATTGATCTTGGCTCACTTGGGCTGCCATCCATCATTAGTGAGGTCTTCACTAGATTTGCCCAGGTTGTATCAATTTCTCTCATTTTGGTGGTTTAATCGGAATTTTAAGAACTTGTTAAAGGTTATTTGGGAAGATCTCTTTTTCAGTATTTGCTGGATCCTTTGGTTATCAAGGAATAGTGTTATCTTTAAAATTTGCCAATTGTGCTAGGATATAGTGATTGTCTTGGAAGATAAGATGATATAGTAGTTGGTGTTGCCTGCACTTTGTGGGTCTTATGTGGCTGCTGGTGTTTCTGGTAGTCTGATAAACTCTCAACTGTGCAGCCTTTGTTTTACAAGAGTGCGTGTAGCCTTTGTTGTTGGTGATTTGCTTCCTTTTCGAGCGGTTATCCTTGGCTATTTGATTTTGTTTGGGCTTGGTTTTGCTCAGTGTGTCTTGCTAGTGCTAACCTCGTTGGTTATCCTAGGTCTTTTTATTGATATATTTTGTTATACTGCTGTTGACACATGCTTATATTACTTTATTCATCAATAAATTTTATTTTTGCCAATCAAAAAATAAAATAACATTTTTGGAACTGTTGTACTCATGGTTATACCTTGTTTGGGGCTCTATCAATAATTTTTTATTTTTTCCACTGAACCAAAAAAATAAAAAACAATTATAACTTAGGTCAGAATGATATCAATCATAGTAAGCCATGTGCAACAAGAACCAAAGAATTAAATTATAAACAAGAAAATGATAATTGTCACCGGAAAGTATTCACTTTTTTTTTTTTTCAACTCCTATGTATTCACACTATAACAAACTAAGACTTTAGAGATAAAAATTTGAAGATGAAATTACTTTTTATGGATAAAATATTTTAATTTCCAAAAGTGTCATTATATTTTTAGCGAGAAAGTGAACATTACTATCCTTTTAGCATGAAATTTTTTTATCTTTAAAAGTGCATTTATTAGGACTGAAAATGTTGAAAATTGACACCAACGGAGTAAAATAATAATAAAAATAAATAAATAAACAAGAATTCATGTAGATGATCTCAATTAATTGGAACACAAGACTTGATTTGGTTTTGGTTTCGTTTCAGAGTATAATTTATTCCAAAAGTGACTCAACCATGAGGCCATTAAACCTATTGCCTAAGTGTTAACAAAAAATCTAAAAAATTCTCGTTGTCGAATGCTTCAATTTTTGAAAGCACAATAAGATAAGATCTTGATTTAATGTTTAAGATCTTAAAAAATCTTGAGTCACTTCACTACCAATTTATCCAACTTAGTTATGGTCATTTGGGTGCCCCTCCATGACAAAATTCCTCCATATGAACGTTATCTTACCAAGTTCATGCATTTGATTACTGTGGCAATGATGAAAATTATTATAAAATTTGGCCAATGTCAAGTTGGATGATCATGCTCACTCCGCAGTCCAATAGGTAATACTTTTATGTAAGACTTGATTAATTAGTAGATAAAGAGGGGGGAAAATATTATGGCCATGTGAAGCAGTTAAAGCTGGTAGTTTGTTGATAACCCTAGAATCAAATCCCATGGGCAAATTCATTTGATAATGGGAACCAAAGGGAGACTGATTTTTGTTGAGGAATGTACCAATTGTTGTTTAATGAATAAAATTTAATTAATTTATATGATTTCAATGATTGCTTTCTCACCAATTATAAGAAGTAAATGTTTCAATTTCATTGTACACCTTTGTTGTGCAAATCACATGCACGTTGAATATAAGGCACTATTTGGGATACAGTTTTTTTATCTTTTTATATTTTTTAGGTCACACCACCTCTATACTTTTCTGTACATTTTTTTTGTAAAAAGTTAGAAAATACACTTATTTAAATCATCCCAAACAATCCCCAAGTCTCATAATTATTATTTGTCACCAAACTCAACCATGTAAGTCCCAACTTCCTTGCCACGTTGTTGTGAGTGAATTGTAGGACCTAAATTGTGGGTGTTTAGCATCTCTCATTTAAAAACTATCAAGAACATTTGTGATAGCTTTTCTTTTTCTTTTCTTTTTTTTTCTCTTCTTTTACAACATATATGATAGTTAACTGATCGTTTTAGCGGTGTTATCCTCATTACCCGTTTATTACCTCTCTCTATTTAAAGTTCCTGCTTGTGTGGCTAAGCAACTTGATAAAATTCAAGCTAGGTTCTTGTGGGGAGGGTCAGATATTAAAAAGAAGCTCCACATGGTAAAATGGGAGGAGGTCACCATGAATACAAGTCTGGGAGGGTTGGGTATTAAAAGGTTGATGGATTTTAATGAGTGTCTTCTAGCTAAATGGTGGTAGAGATTTGGAATTGAAGATAAGGTTTTGTGGAAAGATATTGTGATTAGTAAGTATGGTAGCTTTGGTGGGAGATGGAGACCACTATTGGCTAATGGTGCCCAATGCTCTAAAATCTGGGGGGACATTCTTGGTCTAGAACACAGCAGCCCCAATTTGTGGAACTTCTTCATGGATAAATCCGCCTATCAAGTTGGGAATGGCCTGAGGGTTAGTTTTTTGGAGGATCCGTGGGCTTCTAACAAATGTTTAAAAGATGAGTTTTCCAGACTATATGACCTATCAGCAGACAAAGAAGTTAATCTTAATCAGATGATTGTCAAGAGAGGTGGATCAGCTGGGTGGTCTTTCAATTTTAGGAGATGTTTGAGGGCTTGGGAGGAGGATGAAGTGGATCGATTAAGATCCTATCTTACTTCACTTGGGCCTATCTTATCAGATCGAGATGATTCTTTGGTTTGGACTGCCTCATCTTCAGGCCTGTTCACTGTAAATTCAGTGTATAGCAGGAATGATGTGGGTCTAGGGTTGGGGTCAGCGAGGTGGATCTGGAACAATATTTCCCCACCAAAAGTGCAATTCTTTGGTTGGCTCGCTTGGAATGGTAGAATTAAATCTAGAGCTTTCCTTCAAATGGTGGGATGCCTTAGTCAGGAGGCTAGGATGGAGTGTGTGTTCTGTGGCTGGGATGTGGAAACAGATAATCATGTATTGGTGCAGTGCCAGTTTGCTTGGAGGATTTGGTCTAACATTTTGAGTTGGTGGGGTATGCTTTGGGTGCTCCCTCAAAATGCTAAAGGGGTGATGGATTGGTGGAGAGGGATCAAATGGGGCAAGCTGGCCACTAAAATCTGGAATGCCATTCCCTTTGCAGTCCTCTGGTCTATTTGGACTCTGAGAAATTAATGTTTATTTAATGGTAAGCAACATATTTTGGAGGAGGCCTGCGATCTGATTAAGCTTAGAGTAGCTTTGTGGATCAAAGCCCATAGTAGTGAGCTGCAGTACTCTATTCATGATGTGGTGGAAAACTTGCAGCAGGTTAGGCATTCATTACAGTGAAGATTGATGGTGATAGAGTGGCATGGGTGAAAGGTCTGCTCAGACTGAAGGTGATTGCTGCTGCTGGTGTAGTGGAAGTGTTTTGGCTGCAGTGGCTGCTGATGCATACTGCTGGTCTTGGATGGTGGATCTGTTGAAAGGGTGTGGTGGATCTGGTTGGTGTCTGAGTTGTTTTACTGTTTGTTTTGTGCAGCTTTTGGTAGTGCTTGGGCATACTGCTGGGTTTGGATACTGCTTTGGTAGTGCTTGAGCTGCTGCAGTGTGGTCAGAATTGTTTTGTGTGTCTTGCTGGGTCAATCTGATTTGTTCTGATGCTCTCTTCCAAGTTGGTAGATGCTCAATCATTTGATGCAGATATGTGAAGGATCAGGGGATGCTTGTGGTGGAACATATAGAGATATGAGAAGGATCATCAGTGTGGGCTTGTGCAATCTGCTGTGCTTGGTCTGGTTTGATAGAGGGCTACGGCTGAATCTGTTTGGTCTGTGGGTGTTTCTGCTGGGCAGAAGATGTTTGGAAGGTCTGGCTTGAATCTGGGCTGCTTCTTTACTATGGCCTTAGTTTGCCAACTCAAGGAATGTGTCATTTTGGATGCACCCTAATCATGTATCTAAATGCTGGTCATGATTCTTCTGGGCACATCACAATGTGGGCTACCTTATTGTTGCAGGATCACTGAATCTATCAAAATGGGCTGGATGCTAGCATCTTGGTTTGGTCCTTCTTCCTTCATTGCTGCTGCTGTGCTCATGGCTGTTTTGGTTTTGGTGATTTCACTTCTTTGGTGCATTCTTTGCGATCTTTGTTTTGGTTTTGCCTATTTGTCTCTACTCTGTCCTACTTTGTGTGTTACTGTTTGTTTGGTTCTTGGAAGGGTGGTACATTACATCTGGGTTTGATCTTTCTGGTTCTTTTCTTTTTTTGCTTTTGTTTTGTGCGTTGGTTTCTCACCAACTTAGAGATTGGAGCTTGTTTAGCTCCAAGCTCCTCTTTATTGATGTAAATTTCCTTTTCCATCAATAAAGTCTTTTTTGCCGATCAAAAAAAACTGATCGTTTTATTTTTTCATGATCTATTGTGGCAAGTGTTGAAGACAGATCCAAAAAAAAAAGCCACCTTTTATGTTTGAGAGATGCAAAATCTACATTCAAGAGTCAAGATGCACGTTGCCCTTGTTTCAAGGCTTCCTTGTTTCATGCAGCTTTTGTATTTGACTTTCAATGAAACTAGCTATATATTTTAACCACCACATGACATTCAAAGACTAACTATTTGTGTAATGAATGTAACACTGCTCGGTGATGCGCCCTTCTTAGGTTCTTTGTTGTGTGTTGTTTACAGTTAGTGTTTGACATATAAGAACAATTTGTGATGTACTTTGCTTTATCTATACATGTCTTATAATTTTTCTCAAAAAAATAGATTAAACAGTGGCTTGAACCCCAACAAAAAAAAAAAATGTTATAGCCACTACTGTTGAATGTCTTTTTTTGCAGGTGAAAACTAATGATATACCATTAAAGCTCTAAACAATGTCTGTAGTTATGTAAATTTTTGAAAGTCCAAAAGATACATTTAATGTTAGGATTGTATGGAAATATTATCCTGCATTCCATATTAGTTTGTAAAGTGTATGCATTAATCAAATAAGAAAACCTAACCTCTTTGATAACAGAAACTTAGCTACAACGTACAACAAGTTAGGCCAATTATTGGAGTGTGTCTCTCCTGCTAGAATTTCTATTCTTGTCAATGGATCTCCAACAAAAGAGTTTAATCCCTAAAAAGGGCTCAGGCAAGGTGACCCCTTATCACCATTCTTATACAATGTGGTTGTTGAGGCTTTAAATATTCTCCTACAGAGAGCTGTGGACCTTAGATTGCTTAAAGGTGTATCTGTTGGGGTCATTGATGAGGTGCAATTGTCCTACCTCCAATTTGCAGACAATTCCCTTTTATTCTGTGAAGCTAAGATATCAGAGGTGCTAAACCTGAAAAGAATCATTAGATGCTTTGAAGTGGCTTCAGGGCTTAAAATCAACTTCCACAAAAGTGTGATTTGTGGGATTGGCATCACCGGATCTGCCCTTGCTGAGTTTGCTTGCCTCTTGAACTGCAAGTCTCAAAATCTACCAATCAAGTATCTAGGACTACCCTTGGGTGCAAACCCAAAAAGAAAGAAAACTTGGAAACCAGTTGTTGATAAGGTAAAACTAAGGCTAGCCGGGTGGAAAATGAAGCTTTTATCTTTTGCAGGTAGATTAACCTTTGTGAAAGCAGTGTTATCAAGTATACCTGTGTACTACTTATCATTATTCAAGCTACCTGAGGGAATTGCCAAGGAGTTAGACAAAATTCAAGCCTCTTTCTTATGGGGTGGGTCAGATCTGAAGCGCAAAATTCATTTAGTGAAATGGTCAGAGGTTACTAAGAGCATAAAGCAATGTGGTTTGGGTGTTAGAAGAATCAGAGACATAAATGTGTGTCTACTCCTAAAATGGTGGTGAAGATTTGCTTCTGAACCTGTGTCTCTTTGGTATAGGGTGGTTTGCAGCAAATATCTGTTCCTTGGTGGGAAATGGAATCCAAATCCTTGTTTAAACACCTCACCCTCTTATATTTGGAATGGCATAGTAGCAGCAGGTGATCAAAATCTGTCTCTTTCCCTTTACTATGCTAACAACCTCCAGTTAAAGGTGGGCAATGACTGTCGTATAAGGTTCTGGTCCGACTCTTGGTGTGGAAATATATGCCTCAAAGAGGAGTTCCCTAGGCTCTTCAGTTTATCTTCACAAAAGGAAGGCCTGCTGAAGGAATTTGTGGAAGTCTCTGGCGCTACTAAGAACTGGTTGTTCACATTTAGGAGGTCTTTATTTGTTTGGGAAAGAAATGAACTGCTCAGGCTAAATGGTTTTGTAGGTCCAGCCCCTACCTTTCAGCTGGAGTCCCAGGACAGTGCTATTTGGAAAGAAGCCAAGCCCGGGCAATCTTTTGTGTCCAACCTTTACAACCAAACCAGCAGTGACTCTGGAGGCAGTGTAAGTTTCAGTCATCTGGTGTGGGTAAAGTACCTTCCTCCTAAGGTGTAATTCTTCGGTTGGCTTGCATGGAAGCACAAGATCAAAACCTCTGTATTCCTGCAGCGGATTGGAGTCTTGGATAGCTCTGCCTCTACACTCTGCGTATTTTGTAAATCTCAGCAGGAATCCATTGAGCATGTTCTTATCCTCTGCCCATCTGTTTGGAGAGTGCAGTGCAGTCTCTGGCCGCAATGGTGGGGTGTCTCCTGGGCTACTCCTGGTTCTGTCCATGGTCTGCTGAAATGGTGGTCAAGGTTCTTCTGTAGGAAAGCTGAACAGTGCATTTGGCGTGCCATACCCCTGGTCACACTCTGGTCAATTTGGAAGCACATGAATGAATGCTGCTTTAACGCGTCTCTCCCAAATTTGCAGGACTTGCAAGAATTGATTCTCATTCGGCTGGCTTCTGGCTTAAGGCCGCTACAAAAGAACTCCATTTTTCGATATCAGATTTCCTCTATAACATCTCAGGGGTGAGGCGAGGTCTGTTATAGTCTTACCTGTAATTCTATGCTTATAACATCTCAGGGGTGTGGTGTCTCTGGATTCACCGATCCGGGGTGGAGCTTCTGCTTTGTTTTGCAGGCATGATTTAGTCCAGTTTGTAGTGGTGGTTCTGCTGTTCATAGGAGTGCAACTGCAATGAATATAGTTCTGGGAATGCAATTGTAATTTTCTGAGATGAGGCAACTACATTTTCTTGTCTGGGGCATTGGTAGGATAGCTGTACTATTTCTGTTTTTGACCTTGTGTCTGTAGAACTGTTACTGCTGTTGCTATACTAGTTGTGGGAATGAACTGTTACTACTGTTGCTCTGTTTCTAAACTATTATCTGCTGTCTTTGCTTTGTTGTCCTAATGTGGAATGATCTTGTGGAGGATGCACTGCTGCATTAATGTTTGAGGGGGTGAATCTACAATATGCCATTCTATTATATCTATCCTGGTTCTGGTGTTGGTTGCTCAATGGTTTGGTGCTGGAGTGGTGAAAGTGGAATGGTCTACTCTATTATGCAGGATCACCAAGAAATGTTCCAATGATGGGGAGTGCAGTGGGTAATTCCAGGTTCGGTGAATGGTTTGCTCCAGGTGGAGTACTCTATTAATGACTTGGTCTTTAATCTGCCTCAAGTCAAGCACTGTAGCAGATCTAGAGGGTGAGCATGGCTGCCTTGTTGTTTTGTGAGCATGGTTGCTGATATGAGCTGGGGGTAGGCTGAGCCTGGTTGATGCTGACATGGCCCAGGTGTGCTCTGCTAGTATGTTTTCCTGCTGGGTGCGGCTGCTCAGTTTTGGCAGGGTTTATGGTGATCTGCTGTGATTCTGCTCTAGGAATACCTTTGGGGGTGGGTGAGGGTAGCAATGTGGATCAAGGTGCTTCATGCTGCTGTGACTGCTACTATGTTAAGGTGGTATGATCTTTGCTGTGTGTATCCAGATCTGGCAGGGCTTATGGTGTGGACTTTGTACTACTGCTGAATGGACTCACAGGCTTATGCAGTTTGATTTGGATTTGGATAAGGATCCAGTATGTTAAGGTAAGCTACTGGTCTAATGGCTTACTGATGGAGTCTCAATGATTGTTGTTTGTGGTTGAATGGACTCACAGGCTTATTAGCTTTGTGCTATGGACTCATAGGCTTATCTGTTTGTCTGTTGTTTTGTGGTTGACTCTGTCTTGTGCTATGGGCTGCCATGGACTCATATACCTGGGTGTGGTTGAATCTGTTGGATTGATGTCCTTGGTATGGGTGGCTGTCTTTGGTCTGGGGTTGAATCTGTTTGAATGGGGTTCTGTCTTATGCTCCAGCAAAGTAGTGTTTCTTTTGTTGCTCTATTGCTTTTGTTTTGTTTGTTTCGCTCCGCTTGTTGGTTTCTCACCAACTTGGAGCTTCGAGTGTGTGCTAGCAGATGATTTGGTGTGCATCTAAGTACAAACTTAGTTGGGATCTAAATGTTTCACTGTGATGCTTTTTGCACCCTCTTTCTTTATTGATGTAAGTTATCATACTTGTTATATTTTCCATCAATAAAGCTTTTCTTTTGCCAATCAAAAAAAAAAAAAAAAGTTAGGCCAATTATTTACCCAAAGGCAGATGAAGGAAGATTATAGTATTCTACCAAGGGATCAATCTCTTCTTGTCGTCAATCTTGAATCAGTGAAGTTATTTGCTTATAGATTGTACTCAACTTGTAAACTAGCAAGTTTTACAAGCTTCCATTGATAGGATATAAAACTGACTTCACCACTTGGCTTTGATATTTGGCTGCCTAATTACCAAAATTAATCTATATTGGCATTAGTTACTTTCATAAGATATAGATATCAAGACATGCTCCTTAATTTATTTATTTATTTATTCTTTTAATGACGGAGAACCCCGAACTAGTCCACCGTATCATCTATTACAAGGTCTTATGAATAAATTTCTGATAATTACAAGTGCTTTACACCTTGTGAGAGTCAAGCATGAGACCTCCAGGAATTACCCCATGGTGGAGCTCCCATGTTCTTAACCACCAAGCATCATGCTCCTTATTGTTAAACCCTCAAAATATAACTTTTTATTGCTTTTAAATAATTGCTGACTTTCTTCTAATCAGAGACATCGTAATTGATCATCCATAAAATTATTGCACACGGATGGTGACTGTATTGGGACAACTGGTACTTTGTTAATATTGATGGATTACCGTAATGGTGGTAGACTGAACATGAATAGTGGCAAAAAGTAGTTAGATTAACTTAGTTGAGCTAGTTTTCATGTGGGAGGTGGGAGCACTAGGAATTTTTTTGGCTATAATGCTTACTACATTTGCTGTGATATTTAGTGTACAGATCGAGCTACTTTGTTTTTGGGTGAATGAAACATTGAAATAGTGTATAGGTTATTCACTGTATGGGTGGAATATGGAATTAATTGTTTTGTTCGATTGAGCTACATGCAACAGGTATGTGGAGTTTCCTACTTTCTTTGATTGAGCTACTTTGAGCAGGTTTTATTGTCTTTTTATTTTATATGAAGGAAATAAAATAAGGTGATTCTACTTACACCACTCTTTTACCTCCTTACACCCTCCATATGAGATTGTTTTTGGGTGATTCTACTTACACCACTCTTTTACCTCCTTACACCCTCCATCTTATTACACCACTTAAAAAAAAGTTGAATTCTCATTACACCTAATATATTACCAAAACAAACCCTATGATAAAAAAAAGTCTTCAAAACCCATCTCTTTACACCTATACTTTTGTGCTGGGCCTGTTCGGTAATACAATGCTAAACAATTTGAATTACTCTAGTTCCATGTTACCAGATAAAATTTTGTTTCCCAGCATTATGTTACCGTTCAATTGGATAATTTCAGTTCACTTCCCAAGAAAACCAGTAGAGTCCACATTGAAGTGCCTATTCGGTCACACAATGTGAAACAATTTACAAAACTTCAGTGCTATAACGCCAGAATAAATTGTTTTGTCTAACCTTTTGTTGCTATACATTTACAGAGTCACTTCCTCCCAAATAATGTGGTAATAATTTGTGCTGGGTCTGTTCAATAATAAAATGCTAGTGAATTTTAATTACTCCAGTGTCTTGTTACCAGACAAACTATTTTTTCCTAGCATTAAGTTGCCATACAATTGGATAATTTCAATTTGCTTTACAACAAAGTTAGTGGAGCCCACTGTGAAGTGTCTGTTCAGTCACACAATAGCAGACAAATTACATATGTCCGGTATTATGTTGTTGAAAAAAATAAATTTGTCTAGCGTTTTGTTGCTATACATTTACAGAGCCACTTTGTTCCAAATGATAATTTGGACCTGTTCGGTAATACAATGTTAACGAATTTGAATTAATCCATTTCGATAAAAAAAAATCCATAAATCAGACATGCATCTATAAAATCAAACATAAAAAGTTTTTATAAAATATTTCATAACAAAATCAAGTGTACGAATATCTATAAAAGCATCCATAAAATCTGTCATTGTTTGCATCCATCAATCAAACATGTTATCACAATTCTTCTATATCGATTGTTTCGATAGTTATTATGTTAGGGCTAATAAGAGTACAGAATTGCTTAATATGGATAGTATATGCTTTCTTCCATCCACTAGCACACGGGTGATGAAAACAAATCCAATTATTTGCTATAGGAGGTACTAGATGACCAGGTTGCAAATAAACCTATAACAAAGAAATCCATAAATATAATTACAAAATAAGACATAGTAATGATGTAAGTAGGCTCGGTAGTTACTAGCATGAAATGGTTTCCATTTACAAATCCTATGTAGATATCTCTTCGATCAAGTGTTGCAATCGGTACTGATCTAAGTGGTAAAAAGGTCAAGCATTGTTGCATGGATAAATGGTAAAGAACGACTCAGTAGTATGATGCTATCAAATGGCCCATGTCAGGCATAGTCATCCAATGATTAAATCTAGGGCTAGGTTTGAAGTAGGATAAGATAGAGTTAAGTTCATCGACCCTTTCTTGTGAACCAAATAGTTGCACGTAGTGCACTACATTCGAATGCAACTCAGTCAACAAGTTGCGCCTAACTTGTTGCCAATCATCTTCACCTAAACCAATCAATCCAGCTATTGCCCTGAAACCACAATTGTCATCTGCTTGTACATCTTTAATGTGACAGATATATGGTCTTAATTTCTCCGGAAATTGTTTGAAATAAGATATACGATTTGTTGACTGCGTCATACAAACCTACATCACAAATATACAAATTGATATATGAAATAATTAAAATGAGGCTGAAAAACTATTAAAATACATTTTGTACATAGTTACAAGTTTTATGTAATTACATACATTATCTTTTTTTTGTCTTCTTCTGTTGCACTTGCTTACGAACTGGCCTGTAATGAACCTCGTCTATAATGAATTCATGACTGGAGTCTACTAATAATGCAGTGCTTGCGTTGTTGCAATAAGTATAAGTATAATCCTTCCAAGCAAAAAAAAAAAAAAAATTATACTGAAAATACATGGCAATGAGTAACCGAACAAATTTAAAAAATTCGGCTTTATATTACCGGAAATGTATCTTTTATTTGGCAATTTGATACCAGACTTATATTTTTTGTTCAGCATTGTGATGCCGGATTATGTTATTTTGTTCGATTTCGAAACACTGAACAAAAGTCGCAGACCAGTCCAGAAAATCGAAACAAAAACCTACCAAACTAATAAAAAAAACTCACCATTTCACTTTTATGATAAATTTTCACCATTGTTTCTTCATCCATTACTTTTTTTAATGATCAAAACATTATAATTATCACATTTTCAAAAGAGATGTGTAAGAGAAAAGAAAAGTTGAGAAAGGAAAAAGAAAAGTAGGGATTAAAGATCAAGGGGTGTAAGGAGATAATCAAATATATTTAATTTTAGTGTTTTGTCCTTTTAAGTAATTTCACATATGGATAAAATTGGAAGAAAAAAAACAATCTCATATGGAGGGTGTAAGAAGGTAAAAGAGTGGTGTAAGTAGAATCACCCTTGTTTTTTTCTTCCAAATTCATCCATGTGTGAAATTACTTAAAATGACAAAACACTAAAATTAAATATATTTGATTATCTCCTTACACCCCTTGATCTTCGATTTCTAGTTTTTCTTTCTCAACTTTTCTTTTCTTTTACACATCTCTTTTAAAAAAGTGATAATCATAGTGTTTTGATCATCAAAAAAGCAATGGATGAAGAAACGGTGGTGAAAAACCATCAAAAAAGTGAAATTGTGAGTTTTTTTATTAATTTGGTAGGTTTTTGTTTCGATTTTCTGGGTTGGTCTGTGACTTTTGTTCGGTGTTTCGAAATTGAACAAAATAACATAGTCTGGCATCACAATACCAAACAAAAAATATAAGTCTAGTATCAAATTGCCGAATAAAAGATACATTTTCGGTAAATTATAGAACAAAAAATATAAGTCTGGTATCAAATTGCCGAACAAAAAATATAAGTCTGGTATCAAATTACCGAACAAGCCCAAATTATCATTTGAAACAAAGTGGCTCCGTAAATGTATAGCAACAGAACGCTAGACAAATCTATTTTTTCCAGCAACATAACATTGGAGTAATTAAAATTCACTAATATTTTATTATCGAACAGGCCCAGAGTAGTTTATATTCTGAAATGAGCTGTTTGGGCCATTTTCAAAAACAAAACAGAAATTAAATCTATAAAAACGGGCTGTTTAAATGAAAATGGGCCAAAAAAATAATAATTTAGACAGGACCGAAACAAAAGGCCGAACACGTACTACCCGAACCTGACTGTTGAATTGAAAATCATCAATCAATAGTTTCGACATGCGAAGCAGTTGGTTTTTTCTGCAACCCAGCTACATTCGGTTCAGCAGTGGGCAGACCTCCAATCTGATCGGCAGCTGTTGGTTTTGTCATCAACCCAAGTACATTCGGTTCAGCAGTGGGTAGATCTCCAACCTAACCCAAACTGACCGCCTACAAAAGATAATAGTAGCATTTTTTTTATTTTTCTTTTTGGTCCAGAAAAAAAGGAGGAACAGGTGAAGGCAAGTTGCATTTGCAGTGATAAAACTCAAATTTAGATTTCACGCTTTGTAAGAGAGCATCTTAATCACTTGATCAATTTCTTGGTCTTAGATAAGAGTTAACATTCTCTAATTGCTACTTTTATGTTTACTAATAAGATTGTGTGTTTCATTAAACCAAAGTTTGATTGGAAAAAGACATCCAATTTGCTATTCCAAAGTTCAAAGATCATACTTGAAGAAAAAAGGGTCCATATTTCACTTTTGGAGTTAGTCCGCCCTTTGAAAACACCCCTAAGTATAGCCAAATCAAATATGATAATAATTCAGATTCCATTTTTGCAGTTAGTCCGCCCTTTGGTGACATTCCTAAATACAGCCAAATCAAATATGATAATAGCATTAGAAACCGTACAGTCAAAAACCATATTGTACATGATGCTTTGTTATTGCAAAGGAACTCTGGGAGAAAGTTGGTCAATCCATCAAATAAAACCAAACCAAACCAAACCAAACCAAGCCTTAAGTCCATCAAATGAGGTCGGCTACCATTGGTCTTGAATACTTCTTTCTCCTAAATACCCACTCTCGAAAGTTTCCATTGAGCAGGTCAGCCACCTACAAGGTCAGTTATCATAACCATGGAAGACAATTAGTTAGAAGAAAGCAGCTGCAATCCTCTTCTCAGCCATAGCTGGTAAGCCGTCATATAGAAGGAATCATAACTTCTGGGTGGTGTATGCCATCTAAAGTGTCTCCTAACCAAGCACAAGTTGTGGTACATGGTCAGGTACATTTGTCTGGATACCGACAACAATATTTTCTTCAAGAAAGCAACGTCCTCTTCGCTGATGATAATCGAGAACTTACTCCAGTCCAATACATTAGCAAATGGAAGGTCATAATAATTGGAAATTATAATGGGAATGCAACCATAATGTATAGCATCACTGACCCTTGCAGTGTTCACCTCATAACCTTTCACATGCAGGCAGTATTTGCTCCTTCGAAATCCTTCTTCATAAGGGAATGATAGATTTCCAGAGAAAATGTCCATTAAGGTATCATTTCCCCACGAAGCTAGTATTTTTTCTCGAATGCGAGAATTTTGCTTGCGTCCAGCAAAGAAAACAAGTTTATTCCTACAGTAGGATGGGGAAGAAATGGATTAAGGAGTTTTGAACTATTCAACCTTGTGTAAAATAAACTATTTGCAATGAGTGAGTAGAATAAATTACGTTTGCTTATATAATCTATATGTATACCAGTTCCATATACACATATATTGGTTGCTAAAATGAAAGAAACAGCAGAGGAGTGTTATTTGTAATCCATAGATCTGGCCCATCAAATCCACTGGCCAATTTCCGTCGATTTCAAATCTCTGCGACAAATGGTAATGCAAACAAGTGCGATTTATAGTAATCTTCAGCAGAAATCACTTTTCTTAGACCTTTTTTTCAGTTTGACTTATATATTTTCTAATTGCTGATTAATACTTGATCAAGATGCATCTTTGATTTACATATGGTCTTTATTCAAATGATGCTTGTTAATTGAAATCCGTAGATCTAGGTCATCAAATGCACGGGCCAGTTTCCATAGATCTCAAATCTACGTGACAAATGGCAATGCAAAGAAGTGCCATTAATGGTAATCTCCAGCAGATATCACTTTTCTTAGACATTTTTTTTTTTTTTTTTTCATTTATATGTGTTCTAATTGCCGATTCATACTTGATCAAGATGCATCTTTAATTTACATATGGTCTTTATGCAAATGTGATGGCAAAAAATGCCCCTTGAGATGGCATTAAAACTATACTTGATTCCTTCTGCTAAGTACTCAAATTTGGATTACAAGACAGCAAAAAACAAAAACAATAAAATTAAGAAGAAGAAGAATCAGATGCAGAGTATACTAGGAAGGTAAAGAAATGCACCAAAAGGAAACTCAGGGAAAATAGGTGAAGATAGTAACTCATTTCATTGTTGAAAAAATAATGACAAATTATACTGGTAGTTCTTATATTTTACCCGTTTATATCATTTTGTTTCTTACACTTCCAGTTGGCTTAATTTTAATATTTAATTTTAGATTTTATCTCAATTTGGTCTAATTAATAACATCGTTAGTGTTTTTTTAAGAAAATTATCACTAAATTAGCTAAGATTAACTAACTGAGTTGAATAAGTTTATAATTTTATCCAACAGGACGCTTATGTGCATATTTTTCACACAAAAAAATGTCAAGAGTTGTAAATCGATTAGACCAAATTAAGATAAAATTATTAATTCAAAATCAAAATCGAGTATAGGGGCTAAAATGGCATAAGGATAAAATACAGAGACTAGTATCATAATTTGTCCAAAAATCTAAGAATCGAATGGACGCCATGAGGAAATGAAAAGGGACATACCTGGCATGTGGAGGATTTAAGAGTTGGTGAGGAGGGCGAGGCCAAACCTGTGGCAGCCCAACATCTTTGTGGGAAATAAAAAGCCTTTGGAAGTAGCTGGAGGAGCAAGTGATCTGAATGGCACTGTTATGCAAATCATGATGCTTGGAAGCCGCCTCTCGACCAATGGAATGACAGCAGGCATAGAAGTGGTCGGCACCTCCAGATGCATTCCAGAATTTGAATTCTGAGCTGATCCTGTTGGTGTATTGGGCCACAAAATCCGAAATGGATTTCGCGGAATGCAGGCGAGGGTCATTGCGCATGGCGTTGATGGAGAAGGGCATGAAGAAGAAATGGGCTTCCTCCGCACGGGAAGTAACAATGGAACTCCCAAGAAGAGCGGTCTTGAACGCATGCTCACTGAAGTAATTCCCTAGTTTCGGATCCTTGGGATTTGGGTGTGGAAGGAAAACGCGAGCAAAGGACTGGTTATTAATGAAGACATCGGGATATACATATATCCTTAAGTTGTGCAGCATTTCCTGGTAATCGGCTTTAAAAAGTCTCCAATTGTGATAAGGGCCTGAAAGATTATTATTCCTTTGCCAATTATTGTCCTTGGCATCACTTTCTAATTGCCTGGCCACTGGTACTGGTGCCGGTGCCCTGGTGGTGGCCCTCTTTGTTTGTGGTGCTGCGCCTAAATCTTTAATGTTTGATGATCGGCTGCTGGTGCTTTCTTCTAATTCTAGCTCGAGCCTTGTTAGGTTTCTGTGCTGCTGCTGCTGCGGTTCAACCCTGGATGTAATTTCAAACACCACCGTCACTACCATCAGCACACACAATAGCAGCAGCGGTACCAGTAACTGCGGGGAAGGACGACTAGGGCCGCCTTGCTGTGGCCTGCTTCCTCTTCTCACTAAATAGCGTAGCACCATTCTGTCCGTCGGGCGGACAAACTTGGGTGTGTGTGTGTGTGTGTGTGTGTGTCTCGGGGACTCAAATGCACTTGCTTGCAGATTGCAAGTCCTTGTCGATCTATTTAATAGCAACACAGGCACGCTAAAAGGGGCAGGGCGGACGGACAAACCTGTGCGTAGGGAATTGGATATTTTGTTTTTTGTGTTTTGGTTTAGCGTCATCATAACTAAAATATACATATGGAGCCGTTAATAATCATACTAAGGTCAAGTTTGGGAAGATTAAATAAGTGTACTTTTTATCTTTTTGGATTAAAAAATTGAGGTTAAAAATATAGATGTTTGGGTTAATTTTTTAACTTTTTATGGAAAAATGTGTAATAAAAAATTGTAAAAATTGATTTGTAGAGGAAAATTTGAATTGGGAGTTGTGCAGCCGTAATTGTTGACTTTTGGTGAATAGTATTAACTTTTTAACTTTTTGAGTAACTTTTTGACTTTTTGGCTTTTTTGGGAGTACCCAAACTTGGCATCTACTAAATAATATAAAAAGTCAAAAAGTCACTATCCTATTTAAGTCACATTATCTTATTTAAATCACATCACCTCTCTAACACATCACATCAAACCCAACCCAAACCCAACCCATATAAGTCAATAAGTCAAAAAGTGCACTTTTTTAGAACATCCCAAACCAACCCTTTCTCATTTGGAGGGATGTTATTTTAATTAAAAAGTTATTAAAATAAATTTTAAAATAAAAATTTTTTTTTTTTCATTCATTCTACTTTTTACACGTTTTTATGTAAAAAAAAATTTTAATTTTTTTATCTTATATTTTAGTCAAAAAATCAAGAAATCATAAGGCATTGTTTGGAAAAGGCTAAAGTGGCTATTTTAGCCACAAAAGACAAAATATGTTATTTTAGCCGCAAAAAATAAAACATCACATCCAATCCATAATCATTACACTCTTCTTTCACAAAAAAAAGTCAAAAAAGTTAAAAAATTAAAAAACTCTTCCCAAATCAAACTTTTTAGCCCAGGCTGAAAAAACCAACCCATTTTCCAAACGGGGGCTTACTTTGAATCCTCTATTGCTTTGGATCCCTGTGCCCTGAATTGTTCCTTACCTTTTTATCCTTTAGACCCCCAATGTTGCAACCTTATTTCAGTTGCCCCTACCCTCACTTCCAATAACCCCCCTCGGCCCTCCTCCCCTCTAGCGGCCTTCTTGTATCCCTTCTTCCACTTTAGTGACCTTTTCAAATGTCCATTTCCACTGCAATTCTTCTTCTTCTTCTTCTTCTTCTTCTTTTGTTGTTGTTGTTGTTACGAACCCAAAATTAAGATTGGGTTCACGTCAAAAATGATGGAGAAAATAATAAATAAATAAATAAAAGCCAAAGGATTGTACCTTGCTGCGACAAATAACGCACAGGGTGAGGGGGTGTCATGGATGGGCTGGAAAGTAGGCAAGGGAGGTTGGGGAGATAATATGTTAAGGATGAGTTGAAAAGGAACTGCGAGCACAGAAAAGGTTACTAGATAAGAGAATAGTGGGAAGGGGATGTGGCTGAAGTGGGTAAGGTTAGGATTAAGGTTGGGAGGTTGAGAACGGGGATGGGGATAAAATATATATATATATATATAGATATTAAGATAAAAAATTATAAAAATGATAGACGATTGAAAGTAATTAAGTGTGGGCTATTAGTAGTTTCCTATTTATACTATTATATAAGCAAATACATTATGGCCTGTTTGAGACTAAAAATATCAATTTTTCTGGATATTATAGTTTTCAAAATACACATGTCATTCTACAATTGGTCTAAAATTTAATTTAACTAAATTAAATTAATTTCTAAATTCTCTTAATCAATTCCAATAATATATATATAGTTGTGGAATGACAATAACTAGGCTTCGTTTAGCAATATCACTTTTTAGCTTAAAAGTTAAAAAGTCACTAAAAAATCAAAAAGTCAATAACCTATACTAAAAAGTCAAAGATTTCATTTTCTCTCCACTTTTTTGCACATCTTTTCATAAAAAATCAAAAACCCATCTCAAACATACTAATTTTTTTAACCTGATATTTTAACTAAAAAAATCAAAAAATTATTAAAATAATTTATTCTCAAATGAGGCCTTAATTCCATAATAGTATCAATAGTCATGGAAATGATATTTGTTCCAACCAAAGACTTTTATAATATAATAATATAGATACAAATTCTATAATATAATTAAATAATCTAATAGTATATATATTTGTTGGGAAAGACTATGGTACATACCTTTCAAAAGATGTGTACCGTATACACTTTAAAACTAAAAAAGAAAAAGAAAAAAAGACATAATGTCATATTTTTGTGTCATAATTATAAAAAAAAATAAAAATAAAATCATAACCAAACAATACACAAAACATAACCAAAGATCTTATGAGTCATAACTAAAATAAGGTTATAACTTAAAAAAAAAAAAATTTAATCATGACTAAAAAAAAAAAAATGACATAACGTAGGATATACATATGGTAAGGGGTATATATATAGATATATATGCATAGGCAATATTGTCCAAAAATAAATAAATAAATTTTACTCTATCATTTCTCAATTATACGCCTCCTCCTTATGAAATAAAATAAATTGAGTTGTCATTTTCACTAAATAAGAGTTCAATAGAGAGGTTTTGACTAAATTTTCCAATATTTATATCATTTTTTTAATAATGTTAAACTTTTATGATTGATTAATTTATACAATTGTATTTTATGATTGATTTTTTTTTTTACACTTTTCCACACAATTATGTCCTCAATTTTTATTCTTTTTTAATGATATCACCTTTTTTTTTTTTTTTTTTCCCTCACAATTATCAACTACTAGAAGGGTGCACACATTCTATGTGTAATTTTTTAATTTTAGATTGATAATAACTTACACCCCCTCTTTTGATATATTTTATTTTATTTTTTATTTGGTTACTTCACTGTCACGGCCCAATTCTAGAGGCTTAGAGCTGAAATTACAACTTACTAATTAATTCTAATCTTAACAAATTAAATGGCACAGACAGAGGTAGAATGGAAGTAAGAAAATTGTTAGAAATTGGCGCCCATGTGGCATGACCATTTAACATCTTGAATCTGATCCAAATGGGTTTTTGAATTTGAATTCAAACCTATTTGGATAACTGCTCTGGATATATATCTATCATATCCTGATATGGATAGATAGATAGATAGATATTGGTTATATATATCAGATTATATGGTTAATCTAATATATTGAATGATACATATATCAGATACGTTATGGGATTTTTACCCATAACCTTTTTTCAGACTCTCCTCTCTCTCTGACTCTCTCCCAAAAAACAACGATCAAGTCTTTTGCATTGTGATTTGTGTGGGTGATATTCACCACTGTAATATCACCCCACTGCTGGGTTGATTGACCAGATTCAGGAAGCACTGATTTACCCACGAGATCCATCAGAGTTCAGAATATTTCAGAAAGGTATGACCTTAAATGTTTTTATTCCGCTGCGTCATACTTTGTTTACAAAAATAATTAAACAAAAAATTTACTTTGTTAATGATCAAAAATATATCCATGGGGCTTTTATTATTTTATTATCCGGTGACAAAATTTTAGGAAAAAAAAAAAGAGAAACAAAATGTAATAGTCGGCATCAAATTATGTGCGGGTCCTACTATATGAGATTACAGTTCTTCTTTACATCTCATCACTTGCAAGGGGTAACAGTTATAAACACATAACAGAGTGAGAAATATTTTGCCAAAAATATAGGAAACACAAAATAATCATGGATAATTATTTGAGATAAAACATTAACATAACTTAATTTGAATAAACAAATTATTTAAGTAGTAAAAACTGAAATACAGAAACTATGTAAATAAAATAACCATAACCACGGTACCGAACATAATAGAACAGATGTCACTAGAGTGACAACCAAAACAGAGGTCAATGGATCCATGATAAACAGAAGGTCCCAAGGTGACCAATCAGAAGCAAATGATTTATTTAAATCCCCTAAGGCATGAGACTCTCGTGGTGGTATTTACAAAAAATAATTATTTACAAAATCATTGTCAAATAATTATTAAAATTTAAACAAACATATCAATGGATTTCAGTTTAAGCAAATAGAGTTTAGAAAATAATTAACGTAATCGAAATATTAATATAATTTATAAAACACAAATTACGTAAAATAAATTATGATAACTCAAAATATACGTAAAATATATTATAATATCTTAAAATATAATATAACTCACCTTCATATTGACCCTTATTATTTTTTTTTTATTTTTGCTACTTTCTCATTGTTATTCCTTTGCTCCCCTTTTTCCCTTCTATTTCCTTTTCCTTTTGTCCTATTAACTTTACAGCGCCACTCATTCCTCTATATGTATACGCAACGTGGGGGTGCATTAATGGTCCAAATTTATTGAATCATCCTCCCTAATCCGAGACAGCCCAGACGGTTGAGGTTTTATTAGTCCAGCAAATACACACATTTATTCTTCCTAGATTTGTTATTATTATTATTAGATTTGTTATTGTTATATTTATTTATTTATTTCTTCTTATGATTATTATTATTATTTTGCTTAACTTTGGTATATTTTTATTTTGGCCCAATTCTTAAAATAAATTATTCCCAATTAAATTTCACTTCATCTCATACAACCATAATATTTACTATTTTATTTTATTCTAGTTATACATGGTATTTAATTAAACAATTATGGTGTCACATTCACTATTTCCAATTTTCTCAAAAATTGTAATTTTTTTCACCTTATGAATTAATTTTTTGTATGATTTTTATTTAATATTTGATCGATTATAAATTACACTCCTCTTTTGGTAACATTTTTATATTTGATTATATAAATTTTTTTTTTCTTTATCATGCTGTTAATTTAGCCTACAAATAAAAGCATTGCAATACTTTTACCTTAAGAGTAGAAGTGCATCAAATTAACACATCTCCCTTGACGAACATTTTTTCTGTTGTAGAACTCAAGTCAATCTATAAATTTGATTATTAAACCATACTATGTGCTCTTTTTTCCTTCCCTCTTAAACTCTATCTCTATCTCTATCTCTTAACCCAATGCAGTAATAGATTAGGATATGTGTCTACAACTCCTTCTCATCTTCTAATATTTTTTTTATAATGTCTATATAAATTTGTATGTATAGATATCAGCATATTGGTGTATATGTTTGAATTGAGAAAGAGAAAGAACGTTACGAAGATGAGGAAGAGAGGAAGGGACGAAGTTGAGTAATTTTAGGATGTGATTTTGTAACTATTTATTCCCATTAGTGAGTAACTGACATTAAGTAAATTTTGAGTTTTTTTTTTTTTTTAAATTATGTAATTGACTCATAATAAAAGTTTGAAGAAATCAATATAGAACTCACATAATATAATAGTATAGATTATTATGAGTATTGTTTTAAGCCTTCTAAACTTAATATTCTATATTTGTTTTTACTAAACTAGTTTTTTAATTTGTAAAGAATGGATTAAATCCATATCATGATGGAATGAGAACAAAGTCAACGCAAAGGCTAAACGTAATATAGTAATATAGATTATTAAGAGTATTGTTTTAAGTCTTCTAAACTTAATATTCTATATTTTTTTTTACTAAACTAATTTTTTAATTTGTAAAGAATGGATTAAATCCATATCATGATGGAATGATAACAAAGTCAACGCAAAGGCTAAACGTAATATAGTAATATAGATTATTAAGAGTATTGTTTTGAGTCTTCTAAACTTAATATTCTATATTTGTTTTTACTAAATTAGTTTTTTAATTTGCAAAGAATGGATTAAATCCATATCATGATGGGATGAGAACAAAGTCAACGCAAAGGCTAAACGTAATATAATAATATAGATTATTATGAGTATTACTTAATATTCTATATTTGTTTTGGGGAGTGGTTATGTTAGTCAAAAAGTCAAAAAGTTATTAAAAGTTATCACGTCACCTCTCTACTTTTTTATATATTTTTTCATAAAAAATCAAAAAATAATTAAAATAGTCTATTCCCAAACGAGGCCTAAATTAGTTTTTTAATTTGCAAAGAATGGATTAAATCCATATCATGATGGACGGAGAACAAAGTTAACGCAAAGGCTAAATTCTTTTGTAGGCTAACTTGGCGAGGCAGAATTAAGGTCTCGTTTGGGAACAGGTTAATTTAGTAATTTTTTAATTATTTAATTAAAATATGAGTTAAAAAAAATTAATATGTTTGGGATGATTTTTTAACTTTTTACGAAATAATATTTAAAAAGTAGAGAGAAAAGAAAAATTTTGACTTTTTAGTATGAGTTGTTGGTTTTTTAGCTTTTTTAGCAACTTTTAGACTTTTTGACTAGACCGGTCGCTTTCCAAACGAGACCTAAGACATCAATGTTTTTACAAAAAGAATAGAAGTTCTTAATGTGAACGTCATTACATTGCGTCTGTTTTGCGAAGCTGAGCTAGAATCTACGAATCATATTCTTCTAAAGGTATGGTTGATAATTGTATAATCAAAGCATAGTACTTAATAATTATTTAAAATTATTTTTTAATCAACTAATAAAATTGAAATAACTCAATTTATTTAAATTATGATTCAATTATCAATTTATTATCTATGATTTAAGAGAAATTTTTAGGTGCAGGGGTACCATACTAACACCCATCCATATATGGTACTCATAGCCAATCACACCTTAACAACACATCTTCTCAAAAAAAATTTGCCACATAAAACAAATATTAATAAAATATTAAAGTAACGGAATAAAACTCTGTTAACTGTTTTTCTGTTCATTGATCTTTTCTCTCTCTTCATTAATCATGAGCATATTTTGTCTCACTCTACTTTTAAAAATTTTATTTTTTTATTCTTTTTGGTGTGACTCTCACTCTACCCAAAAAAAAACCACCATTCAATATTTCACCTGTATATAAAAATGAAGTCTAATAATCTTTTATGGGTTTTTTATTGATAAATCTCATTTAGAGGTGTTTTAACCCAATAAGTCCACCAAGAAAAATTATAACCTCATTAGTCCCATGTATTTATACTTTTATTCCATGAGGTCCTTTTTTCCTAATTTATATTATTTGTTGTACTATTATACCCTTCTCAGTAACTCCGACGACTTCTCCGATCCCGCATTCTTCTTCTTCTGCTTCGATTCGGCTCCGCCTTCGGATCTCTGATTCTGATTCTCATTCTGATGCTTCGGCTTCTCCGGAGGCGGTTTGGTGGTTGCTCCGCCGTCGTGACGGAAGCTCGACCCGTGATGATGGAACTACCTCACTATCCATCATTGTCTCCACTAAATTCCCCGTGGTCTGAGTCCGCAAAAATCTGCCTCTGCAGTTGCAGATCAGACCCCTTTCTATTGTAAGCCATTTCTTCTTCAAATCCATTTTCCTTTAACAATAACTTAAATTTCACTTCCTCTAATAAAGCAGTGGCTTTTACATCGAAACAGAACTCGATTCAAATTGTGTATTGGCAAAGAGAAAGGCATCGAAATACAAGAGACCAGAGATGAGTTGCATGTATGCAGTGAGAGAGATGACTTCAGAGTCTAGAGAGAGAGATAATATAAGCATTGGATTCCAACAGCTCTAAAGTATGTGCACGCGTGTCATCAGATGTCATTGTAACAAAAGGAATCTGTCTTTGACCTCCACCTTGCACTAGTTTACAGCTAGCTTCTTGTAAAGCTTCCACCACCGAAAACATCATCATATATAATCTACCCTCTCTTTGTTTTCTTTATATAAAAAAATACTTTTCATTCCATGCTTGAACCCCACGTCATTTTTTTTTATTTTTTTATTTTTTGTACAGGTCATCACAATTGAAATGACAAATAGCAACTGAAATAACATATTGAAGATGTTAATATTAAACAGAAGATGTGAGCACAATATTAACATTACAAAGGAGCAGTGATCTTTATATGAAGACGATTCAAGTTAGTTTGAAAGTAAATGGTCAAACAAGCTCCAACCATGCAGGAAGAATCAAGTACAATGACCATGTAAAGAACCTCACCAGTGCATGAGACTGAAAATTGATAAATTGGTAGAGTTTAAAAAATTACCTTAGAACCTTCCATCATCAGAACCCAGTAATGTGAACATTCACATCATTATACACTGATATGAATGTTCACATCAGTGTGTACTAATGTAAATTTATCCAGTAATAAACAGTAACGTGAATGTTCACATTATCTATGTTTGCAAAATCAATTCTGAAAACAACAACAGTTATAAGGCAATGTAAATGTTTACATAGGTGATCACATTATGTTATAATTGGCTGAAAAACAAAGGGTGGAACCAACAGCACCAAACAACATCCAACAACACCAACAAGTCTGACATTGATGTCACAATGTGAATGTTTACATCATATTCCATCACATTGTTGAGTGAAGATTGGTGGTTCTATGGACATCAACAATCAACAATATCAAAAGTGACAGTAATGTGAACATTCACATCATTATACACCGATGTGAATGTTCACATCAGTGTCTACTAATGTAAGTTTATCCAGTAATGAACAGTAATGTGAATGTTCACATCATCTATGTTTGCAAAATCAATTAAAAAATAACAGCGGTTATAGGGCAATGTAAATGTTTACATAGGTGATCACATTATGTTATAATTGGCAGAAAAACAAAGGGTGGAACCAACAGCACCAAACAACACCCAACAACACCAATAAGTCTGACATTGATGTCACAATGTGAATGTTTACATCATATTCCATCACATTGTTGAGTGAAGATTGTGGGTTCTATGGACATCAACAATCAACAATATCAAAAGTAGCGATAATGTGAACATTCACATCATTATACCGATGTGAATGTTCACATCAGTGTCTACTAATGTAAGTTTATCCAGTAATGAATAGTAATGTGAATATTCACATCATCTATGTTTGCGAAATCTATTTCGAAAACAATAACAGTTATAGGGCAATGTAAATGTTTACATTGGTGATCACATTATGTTATAGTTGACTGAAAAACAAAAGGTGGAACCAACAGCACTAAACAACACCCAACAACACAATCAAGTCTGAAATTGATGTCACAATATGAATGTTTACATCATATTCCATCACATTGTTGAGTGAAGATTAGAGGTTCTATGGACATCAGCAATCAACAATATCAACAGTGACAGTAATGTGAACATTCATATCATTATACACTGATGTGAATGTTCACATCAGTATCTACTAATGTAAGTTTATCCAGTAATGAACAGTAATGTGAATGTTTACATCATCTATGTTTGCAATAACAGATATAATATGAAGTTCACACATTGAATGAATAGGATCATATACTATGAAGCTCACTACTGTAGAAGTTCATATTGATGAAATGGGTATAGGAGATTCACATGTTTAAAACATACAACAACAACAACAACATCTGAAATAATTGGCTTGGCCCAACATTTTTTATTCCCATGTAAATGTTCACAGCTTTTGACAACACAACGTAATTGCCACTGTATTATTTTTGGGTGAACAAAACCATATACTTGGAGATTGGGATTGAGGGGTTCACATTAACAATTAAGGCATGAACAGTAAAAATATAAAGTTCCACACATTGTATGAATAGAAACAGGGGATATTGGAAGTTCACAATGGTGTAATTTGAACAAGAGATTTAGGGTTTACATACAAGATTGGTGAGATTACTTACTCTTTTTCCATATTGACAGTTGGGTTGTCACAAATGGTCATCAATGGTGATTTTGACAGAGATGGAACTTCAGGATGTTCACCAATGGTGATTTCCACGTTTCTGTAGACAGATGGCAGATGTATGACGAAGCCGACGATGAGATGTTGCGACGATGGAAGAATGAGATGCATATGGGTGTGAGATGATATAGAATATGATTTTGGGTTTTCGGAATGGTGGAGATATTGTGTGCGATTTTCTGCAAAAAAGAGAGGGGAAGAGGGACAGTTATTTGATTCAAAAAGAGAGGGGAAGAAGAGAAGGGTGTTTTGGTCTTCTAATATAAAATAGGACCTGATGGAATAGTAGAAAACACTATGGGGTTTATGGAATAGAATTCTTAGAGAATGGACTTATTAAAAAAGCTCCCATCTTTTATTGATAGAGCGATCCTATAAATTGAATTTTTTTTAAGAATGTCTAATAATCTAAAGCGTATTATTTCTAATAATCTAAAGCGTATTATTAAAAATCAAAATATATTATTTTGTTCAGTTTGGCCAACCAGTAACTCAAAATAAATATGATTAAGATAATTAGAATTCTTCAAATAATCTAAACATATTTGGTCTATTTAGTTTGGTTTTCAAAATTTATAATTTTAATATACTTTTAATCTTTTTTAGAACTAAAATAAAACTTGAAAATTTAATGTATATACTTTTTTTAAACTAGCATTGTATGAAATTCTCTAAATAATATTTTTATTATTATCATTATCATTTTTTATTCCAAAAAAAAGAAAATAAAATGAATAGTATATAATTGTCTTTTGTATTATGTTAAGTGTTTCAAAAGTGTTCAAATAAAATAATTACTAAAATCTATTACAACGAAGGTAAAGAAACAAAAATACTCAAGAAAGAAAAGATATTAGAAACACAGATTTCATTAAAATTCAAATTAAGCCATGGAAAATGTTACAAAAGCCAAATTAACCTTACGTCATCAAATAAACAATATAGAAGCATAAATTAAAACACAAACTAAAATTAGTATGTAAACAAACCAAAAGTTCATGAATGTTACAAACATCAAGCTTAAAAGAAACCAAAACTATATTGTTCTTCACAAAACAAAACACAAAGAATTTGTTCCAGTTGCATGCTTAAAGAGAGAAACCATAGTCTTCTTCAACATCTTCACTCAAGTTATATATATTGGGAGAACTTTGACTTCCTGTAACACTAACACCGTTTAGTGACCCCTGCAAGAATGTAAATAATATAATTAGATTAGTTATTATATTTGAAAATCCAATATATTGTAATGAGCTAAATATTAAAATATAATACCTGCTCAAATGTGACATGGAGAAGCTAGACTATAGCATAGTAGTAAAAGGCATATTCAAGTATCTAAGCATCTACATTTGCATTAAAGAAGTAATATACCTTAAATAATATAAACTAATTAAACAAAATGAAATTAAGTTGTTTCTTTACATTATGAATATACCTCCTGGCCAATTGGAACATTTGTTGTTGGCACAAAAAATCTTGAAGGTCCTAGAACATATGGCTGCATTGCGGTATCTAATAACAAATAAATAAACATGTGTGACTATCATTGTTTGTACAAAAAAATTAAAATTTATATCTCCAAAAACATAATTTTATTTACCTATCACAGCAATGTTGTGACAACCCTCACCTCTGATTAGCGTTAAATTGTGATTAAGCATGATAAGTAATTGATTAAGATGAAATCCTAAATTGTTGTGTGAGTGTGTTGATTAGAATGCATTTCTATCTGTTTGTTACTGAATGATCTGTTCATGTTTTAATTTCGAACTGCGAATTGAAAGCCTTATCGGCGACCGATTCAGAAATTGGTTAGTGGTATATGTTAATTATGATTTATAGAATTTTATGGTAGGTTTAATTAAAATTCGATTTGGGATGATTAAATTAGAATTATTAATGTTAAATTAATTGAGCCTAGTTATTTACAAGTGTGCCATTGAGTGGATTTATACAATTGTTTACACACCATGCTTCTTCATTTCATCTTCTTGACAAAAACGTGAGAAAGAGAGAGAGAGAGAGAGAGAGAGAGAGAGAGTTGGAAGAGAAATTGATTCAACAAGAGTTTGGCTTGAAAATTTAGAAGAAATTGAAGGAGAATTGCACACTTGAGCTACCATACTTGGAATTCAAGACTTAAGGTAGGAAACTCATTCTCTTAATTATGAATTTAAGTTGTTACATGCATGGTTCATGGGAAAATTGGAGATTTGAGTCAAGAATTAGCTTAAAGTGTGGATTTGAGAGTTCATTCATATATGCATGATCATATCATAGAGTTTTGAAGTTATTTTGCATGAAATTCTTCTATGCATGTCTAGATTATAGTTGTAATTTAAGAATTCATCATGTTTTTGGGAAGAATGACTCATTTGATCATGTGTTAGAAGCTTTGAATTCAAATAAACACATGCATGGCATAATTACATCATGTTCTTGAATTTTGGGTTGAATTTGTGTTCAATTAACATACTTTTGGGCTTTGATTTTATAAAATGATCTTCAAAACATGTTGTATTATGAGTTTCTAAGTGTTTTCTAGAAAATTGGCCCAAAAGGATGAGTTTTGGCATGTTTGATTCTTGGTTTGAGCTTTGGAAGCAAATCTGGAAAACCCAGATTTTGGCTTCCACGCTCGAGCGACTACCTTTGTGTTCAAAGCTCCGCTCAAGCGACGGAATGCTGGCTCGAGCGTAGATTGCAAGCTCTCAGGTTTTTGCGTGTGCAGACGCACACTCAAGCGACGAGACCTACGCTCGAGCGAGGAACTGTGTCTCACGCTCAAGCGAGCATCGAGCGAGCATCAAGCAGGGAATTTCAATAACCAGTACTTTTTGCATTTTTACAAACCACTCAAGCAAGGGAGTCTATGCTCGAGCGACCTCTCTGTTTTAGTAAGCTCGCTCGAGCGGAAAAAGCCACGCTTGAGCGAGACCCCTGTTTTCAACAAATTTTGAAAAGTGTTTTAAAGTACATTTTTGCATCCTCATTCCATCCTAGGCATTCCTAGGCCATGTTTAAGGCATCTTAATGAGGATAATGTTATAGAACCACACCAAGTCAAGTTAAGGGGCTAAGTTATTAATCCTAAGTGTGTAACTTAGTGTGTGTTCGTTCTGCAACTGTGTAGGGTTGGCACTCGAAGACGCTGATTAGCCTGTCTATAGCCCAGTAATCTGTGAGTAACAATGTTGTAAAGATATGTTCAATTATAATTATTTCCTAAATGATCGACTGTACTGCTTTCTGAAGTGACATTGTTTACTGAATGAATGTTTGTCCTATTTTATGAACTGTACTCACGGTATCCATAGCAACTTCTTTACTATTCTTTATTCTTTATTCGCTATTGTACTTATCTTTTATTCTTCTCTTATTAGAGATCTCTGTCAGTTCCAATGTTTGGAACTACTACTGTTTACTATTTGATGGCCATCAACTGATTGTTCAGTCTATTAAGATCTACTGCACTGTCTTGCTATTGGATGTATCACGTATGACTGCTATGATTTCTAATTGATTGATATGGCATGAAATATGAGTCACTGATTGAATAATTGATCTACTGATGCAAATGACTGTTTTAATTACTGAAAGGATATTCATTATTGACCTCTTTACGCGTTTGTTATTCACTGGGCTTTAGCTCACAGTTTATATATGTATGTAGGTGGCCAGGCATCGGACCGAAGCTAGAAGCGTCAAGTTAAGCTCACGTTTTGTCAAGCCAACCATTGTGCCTTACTTCGAGGTTCCGAGTCCGTTCAACCCAAAGCTATTTTGGGGTGTTTCAGATTCACCCTTTTGTTTCTGTTATGTAATGAATGTTTAAGACTTTTGACTGTACAGTTATGGTAAAGGAATTGGATCCCTAACCTGTATGTTATGTGTATTCGATATGTATATATGTTATGGTTATGAATGTGGACTAGTCCATGAAAGTCTTTTTCCATTCAGATTTTCACAGCTCATTGGACATCTTTTATTTACTATTTAGCTTTCGTCAGCCCCTTACTCTGTATTATTGTCATTACTGTTAAGCAAGCCTTTGGTAATCACAGATTACTGACCAGTTACGATTCTAAACCCATAGGGGTGGGCTTGGGTCGTGACATGTGTAGTGCTTGAGATTTACTTGTACCCATCTTTTCAACTTTTCTTTTTTTTTTTTCCTCTCCAAAACCCCTTTCATTCTACCATATGTTTGTCCTTTCTTTCTTAGTCAAGGAGTATCCTTAATCGAAACATCAGAAATTACTAAAGTTGCATGCTCATCATCTTCACATATATCTCCACCACTTACAGATGCATTATTTAAAAAAATTTCTCAAAGTACTATCCATTTTCCTATATGCAATCTCACTTGTGGCATCGGAATTGGAACATAAATTCATGAGAGCAACGGTTTGTGCATTAACCTATCAAGGAGCAATGTTTTTAGCTGAATTACCACTAGTATCTTCTGCTAATTTAGAATGCCTCCCCCTACACAACCCTGTTTTGCATCTTTTGTCCATTTCTCCAAAATATACTTTTCAGGAATTTTCTTCACATTATTCAAATTGAACATTCTCAAAGCATGACGACGTAACAATCCCAATAACTCAAACCATTTACAACTACATGAAACAATCAGATGAGTTGAAGTTCTGTGACAACCCTCACCTCTGATTAGTGCTAATCTGTGATTAAGTATGATAAGTAACTGTTTAAGCTGAAATTCTGAACTGATTGTATGAGTGTGTTGCATTAATTGCATTTCTATCTGTTTGTCATTAAATGATCTATTCATGTTTTAATTTCGAACTGCAAATTGAAGGCCATATCGGCGGCCGAATCAAAAATTGATTAGTGTTAATTAGGATTTATGTGATTTTATGGTAGATTTAATTGGAATTTGATTTGGAATGATTAAATTAGATTAAATAATGTTAAATTACATTAGTTCAAGTAAATTACATGTTTGCCATTAGTGGTTAATACTAGGCCATGTAATTGATTCATATGTTTGGCACTATCATTTCATCATCTCCTTCATTTCCTAGGCCAAAACCGAGAGAGAGAGAGAGGGAGAGTAGGAGAAAAAACTTGAGTTCATCAAAATTGGCTTGGAGAATTAGGAGAATTGAAGGGAATTTGCATATTTGAGCTTCCACATCTTGAATTCAAGGCATAAGATAGAGAATCCATCTTCTTAATTGTGAATTTAAGTTGTTCTTGCATGATTCATGGGAAAATTAGTGACCTAAGTCAAGAATTGGTTTAAAGTGTTGAATTAAGAGTCCATTCATGCATGCATGTACATATTCTTGGATTTTGAGGTTGTTCTTCATGAATTTCCACATGCATGTCCACATTTTGGTTGTAGTCCATGAATTCACCATGATTTTAAGCTCAATTTTACATTTGGTCATGTTTTAGAGCATTGGAATTCATGTTGTAACAACCCTCGTACTGATTACCAATAACCTACTGAATTAGCTACTGGTTACTGTTAAATTGAACTGATAATGACTGATAATTGGATTAACTGAAGTACTGAACGGACTGATTGAAATCGAAACTGAAATTGAATAAGTTTATTTATTGAATTGCATATTGCATCTGTTTGATTGATTGGTTATCTGTTTGAATTCATATGTTTAAACTGCTAAATGAAGGCCTTATCAGCGGCCGAATTAGGAACCGTTTAGAGTTTTGGAATCAGTAGAATATTTGTGATTTAATGGTATATTTATTTGAAAAATTGATTTGGTATGTTTAAATTAGATTAAAATAAGTTAAATTGCAAACTTGGACTTATTTACACCCTTGCCACCTAGTGTGCCTTTGTTTAGTGATTTGTAGGGCCTTGTATACACTTAACCAAAACATTTGCTCAGCCACAATTAAGAGCCTAACCGACCAAACATAGAGAGAGAGAGAGAGGAAAATTGAATTCATCTTGTGGATTGTTTGAGAATTGAAGTGTCACTTGGCTAAATTGAACTTCTAGGCAAGGAATTGAGACTTAGGTAAGTGAATCCATCTTCTTCTTCTTGTCTCAAGCTTCATCTTGCATGTTCTAGGCTCCATTGTAGAGTCAAGCTATGATTTAGTGCAAATAGGTTGATTTATGCTTGAATTGTTGCATGCATGGTCGTATTGTTGATTGAAGAGTTGAATTCATGCTAGAATTGGACATGCATGTTCATAATCATGTTTAAGTCCATGTTTTCATTTTGTTTTTCAACTATTGAGCTCATTAGAGCAAGATTTGAAGCTTGATTTTGGTTTAAAGTTCATGCATTGCATGTTTTGGAATTGTTCTTGAAAATGGGTTTGAATTTTGGATTTAATTGACTCACCTTTGGGGCTTGAATTCACAAATTGGCTTTTGAAACTTGTTATACATTGTTTTGGGATGTATTTTCCAGAATTTGGGCCCAAGAGGTCGAGAATTGGGTTGAGAATGCTTGGTTTGAGCTTGGAAGGCAAATCTGGAAATTCCAGATTTGGCTTCTTCGCTCGAGCGAAGGATTCCTCGCTCGAGCGACCAACGTTTCCTCTGAGCCACGTTCGAGCGAAGGATTGGTGGCTCGAGCGTAAAAAACGAGCATCCAGTACTTTTACTGTTTCATCAGACCGCTCGAGCGAAGGATTGTTCGCTCGAGCGAAGCCTTTGATTTTGCAACCTCGCTCGAGCGAAGGAAGGCTATTTCGGCGAGACCCTGTTTTCAGCAACTTTTGAAAAATGCCTTCCAACTGTATTTTTGCATCCTCATCCCATCCTAGGCATTCTTAGGCCTAGTTTAAGGCATCTTAATGAGGATTTAGACATAGAACCACACCGAGGAAATTTAGGGATTTAATTATCATCCTTCCGATTGTGAAACTTAGTGTGTGTTCTATTTGTTAACTGTTTAGGGTTGGCTCTCGGGGACACGCTCTAGCTGCTATTAGCCCAATCTCTGTGAGTAACAATTGTGTAAAGATATGTTCAAAATGTTTATCTTTTGAATACTGAACTGAACTGTTTATTGAACGGATATTATTTACTGAATGAATGGTTGTCCTGTATTACAGGCTATTGTGGCATCCTTAGCATTTCATTTATTCTTATTCTGAGCTCTCATCGGTTCCTTGTGGAACCATCTTGTTCTTGTTGATGGCCATCATTCTTGTTGGAGTCTGTTAAGACCGGTCCTTTGGACCTACTATTTATAGGCTAATGGATGTACCACATATGGTGATTGGTGAAATCTTGAAAAGTAAAATCTTGTTTAATGAACTGATTTCATTCTCGCAGGACATTCATTCATAACCCCTTTACGCATTGTGTTATTCCGGGCTTTAGCTCCTTTGTTTATATATATATATGTAGGTTCTCGAACTGCATCGGAGCTAGGAGGCGTGGGTTGGTCCCCGATTTGTCAAGCGACCTATGTGCCTCCTTTGCGAGGTTCAAGTTGCCGTGCTATGGCTTGGGGTGTTTTTGTGTCCCCTATCGGTCTCCTTCTTTGTTTTGTACTATTGTATAGGTATCTCTTGTTTCTTGTCTTTATTCTGAGGATTAGGTCCCGTCTTGAATGTTTGGATATATTTGTGTATAGATCTTTATTACGACTGTATGAATGCATGAAAAATGTTTTTGGCATCTGATTTTCACATTTCAATGGACACTAGTTACTTCTTGTATTGGCTTCCGCCAGTACATACTGTTTAAGCGTATTCTTGTTCAAAGAGCCTTCGATAATCTCGGATTCTTGGCGATTCTGATGCTAAACCCATAGGGCCGGGTTTGGGTCGTGACACATATGAACTCTTGCATGTTAAGTTCTTGCATTATTCATGAAAGTTTCTTTGGAATTGTGTTCAATTGGCTTACCTTTGGGCTTGATTTTACAAAATTGATCTTCAAAAGATGTTATAGTGTGAGCTTTCAAGTGTTTTCCAGAAAATAGGCCCAAAAGGTTAAGTTTTGATGTGTTGAAGCTTGGTTTGAGCTTTGGAGGCAAATCTGGAAAACTCAGATTTTGCCTTCCACGCTCAAGCGAAGGATTTCACGCTCAAGTGACCACCTTTGTGCTCAGAGTTCTGCTCGAGCGACGGAATGCTGGCTCGAGCATAGATTGCAAGCTCTCAAGTTTTTTGTGTGTGCAGACGCACGCTCGAGCGAAGAAACCTACGCTCGAGCGAGCATCAAGCGGAGATTTTTAACATCTAGCACTTTTTGCATTTCTACAGACCGCTCAAGTAAGGAAGTCCATGCTCGAGCGACCCCTCTGTTTTGGAAAGCTCACTCGAGCGTAGAAAGCCACGCTCGAGCGAGACCCCTTGTAAACACCCCATTTTTGACCGTCCTCAAGACTTGGACATCACTGCTTGAACACTCGGTGATCACCCATGTTCGTGTTCGTTTTGAGTTCCCGGAGGTCTCGGCTCTGGCGCCTTGCTTGAGATCTCTCAACTCATTGTTTTGTGTTTGATTTTGCACCAAACACTTGTGTTTTTGCTTCGAGGGTAGAGAGTAGCTTGTTAGCTACGACACCCACGCCCTTGCTTGAGGCCACGGCTGTGTCTTCTTACTACCGCCATTGGTGAAATATACCATTGGCGGTCAACATTATTAATGTGGCCGACCATCTATTTGGTCGATGGCCTCCTTTTACGCCGATACCACCTTTTTGCCTTTTTAGGCATAATGCATGCCGTTTGTGCGGTGGAATGCACGGACCACCCCATGCACGGTGTGGCTGTTTTGAACCTTTGCACCCTTTTGGTCCAAGCATCCTAGAAGATTGCACCCTTTGCTCAAGCTTCTTGAGGAAGCTTGACCCTTTGTCATAGCTTCCTCAAGAAGCTTGCACCCTTAGCTTAGCTTCCCTTGGAAGCCTTGACCCTTTTTGAATAGCTTCCCTTGGAAGCTTAGTCTTTGCATTGTCTATATAAGAGACCCCTCTTCTCCTTTGATTGGGTTGAGCAAAACCAGAGCAAAATACATATATATTCTGATATATACACCTTCTCTCTCGTCATTTGTGTGTGTTTAAGAGCCTAAAAGTGTGTTTTATTCTTAGTTTTGCACTAAGACACACACCATCACACCATACTTCGACTTGGGAGGTCTTGAGGGTTTGTTCTTGAAGTTTTGGGTTAGTTTTGATCAAAAGAAGGTGGCTGACCTTGCTGTTCTTCAAGGGATCTTCAAGGGTAACACTATTGTTTTATATTTCCCAATCTTGCACTAGTCTTTAACCTATCTTGCATGCTGTTTTAGACTTTGTCTATAACTGAAAAAAGTCTTGTATTTGCATGCTTAAGATGTTTCATTGAGCTCACTTTGGTGTTGGGGGTCGACCTCCCATTCTTAGGCCTTGTTTGGCCCTTTTTGTGCTCTCTTTGTTAAGCTTTGGAGACTTTTGTGTGTTGGCCTTCTCACCAGTGAAATCCAGTGGATTTTTAGTGATGAAGAAGAGGTTTTGAAGTCTTGCATAGGGGAGGGACACCCCTCTCCCTTTGTCCCTCTTTTGTTTGTATTTTTGGCTCATAAAGGTAGCATGCATGCTTAGGTGTTTTTGGCTCCATTTCAGAGGTTTTTGGGTGTCATTTGGACATATTACATCTCTGCTTTTGGTCGGATTAATGGTCTTTTGCATGAATAATACACTTGCTTTGTACTCCTCTATTTTGCCTAGAAATGCATCTTGCCATTAGGCCATCACGCTTGCATTTTTTTTCCTAGCTTTGTGAAGTTTTTGGTCATATTTCATCATGCTTGAGGTCTGTTAGGCATTGTTTTGATCATATTTTCCATGTTTAGTATAGCCCGTTTGTATTTTGGCTTGTGAGCCTTGAGGGTGTGAGTCATGAGCATGTTTTAGTTGGGTTGTTTCAATGATTTGGAGTCATTTCACATGCCATTTCAGTCCCAAATCCATGTTCCTATGCTTGCATCCATCACCCTTTTCATGCCTTGAAGAGGTGTCCTTTTGTGCCTTGAAATGAGCATTGTGCATGCTTATGTATTTAAGTCTTTGGGGCTGCCATATCAGTGGGTTTTGGGGCATATTTTGATGCATAAAAACTCTGTTTTGGATTGCTTAGTTCATGCCATGTTTGCTTGGGGTAGGTGTTGAGCAATGCTCTCTTTTGTGGCCTTGAATACCTTCTATTTTGCATCCATTCCCTGGCATGTCTTGGTGTCATCTTTTGCATGCTTTTCAGAGTTTAACATGAGTGTTTAATGTCCAAGCATATTGCCTTTAAGTATGCTTAGAGTTGTCCCCTTCCATGCTTAGATGACAGGCCTTGGTGTGTGCATGCTTGCATGCATAAGTTGTGCCATTTTTTACCCTTTTGGCCACTGTTTTAGGGTGTGGCTGAGGCCTTCCATTTCAGTCTAAGTCTATTCTTGTACATAGTTGTATGTTTGACTTGTTGCCTCTCGTTGCATGCTTGCATTGTACCATGTTTGCATCACATGTTAAATTGCATTGTATTGCCTCTTGCATGATTAGCACATTGCATGCTTGCATAATAGATTGCATTGCATTTGGCATGTTTTGCATCTTAGCCTCATGTTGCATTCTTGAGCCATGTTTGTATACATGCATTGCATTGCTTGGTTTGGGGTGTCAAACCAAGCATGGGGATTGAGAGTGTTCGTACTCCAAGTGACGTAACACGTCTCAATCCTTGGTCGCCGACGCGCTTGATCTCAATATGATAGAGTGTTGGCATTCATCTCTTTTGTTGCATGCATTTTACATTGAATGGCAAACTTGGCCTCTTAGGCCATCATGCATCAAAATGCATAATTGATGGCCCGAGGGTCGAGGGTCATGCTCCCTTGAGTCCATTGCATGATAGGGAGTGTGGCCATGCTCACATTTGCTTGAAAATTCCATGCCATACACTGCTTGCCCTCTGCTGCTGTCAACTGCAGGATTCTGCAGGAAGAAATAGCCGGCCGGTTACTTGGAGTGCCGACCGACCAAATACAATTAGCCGGTGGCTCAACCAATGGTCGATGACCATTCTCTTCGGCCGGTGGTGTTCCCACTTGGTCGGTGATGCTCCCCAGTGTTCAGAGAAGCATCCTTGGGACTTGTGCAAATTTTCAGCGAGGCGGTGTAATAGAGAAACAGCGATGCTATGGCAGCAAGTTTCCGAGCGGGACGAGTCAAGCATGCATCATTCGCGCATTTCGAGGCAGAGCTGCGGCAGTCTCTTTAGCTTCACATTTAAATTATTTTGTGATTAATTTGTTAATTAATTAGAGGGTCTGTAATAATTAATTAGCTAGGATAGTTGATTCATTATTCGGACTATATTATTCTTTCGATCCCTCCGAGTGAGGGCGTATTTGTAATAAGTGTGGGTGCGTGTGTGCATGCCTTCCAACCCCCACTTCTTTCTCCCTTTTACTTACCTGCTTTGATGGTTAGTATTAGGACATATTTAAATTAGCATACCTTATGCTATGCATGCGTGCATTATTCATCAATATTGCATGCACCGGGCTCGGCGCATCATGCTAACTGCATTGTATTTCAATTCCAAGTTGAATACGTGTTAGTTGTTGCATTCCACATGCCATCCATAGATTAGCCGAGTCTATTCTAGCTGCATCCTGCATGTTACATTAGCCATCTTAACATGAACTAGGATCATGCATATGATTACTTACTAGTTTCTATTTTGGCTTAGAGTACTAGGTAAGCTTTTATGCTTTAGCATACCGCGTGCGTGTGAGTGTTTCCATAATAGCATGATTACCATGAGGCTAGCTGCTTATGTGATATAACTACTTGAATGCCAGTGGATGGAGGTTGAATTACCCGAATTGGAATAAGGCATTAAACTGTGAGTTTTAAGCCCACTAGATAGTGTCAAAACCATCTTTTTTCTAAAGCCCACTTAGGGGTGGCAAAATCTACATTTTCAGCCTACTTGCGAGTAGCAAAACACTTTCAAAAAACACATGAAATGTTTTGTTCCAATTCAAGCAATTCAGTCTATACTTGTTTGCTGTGTGCATCACGTAGTAAATCTAGGCTAATACTAGGAATAAGCGCATAATGTTTTCAAAACAAGATATCATGGTTAGTAGAGGCCGATCTTGGATCGGGCGAGAGAATGCTCATAGTGACCTTTCCCAATCGTACCCAAGTTCGAACCGAGGCAACTTTGGTGATGGCGACACGTGGCCTTAGGCAAGCGAGTCGGGGTTTCCTAAATTCCCCATTAAAAAATATTTAGGTGGCGACCACATGTCCGCAAAGCAGTCCTTGTTTGACACTTCTTTTCTAAAAATCTATTTTCTTAAAACGATTTGCCGGATTTGGACTCTTTGGTTCAGATTAAGAACCGTGACAAATTGAGTCCGAACTGTAGCACTGAGGCCCTTACATGGGGCGCGTCTACAGTTTCTGGCGACTCTGCTGGGGAGTTTAGAGAACTTGACTCGAACTCGTGATATCTTGTTTTGACTACACTCATGTGTTTCTTTGCATTGCATATGCATTGGTGCGCCTAGGACACCGTGTTGGCCATCTGCTATTCCTGAGCGGTTTGCCGAAGGCTTGACTTTATCAAAGCATGCCATAAGGTGACGGTTCGCGAACTCTGCCAAGATGGGAACACAAACCACGGTTTACGGGGCACCCTTCGACCATTCGACCTAGTACATATTGAATCCATAGTGACCATTCCAAACTAGGACGGGTTGCTTACGATATAGGTTGTTTGAAACATTGCGTGCGTAGTGAAACCCTAGCTCCTGACAAAATAGGACAGGGAAACCCTACCCCAACATAAGGGTGTTTTGGTTCTCTTTTACCTGCTATGTGCTTTAGAGTGCATCTCTACAGGAAGGCGTGTATCAGTTTGCAAGTTTGGGCATTAGGCTTGCGGGAATCAATGTTTTTCGAGAATCAGTTATCTACGGGTATCAGATTCAAACTTGGGGGCAATGATTTGGAAACAGTGATCAGTGATTAAGGAACAGTATATTCAGCTTATCGACAATGTGTTGTGATACCCGACTGTGTGTTGTGTATTTATTTTACGCTGTTATGCTGTCCTTTTATCTGGTTGTTTTATTTCCTTATTATCGCTTTATTTATCTTCTTGCTAGGTAGTTTAGCGCGATTACTTCTAACCCAGTAGATATTCCCCAAGCACTCTGAACTAGAGGTCATCGACTCCATCGATCTGAGGATCTAATAGACGGACAACCAGTGTACTACTCACTACCCCCGGTTACTAGACGAAGGGCAGTTTGGCAGAAGATATCAGTCCAGCGATCAGTACAGAGGGCTTTGTCTACCCCACCTGAGTATAGTAGGGATCAGGGTTTTGTTTCTCCCGCAGAGAGGGAATATATACCGGAAATTCAATCGGTCGAGCAGATGGCAAGCTTAGAGGAGATGGTGCGCCACTCGAAAGCATGAAAACAATGCAAGAAGATTGCTCAACAAAGTGAGTTCGCCAAACAACAGGCCACGGTTATGACTGAATAAGCAGAGTTAATCGTGGGGCTACAACAGCAAGCCAGAGCATCTGCTTCGCATCAAGCTCCTCTCCCGCCCGGAGGTCCAACACTCGGGAGACATTAATGTTGAGAATAATCTGACATTCCACGCAGGCCACCTCCACCGATCCTACGATTATCCAAAATGCCCACCAACCTACCGGACTCCCCCTTTGAGTTCGAGATAGATCCCACAGCATTGAAGTTGAGCAATCTTGAAAAGCTGTTCAAGAGATCCCAAGGAGTCAAGACCATCCCTGACATTGAAGATGGATATACCGACACAGTTGTGACGCTGCTGGACAGATTCAAGATGCCGCATATCAACCGATTTGATGGATCCGGGGATCCCATGGTGCACCTGAGATTGTTTTCAGATATCTTAAGGCCAATGGGCCTCACCAGACTGTAGAAGCTGTCTCTATTCGGCGGGACCCTGTCTGGCGTGGCAGCCATCTGGTACGCCAAATTAGAAGACGATGTCAAAAGAAACTGGGACGAGATGGCTGAGGCCTTCATTGCACAATACTCATATAATACGCAAATCGAGATTACGACCCGTGATCTTGAGATAACAAGGCAAGAGCCTAAAGAGAGCTTTTCGGAGTTCATGACCAGATGGAAGGCCAAGGCCTCGATGATAACCCTAAGGCCCACAGATAAAGATCAGATTAGGATGATTGTGCGTAATCTCTAGCCTAAGCTGATGCAAAAAATGATCGTGCTCCCCTTCCCTACCTTTTCAGATCTGCATGAAATGGGAGTACAGATTGAGAATGCCTTGAAGCAGGGCTTTATTGATAATAACAGAAAGCAACCCCGAAGAACTTTCAACCGCAACACTAATGCGGGCCCGAGCGGCACTACAACTACAAGAGCCTCCGAAGTGAGCATGGTCACCACCAACCCCCCTCCAAGAACCGTGGCAGCTACGCCATTCTCCGGTGCGTCCGGAAACCATACACAAACAGCCAAATACCCACCCAAAAACCAAAGAACCTTCGCTCCACTGTATATGCCCCTGTCCAAAGCTCTGGGGGTTTTAATCAGAAAAGAGCACTTGAAGCCCCTAGAGCCGCGGCCATTACCGGAAAGACTTCCCCCTACCCACAACCTAGCCAAATATTGCGCACTTCACCAACAGCACAGTCATGACACTGACTTGTGCTTATGATTACGTCATGAGGTTCAAGATCTCATCGATAACGGGGTGATTCTGCCTCCCGAGAAACCCAATATTACAACAAACCCTCTCCCACCGCACAACCAAGCTCCACCTCCCAAAAGAATCAACTTTATCCAAACTGGGGTCATGGCTTACGATCCTAGAATATATATCACCCCTTCCCACCTACCTAAGCCGGAGGTGCTCCTTCTTGACTGCACCGACTTGTACATGTTGGACATCTCCAGAACCCAACCCGCACTAAAGGTGGTATTTCGAGGGCGAGAGGAGATTTCGAGAGGAGAATGGGATTGTTGAGCGAGTCAGGAATCGGAGTCTTATTGAGAAGGTATACTGATCCGAAAGTGACTACATTTCGTCGATGGGGACAGACGGGCCAAATGTGAAATTGCCGGCGAGCGGTATGTGTGATCCAAGGATAGATTTGGACAGAGGGCGACGATTTGATTGGTGTGGAAGAGGACCTTGCCAACCTCCGGTTTTGAGGACCAAGATCCAGGGGCCTTGGCGTCAACCGGTTTGATTATGAGGAATCGGAGGCTCTTTGGGTGGTTGGATGATCAACCGGATGTTGTGGAAGAGTTCCAACGAGAACAAGGTCCCAGGCAAGAATGTCGATGACGATCGGGCGAGTACATCGCGGAGAGCCTAGGTGTCAAGAATTTCGCCAGATTGGAGCATTTTGAATCTGAGAATTATTGAGCGGTTAATTTGTCTTGACACAGTTGGAACAAGAAAGGTTTGGGGATTCTGAGAGAATTAGGAAAGCTAAAGCCCACGTGGGGACTGAAATTGTTGTGTGCGTAGGGACAGAGAATGCTGCAAGCATACGAATAGAGGGTACTGCGAGTACGAGAACAGCCATACCGGAGCTGGACAGGTGTCTGTCGGCTGCCGATGGAATGTAGTGGGAGGATGATGACTTATGTCTTGCCCACACGGATGAGGATTGAGGAAGCAACCAACCAGACGATACCTGGTACATCGGCGAGGTCGACCATATGACTAGGAGTGGACGGTATTTCAAGCCTCCACATCTAGATCAGCCAGAGGCGTCTGGGAAAGATAAGGAGGCGGAGAAACAGAAAGAGAAGCAACTCGAAGAAGAAGGCATGCAAAGCGGTGAAAAAGATACAAGCAGACATCTCCATTTGGGGACTGCTTATGGCATCGCGGTGCATCGACAAGTTGTCTTATCGGCCATGGACAAGGCCAAGCTCTCAATAAAAACCACGCCAAAGCAGCTGGTGGGATTAGTTTTTCTGGGAGGAGCTACCCCGATGCTGACTTTTTCCGAGAAGGAATTGCCATCTGAGGGTGCGAATCACAATAAACCGCTCTACATCTCTGTGGAATGTAGAAACAAATGGATACCCATGGTACTTGTCGACACAGGGTCCGCCATCAATGTTGTAAACACCCCATTTTTGACCGCCCTTAAGACTTGGGCGTTACTGATGGTTTACTTGGTGGTAAAAAGTGTGCAGGGTAAAGATTCAATTTCTTCGGCAAGGAGAGAGACAAATCTCAACTTCACACCCCATTTTGGACCAAAGATATTTTGAATGGTTTTTAGACCTTAAAACCCACTCTTTCAAAACTTTTTTGAAATAAAGTTTCTGCGATGTTCCGAAGCTCGCATTTTGTCAAACGTTGTGCTTTTCGGTAAACCGAGCAAGGAGAAAGTGGAAATGAATGAAAGAGAGATGAAATCTTTGAAAAATATTTCAAAACACCTTGCTTAGGGGTTTGAAGTTGAAGAAAAGGGGAAAGGAGAGAAGAAACCAAGTTGCAGAAGAAGATAGGCAAGAATCGCTAAGAGAGGGACGAGCAGTCCTCGCTAAATCAAGTCTATCCGTCTATATACTTGGAGTTAAGCTATGAGGCCAGCACCGTTGGAAAGAAGACTTCTGGGGCTTCATTTTTCACTCAAGAATCTTCTAAAGTCAAGTCCGGGTGGGGGAGATATGATTGGTTGAAGTTGGGCATCATCCCGGTTGGATCGAATCTGCGCGGCTTCACCAAAAAGGGCATAACTTTTCGCACAGGAGGAATTTTAATGCAAGGTTTGCGGCATTGGAAAGATAATTTCTGGGGCTTCGATCTGGACACCCACCGGCCACTTTTTGGCCTTACCGGCCACCTACCGGCCATCCATTTAGCCGACAGGCCAGAGAAAATAGCAGGTCGGCCAAATATTGTGCCGACCGGCCATTTATTTGGCCGATGACCTTCTTTCGTGGCCGATGTGACCCTTTTGCACCCTTCAAGCATGGTGCATGCCAGCTGTGCCAGCTGGAGTGCACAGACTCGACTCCCCATACGCTTGTGTGGTTGTTTTGCACCTTTGACCACCTTTGATCCCTCTTTTTGCACCCTTTGCTCAAGGCTTCTTGAGGAAGCCTTGACCCCTTGTCTTGGCTTCCTCAAGAAGCTTGCACCCTTTGCTTGACTTCCCTTAGAAGCCTTGACCCTTTTTGAATAGCTTGTCTTAGAAGCTTGGCCATTGCTTTGCCTATATAAGGAAGCCTCCTCCTCCATTGTTAAGGGTTGATGTTTTTGAGCAAAAACCAGACCTAGGGCATATATATCTGATATATACACCCTCTCTCTATATATCTCCCTCTCTCTCATCCTTTGTGTGTGTTTAAGAGCCTTAAAGTGTGTTTTGACCATAGTATTGCACCAACACACACACCATTACACCACACTTCGACTTGAGAAGCCTTGAGGGTTTGTTCTTGGAGTTTTAAAATTTGGTTTTGGTCACAAGAAGAGGTCGACCTTCTTTGTTCATCAAAGGTTCTTCAAGGGTAACTTCTTTGCTTTAGTTTCCCCAATCTTGCATTGATTTTTGACCTATCTTACATGCTGGTTTAGGCTTGGTGTATAACATAAAAAAGTTCTATTTTTTTGTGTTTAAGATACTTCATTAAGACCACTTTGGTGTTTGGGGTTGTTTGACCCCTCTTAGGCCTTGCTTAGCCTCATTGTTGTGCATTTTTTTGGAGCTTCGGGACCACCTTGGATTTCAGTGGTGGGGGTGGTGTTTTGAGGTCCTAAGAATGAGAGGGCCATCCCCTCTCCTTGTTGTCTTCTTTGCTTGCATTTTTGGCCTTACAAAGGGGCCTATATTTGCACACTTCTTGAGCTTGGTTCAGGCATTTTTCCAGTGGGTTTTAGGACCCCTATAGGCCATTTCCAGAGTTGTTTTGGCTTTGTTGAGTGTCCATCTTGTATGTGCTTAATAACCCCTTGTATAGCCCTCTAAAGGAGCTCATCATTTTTGCATGTGTTGGCTTCATTTCAGTGGTTATTTGGGCATATTTTGGCATGTTTTATTCACTGATTTCGGCTGGTTTGGTGAGATTTCATTTGCTTCATATACTTGCCATGCAACTCATGTTTGCTAGTCAAAGTTGCATGCCATTTTAGTCCATCATGCTAGCACCTTTTGGCCATGCTTTGAACTAGAAATGTTCATGTTTTGGGACTGCCTTGGTTCTGTCTTTGTACTTCATAGTCAAATAATGCATGCTTTGTATAGCTATAAGTCATTACACATGCCTAGTTTTGAGTTTCGGGGCTCATTCCATGCATCGGGTGCCATATCTCCATGTTTTGGGACCATTTAGCATCATATTTCAGTGCTGAAATTCACATGCTTGTATGCCATCTTGCATCCCTTGCCATGCTTTGGTAGAGTTGCATTTTTGTGCCTTAGGTTTGGTTAATGCATTGTGCATGCATTCCATGTATTGTGTTGCCTCACTTGCCACATTATGGCCACTGATTTTAGCATGCTTGAGAGCTACCCATGTTACTTTAAGTCCATCTTTGCATGTTGTTGCATGCTAGTTAGGTTACATGTTGTTACATGCTTGCCTATTCTCACATGTTGATACATGTTCGCATATTGCATGTTCACATGCTCATGTTGCATGCTTAGCTTGCATGTTTAGGTTGCATATCATAGCATGCATCTCTTGCCTCTTGAATTGATTATGATAGAGGTTGGGGCCCATTATTTGTTTTATGCATTTCATTCCATATTAAAATTACACATCTTGACTCTTTGGCCATCATGCATGGAAATGCGTGATTGGTGGCCCGAGAGCCAAAGACCATCCTCCTTTGAGTCATGAATATGATAAGGAGGGTGGTGGTGCAAACATTGCTTTGGAAATGCATTGCCATGCCTTGTCTGCCCTCTGCTACTGTCAAACAGGTTTCTGCAGGAATTTTTGGCCGGCCGGCCATCTACAGTGCCGACCGGCCATACATTGGTGGCCGATGGATTAATAAGTGGCCGGTGAGTATTCCCCATGGCCGGTGGCCATTCCTCTCAGCCGGTGGCACTCCACAGTGTCCATGGAAGCATCCTTGGGACTTGCACAATTTTCAGAGGAGCAGAGCAGGGAAAACAGAGGCAACATGTGTCATGGCAGTGGATTCCCGGGCGAAGCCAATCCGAGCATGCGTGCATCCCTCTTCCCGAGGCCTTTTACTGTTATCAATAGCTTAATTAATTTGTTAATTAGTTAAGGGCTTATAATATTTAATTAGCTAGGATAGTTAATTATTTATTTGGTTTGTATTATTATTTGGTCCCTCCGAGTGAGGGCGTATTTGTAATAAGTGTGGGTGCGTGTGTGCATGTCTTCCAACCCCCACTTCTTTCTCCCTTTTACTTACCTGCTTTGATGGTTAGTATTAGGACATATTTAAATTAGCATACCTTATGTTATGCATGCGTGCATCCATACATTTGTTTTCCATGCACCGAGCTCGGCACATCATGCTAACTGCATCTGTATTTCAAATTCCAAGATGAGTACTTGTTAATTGCAGCATTTCATATGCCATGTTTAGGATAGCCGAGCCTATTATAGCTGCATTTTGCCTGTGATGCATTAGCCACTTAACATGAACTAGGATCATGCATTGATTACTAACTAGTTTCTGTTTTGGCACAGAGTACTAGGTGAGCTTTTATGCTTTAGCATACCGTATACGTGTGAGTGTTGCCATAATAGCATGATTACCATGAGGCTAGCTACTTATGTGATATGACTGCTTGAATGCCTGTGGATGGAGGTTGAATTACCTAAATTGGAATAATGCATTAAAACTGTGAGTTTTAAGCCCACTAGATAGTGGCAAAACCACATTTTCTAAAAGCCCACTTGAGAGCGGCAAAATCCGCATTTTAGCCTACTTGTGAGTAGCAAACCGTTTTCAAAACAAACATGAAATGTTTTGTTCCAATTTAGGCGATTTGGTCTATACTTGCTTGCTGTGCGCATAACGTAGTAATTCTAGGCTAATAACCGGAATAAGAACACATAATGTTTTCAAAACAAGATATCACGGTTAGTAGAGGCCGATCTTCGGATCGGGCGAGAGGGGGTGCTCATAGCTGACCTTCCCCAATCGTATCCAAGCTCCCGAGCCGAGGCAACTTTGGTGATGACAGACACGTGGCCTTTGGCACCGAGTTAGGGTTTCCTAAATTCCCCCATAAAAAAATATTTAGGTGGCGACTCTGTATCTGGCAAAGCAGTCCATGTTTGGCACTTCTTTCAAAAATCTGTTTTTCTCAAAACGATTTGCCGGATTTGGACTCTTTGGTTCAGATTAAGAACCGTGACATTCGAGTCCGAACTGTAGTTGACCCGCAAAACGAACAGAACAGGACTCACCCTCCCGGGGCGTTCGGGGGACGTCTACAGTTTCTGGCGACTCTGCTGGGGACATTAGAGAGCTTGACTCGAACTCGTGATATCCTATTTTGATTACACTTATGTGTTTCTTTGCATTGCATGTGCATTGGTGCGCCTAGGACACCGTGTTGGCCATCTGCTATTCCTGAGCGGTTTGCCGGAGGCTTGACTTTGTCAAAGCATGCCATAAGGCTGACCGGTTGCGGGCTCTGCCAGTATGGGAACACAAACCCCAGTTTTATTGGGGCACCCTTTTGACCATTCGACCTAGTACATGTTCGGAATCCATAGTGACCATTCCAAACTAGGACAAGTTGCTTACCCGATATATAGGTTGTTTAAAACCGCTGCGTGTGTAGTGAAACCCTAACTCCTGACAAAATAGGACAGGGAAACCCTACCCCAACATAGGGGTGTTTTGGCTCTCTTTTACATGCTATGTGCCTTTAGAGTGTATCTCTACAAGGAATGCATGTATCAATTTGCAAGTCCGCATGCTCGAACTGCGGGCAAGATGTCGATATTTTGAGAATCGATTATATCTGCGGGTGTCGATTCAGATTTGGGGCGATGATTTGAGGAACGATGATCGATAATAGAATCTGATTGTTCACTTTGCTCAGATTCTGTTCAGTGAAGTTGAGTTCAGATGCTGTCTGTTTTCTCTTTTGCTAGGTAGTCCTGGAATCATAGCCCGAAGGCTCCACTATCCCGGGTACATTGGATTTGTCGATAGACTTTGTCGGTCGAGACTTCGATTCAAGGGTAATCGGGGCGAGAAGGCTAGTCGCCTGAACCACCAACAATGACTACGGATCGGTGATCTTTGCTAGCTTGGGTTGAGATATCTGCTTTTACCTCAGGGAGATATACCGGTTGCTCAGTTAGACCAGGACAATATGTCGAGTCTGGAAGAGATGGTGCGCCAACTCCAGGATAGTATGAAAGCCATGCAGCAAGACGCTGTCCGTCAAGCAGAATAAGCCAAGCAACAGGCTGTGGCCATAGCCCAACAGGTAGAGACAATTCCCAGGTTAGAGCAGCAAACTGGAGTATCTACTTCACACCAAGCTCCTCCCCCACCAAGAGTCCCAATACCCGGGGAGACGGCGAATGTTCAAAATGTCCAGGAGGATATAGACATCCCAACGGGGCCGGCTCCGCCACCGGTTCTACCCCAACTATACAAGACACCCATCAACCTACCAGACCCTCTCTTTGAGTTCAAGACGGACCCCACAACATTGAAAGTGAGCAAGCTTGAGAAATTGTTCAAAAAGTCTCAGGAAGCCCACTCTATTCCTGATATAGAGGATGGTTATACTGACTCAGTGGTGACATTACTGGATCGGTTCAAGATGCCACATATCGATCGATTCGATGGCTCTAAAGACCCAATGGTGCACCTCCACCTGTTTTCTGATATCCTGAGACCAATGGGTTTGACCACAGCCCAGAAGCTATCACTATTCGCGAACCCATGCAGGATAGCCGTAACGGTATCTGGTTAGAGAACTCTGTGAAACAGAATTGGGAAGAGATGGCTAAGGCCTTTAGTGATCAGTACTCCTACAACACACAGATTGAGGTCACAACCCGTGATCTTGAAGTCACCCGCCAAGAGCCAAAAGAGGGTTTTTCAGAATTTGTGGCGAGATGGAAAGCAAAAGCCTCGATGATGGCTGCAAGGCCTTCCGACAAAGACCGGATAAGGATGGTTGTGCGCAACCTCCAACCCAGATTGATGTAAAAAATGATTGTTCTCCCCTTCCCTACTTTTTCAGATTTACATGAGATGGGAGTTCAGATCGAGGATGCCATCCGACAAGGGATCTTTGCAGAAGATAATGAGCCTTTGAAGAGGAATGTTGCTCACAGTCCCAATGCTACTACTGATGGTAGCACAGCTGCGAAATGCTCAGAAGTAGGCACTATCACCACTTCCCTCGATGGCCAAAAACCAATTACTTCAACTCGACCCCAAGCCCGAAAATTCCATCCTCTTTACATGAGTCTCTCTCAAGCTTTGAAAAAGCTGCGAGAAGAAGGGCACCTAGAACTCCTAGAACCCCAACCCCTTCCAAACCCTCTTCCACCAAGATATGACCCAGCTAAATCAGGTTTATCATCAAAGACGGCCATGATAATCTGAACCGTTGCATCCGCCTCCGTCATAAGATTCAAGATCTTATTGACAAAAAGACCCTAGCTCCACCAAAAGGACCTCAGGTTAGTACTGATTCGTCACCTCTACATCTCAACCTCATCCATGCATTGGCCGTCCCTTACGACCCTAGCTTATACATCACCCCGGCCCATCTACCCAAGCCTGAGGTGTTTATCCCGGAAAGCATGGACTTATGCATGATGGGTGCATCTGAACCCCAATCATCTCAAACCCATGAACCCACTACTTCTGAGCTAATGAGGATGATCGAAGATCTTCAGAGAACTATGGCAGATCTAGCCTTTGGGGTTTTGGCCCCATCATCAACCACATCACGTACCAGGGAGTTCATGTCTAAAGGCTCCCCAACCTTGGGACAGGCTGCATTGGAAGAAGGCCAATCCCTTGGCAAAGTAGAGGCAGGTGGTAAGAACAAGGTAGGGGCAGGCATTGGTCCCCATGAACACCTTCAGTGGGATATTAAGGCTTTGAAAGCCGAAGGGCTGAACAAATAGCAAGTACTCGCAGTTGTTGCAAAAACTGTGGATGACACTTTCGCCACTCAGAATGAGAGCAGTCTGAATCAAGGGGCAGGCCAGGAGAAGGGCCGTTGTACCAAGAATGTTTCTTTTAGCTCTAACCCCGTGCTTGGAAGAGATCAGCTAACCCAGTCAGCGCCGGTCAATCCCTTTGCTAGTGCACCCAGCAAAAAGCCACAAACCTCAAAACACCCACCTCAGGGCCAGAGAGTGTTCACCCCACTGTACATGTCTCTATCAACGGCCTTGAGGGTCCTGATTAGAAAAGGGCACTTGAAGCCCCTGGAGCTGCGGCCACTGCCAAATAAACTTCCTTCCTCCCATGATCCGGCCAAGTATTGTGCCTTTCATCAGCAAGTCGACCATGTCACTGATAGTTGTTTCCGTCTTCGCCACGAAATACAAGATCTGATTGACAATAAGGTCATCGCCGCACCAGCTCAGCAAAGTCTGTCATCACTGGATCAGTGAACTTGGGGATAGTACGAATATGTGATCGGGGGATGAACCACCTGCAGGCGGCGCGCAGTTTACTCCAGATATGGCGTTTAGCACGCACTGTTTCGAGCATTTGCGAATGCTAGTTTTGTAGTTTCTGACTTGGGTATTGAGTCAGTTCTGTAGTTTTGTTTTGAGTCTGTCTCTTTGTCTTGAGTCAGTCTTTTGATTAAGGGCCTCTCTTGTCGTATCGAGTCAATCCTATTGTACAAAGGTCGGGTGATTTCGGGGGTGTTACCTCGGGCGTCACCATTTTGTTTTGCGTTTGTCTTTTCGTTTTGTTTTGAGTCTGTTTCTGCCAGGGAGCCAGTTGTGCCGACAGATACAGCAGTGATTTTCACACTCTTGTGTTTGCTTCCGCTATGTGCCAGTTGTGCCAGAAATTCTAAATGAGATGGCAGTATTTGACTAGAAGCTGTGTCTTTTTTGTGCCTTGAATTCATTGCATCGACCTAAGTTTTCCAAAACTTTTTTTGAAACATTGTGATAAAAACAAAGAGGAAGGAATTCCTCTGGTTTTGCAAAACTTGATCATTTGAGAGAAAGAAAGGCATGCTAAGCCCTTAATGAATGAGATCATGCTTGTTAGTGTGAGTACTGGGAAGGATCCTGGCTTGATCCAGATTGGTCCTATACTGTCTTCAGCACGAACGGCTTGTCGCTTTCTTAAAAACTTTCAAAAACAAAATGTTTTTGCGCAGTCTTACGAAGACTTGTGTGGAATCGCTCTTGAGATTGTGCAGCCTAGGATCGCTCTTAGCCTCGAGACTCGACCCCTTTTGCTCTCAAACCTTGGACTAAGACTCAGAGAGTTCAACGGTCAACCACAATGTAAGGCCTGTGTGGCCGGATCAGAAGCAGCCCGTGAATTAGTGGCAACAAAGTCAGATAAAAAAGCTTGCGAAGCTAGATCAGGAGCACTCCTCGAACTAGAAAAAAAAATGTCAGATGCGCTCGAAGAGTCAAAGATGAGTCACCAAGTTCCTATCCACAACACTAGAGGCAAATTCAGCCCCCTATTGGATGGACTCCTGCATCGTCAGTGAACAGCAGCCATTCTCCTGGATTCAGATGACTTCAGGATCTCAAAACCATTTGACATGGACAAAGCTGCACTTTTACCCCTTGAGAGGCTCGCTGGGCCGAAAACCCGGAAGGGCTACCCAGGCAAAAGTTAGAGCAAGAAAAGAACAAGAAAAAAAAAAACAACAAAAAGAAAAAAAAATGTGAAAATAGAAAAAGAAAAGAAAAAAATGAAGAAAAAGAAAAAAGAAGAAAAGGAATGAAAGGAAATGAAAAAAAAATTGAAAAGAAAAGAAAAACAAAGCTCGCAAGGTCGAAAACCCGCATCGGGCACCTTGGCAAAAGTCAGAGCCTGAAAAGTGAAGGTTAAAATACCCGAGTGTACCTTACCCCGAACTACGTAAGGCTTGATTCCCATGTTTGGGATATGTAGGCAACTTCATTCTGAAGTCCAGCCACAAACACTTCCAATTGATTGTCCATGTGATGGTTTTGGTCATCTTTGTCTTCTCCGTATCCGAGAGTTTGGTTGTGACCTTCACTGTGAAGACTGATTACAACGCACTGTGGTGCCATTCAAACAAGGGGCAGCTTTTCGTTGCCATTCAATGCACTGCGGTGCCATTCAAACAAGGGGCAACTTTCCGTTGCCATGCGGTATCCTTCAGACAAGGGGCAATTTTCCATTGTTATGGATTCGAGGTGTCGCATCTCGAGGGTAGGTTCCGTGCTCGTTGAGCAGTGGCCGTTTGCAAAAATAGTTTTTGAGAATTTTTACTGAGGTTGACTATTCTCTCGAAAATCATTCCATTTTTCCAAAACTGGACCATTTCTTGGACCCAAAAAAGAAAAAATTTCAGTGCTCACAACTTGACTTGCATGATTTCAAATCAAAAATCGGACAAGCATGTTAATCTAACTCTTATTTTGGTCAAAATTGTTTTAGTAGAAGGCCAAAAACAAAAAATGGTCAAAATAATGAACTAGGGGCACAGTTGAGTCAGGCTTCCTGTCTTTTCCCCGTTGTCAATGCATTCGCCAGAAAGGGCACCATACTTGCCAAGAAGGGCACTCTACCTGCCAAAAAAGGGCATAACTGAAGTTAACAACAAAGGGCTGATAGCTCTCTCATCCTCCAAGAAACGAGGTATCAGGCCAAGTGCGAGACATGAACGGGAACAGGTCAAGATATTCCATTCCTTTGTCTAGACAGATCTAATCACGTCCAAACCCCCCAGTAGAGCACCGTCAACCAATGTCAATTGCAGATCTGCTGCACATCCAGCCGCATCGCAACCCCTCCGTGGGAAAGTTCACTATTATGTGCAGAAGAAAAAGAATCTAGCTGAATGCTAGGGGCAAGAGCCCGCAACTTCTTGTTTATCCACCAACCACCCAGGGGAGGGATAAAAAATGAGAGATTGAAGAATAGAGAGATGTGCGTTGAGAGAAAAAGTGAGAAAAGGGCTTTTTCAGAAAAACAGAGATTGAGTGCCAGAGTGATGTGAGAATCACAAATGAGAAAGGGTAGAAAACAATACCCAAAGAAACTGGCTCCTTGTACACCGAAAGGTCTCTTGTCTTTGTAACACAGTTGAGTGTTGTGTGTTTTTGTTTGTCTCGATTCTTGTTTTGAGTTGTTTCGAGTGTTTCTCGATGTGTTTAGGTTGTTTACCTTTGTTTTCCTTTGTTGAGTCGTGGTGCGCTGTGTTCAGTCGTAGGCTCAATACCCAGTTGAAAACTCATTTTCACTCTCAATTCAAAAATAAAATCATTTTGTGCTCAGAGTGCTGTGCCATTCCTCACGTTTGTGCAAAACAAGATTCGTTCTTTCATAAAACCGCAGGGTTCAACCCGGGTCAGGTGTGAATAGTAAAACCAGGACCTATCTGAAGCTATATGGGTTCCGGACTACAAAGCAAAAGAAAAAGAGCGAAAATCGAGGCATCTGAGTGTGCTTCAACTTCAGAAAATTCCGTGTTTGTACCCCGGATGTACCTTTTCAAGCCTTGTCAATGCTCCGAAGTATGAGTGTGCCTCTACCTCAAGCGCAAGATCAAGCCTGCTTCAAAGTTATGCACCCTTCCACCCACATTGTTATGCACTCTTTCACTGTTATTGTCATGCACACCTTACTTGCATTTATTTGCATCTTGAGTTATCTTCTATCATTTATCCTTTTACGCTAAGCAGCGTTTGGGATTGTTGTCCTCCAGGACTTTCTCAGGTTGCACCGGGCACGCGCCTGATAGTTTGTTGGGCCTCCTCTCACGATTTTAGCGTGGTTTAAGTGTCCCGTTCCTTACGCGATTTCAGCGTGTTTGGAATTTATCCCAAGTTGCGTTGTAGATGCACTGGGCGGTTTGTTGGACCTCCTCTCACGATTTCAGCGTGGTTTGAGTGTCCCGTTCCTTACGCGATTTCAGCGTGTTTGGAATTTATCCCAAGTTGCGTTGTAGACGCACTGGGCGGTTTGTTGGACCTCCTCTCACGATTTCAGCGTGGTTTGAGTGTCCCGTTCCTTACGCGATTTCAGCGTGTTTGGAATTTATCCCAAGTTGTATTGTAGACACGCTGGGTGGTTTGTTGGACCTCCTCTCACGATTTCAGCGTGGTTTGAGTGTCCCGTTCTTTACGCGATTTCAGCGTGTTTGGAATTTATCCCAAGTTGCGTTGTAGACGCGCTGGGCGGTTTGTTGGACCTCCTCTCACGATTTCAGCGTGGTTTGAGTGTCCTGTTCCTTACGCGATTGCAGCGTGTTTGGAATTTATCCCAAGTTGTGTTGTAGACGCGCTGGGCGGTTTGTTGGACCTCCTCTCACGATTTCAGCGTGGTTTGTGTCACGCCCCAAACCCGCCCCTAAAAGTTTGGGCATGATCTAATCAGACATAGACAAAATAAGCTATTACAAAAGATATTTGGGGCCTGAACGAAAGCAATAATAACATAACATGCAGATACATCCATTGAGCTACTATAATATGCCAGGACCATGACCATTCAGAATTAAACATATTGTGGACCTGCATTTGGAAATAAGCTCCATCCGTATTTACAAGGCCAGGCAAAGAATGGTGTACACAAAAATATGAGATGCAAACTCAGGCCAACTAAACATTAATACAAAACGACAGAGTCCAACGAAACTGCCCTAGCATACAAGGGTTTCTGCAAGTGCCTGGCTGTCCCTTAGGTTGACAAAAGATGGATGATAATGATGCTAGACTTGATCTCCAAGTTGATTACCTACAGAGTTAGACAAAATAACAGAATGAGATAAGCTCAGTAAATAATAATTAAGCAGTTTAATAGTTCCAATGCATAACAACAATACATTTACCGGAACGGAATTTAACATTTAAGTTGAGATTGTTTTATCCCCAGAATGGCCTTTGGCCTCGTGTTACAATTATTACAGAACGGCCTAATGACCCAGAATTATTAGAATGGTCTTTCGACCCAGAACAGCCTTACGGCCAGACTATCGAACGCATAAAGCGTAATGCACGCGTAAAGCGTGGCGAACGCATAAAGCGTAATAAATAGCGATGTATGGATTCAAGAGGTGGCTCGTGACGATTCGAGGTGGCTCCCACCAAGGTGTAGCACTTCGTCTGACAAAGACTTTGTTCCATACCAGAAATCAGTAAGTCTCACCCATGTTATAATATATACAAAACGAGTATCATAACGAAACATCTACAGATGTCATTGAAACAGATTAGTCTTACAGTCACACAGAGACACACAATTTCTTTTTATCATTCAAATGAGTTAGCATAAGTAGATTACACAATAATCATTAACTCCAAAGGTACAGAAGTATAATAGTGCCATAATGTACCCACTTTCCACTTGTTTATCATGAGTTAATACCTCCACTTTATGGATAACAGAATGTGCATTTTAATTATCAGAGTAGTTGTCTCGTAATTAACGGAACATGAACATTAACGTGAACTAAGGCGAACATGCCATTAACAGAGGCATACATGCCTTTCCATTGTATTTCACAAGGACATAACACTTCACACTCTAACGTGGGTTCTATGATGTAGCATTTCCGTCATAGAATCTGATTAACCTCAAGTTCATGTGTCATATGACAAGATAACCTTGACTTATCAACGGTAACCCAGCATGATCTCAAATTTACACAGATCTCATCATAAGTTCCATTTATTCTTAAAAACGCTTCTTTTGCTTATAGATAACAGAGGGTCATTATACATTATAGACAGAACAGAATAATTCCATAGTCATACCGATGTATGCAGCTTGTTCAACATTCACACTGGTTTCCAACTGGCAAAATGTTAGACTGACAAAATGCTAGTATAACCACTTACGAGGAACAGAGCGTTAGTACCATAGTCATTGGCAGAAGATAACATGTACATATAGCGTACTATTACTCACAGTGTTGTGTTGGCATGCTAGTTCCTTCCGGAGTGTGCCCTGCGCACAATCATAATTTATAATTTAGTTTCCCTTCTTCTTAATTCAATGAGGAGTCATTCCTTGTGTCATTCACATCATACGAATTTATAATCACCTTAAAAGCATCAGAAAATATTCTAAAGAGTCAAGCATGCAAAGCTGAACAACATATTTCATTTTCTGAAAATAAGCCTCCCGCCGAAGCCAATTTGGCCGCCGAGCGATCATAAATCCACCAAACCTTGGAAGGTCGATTTTCCCGGCCGGAGCGGCTTTTCCACGCCGAGCGGACTAAGCAAAATTCAAAACTGACTCCCAATTTGAGTTTCTCCAACCACTCTTTTGCAAAACAACTTCAAATTTGGGAGAGTTAAGACCCAAAAAACTTGCAAAACACACTTGAATCTTTATCACAAGTTCTAAACAAAACCCACATGCACCAAATACAAGATCAAGCTCGAATTTGAGGTGAAAACCATAAATATGCACATATAAGCTTCACCCATGGAGGTCTCCCTCATATTTGCCAACTATACACATAAACCCATGAGGTGATGTTATAAAACCAAAGATTAAAGTCAAAGTTCATACAACTCCTAAATAAAGTATCAAAACAATCAATTGATGATGAACCCTCATAATTCAAACATGATTCAATCATGAATTAAACATGAACCATACATGATCATCAATTACAACTCTAAGTTGCCATAACAAGAAGAACTTGAACTCACCTTGGTTTAAATTCCACAACCGTAACAATTTTTGCCAAGCTTTCTTGCTAGATCCCCTTTTTCCCAATTCTTCCTCTCAACTCTCTTTATTTTTCTCTCCCAAAAGGGTATTCCCGTTTTTGATCTTAGGGCCACACAAGACTTAGATATATATATATAACAAAATATAAAGGCATATAAGACAAAAATGAATCGTTTTATCATTCCAAAATTAAAATTTCGTAAACATGCCTAATATTACCAGAAAATTATGCTGATCACAGATATATAATTAATTTCAGATAATTAAGCCATTAAGGTGCCCAATTCCAAAGTCAAACGTGTTAATGGTGTCAGATAGTTTCCTTATGAAACAGATAGGTATCCATAAATACGAATTTCACTTACTTAACCAAAATTTTCCAGGGAATTTTACAGTAACATTTTAAAAACTCAAAACAAGGGTTGAAAATATTTCAGAAAACATGTACGAGGGACGGGTTATTACAGTTTGAGTGTCCCGTTCCTTACGCGGTTTTAGCGTATTTGGAATTTATCTCAAGTTGAGTTGTAGACGCGCTGGGCGGGTTGTTTTTGGACCTCCTCTCACGCTTTCAGCATGGTTTGAGTGCCCCCTTCCTCACACGATTTCAACATGTTTGGAATTTATTTTAGGTTGCGTGGAACGCGCTCTTGATTGATTTTCTTTGTTCTTTCTCCACTCACGAGTCCAGCGTGGTTGGAATTTGTCACCCTTTGCATCTTTACTATCATAGCATTTCATTCGCGCTATCTTGCGCACCTTACCTGTACTTGTTAGTACATTGCATTGTTTTGCATACAAACTGGCTTCGCGTAGCGTATAAGTCCAATTATCAAAGTCTTCCTGCATATCATTTGCATCCTGCCCCTGAACTACGCTGGTTTGATTCCTTGCAAAGGGATACGTAGGCAGCCTGCGGGCACAACCATTTATTTATTGGTATTTTGTTTGTTTGTCCAAGTCTTCGGCCTTGTAAAAAATGGGTCGTCTCTGGGCTTTGACATTCACTCCCGTCATTGTTATGACTTTTGAGTTCTGTCAAAGAGGGGCAACTGTAGACACCCCATTTTTGACCGCCCTTAAAACTTGGGCATTACTGATGGTTTACTTGGTGGTAAAAGGTGTGCAAGGCAAAGGTTCAATTTCTTCGGCAAGGAGAGAGACAAATCTCAACTTCACACCCCATTTTGGACCAAAGCTATTTTGAATGGTTTTTAGACCTTAAAACCCTCTCTTTCAAAACTTTTTTAAAATAAAGTTTTTGCGATGTTCCGAAGCTCGCATTTTGTCAAACGTTGTGCTTTTCGGTAAACCGAGCAAGGACAAAGTGGAAATGAATGAAAGAGAGATGAAATTTTTGAAAAATCTTTCAAAACACCTTGCTTAGGGGTTTGAAGTTGAAGAAAAGGGGAAAGGAGAGAAGAAACCAAGTTGCAGAAGAAGATAGGCAAGAATCGCTAAGAGAGGGACGAGCAGTCCTCGCTAAATCAAGCCTATCTGTCTATATACTTGAAGTTAAGATATGAGGCCACCACCGTTGGAAAGAAGACTTCCGGGGCTTCATTTTGCACTCAAGAATCTCCTAAAGCCAAGTCCGGGTGGGGGAGATATGATTGGTTGAAGTTGGGCATCATCCCGGTTGGATAGAATCTGCGCGGCTTCACCAAAAAGGGCATAACTTTTCGCACAGGAGGAATTTTAATGCAAGGTTTGCGGAATTGGAAAGCTAACTTCTGGGGCTTCAATTTGGACACCCACCGGCCACTTTTTGGCCTTACCAGCCACCTACCGGCCATCCATTTATCCGAACGGCCAGAGAAAATAGCAGGTCGGCCAAATATTGTGCCGACCGGCCATTTATTTGGCCGATGACCTTCTTTCGTGGCCAATGTGACCCTTTTGCACCCTTCAAGCATGGTGCATGCCAGCTGTGCCAGCTGGAGTGCACAGACTCGACCCCCCATACACTTGTGTGGTTGTTTTGCACTTTTAACCACCTTTGATCGCTCTTTTTGCACCCTTTGCTCAAGGCTTCTTGAGGAAGCCTTGACCCCTTGTCTTGGCTTCCTCAAGAAACTTGCACCCTTTGCTTGACTTCCCTTAGAAGCCTTGACCCTTTTTGAATAGCTTGTCTTAGAAGCTTGGCCATTGCTTTGCCTATATAAGGAAGCCTCCTCCTCCATTGTTAAGGGTTGATGTTTTTGAGCAAAAGTCAGACCTAGGGCATATATATCTGATATATACACCCTCTCTCTATATATCTCCCTCTCTCTCATCCTTTGTGTGTGTTTAAGAGCCTTAAAGTGTGTTTTGACCATAGTATTGCACCAACACACACACCATTACACCACACTTCGACTTGAGAAGCCTTGAGGGTTTGTTCTTGGAGTTTTAAGTTGGTTTTGGTCACAAGAAGAGGTCTGACCTTGCTGTTCATCAAAGGTTCTTCAAGGGTAACTTCTTTGCTTTAGTTTCCCCAATCTTGCATTGATTTTTGACCTATCTTACATGCTGGTTTAGGCTTGGTGTATAACATAAAAAAGTTCTATTTTTTTGTGTTTAAGATACTTCATTAAGACCACTTTGGTGTTTGGGGTTATTTGACCCCTCTTAGGCCTTGTTTGGCCTCATTTTTGTGCATTTTTTTGGAGCTTCGGGACCACCTTGGATTTCAGTGGTGGGGGTGGTGTTTTGAGGTCCTAAGAATGAGAGGGCCATCCCCTCTCCTTGTTGTCTTCTTTGCTTGCATTTTTGGCCTTACAAAGAGGCCTATATTTGCACACTTCTTGAGCTTGGTTCAGGCATTTTTCCAGTGGGTTTTAGGACCCCTATAGGCCATTTCCAGAGTTGTTTTGGCTTTGTTGAGTGTCCATCTTGTATGTGCTTAATAACCCCTTGTATAGCCCTCTAAAGGAGCTCATCATTTTTGCATGTGTTGGCTTCATTTCAGTGGTTATTTGGGCATATTTTGGCATGTTTTATTCACTGATTTCAGCTGGTTTGGTGAGATTTCATTTGCTTCATATACTTGCCATGCAACTCATGTTTGCTAGTCAAAGTTGCATGCCATTTTAGTCCATCATGCTAGCACCTTTTGGCCATGCTTTGAACTAGAAATGTTCATGTTTTGGGACTGCCTTGGTTCTGTCTTTGTACTTCATAGTCAAATAATGCATGCTTTGTATAGCTATAAGTCATTACACATGCCTAGTTTTGAGTTTCGGGGCTCATTCCATGCATCGGGTGCCATATCTCCATGTTTTGGGACCATTTAGCATCATATTTCAGTGCTGAAATTCACATGCTTGTATGCCATCTTGCATCCTTTGCCATGCTTTGGTAGAGTTGCATTTTTGTGCCTTAGGTTTGGTTAATGCATTGTGCATGCATTCCATGTATTGTGTTGCCTCACTTGCCACATTATGGCCACTGATTTTGGCATGCTTGAGAGCTACCCATGTTACTTTAAGTCCATTTTTGCATGTTGTTGCATGCTAGTTAGGTTACATGTTGTTACATGCTTGCCTATTCTCACATGTTGATACATGTTCGCATATTGCATGTTCACATGCTCATGTTGCATGCTTAGCTTGCATGTTTAGGTTGCATATCATAGCATGCATCTCTTGCCTCTTGAATTGATTATGATAAAGGTTGGGGCCCATTATTTGTTTTATGCATTTCATTCCATATTAAAATTGCACATCTTGACTCTTTGGCCATCATGCATGGAAATGCGTGATTGGTGGCCCGAGAGCCAAAGACCATCCTCCTTTGAGTCATGAATATGATAAGGAGGGTGGTGGTGCAAACATTGCTTTGGAAATGCATTGCCATGCCTTGTCTGTCCTCTGCTACTGTCAAACAGGTTTCTGAAGGAATTTTTGGCCGGTCGGCCATCTACAGTGCCGATCGGCCATACATTGGTGGCCGATGGATTAATAAGTGGCCGGTGAGTATTCCCCATGGCCATTTCTCTCACGGTGGCACTCCGATGTCCATGGAAGCATCCTTGGGACTTGCACAATTTTCGAGGAGCAGAGCGAAAACAGAGGCAACATGTGTCATGGCAAGGATTCTCGGCAAAGCCAATCCGAGCATCGTGCATCCCTCTTCCCGAGGCCTTTTATCATATCAATAGCTTAATTAATTTGTTAATTAGTTAAGGGCTTATAATATTTAATTAGCTAGGATAGTTAATTATTTATTTGGTTTGTATTATTATTTGGTCCCTCCGAGTGAGGGCGTATTTGTAATAAGTGTGGGTGCGTGTGTGCATGTCTTCCAACCCCCACTTCTTTCTCCCTTTTACTTACCTGCTTTGATGGTTAGTATTAGGACATATTTAAATTAGCATACCTTATGTTATGCATGCGTGCATCCATACATTTGTTTTCCATGCACCGGGCTCGGCACATCATGCTAACTGCATCTGTATTTCAAATTCCAAGATGAGTACTTGTTAATTGCAGCATTTCATATGCCATGTTTAGGATAGCCGAGCCTATTATAGCTGCATTTTGCCTGTGATGCATTAGCCACTTAACATGAACTAGGATCATGTATTGATTACTAACTAGTTTCTGTTTTGGCACGGAGTACTAGGTGAGCTTTTATGCTTTAGCATACCGTATGCGTATGAGTGTTGCCATAATAGCATGATTACCATGAGGCTAGCTGCTTATGTGATATAACTGCTTGAATGCCTGTGGATGGAGGTTGAATTACCTAAATTGGAATAATGCATTAAAACTGTGAGTTTTAAGCCCACTAGATAGTGGCAAAACCACATTTTCTAAAAGCCCACTTGAGAGCGGCAAAATCCGCATTTTAGCCTACTTGTGAGTAGCAAACCGTTTTCAAAACAAACATGAAATGTTTTGTTCCAATTTAGGCGATTTGGTCTATACTTGCTTGCTGTGCGCATAACGTAGTAATTCTAGGCTAATAACCGGAATAAGAACACATAATGTTTTCAAAACAAGATATCACGGTTAGTAGAGGCCGATCTTCGGATCGGGCGAGAGGGGGTGCTCATAGCTGACCTTCCCCAATCGTACCCAAGCTCCCAAGCCGAGGCAACTTTGGTGATGACAGACACGTGGCCTTTGGCATCGAGTCAGGGTTTCCTAAATTCCCCTATAAAAAAATATTTAGGTGGCGACTCTGTATCTGGCAAAGCAGTCCATGTTTGGCACTTTTTTCAAAAATCTGTTTTTCTCAAAACGATTTGCCGGATTTGGACTCTTTGGTTCAGATTAAGAACCGTGACATTCGAGTCGGCCTTAGTAGACACGCAAAAGCGAATGAAGCAGGACTCACCCTCCCGGGGCGTTCGGGGGACGTCTACAAATGTGTGCCCGGCAAGGACAGCGTATGCAATTGGTTTAAAAACCACAGACTTTGTGCCAACAGCCCAGGTGATTCGGGCATATGACAACACGAGCAAAGAAGTGATGGGAACAGTGAAAGTTCAAACCAAGGTTGGGCCGGGACAGCATGAGATAGATTTCCATGTCTTAGAGGTTTCTGCAACTTTCAACCTGCTTTTGGGACGGCCGTGGCTGCATCTGGTGAAGGCAATGTCATCCACCTTGCATCAGATGGTGAAATACCCCCATGGGAAGGGAGTAGCCATTATTTTTGGGAACTCGTCGATCCATCCACCACCAAAAGTATCTACGCCAGTTTTGGAAATTGAGCACGGTATGGAGGATGTGTTCATGTCAGGTTTTACCTTGGCCGAGGCTCGGGTAGTTCAAAACATCATGGCTGTTAATGAGGGGTTGTATGTCAGTGCTCAATTAGTATACCTCATGAATAAGCTCCAACACATCCCGGGGATGGGATTGGAAAAGAGCGGCCGGAAGGGCGTTGCAACGTTGGCCGAAGTGCCACCCAACCCACACACCTTTGGCTTGGGTTATCTGCCCACCAAAGAGGATTGGGTAAGGAAAGGTAAGGAGATGGCTGGGAGAGCCAGAGCGAAACAGATGGGGAAGCCTTTTGAGTTGATGCACCGGCCCATCCAGGGTACCCTAAACGGACGCTTCGTCCGGGAGGGGGAGGACTTTCCATTTTGTGGCTTCCCAGAGCCGTGGCTGAATGCGGAAAGAAAGCGCGTGCCGGGATTCAAGATCTTCTTTGATCTACAGTTATCCGGGGATGACGATGCCGAAGAGCAGACAGACTCGACAGTTGAGGTTGAGCAGAGCAAGGAGATGGAGTCTGAGGACGTCGAAATTGAAATGGGGGTAGCACTGGCATGTCTACTTTCAGATCCTCCGATCGAACAGAAGTGCTTGGGGGATAACCTCTCGGTGTCCATGATCAGGAATGAAACGGTTGCGGGCCTACCATCAACTATTTTGGATGCATCCATCGCACCCTCTCTCGTTTGGCAGTACGATGAGGGATTTTTGTCAAACAGCACCAGGTCAGGTAATGAGCCGGAATCTGATTCCACTGAGTCTTCTTAGTCGAAATCAGGTTCCAGCTCAACTGAATCTGAGTCCGGTATTCCTGGGGGTGATAACCTGGATGCCACAGTCCTGTCCAGGTCGTCTTTTTCTTTCTCTTTTGAGTCTGTTGTAACAGAAGAATCGAACGGTTTGGATGTGCTTAATGAGAATGATGTGGATGTGGTTTTTGAGTACTTTTCTGTGCCTTTGATTTATTGCTTGAATCAAGACTTTCAAAATTTTGACAAAAACGACGAGGAAGAAATTCCTCCAGTTTTGCAACGATTAATTGAACAAGAGCAGGAAAGATTTGTTAAACCCTTAATGGATGAAATCACTACTGTGAATATTGGTACTGAGGAGGACCCGCGGCTGGTCCAGATCGGGTCCACGTTGTCTTCGGAGGAACGCGAGCGCTTAGTCGCTTTATTAAAAGATTTCAAAGATGTTTTCATGTGGTCCTACGAAGACATGCCTAGGATCGATCCTGAGATTGTACAGCACCGGATCCCTCTTGACCCCGAGGCCTGACCTGTCAAACAGAAACTCAGAAGGATCCGCCCTGACTGGGCCATCAGGATTAAGGAAGAGGTCACCAAGCAAATCGATGCAGGCTTCCTACTGGTATCCGAATACCCGACTTGGTTGGCCAACATTGTTCCGGTACCAAAGAAAGATGGCAGGATCCGGGTGTGCGTGGATTTCAGGGATTTGATCAGAGCTAGTCCGAAGGACGACTTTCCTTGCCGCATATTGATGAGTTGGTGGATTTCTAGCAGGGCATGCTTTGCTTTCGTTTATGGATGGCTTTAGGCTACAATCGGATAGTGATGGCACTCAAGACGGAAAAGATCGCCTTCACCAACCCGTGGGGACCCTCGCTAAAGAGTGATGCCATTTGGGCTGAAGAACGCTGGAGCTACATATCAACGGGCCGCGACCACGATATTGCATGACATGATCCACAAAGAGGTTGAGGTGTACGTGGACGACATGATTGTCAAGTCCAAAGAAAGAGAGGGCCACTACACCGCCTTGCAAAAGTTCTTCCAAAGGATCAGAATTCGGTTCTTGGTGAATCCTCGAAGTGTCGTTCGATTATTCTGGCGGGGAAAAATGCTAGGGTTTCTGATTACACAGAGAGGTATCAAAGTCGATCCTTCCAAAATTAAGGCCATCTTAGAAATGCCACCACCAATAACTGAAAAGGAGGTGCGAGGCTTTCTGGGTAAAGTGCAATTCATAAGAAGGTTTATCTCAAAATTAACCTTGACTTGTGAACCACTTTTTGGTCTCCTGAAGAAGGGAAAGAAATTCCAATGGGACGGCCGATGCCAAGTTGCTTTTGAATAGATCAAAGAATATTTACAGAACCCACCCGTGTTGTCACCACCAGAGCCGGAAAAACCGTTGATATTGTACCTTTCAGTAACTGAGACTACAATGGGCTGTATGCTCGCGCAAGAATCAGAGGACAAGATGGAGAAGGCCATCTACTATTTGAGCAAGAAGATGTTGGAGTACGATACTCGCTACACACCACTGGAGAAGGCTTGCTTAGCCTTGGTATGGGCTACCAGGAAGCTATGGCACTACCTGTTAGCTCACTCCGTAATGTTGGTTTCACGACTGGATCCCATCAAATATCTTTTCGAGAAACCGGCACTTACGGGTAAGCTAGCTCGTTGGTTGCTGTTGCTTTCCGAATTCGATCTGAAATATGTGACACACAAGTCAATCAAGGGATGAGCAGTAGCAGAATTCTTAGCCGATTATCCAGTGGAAGGGGGTGAAGCAGTTGAGTACTTATTCCCATATGAGGCCATTTTGCACATCGAAGATGAAACTTGGACGATGTACTTTGACGGAGCGTCAAACTAGTACGGATATGGGATAGGAGTGTTGTTGATAACACCCGACAATTCCCGTATCCCTCTAGCATTCAAACTCCAGTTCAAAGTCTCGAACAATGAAGCAGAATATGAGGCACATATTGCCGGTCTAGAAACAGCCCTGGAACTAGGGGCAAAACGGTTGGACGTCATCGGAGACTCGAACCTTGTTGTGTCTCAAGCAAAAAGAGACTGGAAAGTCAAAGAAGAAAAGATGATAATGTATCACCAAACCCTGGACTTGTTAATTCCTCGGTTTGAGAAGCTAAACTTTGCTCATCTACTAAGAGAGAACAACAGGTTCGCAGATTCACTAGCAACTCTATCTTCCATGATAGACATCCCGTTTGGAGTCCAGATGCGTCCAGTTATCATTGACCAGAAGTTTGCGCTAGCATATGAATCAATTGCTGCTATAGATGAGGTTCAAGATGAAAACCCCTGGTATTATGACATTTGGAACTTCTTGGAGAAAGAGGCGTATCCACCAGGGGCAAGTGCCAAGGATAAAAGGGCAATCAGAAAAATGGCTGTTCAGTTCATCATCTGCAGGGGTAAACTATATAAGAGAGGTCATCTGGGAATGCATAAGCTGTGTGTAGAAGCCAAAGAATCGAAGCGCCTAATGAAGGGCATCCATGGAGGAGAATGTGGTGCACATATGAACGGGGTAATGTTGGCTCGGAAGATCCTCAGACAGGGTTACTATTGGTCCACCATGGAGGAGGATTGTATCGGCTTTGTTTGGCGATGCCATAAATGTCAGATCTATGCAAACCGCATGAACATCCCACCATCAAAACTATACAACATGACTTCGCCATGGCCATTTTCAGTTTGGGGAATCGATGTGATCGGGGCTGTCACTCCGAAGGGGTCGAATGGGCATGAGTTCATCCTGGTCGCGATAGATTATTTTACGAAGTGGGTCAAGGCCCAATCTTATGTGGTGTTGAAGGCTTCACATGTCGCAAAGTTCATCAGAAACAACATCATCTGTCGTTATGGAGTCCCAAATGAGATCATCTCAGATAACGGTTCCCACTTCAAGAAGGAAGTGATTGACTTGTTGGAGAAATACAATGTGACTTTTCATAAGTCATCCACATACCGGCCGCAAACCAATGGAGCGGTTGAGGCCGCCAACAAGAATATCAAACACATACTGCAGAAGATGGTGGAAACCTACCGGGACTGGCCAGATGAGTTGCCGTTTGCTCTGTGGGGCTACCGGACTTCAATCAGAACTTCTACTGGGGCGACTCCGTATTCATTGGTTTATGGGATGGAGGCCGTTCTACCTTTTGAAATTGAGGTTCCGTCTTTACGAGTATTGGCTGAGTGTCAAATAGCTGAAGCAGATTGGCAACAGAGCAGATTTGAAGAACTCATGCTTTTCGATAAAAGAAGACTGAAAGCACTGTACCACATTCAAGGTTATCAGCGCAGGATTGCCTGGGCTTTCAACAAGAGAGTTAAGTCCAGGAATCTAAAAGAAGGAGATTTGGTACTCAAAGACAACCGAGCTCCCATCCACGACCCAAGGGGCAAGTTCAGACCCAGTTGGACTGGTCCCTACATTATCAAGTCTATTTGGTCAGGTGGAGCTATTGTTTTGATGGACCTAGATGGCCTAGAGTTCTCACAATTGATCAATATGGACAAGTTGAAGAAATATTATTCCTGAGAGGCTCGCTAGGCCGAAAACCCGAAAGGGCGACCTAGGCAAAAGTTAGAGCATGAAAAATTTGAAATTATAAAAACTGAGCTCGCAAGGTTGAAAACCCGCAAAGGACGGCCTTGGCAAAAGTTAGAGCGTAAAAGGAGAGTGAAAATACTCGAGTGAACCCAAGCCTGAACTACGTAAGGCTTGATTCCCATCTTTGGGATACGTAGGCAACTTCATCCTGAAGTCCAGCCATAAACTTTTCCCCGATCAACTTTGTCCATTTGATCATCTCGGTCATCTTTGTCTATTCAGCATTCAAAAGTTCAGTTGTGATCTCCGGTGCAGTGCTTTTCAGACTAGGGGCAGCTTTCCGTTGCTGCGCAGTGCTGCGGTGCTACTCAAACTAGGGGCAACTTTCCAGTTGCCGGGATCCGATGTTGTGCATCTCAGTGACAGGTCTCAGGCGTGTCCAAGTTCTTATCCATATCGAAAATAGTTTTGAAAAGTTTTGATAAAAGTTGACTTTGTTCAAATTAATCTTTTTACAACTAAGACCATTTTTGGACCAAAGCGGAAAATTTTCAGTACCCACAACCTTCAATTTCATTGATTTCAATACAGAGTTCTCCTGCTCTTGCATACAAATTGAAGTTGCTTTTTATTACATTCATAAAAAAAACTTGAAAGTACTAATAAAGCAATAAATCCGGGGCATAGTTAAGTCAGGTGTTCCTGCGCCCCCTCCCAGAGTTGGTCAAAGCCTCTGATGCCAAGCTAGGTCCAATCTGTGCCTCCTCATTAAGCCAATCTATGCACTCATCAGACAAAGTGCAATTGAAAGTGGGAGCAGGGGCCAGGAGCTCTCTAGTCCTCCATGCTGTCGTATACCGAGCAAGCTGTGCGCCTCGGATCGGGAATGTAGCCGGGTACTCTATCCCCTCTGGTGGACACGTCTGATCATGACCAAACTGGCACTGGAGCCGGAATGGGAAGTAGAACACACAGTGAGTCAAGCCAATCAGCTGAATCCTAGGTTGGCGGGTCATGCTATAGCCCATTGCCAATAGATTGAGCCAAGGGCACCGCCAAGCAATGCGGTCTGCGGACAAGCTGCACATCCAGTCAAACCACCAACCCTCATCAAGGGCATCAACTAGGCGTTGCCTGAAGAAGTAACAGCGAGCTAAGTAAGCTGGGCAAGAGTCCACAACCTGCAACTTGTCCATCAACCACACCTGGGAAGGGATGAAAAATGAGAGAATAAAGAATAGAGAGATGTACGATGAGAGAAAAAGTAAGAAGAGGGTTTTGTGAGTAAAACCGAGCCTGAGGGCCGAGTGATGTGAGCAATACATATGTGAGATTGGGTGGGAAACATTACCTGCAGCAGTAGTGGACTTCTCGCAAATTTGGTCGTTTCGCGGCGATGGAAAGCGTCCAAGCCCATCAACGTCTCAGCCAGAGTCATGGCAATGCAACTCTTACCCTCCTTCAAACCTTGGGCAACCTCGATCAACAGGACACTAGATCCTCCAGAGCCTGAGGCAAGTAAGAAATGAAATAGCATGCACAAACAAAGTGCGTGTTGCCAAAAACCTTGCCAATGATGGTCACCGTGATCTGATGAGAAAAACAAAACCAGAAAAGGAAGTGCTGGTAGAGAGAGAGAGAGAACAGAGGAAAAAATCTATTTCATATTTTCATTCATATTACAATCTATATGATTAGGTATGATATTTATACAAAAAATATCTAACAGAGATCTAACTAATATCTAACTAAAGATCTAACTAATATCTAACTGTATTGAAGTTTGTTACATAAGAATGGATAGGATGTAGCAGCAGGTCTATGGACTTGTGATGCACTTGCAAGAATAGTTGAAAAACTTATATTGTATATCTGGAAGCAGCAACCCTGTTAGTAGCCTCAACAGCAACCTTGGTAGACTGAGACTTGGTCTCTGCGGCTGAAGACTTGGCATCTGCTTTGACCTCTGCTGCTGCTGAAGACTTGGCCTCTGCTGCGGATGAACCAGTAGAGTTATCAGCCCCCCTCAAGCTGAAGGGTGGAGAACCAACCAAAAGCTTGGAATGTTCATCAAACACCACATGTCTAGAAATATAGACAGTTCCAGTGAGGGGATCCAAACACCGGTACCCTTTGTAACTAGAATGATAACCAAGAAATACACACTCTTTAGAACGAGGTTGAAGTTTGTGAGAGATATAAGGCCTTAACCAGGGGTAACACTTGCAGCCAAAAACCTTGAGAAAAGCATAATCTGGAGGTATATGAAAGAGAACCTCGAATGGACTCAGATGGCCTAGTTTTGGACTGGTCATTCTATTAACCAAATAAGTTGCAGTAGCAAGAGCCTCAAACCAGTACTTGAGAGGGACAGAAGATTGATCAAGCAAAGCAATAGCTGTTTCTATTAGGTGACGATGCTTTCTCTCAGCCACTCCATTTTGAGAAGGAGTATAAGGACAGCTCATTTGATGAACAATACCAACCTGCTTCAGAAAATTCTGAAATGGACCACTAGTATATTCACCGCCACCATCAGTTCTAAAAACTTGTAAAGAGGTGGAGAACTGTCTTTCAGCATAGGCCTTAAACTCAACAAACTTGGAAAACACCTCACTCTTATAGGATAGAGGATACAACCAAGTAAAGTTACTAAAGTCATCAATAAAGATAACATAGTAAGTATAAGAAGCATTAGTATGAGCAAATGGACCCCAAACATCAGAGTGAATTAAAGCAAGAGGTGCAGTGGTTTTATTATTTGTCAAAACAAAAGGAAGTCTATGACTTTTTGACACACAACACTGATGACAAGAAGAATTACACTCTTTATGAGAGAATGAAAAACCACATTTATTTACAATATTATGGAAAACAGCAGTAGATGGATGCCCTAGTCTCTTATGCCAAAGATGAGCAAGAGAGCTAGTTCCAGAGAAGGCTTTAGGAAATGTAGAAACAGATGGTTGTAACTGATACAATCCATTGTGATGATGACCTCTACAAAGGACCTTGTTGCTGAGTTTGTCCTGGACAACAAAGGACTTATCATCAAATGTGACAGTGCAGTTATTATCAGAAGTAAGCTGATGCACAGACAACAGATTAGAAGAAATTTGAGGAACATGAAGCATATTATTGTGAAAAGTAAAATTAGGTGTGGGCAAGATACCGTGCGAGTTGTGGATAGGAAGAGTGTTTCCATCTCCAATCAATACTTGATCCTGACCTTGATAAGGTTGATATAGATGCAGATTATTCAAATCATTAGTGAGATGAGAGGTAGATCCAGAATCAACATACCAAGGAGTAGAGAAAGTAGAAGGCATAGAGGAAACAGCAGATTGAGCAGAAAAAGCTCTAGGTGTTGTAGAAGAAGGTCCCATAGTATATGATGGAAATACTGGTTGGAAATTAGTATTCATTCTATGTCTGCATTCCAAAGCTGAGTGATTATTTTTGCCACAAATTTGACAAACCAAACCATAGCTCTGTGGTCTTCCATGACCTCTTCTACCTCCTCTGTAACTAGTATATCTGCCTCCTCTAGTCTGGAAATGTTGACCACGACCACTTCTATTATATGAATAATTTCGAGCAGAGTTGATATTACCATAGACACTTTGTGATGATCCATCAGAAGAAGTGGATGAACTGTTTTGAGAACCTGTAGTAGTAGCATTAAATGCTACTGTGAGATTTGAAGAAGCTTCTTGCTTATGACTTTGTTCAACATGAATTGCTTCTGAGCAGAGCAAAGCACACAACTCATCCATAGTTAGAACCTCTGATTTTGCACGTATAGTTGTTTTGAATGCATTATACTCGTCAGGTAATCCATTAAGAACAAGAAGAATAAGATCTTCATCACAAATAGGAGATGAGGCTAGGGCTAGTTGTTCAACAAGATCCTTGAATTCTTGAAGATAGTCTTCCATTGATCTTGTTTTCTTGGACACAGTACTCAATCTATTTTTTAGCTGATGTATATGAGAACGTGAAAGAGATGTAAATTTCTTTTCGAGTGCAAACCACAAATCCTTGAAAGCTTACGGATGAAGGGCGGAAGAGAAAATCGAAGGTGTGAGTGTGGGCATTTATCTGACTAAGAAGACATGAATCAGAAGCTTCCATTTCAGAAATTCAGGATTAGCAACCGTCTGATTTTGTGCATTCAAGATTGTAGCAGATGGACATGCGGATGATCCATCAAGAAATCCAAAAAGCTCAGTAGCTTCAAAGAAATTCTGTATTTGTGTTCGCCAGATAGAATAATTTCCAGATTCAAGCTTCACTGTGATCAATGAAGTTAGATTTGCAACCAGTAGAAGAACATTGGAAGGCAAGGAAGCCTTCTCAGATTGGATCGTCATTGTTGCTCGTGAGAGCTCAGACTTGATGCTCTGATACCATGATGAGAAAAACAAAACCAGAAAAGGAAGTGCTGGTAGAGAGAGAGAGAGAACAGAGGAAAAAATCTATTTCATATTTTCATTCATATTACAATCTATATGATTAGGTATGATATTTATACAAAAAATATCTAACAGAGATCTAACTAATATCTAACTAAAGATCTAACTAATATCTAACTGTATTGAAGTTTGTTACATAAGAATGGATAGGATGTAGCAGCAGGTCTATGGACTTGTGATGCACTTGCAAGAATAGTTGAAAAACTTATATTGTATATCTGGAAGCAGCAACCCTGTTAGTAGCCTCAACAGCAACCTTGGTAGACTGACTTGGTCTCTGCTGCTGAAGACTTGGCATCTGCTTTGACCTCTGCTGCTGCTGAAGACTTTGCTGCTGCTGAAGACTTGGCCTCTGCTGCGGATGAACCAGTAGAGTTATCATGATCATCGGCACCAGAAAAACGGCAAATCAAACTCGGAATATCCAGCATTCAGTCATAAATCAAAGATCGAGCGTCGGGTATTGAGAGCCCACACATTTGTCCTAAGGCTTGGGCATAGCCAAAACGAAGTTGGGGCAAGATCTCTTCGTTGCGCTTGGACCCCATTAAAACTTGGAAATCTTCGAAGGTAGGACATACCTCTTGCCCAGCAAAGCTAAAAACATGTGTCACCGGATTCCAAAACCTTGCCACGGCATGGAGGAATGGAAGGTGCAGCGGAGTACGACCCAGAGTGAATAGTGCGTTTATGCCGAAGCCCCAGAAACTCAACTTTTCCGAGCCGTCCAAGTTGGCAATCCAAGCTGAGAGATTCTGGACAAGAAACTCTTCCATTTGGAGCAAATCAGTGTTGAATTGAGAAAAACAACGAAGCTGAGACCTTTTGTAGAAGATAAGGTTGAGTGGAGGATAGATGTCAGCATTCTGCTGGTTCTTGCAATTTATGGCCGGTCGACCACATATAGTGCCGACCGACCACAACTTTTGGCCAATGGACATTTCTCATGGCCGATGGCCTTTCATTATGGCCGATGGCCTTCCCCCCTGTTCCATGAGCTGTTTATGAGTTGAACATGCTGAGGGATTGTGGTTGGAACCTCTACCGATGCCCTCCGGTGATCGATTCTTGCGGGGTCACACCCTTTTGCTTATCGAGTTGTTGTACATTCGCTTATCGAGTTGTTGTACATTTGCTTATCGAGTTGTATTTCACTCTCTTTAAGTCTTTGTATTGCTTATCGAGTTGTACTCGCACTTGGTTGACTTATCGAGTTTCTTTGTTTTGCTTATTGAGTTGTAAGTCGGTTCACTACCTGATTATTACGATGCGAGTGCTCAATTTTCAAACAAAGTTCAATTTCATTCACATTGTTATGTGATACCACGCGATGCGATGCATAGAAAGTACAAATGTAACACCTTTTGAACAAAATAGTTGTTTCATTTCCATCATGTGTTTTGCAAAAATACACAGTTTTGAGAAAAAAATAATAACCTGCCTGAGGCAGTGCGATGTGCTTAAACTACCAGTAAAAAGGAAAGTAAAGCAAAAGGTGAGCAGGGCAGCAGAATATTGGGATTGATACCAGTAGCCCTCTCCCCTTTTTTTTGCGGTCGATGCACCTCTCGCGCCCTTGTTCGGGTCAACTATATGGTTTGGCACCTTCATTACTCAAGACAGTGCAAGGAAGTGCACTTTTTCGGAACATTAGTAGGCTTTCGAGTTGACCTCAGGCCGTGTCTTTTTTGAGCGATGCTCCGTACGTGCGAGGAACACCCCTTCCCGTATCCTTTTTGTATCTTGTGAACTCCACAAATCGCTTCAATTATACTGTGTTGCAGTGCTTTGCATTTCGACATCATGAATGACTTGTCTTTACCATGCTTCAAGTTCCTATACACATTGTATGCGTTGTCGCGTTATGCTTTACTTATATGTGTTCAAGTTTCTATACACATTGCATGCATACGTGCATCGCTTTACTTATATGTGTTCAAGTTCCTATACACATTGCATGCGTTGTCGCGTTATGCTTTACTTATATGTGTTCAAGTTCCTATACACATTGCATGCATACGTGCATTGCTTTACTTACATGTGTTTAAGTTCCTTTCTATACACATTGCATGCATACGTGCATTGCTTTACTTATATGTGTTCAAGTTCCTATACACATTGCATGCGTTGTCGCGTTATGCTTTACTTATATGTGTTCAAGTTCCTATACACATTGCATGCGTTGTCGCTTTATGCTTTACTTATATGTGTTCAAGTTTCTATACACATTGCATGCATATGTGCATTGCTTTACTTACATGTGTTCAAGTTCCTTTCGATACACATTGCATGCATACGTGCATCGCTTTACTTACATGTGTTCAAGTTCCTTTTATACACATTGCATGCATTGTCGCGTTATGCTTTACTTACATGTGTTCAAGTTTCCTTTTATACACATTGCATGCGTTGTTGCGTTATGCTTTACTTACATGTGTTCAAGTTCATTTTATACACATTGTATACGTTGTCGCATATACTTTACTTACATGTGTCTACATCTTCACACATTCCGCACGTTGTCCCGTGTTCTTTACTTACATGTGTTTGCGCCTTCATAGCATTGTTGTTTTTGTTTCAAATCGCATTATTATGCGTTCTAATTGGTTTACGTCGTCACGCACTTTCAATTGCATTGATATGCATGTTGCTAACAATATTGTACCTGTTAAGTTTTCTTTCTTTTTCAGGCACGATATTGTATGTACGGTTCATTCAAAGCTGGCACGACCAGACGAACCGTACAGGTATTGTATTCTCCGCGTGAAACATAGCGAGAATTACATGATTCTATTACACTCTCTCTACATTGTAGTGTAGTTTGGTGTGTGCTAGCTTAAAACTGTTGCATTGTTATGCTTCGTTACAGCTTTCTTTGCATGATCATAAGTTATGCTTGGCTTCTTGCATTGTCAGTTGCATTTTGCCGCTGCCTTCGGGCGCATATCTTTATCTGCAGCTTGTATGTTTTGTCTAAGTCTTCGGCCTTGTCAAAAATGGGTCGTCTCTGGGCTTTGTCAATCACTCCCGTCATTGTTATGACTTTCGAGTTCTGTCAAAGAGGGGCAACTGTAGACACCCCATTTTTGACCGTCCTCAAGACTTGGGCATCACCGCTTGAACACTCGGTGATCACCCATGTTCGTGTTCGTTTTGAGTTCCCGGAGGTCTCGGCTACGCGCCTTGCCTCAGGATCTCTCAACTCGACTGTTTTGTGTTTGATTTTGCACCAAACACTTGTGTTTTTGCTTCTAAGGGTAGAGAGTAGCTTGTTAGCTACCCCTGACACCCACCGGCCCATGCTTGAGGCCACCGGCCGTGTCTTCTTGCTACCGGCCATTGGTGAAATATACCATTGGCCGGTCGGCATTTGGTGTGGTCGGCCGACCATCTGTTTGGCCGATGGCCTCCTTTTCTGGCCGATACCACCTTTTTGCATTTTTTAGGCATAATGCATGCCAGCTGTGCCAGCTGGAATGCACGGACCCTGCCCCCCATGCACGGGTGTGGCTATTTTAAACCTTTGCACCCTTTTGGTCCAAGCTTCCTAGAGAATATTGCACCTTTTGCTCAAGCTTCTTGAGGAAGCTTGACCCTTTGTCATAGCTTCCTCAAGAAGCTTGCACCCTTAGCTTAGCTTCCCTTGGAAGCCTTGACCCTTTTTGAATAGCTTCCCTTGGAAGCTTAGTCTTTGCATTGTCTATATAAGAGACCCCTCTTCTCCTTTGATTGGGTTAAGCAAAACCAGAGCAAAATACATATATATTCTGATATATACACCTTCTCTCTCTATATCTCCCTCTCTCTCTTCATTTGTGTGTGTTTAAGAGCCTAAAAGTGTGTTTTATTCTTAGTTTTGCACTAAGACACACACCATTACACCATACTTCGACTTGGGAGGTCTTGACGGTTTGTTCTTGAAGTTTTGGGTCGGTTTTGATCAGAAGAAGGTGGCTGACCTTGTTGTTCTTCAAGGGATCTTCAAGGGTAACACTATTGTTTTATATTCCCCAATCTTGCACTAGTCTTTAACCTATCTTGCATGTTGTTTTAGACTTTGTGTATAACTGAAAAAAGTCTTGTATTTGCATGCTTAAGATGTTTCATTAGGTCATTTTGGTGTTGGGGGTCGACCTCCCTTTCTTAGGCCTTGTTTGGCCCTTTTTGTGCTCTCTTTGTTAAGCTTTGGAGACTTTTGTGTGTTGGCCTTCTCACCACTGAAATCCAGTGGATTTTCAGTGATGAAGAAGAGGTTTTGAAGTCTTGCATAGGGGAGGGACACCCCTCTCCCTTTGTCCCTCTTTTGTTTGTATTTTTGGCTCATAAAGGTAGCATGCATGCTTAGGTGTTTTTGGCTCCATTTCAGAGGTTTTTGGGTGTCATTTGGTCATATTACATCTCTGCTTTTGGTCATATTACATCTCTGCTTTTGGTCGGATTAATGGTCTTTTGCATGCATAATACACTTGCTTTGTACTCCTCTATTTTTCCTAGAAATGCATCTTGCCATTAGGCCATCACGCTTGCATTTTTTTCCCTAGCTTTGTGAAGCTTTTGGTCATGTTTCATCATGTTTGAGGTCTGTTAGACATTGTTTTGATCATATTTGCCATGTTTGGTATAGCCCCTTTGTATTTTGGCTTGTGAGCCTTGAGGGTGTGAGTCATGAGCATGTTTTAGTTGGATTGTTTCAATGATTTGGAGTCATTTCACATGCCATTTCAGTCTCTAATCCATGTTCCTATGCTTGCATCCATCACCCTTTTCATGCCTTGAAGAGGTGTCCTTTTGTGCCTTGAAATGAGCATTGTGCATGCTTATGTATTTTGGCTTGTGAGCCTTGAGGGTGTGAGTCATGAGCATGTTTTAGTTGGATTGTTTCAATGATTTGGTGTCATTTCACATGCAATTTTAGTCTCTAATCCATGTTCCTATGCTTGCATCCATCACCCTTTTCATGCCTTGAAGAGGTGTCCTTTTGTGCCTTGAAATGAGCATTGTGCATGCTTATGTATTTAAGTCTTTGGGGCTACCATATCAGTGGGTTTTGGGGCATATTTTGATGCATAAAAACTCTGTTTTGGGTTTCTTAGTTCATGCCATGTTTGCTTGGGGTAGGTGTTGAGCAATGCTCTCTTTTGTGGCCTTGAATACCTTCTATTTTGCTTCCATTCCCTAGTATGTCTTGGTGTCATCTTTTGCATGCTTTTCAAAGTTTGACATGAGTGTTTAATGTCCAAGCATATTGCCTTTAAGTATGCTTAGAGTTGTCCCTTTCCATGCTTAGATGACAGGCCTTGGTGTGTGCATGCTTGCATGCATAAGTTGTGCCATTTTTTACCCTTTTGGCCACTGTTTTAGGGTGTGGCTGAGGCCTCCCATTTCAGTCTAAGTCCATTCTTGTACATAGTTGTATGTTTGACTTGTTGCCTCTCGTTGCATGCTTGCATTGTACCATGTTTGCATCACATGTTAAATTGCATTGTATTGCCTCTTGCATGATTAGCACATTGCATGCTTGCATAATAGATTGCATTGCATTTGGCATGTTTTGCATCTTAGCCTCATGTTGCATTCTTGAGCCATGTTTGTATACATGCATTGCATTGCTTGGTTTGGCGTGTCAAACCAAGCATGAGGATTGAGAGTGTTCGTACTCCAAGTGACGTAACACGTCTTAATCCTTGGTCACCGACGCCCTTGATCTCAATATGATAGGGTGTTGGCATTCATCTCTTTTGTTGCATGCATTTTACATTGAATGGCAAACTTGGCCTCCTAGGCCATCATGCATCAAAATGCATAATTGATGGCCTGAGAGTCGAGGGTCATGCTCCCTTGAGTCCATTGCATGATGGGGAGTGTGGCCATGCTCACATTTGCTTGAAAATTCCATGCCATACACTGCTTGCCATCTGCTGCTGTCAACTGCAGGATTCTGCAGGAAGAAATAGCCAGCCGGCTACTTGGAGTGCCGACCGACCAAATACAATTAGCCGGTGGCTCAACCAATGGTCGATGACCATTCTCTTCGGCCGGTGGTGTTCCCACTTGGTCGGTGATGCTCCCGGTGTTGAAGAAGCATCCTTGGGACTTGTGCAAATTTTCAGAGGTAGAGGCGGTAAACAGAGGCAACAGTGCTATGGCGGCAAGTTTCCGAGGGCGAGTCAAGCATGCATCATTCAAGCATTAGAGACAGCTGCAGTCTCTTTAGCTTCACATTTAAATTATTTTTGTGATTAATTTATTAATTAATTAGAGGGTCTGTAATAATTAATTAGCTAGGATAGTTGATTCATTATTCGGACTATATTATTCTTTCGATCCCTCCGAGTGAGGGCGTATTTGTAATAAGTGTGGGTGCGTGTGTGCATGCCTTCCAACCCCCACTTCTTTCTCCCTTTTACTTACCTGCTTTGATGGTTAGTATTAGGACATATTTAAATTAGCATACCTTATGCTATGCATGTGTGCATCATTCATCAGTATTGCATGCACCGGGCTTGGCGCATCATGCTAACTGCATTGTATTTCAATTCCAAGTTGAATACGTGTTAGTTGTTGCATTTCACATGCCATCCATAGATTTGCCGAGCCTATTCTAGCTGCATCCTGCATGTGTTACATTAGTCATCTTAACATGAACTAGGATCATGCATATGATTACTTACTAGTTTCTATTTTGGCTTGGAGTACTAGGTAAGCTTTTATGCTTTAGCATACCACATACGTGTGAGTAGTGCCATAATAGCATGATTACCATGAGGCTAGCTGCTTATGTGATATAACTGCTTGAATGCCAGTGGGTGGAGGTTGAATTACCCGAATTGGAATAAGGCATTAAACTGTGAGTTTTAAGCCCACTAGATAGTGGCAAAACCATCTTTTTTCTAAAGTCCACTTGGGGGTGGCAAAATCTGCATTTTCAGCCTACTTGCGAGTAGCAAACCACTTTCAAAAAACACATGAAATGTTTTGTTCCAATTCAGGCGATTCAGTCTATACTTGTTTGCTATGCACATCACGTAGTAAATCTAGGCTAATAACCGAAATAAGAACGCATAATGTTTTCAAAACAAGATATCATGGTTAGTAGAGGCCGATCTTCGGATCGGGCGAGTGGGGGTGCTCATAGCTGACCTTCCCCAATCGTACCCAAGTTCCCGAGCCGAGGCAACTTTAGTGATGACGAACACGTGGCCTTAGGCAAACGAGTCAGGGTTTCCTAAATTCCCCCATTAAAAAATATTTAGGTGGCGACCCTGTATCTGGCAAAGCAGTCCATGTTTGGCACTTCTTTTCTAAAAATTTGTTTTCTCAAAACGATTTGCCGGATTTGCACTCTTTGGTTCAGATTAAGAAACGTGACAAATTGAGTCCGAACTGTAGCACTGAGGCCCTCACACAGGGCGCGTCTACACCCCTGTTTCAGCAAAATTTTTGAAAAGTGTTTTAAAGTGCATCTTTGCATCCTCATTCCATCCTAGGCATTCCTAGGTCAAATTTAAGGCATCTTAATGAGGATATTGATATAGAACCACACCAAGTCAAGATAGGGGCTAAGTTGTTATCCCAAACGTGTAACTTAGTGTGTGTTCATTCTGCAACTGTAGGGTTGGCATCCGAGGACGCTCGTTAGCTTGTCAATAGCCCAGTGCTCTATGAGTAACAATGTTGTAAAGATATGTTCAATTATGATTATTTTCTGAATGATCAACTGTTCTGCTTACTGAAACGTTATTGTTTAATGAATGAATGTTTGTCCTATTTGTAAATTGTATTCGTGGCATCCATAGCAATTTACTGTTACTGTACTGTTACTGCTACTGTCACAGAGATCTCTGTCGGTTCCCATATTTGGAACTACTACTGTTTACTGTTATGATGGCCATCAACTAACTGTTCGGTCTGTTAAGACCTATTGTACTGTTTTGCTATGAGATGTACCACATGTGACTATTTATGGTCCTAAATGACTGATTTACTAATGCAATTGACTGTTTAATTACTAAAAGAACATTCATTCTTAACCTCTTTGCACTGCTGTTATTCGTTGGGTTTTAGCTCACTGTTTATATATATATGTAGGTGTCCAGGCACTGGACCGGAGCTAGGAGCGTCGGGTTAGCTCCTGTTTTGTCAAAGCCAACCATTGTGCCTCACCTCGAGGTTCCAAATGCATTCAAGCCACGGCTGTTTTAGGGTGTTTAGATTCACCCTTTTGTTTCTGTCTTGTAATAAATGTTTAAGACTTGACTGTATAGTTATAGTTAGGGATTTGGTCCCCGACATGGATGTTTGTGTATACGTCGCATGTACACATATGTTTTGGTTATCAATGTGGCATGTTTATAAAAAGTCTTTTTGCATTCAGACTGTCACAACTCATTGGACATCTTTTATTTACTGTTTTGGCTTCCGCCAACTCCTTTTACTCTGTATTACTGTTTTTACTGTTAAGCAGGCCTTTGGTAATCACGGATTATTGGCCGGTTACGATACTAAACCCATAGGGGCGGGTTTGGGTCGTGACAAGTTCACATAGTACTCTTGAGTACCATCCTCCATTCGTATCTTATACATTTGCAATGTCCCATTAGAAATGCATTCAACAACCATTAACAATGTTGTTTGCAAAAACTCATCTTGAAACATTGCAAATATTTTGTGTGTATACATTTTACATGCATGTTTCAAAATTCCACTACCGCGAGATGCAATGCAAGGTTTTCCATTAGCATAATTAAAATCATCGATCACCTCTACCTCATGCATCTTCTCGGCATTTTGTTCATAGTGATGTGCAAATTCAAGAAGAGCCAATGTCTTACTTGCCATATGCTGAAAAACATTATTTGTGCTCACACTTCTTTGACTAGAATTTATGTTGCATGAAAATATATCACAACTAAAGGCGGGAGCCCATTTTTCCCGAATGCTATATAGTTTTAAGAGCCATGATTGATTGGGACAATTCCATGTATCAATCATTTTCTTCCACTTATCCTCAAATTCACTTTCATTATCACATTTGTACAACAAATAGTTAAGCATGTCTTTAAACCCATAATAATGATAAAGACCAGAAATGTTTATTGTAGCATTTTTTGAGATGTGCCATTGACACAAATGATGTTGTGTTTTAGGCAAGACCCTTGTAATGGCATTTGCTATTGTACGATCTTGATCAGTGAAAATAGTTTTTGGTGCCTTATAATCCATAAGACTCAAGAAAAGCATCAAACAACCAAACAAATGATGCAATTGTCTCATTATACAAAAATGCACAACCAAATAACACATTTTTCCGATGATGATTTACCTCTACAAATAGAGCACAAATCATGTTATATCTGTTTGTACGGTAGGTGATATCAAAAATTACAACATCTCCTAAACCCTAAACCCTAAACCCTAAACCCTAAATATAAAAGAATATTGGATTCTCTATTTGCTTATGCTTAAAAAGATTTATTACACTCTGACCATCACTAACTTCAATTCTTTTTGACCGCTCAACTTGAATATAGTTATGACAATCACGCTTAGTGAATCTAATGCTTTGATAACCACCCACTTTATTTAACAAATATCCATATGTTTTGGACACCCTTATACCAACATCAACCATGGATTTAATAACACCTTTACTAGTGTCATGTATTTTACATACAGACCTTATCAAGTGTCTTTGACTTGATTCAATTAAGGGGTGATTGTGCTCAATGATTAACTGACTGATTTCATAAATGTCATTTTCTACTCTAAAAATAACCCGAGCTTGACAACTGTTGGAAAAAATATGATTTTTATAGGTTTATTTTGGGCCAACTTTGAGCCCAAATTTGAATGGGTCCCATACGTCTTTTAGGGTGGGTCTAAAGAGGTGGCGTGTTCCTTGCCGTATGGCAAGTCACAAGGTGAAGACGGTTCATCAAAATCATTTATGAGTGAATGGGAAGTTGACGTTGTTTACAGGTTCGTGGAATGGACAATTAAAGAATAAAATGTGGGTTTCCTTGTAAGGCTTATCCTACAGTGAAACTTTAAGTGAACTTATATGGGTATATAAGCTCTAGGTGGGAATACTTGGGTTGGGTCCCAAGGGACATCCCAAGTTTGTAGAAGGAAGAAGTTATGGACAAAGTGAACCTTAGCCCAAACCACTACACACGGGTGCGCGCCGCCACCGCCGTCCGGCCGAGCCGTGCCGGTGTGGGTTGTGGGTCGGATCGGTTCTAATATTAATTTTTTAGACAAAATTTATTTGAATTTTTCCAAAAATTCTTGCGGGAAAAATTTATTTTTTTCTGAACGAAATTAATTCAAATTTTGCGCTAAAATCTGAATACAAATTTTTCCAGTCCAATTCTAGTAAATTCAAACTGTTTGTAACAGTTACAAAACTGCCAGTAGTTTGGACAGGTTCAAAACTGCCAACAGATCTGTTCATTTGAATTCTGCACCTATTGACTTTTATATGCACCTGTTCGGCCTGTCCAAACAGCCACCAATATGCCTACAAAAGCAGACTTGTTCCAGTAGATTTCTACATCCTAAAAAAAGTATAAAATTCTCTTAGTTCCCTCTCGGTTTTGCTCATTTGCATAAATTCTCTTCATTCTAGTTTTTAGAAAAAATTAAGAGAGTATAGAACACAGATTTTGTTCGTTGTACAAATTTTTTGGAGTGCTACTACAATTTGTATAGATCATTGTATCTTAGGAGATAGACGTCTTTTATCCATAAGCATAGAAGCGGGGCAAATTTGTCTCAAGGACGGAGTGTCACACACTCAACTTGATCTATTTTGTATTTTTCATTTCTGTAAATAAATTCGGTAAGTGATTTATTTTATTTGTTTGATTTGGTTTCAACTTACTTATTTTACACAGAAAATTGTTCCAACAATCTTAAGACAGATTTGAATTATTCTGTTTAAACAGAATTTTTTGTTTGTTTTCTTTCTTCTTTTCTTCTTCTTATAGAAATTATTTTCTGTTGTTTTACAAAATAATATTATGGTTGGAAAAACAAATAGTAGTAATATACTGTTTGACAAATAGTATTAATATACTATTTATTCTCTTTGACAACTAGTAGTAATATACTGGTGTCATTTACAATTCAAAATATTTATTTGTGAAGTTTGTCAGAAATTAATTTTGGTTTTCAGAAATAATTTTTGAGTTTTCATTAATTAAAATTATGTTTTCAGTATTTTAATTTTTGAAGTGTTATAGAAATAATTTTCTGTGTGGAATTAATTTGTTTAAATAAAATTTTATTTTATTTTAAAATTAATTGGAAATAAAAGTTACAATTATTGTTTCTTTTATTTTTACAGAATTTAATTATGTGGTTTTGGTTTAATTTTCTGTGTAATATAAAATTCTAATTATAATTTTGTTTTATAATTTAGAATTCATGGCTACTAAAACTGGTCAAACTAATACTCAAACAAGTACTAGTATGGTAGCTGCAATTGTGCCAACCCCTCTTTCTTTTTGTGACTGTGCCAGTCAATCATGGTAAAAAGCCAGAGAAGTTCTTAGGAACTGATTTTAAAAAATGGCAGTAGAAAATGCTATTCTATCTTATTACTCAAAACCTGGCTCGTTTTCTCCGTGAGGATGCTCCTATTCTAAAAGAGGATGAAACCGACTGGCAAGTGGTTGCGGCGGTCGATGCCTGGAAACATATTGATTTCCTTTGCCAGAACTACATCTTGAATGGACTTAACAACACATTGCACAATGTCTACAGTCCTATCAAGACAGCAGAGGAACTTTGGGAGTCTTTGGAGAAAAAATACAATATAGAAGATACTGGCTCGAAGAAATTCATAGTAGGCAAATTTTTGGACTTTGTAATGGTTGATTCTAAAACTGTGATCAGCCAAGTTCAAGATCTCCAACTCATTCTGTATGACATTCATGCAGAAGGCATGTCTCTCAGTGAATCCTTCGAAGTTGCTGTCTTAATTGAAAAATAACCATCAGGCTGGAAGAAATTCAAGAACTACCTCAAACACAAGCGCAAAGAAATGACTTTGAAAGAATTGATTGTGCATTTGAGGATTAAAGAGGACAACCACAATTTTGAAAAGCAAGCTGGTAAGCATTCAATGGAGTTTAAGGTAAATGTGGTAGAACATGCTCCAAAAGCAAATAAACAAAAGTTTTCTAGAGAAAGTTCCACACAAGGCTCCAAAGAAGAGGAAACTAAAAAGTACAAGTTCAATGGAAAGTGTTACATCTGTGACAAAGAGGGACATTGGGCCAAAGATTGCCGTAGCAAGTGCAATGGCAAAGGAAGATTAAGTAAGAAGCCTGCTCAAGCTAATATGACCGAAGTGGACAAAATTTCCAATGGTGTAGATGACATAAATCTTTCTGCAGTTGTTTCCGAGACAAACCTTGTCGAAAATCCTAAAGAATGGTGGGTGGACATTAGTGCTACTCGTTATATTTGTGCTGACAAAAAAATGTTCACATCTTATTCTGTAGTGGACAATGGTGAACAACTTTTTTATAGCGACTCCTCGACTTCTAAAGTTGAAGAACAAGGAAAGATTATTCTAAAGATGACATTTGGAAAGGAACTCACTCTCAACAATGTGCTGCATATACTAGACATTTACAAAAATCTAGTTTCCGGATCTCTATTGAGTAAAAATGGGTTTAACCTAGTTTTTGAAAGTAACAAATTTGTACTTACCAAAAACGGGATGTATGTAAAAAAAGGTTACATGTCTGATGGCCTTTTCAAAATGAATGTAATGACTGTTGTACCCTCTGTTATTAATACAAATACATATTCTTCTTACTTGCTTGAGTCTTCAAATTTATGGCATGGTAGACTAGGACATGTTAATTATGGATCTTTGCGTAGATTAATTAATATGGAATGTTTACCTAAATTTGACATTGATTTAAATCATAAACGTGAAATTTGCATTGAGGCAAAATTAACTAAAACTTATTTTCATTCAATTGAACGAAGTACGAAGCCACTTGAATTATGAATTAATTCAATTCAAACTAGAGGTGGGAAAAAATAGTTTATCACTTTCATAGATGATTATACTATATATAGTTATATTTATTTAATTCGAATCAAGAATAAAGTTTTAGAAACTTTCATTCAATATAAAAATGAAGTTGAAAATTAGCTTGGTAAGAAAATTTAAAAAAAAAAAAACTAAAAAGTGATAGAGGTGGTGAATATAAATCACCTTTTGGTGAGTTTTGTAAAGAACATGGAATAATTCATTAAACCACCACTCTGTACTCAGCTCAGCAAAATGGGATTGCTGAAAGAAAAAAAAAGGACTTTAAAAGAAATGATTAATACCATATTAATAAGTTCTGGATTACCTCAAAACTTGTGGGGGAAGCAATACTTTCTGGTAATTATATTTTAAACAAAGTACCCCGGAAAAAAGTGAATCAAACACCTCATGAAATGTGGCATGGGAGAATACCATCCTACAAATACTTAAAAGTATGGAGGTGTTTAGCTAAAGTGACTATTCCTAGTCCTAAAAAGATTAAGATAGGTCCTAAAACTGTTAATTGCATTTTCATTGGTTATGCCATGAATAGTAGTGCATATTAATTTTTGATTCATAAGTCAGAATATTCCAAAATGCATGTAAATACATGTAAATAGTATTATTGAATCCCGGAATGCATCGTTCTTTGAACATATATTTCTAAATAAGACTGGACAAGAGACTAGTACTAATAAAAGATCCTATGATATTATTACTAGTCATGATCAATAACAAAAGCAAGAGATAGATCAAAATGAGGAAGAGGAACCTAGGCGTAGTAAACGTGCTAGAACCTCAAAATCTTTTGGTTCAGATTTTCTAACATTTTTATTAGAAAATGAGCCTTTAACTTTTAAAGAAGCTATGTCCAGTCCCAAGACTCCTTTATGGAAAGAAGCTATAAACAGTGAAGTTGAATCCATCCTGCAAAATCACACTTGGGAATTGGTGAATTTGCCACCAGGTTGTAAATCTCTTAGGTACAAGTGGATTTTAAAAAGAAAAATGAAAGTGGATGGATCAATTGACAAATACAAGGCAAGACTTGTGGTCAAAAAGTATAGACAAAAAGAAGGTCTTGATTACTCTGACACATACTCACCAGTTACCAGAATAACATCCATTAGAAATGTTAATTGTCGTTGTATCTTTGTACAATCTAGAAATTCATCAAATGGATGTGAAAACTGCTTTCTTAAATGGTGAGTTAGATGAAGAAATTTACATGGAACAATCAGAAGAATTTTCTGTTTCAGGAAAAGAAAAGAAAGTGTGTAAATTGATTAAATCATTATCTAGTTTAAAACAAACACCAAAACAATAACATGAGAAATTTGATGAAGTAATGATGTCAAATGGATTTAAAATTAATGAATGTGACAAATGTGTTTATATTAAAAACACAAACAACGATTATGTTATAGTATGTCTTTATGTGGATGATATGCTTATTATAGGTAGTAATAATGACATGATTAAAACTACCGAGAAAATGTTGAATAAACATTTTGACATGAAAAATATGGGGCTTGCTGATGTAATTCTTAGTATAAAAATTACCAAAACATCAGAAGGTTATGCTTTGTCATAATCTCATTACATTGAGAAAATACTTGACAAATTCAGCAAAGATGATGATCATCTTGCTAGAATTCCTGTGGATGTTAATTTGTTTCTTTCTAAGAATGTACAGGAAAGTATTTCTCAATTAGAGTATGCCCAAATTATTGGAAGCTTTATGTACTTGATGAACTGCAATTGCCCAAATATAGCCTTTGTAGTAAGTAAATTAAGTAAATATACGAGTAATCCATGAGTAAAACACTAGAAAACAATTATAAGGGTTCTAAGATATCTTCGATTTACTCGTAACATTGGGCTAAATTATACTAGATATCCAGCAGTATTTAAAGGATACTGTGATATAAACTGGATATCGGATACTAGAGACTCAAAGTGCACTAGGGGTATGTCTTTACTCTTGGTAAGGCAACTGTATCTTGGAAATCTTCCAAACAGACTTGCATTGCTAAGTCTACTATGGAATCAGAATTCATAACTTTAGATAAAGCTGGGAAAGATGCAAAATGGCTTCGTCACTTCTTTGAAAATATTCCAATGTGGCCAAAACCGGTGCCTGCTATATGCATACATTGCGATAGTCAATCAGCAATAGGTAGAGCACAGAGTCATATGTATAATTGTAAGTCGCGACACATTCATCGTCGACATAATACCGTAAGACAACTACTCTCTAATGGAATTATTTTCATTGAATATGTGAAGTCTAAAGACAGCATAGCAGATCCACTAACCAAAGGGTTAGCAATAGAGTCAGTTGAGAATTCATCGAAGGGAACGGGACTTAAGTCTATTAAATAAGAGTTACCATAACGGCAACCCAACCTAGTTGACTGGAGATCCTAAGATCTAGGTTCAAAGGGACAACAGAGTTGTGCATGACTCATAAAGATCACTGGGGAGTCAAACACCTACCTATTTCTATGATGAAATAGTGATGTCTACAGCGTTTTAAGTTAAGTAAATATTTTTAATGATTCTTATATCTAGGAATACCTAGTGGAGTATGGTATGATATTCTTCATAAGAATCACCTATATGAGTGTGAACTAGGCCGGTTCTATGAGATTTTGAATGGCTACAATTCTCTAGAGCACTCATGAAAAATCAGGTTGTTCAGGGCCAAAATGAACACAATAGTGAGAACTAAACTGTGTCTGGTAATATACTGTGTGAGTTCTATTGTTTTGGTTTACACAAACGGTTGAACAGTTCAAGATGTCACGTTCACCGGTTAGCTAGTAAATCCGATAGTGTTTCACAAAAGAAGGTTCAAAGCCAAAAGCTACCTATCATTTGCAGAATATTTCCAATTTTTGTACTCTCTGTAATTAGATCATGTTGTTGCATTTTCTCTCCATCAAATTCCATTCATGTGGGGGATTGTCGGAAAAAAATATGATTTTTATAAGCTTATTTTGAGCCAACTTTGAGGCCAAATTTGAATGAGTCCCACATGTTTTTTAGGATGAGTCCAAGAGATGACGTGTTCCTTACCGCATAGCAAGTCACACAGTGAAGACGATTTATCAAAACAATTTATGAGTGAATGAGAAGTTAATGTCGTTTACAAGTTCGTGGAATGGACAATTAAGAAATAAAATGTGGGTTTCCTTGTAAGGCTTGTCCTATATTGAAACTTTAAGTGAGCTTATGTGGATATATAAGCTCTAAGTAGGAGTACTTGGGTTAGGCCCCAAGGGACACTCCAAGTTTGTAGAAAGGAGGAGTTATAGATAAAGTGAACCTTGGCCGAAACCACTACATGCACGCGTGTGCTGCCACAGCCGTCTGGCCAAGCCGTGCCAGGTGTGGGTTGTGGGTCGGGTTAGTTATAATATTAATTTTTTGGACAAAATTTATTTGAATTTTTCCAAAAATTTTTGCGAGAAAAATTTATTTTTTTCTGAACGAAATTAATTCAAATTTTGTACCAAAATTTGAATACAAATTTTTTTCGGTCCAATTCTAGTAAATTCAAACTGTTTGTAACAATTATAAAACTGCCAGCAGTTTGGACAGGTTCAAAACTGCTAACAAATCTGTTCATTTGAATTTTGCATCTATTGACTTCTATATGCACTTATTCGGCCTGTCCAAACAGCCACCAATATGCTTATAAAAGCAGACTTGTTCTAGCAAATTTCTACATCCTAAAAAAAATCTAAAATTCTCTTGGTTCCCTCCTGGTTTTTCTCCTTTGCATAAATTCTCTTCATACTAGTTTTTAGGAAAAATTAAGAGAGTATAGAATACAAGTTTTGTTCGCCGTACAAATTGTTTGGAGTGCTACTACAATTTATGTAGATCATTGTATCCTGAAAAATAGACGCCTTTTATCCGTAAGCACCGAAGTAGGGCGAATCTGTCTTAAGGACAGAGTGTCACACATTCGATTTGATCTATTTTGTATTTTCCATTTCAGTAAATAAATTTCGGTAAGTGATTTATTTTATTTGTTTGATTTGGTTTCAACTTACTTATTTTACATAGAAGATTGTTCCAACAACAACTACATCTAGTGTCTAGCCTATCATACTTCTTCTCTTGGCTAGGGTCACTAAATTCTCTAAACCCTTCTCTTGAACAAACAAAGCTACGACGAATTAGTTGAGTCATCCCTCTTTTATAAGTTTTTTTTCATCTTTTCAAATACAAAAGCTTTTGTAATTTGCATATTCATTGTACGTATTATAAGCTTCCTCTTCACTATTTGTAATCATTCCAATTTTTAACTCAACAACGCTATCATCCTAGGCACTTAAAAAATTATCTAGAGCATTTGTATCTACAAATGAATTACAAAAAAAATATTAAGATATGTATATCAAATTTATACATATAATATTTAAAGCAAAAAATTGATATATATATATATATATCAAATTTATATACAAATTTAAAAATTTGTGATAGGCATGTTCAATTTGTATCAAATTTATCATGCAAATCTCTGTTAAGAACTCATATTTTATATTTAAAAAATTGTGATAAGCACATTCAATTTATATCAAATATATATAAACTATTAAAATATATATATTACATATATTCTCATTGTCTTCAACATTTAAAACAGAAAGTTGATATATATATATATAATATAAAAGTACCTATTTCTTCAACTTCTTCACAGTTTGAAACCTTTGTGGGTTCCACACTTTGATTTGGTTCAGGTGCTAGAAGACTTGTGATGATAATTTTAACCTATAATTGAAAAAATAAAATAAAAAAATCAATAGATTTGGTTAGGAAAAAAAAGAGGGAAAAGTCAGGTGGTCTTAACTTTAAGAAAAATGCTTGGGAGTATTAATTTGTGCTCTCACTAATTAGGTGGCAGTGGGTCCCGCTAGAAATGATGTGATGTTTTGGTCTTGGAGTTGTATTTTTTTTATTTTTTTTTGTATTTTTTTAATGCATTAGTGCTATTAATGGTGATATTTTTAGTGGGATAAATCATTGTTGTAACTTTAATTCCAATAAAAAACTTATTAGGTTGAAATTGATTCGCCAAGCTCACTTTTAGCAAGAAAGAGGAGACGAAAGTCTGGAAGAAAAGAACAATGGACGATAAAGAATGAAGACAAATTCTCTCTCCAAAGTGGGTCAGCAAATCGAGTGAGAAAGTGGTGGAATGGGATTGGGGTGGGTGGGTCTTGAAAATATGAGAGAAGAAAGTTGGAAGACTCATGAGAGAGAAAAACATTGCAAACTTTAAAAGAAATGAAAACACTATTAGTTTTGATTAGTGATTTTTTGATGTGGCAAATCTCTAACATCATTTAATTAAGGGATGTGTTGTTAAGTTGTGATTGGCTACGAGTACCATATATGGGTGCCATTGTGCCAGCATAATACCCTATCTACATTTAAAAAATTTTCATGATTGAAGATTACTTTGAAAAGATAGTTGAAACTCATGTTTTTAGTTTTTAATTCATTTTGAATTATATCATCTCTCATATTTTTTACATATTTTTTTAAAATAGATCAAATAAAATTAAAAAATTAACTTTTAACAATCTTTCAAAAACAAAACTTATATATAATTTTATTTTTAAATTACACCTTGCTACCCCTAGCCACGTTTGGATCCTCTAGAGAGGACCGAGGAGGGTGTTGTGCTATAATGTGAGACGTCACAACGGGTTGTATCTGTAGAGTGAAATGTCGTGGGCACGACACGTGTCCCACTTAATGGGGTAAAGGCTGAGGGAAAAAAGAGGAAAAATTGAATCAGTTCAGCGACTTACACAGAGAGAGAGGAGCAATGAAGAAGAAGAAAAAAAGCACTGTCGGCAACAAAGGATCCCGCCGACAAAGCCTTCGGAGCCGCCGACGAAGCCATTATTGAAAAATCTAGAACATATTCGACAGAAATCGTAAGGTCTTCTCCAAACTTGAAAAATTAGGACATCATGTAAATAATTCCAAATCAAAATTTTAAAATTTGGAGGAAGAACCTGTAATTTCTTTCGAATCTGTTCAAGATTCTTCAATAATGGCTTCGTCGGCGGCCGGTGCTTCTCGTTGCTCCTCTCTCTGTGTAAATTGTTGAACTGATTTTTTTATTTTTATTTTTATTTTCCTTCACCAAAACGGCGTCGTTGGTTGAAGGGAAATCTTAGCCTTCAACCCATTAAGTGGGACACCTGTCGTAGCCACGACATTTCACTCCGCACTAAGTCACTCTAGAGGATCCAAACGCCGACCTTATAGGATAGTGTTATCGTGGACTTTGCAGTGGTCGGGATGATGGCCAGTTCGCTATGGAATCGGCATCCACAGCTTGGTTTTCAATATGAGTCCAGTGAATTCAGTATTCAGAGTCGCGCCCACTCGTCTAATTTCCGTCAATATCCCTCCCCCTCCCCCTTCCCCTCCGTTGTAAAAAATCGTCGTATTTGTAGGGGTCATCGCAATAAAATCTATTGCTACAACTCTAATGACACCAGCAACACTCGACCAGAAAGAACTGGAATCCAGCTCTACCGCGATATTGAGAGGTGTGTGCAAAATCACTTAATTTTCACCTCTCTTTTTTTCCCCTCTTCTTCCTTTTATTCCTTGAAAAGTATTATCGTGGATCATCTGGTAGTCATGTCAAGTGTTAACTATTATGTTAATGAAATAGTACCTTTTGTAAATGAGATGGTAGATTTTAAATTAGAAAAATTTAACAAAGTTGACGGAGATACTTCTTACTGAAATTGATGATAAATTTCCATTAATTATTTTTTTTTTTTTTGGATGAAAAATATGGCATCGTTTAGTCTGGAGCAATTATTTTCATATATTGAATAATTAATGAGATGTTCATAAAATTTATGGAGCCAAGTGACGCGCATAAGTATGAAGAATGCAGTCTGATTAAAAAAAAAAAAAAAAAAGAAAAAATGTTATGAAGAATGCAGTGTTTCAACCTTGGATTTGATGTTAGCAGTGGTAGAAATTGGGGTTTCATGGTCGGAGGATTATTTTTGGTTTTCTTTTTGTGGTTTGGGGATAGTGGTGTATAATTGAACCAATCATCAGTGTGTGAACAGTAACTTTATGGAGACCTCCCTACCCCTGCGCATGATAGGGCCCCTTCCTTTGCTTTTTGTGGTTTTGGGTTTCTAGACTTGGTCCTTTGATAGAGTGAATGATTAAGCCTCGTAAAAGTAGGGTTTTGGACTGGCTGACTAACAAGGTCTGATTATGTGTAATAAAGTGCAGCAAAATCAGGAAGGCAGCAGGAGAAGGAGAACAAGAATATTGGTACTAGAATACATCACACCACATTAGGCTTACATTACATAATCCCAGACAGTGTTAGAGCCTGAATTTTGGCTTAGAGGGGGCAACATTAAGTTGAAATCTTAGCAAGAATCATAATTTAACTGAACATTTATCCAAAAAAAAAAAAAAAAAAAATTATAATCTAACTGAATACAATTTTCATTTGGTCGTAGGACTACAAATCAGCGTGATGCAGACGTTATATTTAGCCATGTACACTCTAGTTAACCAATCATTATCTTTTTTGTTATTTGTTTGATTTTATTTATGATGATCATCATGGTTTAAAAAGCAATCACATGCCTCGTAAAAAATGAGAGTAAAATTATACCAAGATTCACACAAGAAAAGATGTAGAGAGATAGATAAAGAAATGATAGAGAAGAGGGCTGATATATATCACTTGGTTTTTTCACCGGATTATATGGCAAAATATTATTTGCAGCCATTAATTGTGTAATAATTATCTCCAAGCAAAGGAACCAATCATGAGTATCCATATAAGGCTGATATAAAATGGTGACAAAATATGACGACATGTAGCATTTCTCTAATATAAAATTATAAGAGAACATTTTAGCATAATTAAACATTTAAATTTAACGGATTTTGTTGAAAAGAAAAAGTAAAGAAACGGGATGTATAAAAATTTAAGGGCATACTTGAGACTATAAGGGAGTAAATTGAAATATATTTATTTATTACAAGTAAAAGTATAATTTCCAAAAAGTTGAGCGGGGCATGTGACCCCCCTGCCCCTCACATGCCTCATCCCCTAATCCCATAGAAAGTGTCAAGCTGTTACAATCCTTTTGAAGTTTTTATATATCGCAGAGAGCATTATAATAGCAATATGAACTTCTAAGAATTCCTAACCATTAATAGGGATGGAACTCCAAAATTAGAGAACCTAGGGGCTTGTTTGGCAATGGATTTTGTTTCCATTTTTTTTTTTTTTTTGCTTTTGTTTCAAGAAATTTTAAAAATTGGAAAGAAAAACATGTTTGGTAATTATTTTCATTTCCAAAAAAGTGAGTTTCAAAATTTTTTGGAATAAAAAGAAGTGTTTAAACTTGTTTTCGAAACAAGTTTTCATTCCCACTTCTCTCCTCACGAGCTCCATCCACCACCCATAACCAGTCACCAGTGACCACTTTCTGCCATCAACCACCACCACCCCCTCCAGCAACCCCGATTGCCGGTATCCATTGATGGTGACTACCTCCAGCCACCATGTACTGTTGTCAACGACCACCTCTGGCAACCCTCCACTACCAATCTCCAACACCTCTAGCCATCCGTCACCTCCTACCACCACCTTCAGCAACCCACAAAATATGTTTTCTTGTTTTTGTTTTTATATGCTTCGAAAACATTTGTGTGTACCAAACAAGCTTTTCAATTTTGTTTTTGACAAAAAAAAAAAAAATAAATAAATAAATATAACATGTTTTATGTTTTCAGTAAGCAAAAAATAGAAAATTGGCAACGTTACCAAACGCCACCTAAAATTTTAACTTCCAAAACCCTTCTAAACCAACTGAAAGACCATATGTAATGACTTTATAACAAATGTTGGCCAACCTATGTCTAGCAAATTTTTATAAGCTGCCAAAATGCTTTTTATTACTAAGTAAAATGTGTAGAAGGGAAGATGAGAGTATTGATAATTTGTTCTTACATTGCCTTGTGGTCTTGGCTTTATGGTGGAGATTATTAAGATTCATGGAGACTGATGTAGGACAAGTAGAGACAGCAGCAAATCTGGGCTTTTGGGGCTGATTTTAATTGGGTTTTGTAGCCGAAATCGCAATAAAAATATAGGGTTTTAAAGGGTCTGTATGGGGTGATAAAGGGGTAAGAGTTTAAGCATAAAAAGATGATATTTTGGCACTATTTAGGGGGTGTTTTAAGGGCTGTGAACGACTGTTATGGGACTGTTATAATGCTGTGAACATGCAGAAAACACGAGAGAAAGAAAGGAGAAAAAGAAGATAGTTCTAGGAATCACTCCTAGAATCCCTTAGGCATCACACCTATGGTTTGATTACATTACACAATCCACAAGAATGCTTCAAAATTGTTCAAATTTTCTAAAATATCAACTCCATTAAATTAGAAGTATTACATGGTATTATATAGACTTCAGAAACTGCCTATTCCAACTAGTACCAAAAAATGAAACTACTAAAAGTAACTTGACCTACAAGACAACCAGTACAACCAATGTCAACAAATATGAAAATTATAATAGTACATTGACCTAAAAGTCCTAGAAACATAAATGGAATCATAAAATAAGACTAATAATACTAGAAACATGATTATATATGGTTTCTATCGGGTTTTCTTTGACATCATGCTAATTTTCAAATATCATCGCTTCTTGAATTTACTTCTTTTTTGAGCTTCTTATACTCTACATATTTACTTTTCTTTGAGCTTCTTATATTCTACATCGTTGGTGTTACCCTGTATCTGTGTTCATATGCTAGTTATTGATTTTATGTTTTGGCCTTTACAAGAAGTGTGTTGTCGATGTTTTTGGTTATTTGGTTGGAAAGGAAGAATTTTTTAGGATAAGAATGATGATATTGAGGGCATATGGGATAAGAATTGTTTTTTAACTTCTTTTTGGGCGTCTGCATCTCCTCCATTCAAGAGGATTTGTTTTTGTTTTTATTTTTAGTGATTGGAGATTAGTGTGTAATATGTAGTTTTATTTTGTTTATTTACCTTTTGATTGACCTATTGTCCTGCTTTGGTCCTTTTGTACTTCTATTTAGATCTTTATTATAAATTCTTTGTTGCTGATAAGAAAGTAAATGTGAAGCAAGCAATATATAAATCTAAAGAAGCCATAAAATTTTACTAGACTCAAACTTAAACATGGATATGATGTGTTAGGTGTGCCTTTCTTGAAATTAAGCTAATAATATCTTCTCTGAGTTTGCTTGTCCTTGATCTTCTTGTGGACCGCGTCAACAAGACAAACATCAGTTGGATGTTTTTGCAACTAGTTCTTTACTACTTTTTTAAAACTATCTTCTTTTACTAATTCAAAAGCTTGAATTTAGTGACTTGTCTCTTAAATATGTAGGAATTACAATTTAAAATCGAAAGAATAATGATTTCTTTGTTATTTACAGATTAGTTACAGAGAATGTAAGGCAGTCTCAAGATGCTTGGGGTGGTTCAGGAGACTGGAGTGAAGTTGAGGTGTCATTTAATTTAGATTTGCCAAGTAGCATTATACTTTCGTTCCTAGATTGCAACCTATTAAATGATTTTTAGTTGACATCTTTGGGTTGTTATTTTTATTTTTTTGCAAAAAGTTATTCTATGGAAAAAGAAAGTTTATTTATCTTATTAATTATTTGTCTCTTTTCTTATGCTTGATCAATCTATTCCATGGATGATATGAGAAAACTGATGTAATCTGTAATAGGGTTTTTAAAGAGAGGAAAGAAACAAAATTACTGTGATGAAAAGAACATTGCTAAAAGATGAAAATATGGGATCAATTTTAATATTCTCTTCAATTTTATTTGTTTCTTTATTTTGGTTTGTCTATACATATAGGCTTGATAAGTTTGAAACATGGAAACAACATCTCTGCACGCGACAGTAATTTTGTGTACATCTATCCTTTCCTGCACCTTGCAGTGGTGTGAGCCTTGTGCACTAGGTTGCCCTTTTTTAATAGTTTGCTAATATTACAATTTGTTTGAAGAAATAATTGTTTACATTTTATTTTGATTGGAAACAAAAATAAATAAATAAACTAAAAATAAAGGAGAAAAAAATACAAGAGAAGAGGACAAGTAGACCCCGAAAAAGCATAAAAGAATAATAAATAAAAATTATTGTATCTCCAATCCCCATTAATAAAAAAAATAATGGAAATTTTGTAAAAGGGAAAGAAATTGAAGCCCAGTAATTGACAAATCTTATCCCGTATCCCCTTTATGGCCATGTTAATAAGTCAACTTATTTAGCTTATTTGCTTAAAAAAGTTGATTAATGGTGTTTGGTTGCAATTTTATGTTATAACTTATTTGACTTCTTTATTTTTTACAAAAAGTTATTTTCCTAAGCTACAATTTGTAGCTTTTTTGCTTATTTGAAACCCTTAAATACTTATGGACAAATGAGCCCCAACTCTTATTTGACTTTTTGACTTTTGAGGGCAAACTACATATTTGCACAACAAAAAACTATGTGACAGTTTATTTAATTAAATAAACTTTTTTCAGAGATTATCAAAAGTTACATCAAATGCATTTACAACTTATTTTAAGTATTTTAAGCTAATAATGTAGAAAGTTATTTAATTGATCAACAACACCTTCTGCATTCCTTCTACATAAAAACACCACTGCAGAAGCAACGAATAATTGGATCTTCTTTTGTGAAGCAAATCATTTGTATTAATCTTCTTATGAGCCACAAACCATAGAAACACACCTTTATTTTAAGGGGCACACAAGCAATACAATCACTTTATAAGGAGCAAAAAGAGAAACAGTAGGGTTATCAATTAACTCATGAAGGAAAGACTTGTAGGAAAACAAACTCGAGGAATGAATAGACCATGCTCTTTGTTTATTTATCTCCCCCCATAGTGGTGCTTCCTTAATTTTGGTATTAGTGCAAAAGATTCATGGGAGACATCAAGATGTCATTTTTGAACTTTAAGAATTTTGAAACTTGAGGTTGACTTTTTTCGAATTAGAGGGAATTAATGAAACCAACTTGATGCAAGATTGACACGAATATTGTCAATTGAATTATAAGAATTATATTAGAAGTCTTTTCTGATTATGTTGCTATTTTTTTTTTGAGATGTTTTTAGGGTTTTTGTGATGAATTTTTAGACTCTCCTTCTGTTTGGTTCTTTATTTGTTCTCCTGGGTTGCACTACAAAGGGTCTTTGATATCTTGATATACATTGTTGGGTCCATTTCCCAACCAATTAAGCTTTTGGGATAATTGGTGACTTAACAAATATATCTATCAAAGCCAATCCTACTGGTTATACAGCTAATGGGGGAGACCAAAAATTAGGGTTCTCCCTCATAAACACATGTATTAATATTAAGAGTGATCCAACGCACATAAATATCCCTTAGGATATTACTACACAGCATAAAGAACATAATACTTTTCAAAGGGATTCCTTTGTTTTTAATTTCTAGAGATTGGAGACCGGTTTGTGGTATGTAATTTTGATTTTTAACCTTTTTCTCTTTCATTGGGGACTTCTTGTCCTTTTATCCTTTTGTACTCATTCCTTCTTCTCTAATAAAATGCTTTTGTCGCTGATGAAAAAAGGGGTCACCAAGACATGTGTCCCATGATGGCTGACATGTGATTTGGAGTAAATATGTTGCTTTTGAAATATTAGGATACGACATCAATTTTCTTTGGTTATTACTCTTTGCATTGCAAATTTTTTTTTTTGTACTTCAATTCGTAAAGAGTCAACAAATGATGAATTTCATTTTGAAGGCTGGAAATATAGCTATTCTCTTTTGTGGTAATCAACCAAAGTATTTCATATATAAATATATATTTGTTTAGTCTTATAGTTTCCCATTTGATGGGACTTAAGGCTTGGCCTAGTTTGGTTTTAGTCTTATAGTTTGTGTGTAGACATTTCTGATAATCATATTAAACAAAATTTCCTTGTACTGTCTCAGGGAGCATGGGTTCTGAAACCAAGAAACTCAAAACCAACGTCAGTTGTACATTTTGTTGGTGGTATATTTGTTGGGGCTGCCCCTCAGCTTACCTACCGCTTGTTTCTTGAGCGACTTTCAGAAAAGTGAGTGGCTTTGGACTGGTAATTATTTTCATGTTCCTCTGTAGTTATTTATCATTACTTAAATTTACAACTCAGAGTTTGTATGGTGGCTTTTGTGCTTCTTTAATATTTTGCTCAGAACTTTCTCTTATTTTGAGATTTTTTGATGTTTTTCCATTTGTAATTCATGTCATAAGCCTCAAGAGTCTGATTTTGCATGTAATAAATTTTGACTGTGAACTGAAATCTCTCACCATGAAATTTATTCCTCAGGTCATTTGCATCTGATTATTCCACCCAGGATAGAATCTGGATTTGATTTTCGGTTCTGTTTTTTTAATTGGCAATGTGTCTACACAAGCTACTTCTGGTGGATCCCTGTATTACCATTGTGACCAATAAGAAAGAAAAATTAATAGTTTTTGTTTTGTGATATAGGGGTATTTTGGTGATTGCAACACCTTATGCTAGTGGATTTGATCACTTCTTCATTGCCGATGAAGTGCAGTTTAAATTTGATAGGTGTCTTCGCTTTCTACAGGAAACAGTGAGTTTCAATGTATGACCTGCAGTCTTGCAGAATATTATTTCTTATCCAAGCTTTTATATTAAGTTGCTATATTACACAGGTACAAGATCTTCCTACTTTTGGCATTGGGCATTCTCTGGGATCTGTTATCCACCTGTTGATTGGTATTAAAAGATTCTTCTTATTGCCCTCCTTCTATGGATGTTTGGTCTGCAGCAATTTTGTTAGATTGTTGACGTGTGACTGTTAATCAGGTTCGAGGTATGCTGTGCAAAGGAATGGAAATGTATTGATGGCATTCAATAACAAGGTACTTGACCACTATATCATGGTCTAAACTGGTAATTAATATCTAGATGAAGTTTCAACTGCAAATTATGATAAATTGGGTAAATTTCATCCAATTTGGTGATTTTTTCCTAATTTTATTTAGGTTGTTTTAAATTTCTGACTTCATGGCAAAGGTTTGTTCTGTTGAGTTGACTTCATGGCCAATCTAGACATTCTGATTTATTTATTTTACATTTTTTCTTTTTACTTTTTGATCAAATTTTACCAAGTTTTGTTGCATTTTCAGAACTTTTGGCAACTTTTGAATTGAATCAATAAAAATATTTTAAAAAGCTGTTTTCCCAAATTCCTAATCCTAGTTTTGCTGAATATTATGACTTTTCAGCAGTTTTTTCTTTTTCTTTTTTTCCTATCTGAATTTGGATCAATTCAAAATCAAACTTTTCGCAATTTTTTTTAGTGAAATTGGTGAATTTTAAAACTGCGGTTTAGGCACTTGACTCCATATGGGTGAAGACAATGTGAACAACAAAAAGCAGCTGAAAGGACCAATAATTTTCCACTGGGCCCATGTCCTCTTGAAATTCAATTGCTTTCTTCCTTATAGTTGGTGTCGAGAGCTTCCGCATGATCTGCTTCAGAGTTCCATTCTGCACAAAACTAATCTTCATCATGTGCACAAAGAGAAGGTGCCTAGTCTGAGTTAGGCTTGTAAACGGATGGGGTTCGGACCGGATTTGGCAAAATCCGATCCAAGCTGTTCAAGCAGTAATCTGAATCTGAATCCAAATTGACCAAATCCAATAATAAGAAATCCGAATCTGAATCCGCTGTATATGGATGCCTGATCTAAACCGATCCAATCCATGTTTTTTTTTAACACAAGCCTAACAGCCATTCTTACTTACCAAAACACAACTATAAAAGTCGATAAAATTGAATTTTGAATACTTCCACCATCTAGTGTATGTTTTAGGGAAAATCAAACTTAGGGTTGTGATTAGGATATCACCCCCATTATATTAGAAAATAGGTAACTTACAATATAAGCCTTTTAGGCGAGAAAGTAAATAAGGAAATACAGAAATGCTAGCACTCCCCCTCAAGCTGGTGCAAAAATATCTCTCATTCTCAGCTTGCTAAGAACATCATGGAGTGATTTACTCCCGACTCTCTTGGTGAAAATGTTTGCTAGTTGTTCGCTAGACTTCACAAAAGGAGTACAAATGGTGCCATTAATGAGTTTCTCTTTGATGAAGTGATGATCAATCTCAACGTGCTTCATCCAGACATATTGAACTGGATTGTGAGCTATGTTGATAGTAGTCTTATTATCACAATATAGTCTCATGGAGTCGGTCTGAGCAATTCCCAAATCACTCAATAGTAACCTGATCCACAAGAGTTCACACACACCTTGTGCCATGGCTCTAAACTCTACTTTTGCACTAGACCTTGCTACCACATTCTGTTTCTTGCTCCACCAAGTAACCAGATTGCCTCCAACAAAGGTACAATATCCTGATGTAGACCTTCTATCAGTTACAGATCCTGCCCAATCAACATCTATATAAGCTTCCACCCGAAGATGATCATGCTTGGAAAAGTAGACCCTTTCTAGGCGAAGATTTCAAGTACCTAAGGATACGCATAACAATATCCAATTGTGCCTCATGAGGAGCATGCATGAACTGGCTAACTATGCTAACAGCAACAACGATGTGGGGATGAGAATGAGATAAATAAATGAGCTTATCCACAAGTCTCTGATATCTCTCCCTATCAACAGCAGCTACCCCACTATCATTACTAAGTTTCTGACTAGGTTGTAGCGTTGTGTCACAAGTTTTACTTCCAAGCATCCCAATTTCCTTCAATAGGGCAAAAACATATATCTTTTGAGAGATAAAGGGTTCATTTGGTTTGAATTTCCCAAAAATTTTTGGGAAAATTTCTCTACAAATGAGTTTTCAAAAAAACTCAAACCAAACAAATTTTCCAAAAAAATTTTTCCAAAACTTGTAAACCAAACAAGTTTTCCACACAAATCTCTCTCTCATACACATCAAATCAATCACTTTTTCCAAAACTCTCTCTCAAAATAATTTTTCAAAACATCTTTCCAAAAAAATCAAACCAAATAACTTTTCGTACTTTTTATCTCCCAAACTCATCTCCCAAACTCAAACCAAATATATCCAAAAATTCTGTCCTTGGATTGGGCAACCTCAATTCCTAGGAAATACTTAATGGTCTCCAAGACTTTTATTTCAAAGTCACATGCCAAATATTTCTTTAACTGAGTCATCTCTTCAACATCATCTCCTGTAAGTACTATGTCATCCACATATACAATGAGAGCTGTAGTCTTACCATGTGAGGAATGTTTAACTAACAAAGTGTGATTAGCTCGACTCTATTTGAAGCCATATTTAAGCATTGCCTATGTAAACCTCTCACACCAAGCTCTTGGGGACTGTTTAAGACCATACCGTAGGTTTAGAGAAGAGAAAGAGTTAGGGAATAAGTTAGACTTTATTCCCTTTTATATTAATAATACTAAGTAATTACAGGAGTGTCATAAGGCATAATATATGGGCTAGCCCATTACACCAATCAAGGGAATAAATAAGAATAATAAAATACATCACAATCACTTATTTCCTATTCTAACACTCCCCCTCAAGCTAACACTCCCCCTCAAGCTGGTACGAAGATATCTCTCATGTTGAGAATGCCATGAAATGGTTTGCTCTCTAGCCCCTTGGTAAGAACATCGGCTAGTTGGTCTTCAGTCTTCACAAATGGAATACATATGATGCCACTAGTGAGTTTTTCCTTGATGAAGTGCCTATCAATCTCCACATGCTTAGTTCTATCATGCTGAATTGGATTATGAGCTATGTTGATTGTGGCCTTGTTGTCACAGTATAGTCGCATGGAGTTGGTCTGATGGATTTCTAAGTCTCCCAACAATAGCTTAATCCATAGTAACTCACATACACCCGGAGCCATAGCTCTGAATTCTGCCTCAGCACTAGATCTAGTAACCACATTCTGTTTCTTACTTCGCTATGTTACTAGGTTGCCACCAACAAATGTGCAGTATCTAGAAGTTGATCATCTGTCAGTAATTGATTCAGCCCAATCTGTATCAGTAAATGCCTCCACACTAAGATGGCCATGTTTTGAGAAATAGAGACCCTTTCCAAGAGAAGACTTTAGAAATCTCAGGATTCTCATAACTGCCTCCAAGTGGGAAGCTCTAGGAACATGCATAAACTGGCTCACCATGCTCATGGCAATGGCAATGTTTGGACGTGAGTGGGATAAGTATATGAGCTTACCCACTAGTCTCTGGTATCTTCCCCTGTCCACTGGATCTCCCTTTTGATCCTCAGTTTCTGGCCTGGTTCTAGAGGTGTATCACATGGTCTACCTCCAAGCATTCCAGTTTCCCTTAGCAAGTCAAGTACATATTTCCTTTGGCATATGAAGATGCCATCCTTGGATCGAGCCACTTCAATGCCCAAAAAATACTTCAAATAGCCCAAATCTTTGATTTCAAACTCCTTGGCTAAGTATTCTTTCAAATGAGGAATCTCCTCAACATCATCATCTGTCAGAACAATATCATCAACATAGACAATAAGAGCTGTGGTCTTACCATGTGAGGAGTTTTTTACAAATAAGGTGTGATCAGCTTGACTTTGTTTGAACCTATATTTCAGCATAGCTTGAGCAAACCTTTCAAACCAAGCCTTAGGAGACTGCTTTAGCCCATAAAGTGACTTTCAGAGCCTGCATACTTTACCGTTGGACTTAGCATCTGCAAAATTAGGAGGAATATCCATATAGACCTCTTCTGCTAGGTCTCCTTGAAGGAAGGCATTCTTCACATCAAACTGATGAAGTGGTCAATCCAAATTTGCAGCAAGAGAGAGTAAGATTCGCACAGAATTCATCTTAGTAACTGGTGCAAATGTTTCCTAGTAATCCACCCCATAAGTCTAAGTAAAGCCCTTACCAACCAGTTTTGCTTTGTACCGTTCTATGAACCATCTGCTTTGTGTTTTACTATGTACACCCACTTACACCAAATTGGATTTTTGCCTCTAGGTAACTCCACTAACTCCCAAGTGCCATTCTTGCTAAGAGCTCTCATCTCTTCCATCAGGGCATGTTTCCATTCAAGAATAGAGAGAGCATTTTGAAAATTGGTAGGTAGACTCATAGAAGACACTTTAGATAGAAAAGCTTTATATGAGGAAGACAGATGAGAATAAGAGACATGATTACTAATAGGATGTTGAATACATGACCGAACCCCCTTCCTATTAGCAATGAGAACATCAAGATCTGAAAAAGCAGGAATAGAAGTACTAGAATCAGAATTACTTGGACTCTCAAGAGAGGGGGGTGACTCTGGACACTCATCCAGAGAAGAAGTTGGCAGTAGAGGAAGAATAGTCTGTTGCATCCAGGTGACTTGTTGTCTGTCTTTGTCCCTGATATAAATTTTGCCTGCTTCCTTTTCCTCAACAATTGCTGGCTCATCATCCACTATCTGTTCAACCACTGGCGGAAGTAGAATAGGAATCTCTTCACACCAAGGCTCCCCCTGAAAGGATGACTATGATACCAGGGTGGTCGAAAAATAAGGCTGAGACTCAAAGAAAGTGACATCCATGGAGACAAACCATTTGCGAGTGGGACGATGATAACACTTATCCCTTTTTGGTGGTAGAATAATCCAGTGAAACACACTTAAGAGACCTAGGATCCAATTTACCACGAGTAGGTTAATGATTATGAACAAAGCAAACACAGCCAAAAGTCTTAGGAGGAACGAAGAACTCGGAAGGGGTAGACCCGAACAAAACTTGAAGAGAGGTTTGTTTTTTAAAGACTTGGGTAGGAAGACGATTAATTAAATAAGTGGCAGTGAGAACCGCTTCCCCCCAATAGGATCGAGGAATCCGCATCTCAAAGGATAGGCAATGGGCGACATCAAGAAGATGACAATTTTTGTGTTCTGCAACACCATTTTGTTGAGGGGTATTAGTCATAAAGTCTGGTGAATAATGCCATGAGTGGCGAAATAAGTGGCAAGACCAGAGTTAATATATTCCCCCTCATTATCAGAACGTAGAATTTTGACAACCGCCCCAAACTAAGTACAACCATTTCATGGAAGTTTTGAAACACGAAAAATACCTCATTTTTATCTTTCATCAAATAGACCCAAGTGGCCTTGGAACAATCATCTATGAAGATAACAAACTATTTTTGACCGGTTAAAGACACAAAACGGGACGGACCCCAGACGTCATAATGAATCAAAGAAAATGGAGCTAAACTTTTATTAATATAAGGAGCAAAAGAGGTTCTGTGTTGTTTTCCAAGTTCACAAGACTCACATTGAAAATCTGACACATTATTTTTCTCAAAAAACAGAAGGAAATAAATACTTAAGTAATAAAAAAGAGGGATGTCCTAACCGACGGTGCCACAGACAAATGTCTTCCTTAATGAATGGTAACTGAATAGATGAATGAGCCAGCTGGTCTGTCTGATCCAGAATGTAGAGCCAATGTTCCTCTCTACCACTGCCAATCCTCTTCCTCGTGATAAGGTCCTGAAAAAGACAATGATTAGGTAAAAAAAAGTCGCGTTACAATTTAAGTCACAGGTAATACGATTCAAAGATAAAAGATTAACATTGAAATTTGGAACATGGAGGACAGAAGACAAAGGAAGGGAAGAGGTGGCATGAATTAAACCTTTCCTTGACACAGATGAAATGGTACCATCAGCAATACGCACGTTTTCTTGACCTAAAGAGGGGTTATACTCTGAAAATAAATTAGCGGAGCCAAACATATGGTCGGAAGCACTAGAATCAATAATCCATGGTATCGTTATATGAGATAGCAATGCACATGGGGAGGAAGCCAAGTTACCTGGATTGGCAAAAGAAGAAGAGGATGCACTTGTAGCAGAAGTGGAGGCTCAACGGTCTAGCAAGTGGCGAAAAGCAATCTCAAAATCCAAGGCAGATAACCCCAAAACATCAGCAGCGGAGGAGACCACTAGAGATGAAGATGGTGGCTCAACAATGTCTGAAAGATGGGCTCGTGCATTGGCCCTTCGGCTTCTAGGACCAGACTGACCCCCTTGAGTACCAGGACGGTCGCCTCGGCCAGCAGAGGGAGTTTCATGCAGCTTCCAACAAGTCTCTCGTGTGTAGCGAGGTCGACAACAGTAGTCATAGTAAAGATTATCCTTTTCAGAGAAAGGACGAGAACCACGAGTCGCACAGTCGCCATCGCAAGAGGGTGCAGAAACCAAGGCCGAGCGATCAGTAGGAACAGAAGGAAGCATCGCAGAACGGCGGCTCTCCTCATTCTACACAAAAGCAAAGGCTTCCTGAAGAGAAGGAAGTAGATCCATGCCAAGTACTCCACTCCGAATCGGATCACACTCCACATTGAGGCCTTTTAAGAACTTGAAGACTCGCTTTTGTGCTACAAACTTCCAATAACCAGCAGAATCAGTGGGACAGACAGGCTTGTAATCCTGAAGGTGATCTAGTCGCTTCCACCTATTGCTAAGGAAGGTAAAATACTGGAGGATAGTCTACTCACCTTGTACCGACCTTTTAATGGAGCGACATAACTTAAAAGCCTATGAGAAGTTTTCCTTCCTGGAGTAAGTAGTTGCTACGGCCTCCCAAATATCTTGGGTAGTGTCCATAGACAAGTAGTCTTCTCCAATCTCTGGAACCATAGAATGGATTAACCAGCCCATAAATTGGTGATCTCCCACTGGTCATAATGAGGGTCGGTGATACTGGGTGCCTGAACCTGCCTATCAACATATCCCATCTTCTCCTTGCTCTTCAAGAAAATAGTCAGACCCTGCGACCACGCTAGGTAATTTTGACCATTGAATAGAGAGGTGGTGATTCTAAGGTCAGTGTGGAGGTTGTCAGACATAGTGGAAGGGATAACAGAACTCTCGCCCTGAGATGGCTGAGAGGTAGTAGATTCACTGGTCAAATCCGCCATAGAGACTCTACTAACTTGTCCTCAAACACGATGCCTCAAACACGATGTTAATCACAAACCCAGAAGATGAGAGTGGAGTAAGAAGCACAGCAGGAACTATAAAAGCATAAAGAATGAAAAATCCAACGTGGTTTTTTTGCTGTATTGTTTTTACATCACCCGAGTTTTTTTTTTTTTTTTTTGTTTACTGCATTTTATTATTTATGAAGAAAGAAACGATTTATATGTATTTAAGAAAAAAGAAACAGAGAAGTCAGAGGCTAATACTAATGAAACAGAGAAGTTAGAGGCTGATCTCAGGGACCTCCAGGATTGCCAACAAACCTATACGAAGGAAGAGAAGGTGCCGATAGACCTAGAGAAAGGAAGAGAAGGCTTCGGCTGCCCTGGAGGGGGGCCGACTGACCTTCCGCAGCCCTAGGTGAGAGCTGACAGACCAAGATAGACCTTCGGCTTACCTGGGTAAGAGCCGACTAGCCTTCGGCTAGCCTGGGTAAGGGTCGACTTGCCTTCTATTGCCTTGGGTGAGGGCCGACTGTCCTAACCAAGATTCTGGATGGCTTGGGCAGTCCTTCGGTGGAAGCAAGGAAATTTTTGGTTGGTCTAAAGTTTCTCCTTGGGTGGCTCTGATACCATGTAGGTTTGGAGAAGAGAAAGAGTTAGGGAATAAGTTAGACTTCATTCCCTTTTATATTAATAATACTAAGTAATTATAGGAGTGCCCTAAGGCAAAATATATGGGCCAGCCCATTACACCAATCAAGGGAGTAAATAAGAATAATGAAATACAATCACAATCACTTATTTCCTATTCTAACACATACAAAGATTTTCGGAGCCTACACACCTTACCCTCTATTTGAAGATCTTCAAAGCCAGGAGGAATGTTTATGTACACCTCCTCTTCTAGATCACCATGTAGGAAAGCATTCTTCACATCAAACTGGTGAAGAGGCCAATCAAGATTAGTTGTAAGAGAAAGAAGTATCCGAACTGAATTCATTTTTGCAATTGGAGCAAACGTCTCTTGATAGTCATCTCCATAGGTTTGAGTAAATCCCTTTGCCACAAGCCAAGCTTTATAGCGCTTAATTGAACCATCTGCCTTGTGCTTCACAATATACACCCACTTGCATCCACAGTTCGTTTGCCCTTAGGTAACTTTGTCAATTTCCAAGTGCCATTCTTATGAAGTGCTTTCATCTCTTCAATCATGGCATGTTTCCACTCAAGAGTGGCAGGAGCATCTTGAAAATGATCAGGTATGCTAACAGAAGAAATTTTTTGACATAAAGTCTCTATATGAAGGAGACAAATTAGAATAGAATACAAAATTAGAGATAGGATGTTGAGTACAAGACCTCACACCGTTCTAGTGGGCAATAGGAATATCAAGATCTGTGTATTAAGGGTTGTCAGAGTTACCTGGACTCTTATCAGTTGAAGGAGACGACAGCAGAATATCAAGAGAAGTGGTCTCTTATATCCGAGTAACCTTCTGTCTTTCATTATCCCTGACATAAACTTTTCCTTGCTCCTTGAGTATATTAGCCTATGTGTTCCCAATAGCTGGTTCACATTGTGGTTCTTATGCTATATCCTCAACAATTGGTAAGGATTTAGAAATAGGTAATACTCCTATGCAAAGAATCTCTTTACACCAAGGCTTCGCCGAAGGGATGACTGGGAAACCAGAGAGGACAAGAAGTAGGACTGTGACTCAAAGAATGTGACATCCATGGACACAAATCACTTATGAGAAGGAGGATGATAACATTTATATCCCTTTTGAGTAGGGGAGTACCCAAGAAAGACACACTTAACAGAACGGGGGGATCCATTTTACCACCAGAAACATAAAGTAGACATATCCAAAAATTTTGAGGGGAAAAGAAGACACGGACTGAGAGCCTAAGAATACCTGAAGAGGAGTTTTCTTGTGCAGCACTTCAGTAGGAAGGCAATTGATAAGATAGGCAGCGGTGAGAACAGTTTCACCCCAGTAGGACCAAGGCATATGCATAGAAAAAGTCATGCAGCGAGCTATATCAAAAAGATCACGATTCTTGCGTTCCGCAATCCCATTTTGCTAAGGGGTGCTAGTGTAAGATGTCTAATGAATAATGCCATGATTGTCAAAATATTGCCCTAACCCCGAATTAATATGCTCACCCCCATTATCAACATGCAGAATTTGGACAACAACCCCAAATTGAGTGCGAATCATCTGATGAAAGGTTTGAAATATAGAGAAAACCTCACTTTTTTCTTTGAGTTAAATACCCCTAAGTAGTGCGAGAAAAATCATCAATGAAGGTGACAAACCATTTATGGCTTTTTAATGAAACAACACGAGAAGGACCTCAAACATTAGAATGAATCAATGAAAAAGGAACAAAACTTCTATTAATACTTGGAGCAAAAGAAGCTCGGTGTTGTTTTCCAAGTTGACACGACTCAATTAAACTCAGAAACATTATTGTTCTTAAAAGAAGGAAACAAATGCTTAAGTAACAAAAAAGATGGATGTTCCAGACGCCAATGCCAAAGCCAAATGTCGTCCTTGGTGGTTAGAGACTGGACGGTATGATGAGCTAAGTGATTTGCCTAATCCAAGATGTAAAGACTGTTCTCTGCTCTATTACTGCTAATTGTCCTCCTCGTGATAAGGTCTTGAAAAAGACAATGATCAAGAAAAAAGGTTGCACTACAATTTAAGTCTGGAGTAAGGCAACTCAATGATAGAAGATTAACAGAGAAACTAGGAACATGTAATATTGATGACATAGGTAAAGCAGATGTGGCATGGATTAAACCTTTTCCAAAAACAAACAAAATGGTACCATCATCAATCCTAATTTTCTCTTGACCTAAAGAGGGCTTATATTCCAAGAAAATATCAAAAGATTCAGTCCTATGATTTGAGGCACCAGAATCAATAATCTAAGGCAAAGCTTTATGAGATAGGAAGCACTTATAGAAGAGGCTAAGTTACTTGAATGGGCAAACGAAGAGGAAGATGCACCGGTAGGAGTAGTGAAAGTTCGGCGGTCCAGCAAGTGACGTAGAGCATCCTCAAACTCAGAAAAAGACGTACCAAACACATCATTAGTAGACTGAATAGCTGGAGCAGAGTCATGTGTATCAATTGCACTAGAATGATGGGCATGTAGCTTAAACCCACGTCCTTGAGACTATCCAGATCAACCCCCTTAACCACAGAGCGGTCACCATGACCCTCAGATGGAGTACCATAAAGCTTCCAACATGTCTCACGAGTGTGTCTAAGCCGGCGACAATAGTCATAAAACAAATGATCCTTCTCAGAAAGATTGCGTGAACCATGAAGCAAATGATCCACATCTCTAGGAGGAGCAGAAACTAATGCGGAGCGTTGTATGGAAGTAGAAGGAAGCATAGCTAAATGGCGACTCTTCTCATTTTGTACATAAGCAAACACTTCCTGAAGGGAAGGAAGAACATCAATGCCAAGAACACGACTCCAAACAGAATCAAACTTAATATTGAGGCCTTCCAAAAATTTGAAGACTTTTTCATGTTCAACAAATTTGCGGTACTGAAGAATCCGTTGGACAGACTGGTTTGTACTCCTAAAGGTGATTTAGACGTTTCTAGCCATTACTAAGGAAAGTGAAGTATTGAAGAATGGTCACCTTGACCTGTACTGAGCGCTTAATTGAGTGGCGTAACTCAAAATTCTGTGAGAAATTCCCCTTCCGGGAGTAAGTAGTGGCCACAGCATCTCAAATATCCTAGGCTGTCTCCATAGACAAGTAACCCTCACCAATATTAGGAACTATGGAATGAATGAGCCATGCCATAATCAAAGAATTTGTAATCTCTCATTGGTCATAACTAGGATTAGTGATCTCTGGTGCTTGAACTCTCCCGTCAACATAACCTATCCTTTCCCTACTCTTTAGAAAAAAGTGTTAACACTGCGACCATGCAAGGTAATTCTAACTATTAAATAGAGGTGATGATTTTGAGGTTAGGATTCTAATTCTCAGATGTAGTAGTAATAATGGAACTCTCTTCTTTAGGTGGGTGAGAAGTAGTGGTAGATTCATTAGACGGGTCAGCTATTTATACTCTACTATTACAACCAAAAACTGCACTAATCACAACTATGGAAAGATGGAATGGATTGAACTGAACTAGAACAAGCAATATCAAACACAGACTACTATAAGAACATAACAATCAGATTAATGGGGCCATATAATTACCTAAAAAATAAATCAAATAAAGAGGAACAAATCCCCAATCAAAACAAGGGTTAAACTATTCTCAAGAAGAAAGGAAGAACTTGCTTGAAGCGAGGAACGGAGTTGTAGATGGACCAATCAAACCATATAGCGCCCTAGATAATGAACAACCCTTAGAAAAACATCTACAAGTGCCGGAAAAACACAGGGAGGACGTTGTTGCTGTCGGGTGGGGCTGAAGGCCCTTCGGCTTGAGCTGAAACTGCTTAGGGGAGGTTGGAAGCCCTTCGGCTTGAGCCTAAAATCCTCAAAGAGGTGTTGACAAGAGCCAATAGAGGTTGGGGAGTGGTTGGCTACTAGTGGGTGGCTCCAGTTGACTTTTGGATGGTGAATGGGTGGTGGTGGGTTGATGTCAGCTGGTGTGTGGATGATGGGTTTAAGGTTTTAGCTTTGATACCATATTTGTTTTAGGGAAAATCAAACTTCGGGATGTGATAGCATATCACCCCCTTTATATTAGAGAATAGGTAACTTACAATAGAAGCCTTTTAGGCGAGAAAGGAAATACAGCTAAGCTACAACTAATAATAGTAAATAAGGAAATACAATAATGCTAACATCTAGTTCATTCTATTATAAACAAAACATTTAACCACAATGTTTTTTCCACTTGTGCCCCCACATTTAACCCCACCATCTAGTTCATTCAAAATACTAAACAAAACATTTTTTTTCACTTGTGCCCACATTTAACCACACACAAAAAAAAAAAAAAAAAGTAGGTGATAATTTTTTATTTTTTATTATCAGCAACAAAGATGAATTATATTGATTAAAGAGAGAGAGAGAGAGAGAGAGAGAGAGATTATGGTTGCCGTAACGGTTGCGGTGGCGCGGTTGCAGTTGCGGTAACCAGAACTGTGATTTTTTAAAATTTCACACAATTTTAAAAAAACTTACGGATATGCATATATATATTTTTCTTCAGAATCACATTTTTTGGAGTTTAAAATAGATTTTGATCAATTTTTGTTAGTTTTTAAATATGATCTAATATATTTCATATTTTTAAATCACTATAAAAGAAGCTTTTTATATTTTATTTCAATAGTTAATGACTTTAAGAATAATTGATTTTAAATGTCTACAAATTATTTTTGACAGATACTTGAACTAACTGAATAAAAAATATTTACAATTGTTAAATGAAATGATTATAAAAATAAAAATTGTACCATGAACAAAAATTATTTTTGAGACATTTTTTTAGACAACACTTTACAGCTAACTAAATAAAATTATTTACAATGAAGTATTAAATGAAATGATTATAAAAATAAAAATTGTGCCAAAAACAAAAATTATTTTTAAGCTACTGATTTTATATATTTTTAATGACATTTTCTAGACAACATATTACAGTAACAAAATAAAAAATATTTACAATTAAATGTTAAATAAAATGATTATAAAAATAAATATAACCACTGTTTATCTATTTTTTATTTTACATGCTAATGTAATGAAATAAAAATCTAAAAATAAATTATAAAAAAAAATTCATAAAAGATTTTTTCTTTGGATTTGGATCATTTGAGTATTTTTTTTTTTTTTGTAAGCTTTTGTTTTTTTTTTTTGTCTTGTTGTTTTGGAAAGGAAGCTATTAAGAATATTGTAAAAGTATATAACAGACCGTTACGGTACCACTACGACCGTTATGTGACACCGAAACGGCCATCACACACGTGAATTTCCGTCACACCGCTGTAGCGGCCGTAACGGGTGACGTAACTACCATGATCGTTACGTAATGGTTGCGGCCGCTTTTTAAAACCTTCGGTTTAGGGTTTTAGCTCTAATACCATATTTGTTTTAGGGAAAATCAAACTTAAGGTTGTGATTAGGATATCACCCCGTTTATATTAGGGAATAGGTAACTTACAATTGAAGCCTTTTAGGCAAGAAAGGAAATACAGCTAAGCTACAACTAATAATAGTAAATAAGGAAATACAATAAGAGTGCTACTATTAGCACCCCATCAATTATTTTGGACCTCCCCATTTTTTAGCTTTTGTTTTTAATTTTTTCTTTATTTACAATAATAGCCTCAAATAAAATTACTAAAAAGGACATCAATAATTTTGGGACACTCCATCTCACAGTTAAGCCTACACATCCATTACATCATGAGTTAGGGTTTATGAGAGCACCCACCTCTATCAACACTCATCCATCTTTCCCAAATCTCATCTTCAAAACCTACCCACCTTCAAAATCTTGAAAAAAATTTGGCAGCAATATTCTGATGGTAACGATGGCAATCATTTGATTACCGACATTTCTCCGGCAATGACAATTAGTGGAAGTTTTTTTTGGCAACCACAACTCCATAAGACGAGAAGAGTACAACAATAAAAACTCAAAGGAGATTCATAGCTTTGATGATGTTCTTAGCTCAGAGCAAATTGCCTTTGTAAGGGTAAGTTTCTTAAAAAAATGGCAAAAATAATAAAAACTATTCGTCATTTTTTCGAGATTGAACTCCCGAACATATGATCAAAATTTGGGAATACAGGTTCGAACATTGTTTATTTGTTTGGGAACAGGTAACCGAACATTTTTTATTTGTTCAGGAACAGATAACCGAATATTATTAATGAACCTTTTTCAAACTTTAAAACCACAAAACCAAGGTAAGATAATGAACAAGAATTGAAACTATCAGAGAATTCAAAGAAACCCACTTGAGAGATCACAAATCTAAACGCGTAGAGATCGCTGAACCCATAAAAAGGGAATTTTGAATTAACAACAAAAAAAATTACATTTATTTTCTCAGGTGATGAACAAGTATGTGGAAATGAAATAGTAATCACCTTCGTGGGTTTTGTTAGGGTTTTTGGGAAAGAGGCTTTTTGAGGTGTGGGGGGTGTGCATTCAATTGAATGGGTAAAATATTTTTACAAGGATAATTTTGGTATTATTTTGGGGTAGAAATTTTTTTTCAAGGGTTTTAGAATTTATAAGTGGGGCTCCAAAGAAATGGGGGATCCAAAATAATTGATGGGGTACTAATGGCATCACTCTACAATAATGCTAACATCTAGTTCATTCAATTCTAAACAAAACATTTAACCACAAAATGTTTTTTTCCACTTGTGCCTCCACATTTAACCATACCATCTAGTTCATTCAAAATACTAAACAAAACATTTTTTTCACTCACCACAAAAAAAATAAAGTAGTTGGTGACAATTTTTTGTTATCAGCAACAAAGATGAATTATATTGATAAAAAAAATAAAAAAATAGAGAGAGAGATCAAAAAGGAGGAGAAGTCCTCTCCAAGGATATCAAACAAATTCGAAGAAAAAGAAAAAACCAATTAAACATTACAAACCACCCTCCAATCTTGAAGAAATTAAAAAAAGGCACCCCTTTAAATGGAGTGGACACTATGAACCGCAGTCCCACATCGCTTGAGTACTAAAGTAATATTCAAATAAGTGTGAGGGCACCCTCACCTCAATAGCATGCGCCCAAAACTATACCAAATGACACTCTTTGTCCCACAACAAGTCCTCATCATCAAACTTCTCTTCAAAGATCCTTCCATTCCATTCCAACCAATGATCCAAAATATTGCGAAGACAAAACATTGCCACAACACTTTTGCTCTCTTCTTGCCTCCCAAACCCCGGAAATCAATTAAAAGCATCTAAGCACAAATCCCAGAGCCACCCAGTGAGAATCAACCAAAAGAAATAGCGAATGCCACAGTATAGTGAAGAAATAAATGAATCAAGGATTCCCCATCCCTCCGACACATGATGCACCATTGAGGACAGAGACAGCAATTAGGTCTCTTCTTTGAAAGGTATCATTGGTCATAATGCTTCCATGAGCCAGGGACCACGAAAAGGTCTTCACCTTAAGAGGCACAAATGCTTTCCAAATTCTTATATGATATGGAAAAGAAAGTACATTAGGCTCATCGATTAGTTTGTCAAGAAAGGACTTGCATGAAAAAAAATACTGGAGGGGTGAATGCCTAACCCAGTTGATGACAAATTATCCATAAACTTTTCTGGTGGATGTGTGGTCTTAGGCTTCCTTAGGATGCATATGGCTCTCACTTCCTCCAGCTCTTTCTCCATCGACTCCAAATGTGAAGTCCTGCACAATTGAAATAGTAATATTAATAGTTCAACCAATATAAACTTTATTTTTTGTGTACATTTGTGCAAAAAACAATGCTTGCTTTGTCAAGTACCACACATGGAAGCACTTTGAAAATATAGCTTCGTGTGTATTGCTTAATAATGGCGCAAACCAAATCACAAAATGCCAACTGGGATCAAAATCCTCAAATTAGGTATGGTTCAACGTTGCACTATAAATTAAGCCACTGTTGCAATTTTAAATAAGCAGAAACTACCTCTAAACAAGCTTGGCAATCAGATAGACAAATTGATGTTAAATTCTAAGCATTTCATGAACCAAACACTGTGTGACAAGAAACCCCCAATATGAAAAACAACTCACAAGTTGCTTCCACTGATGCATTCTTGTCAGTTGGGCCATGCATGGGTGGATAATGTATCTTTACTTATTTATTAATTATTTTCTAGTACCTTTTTCTGTCTGTGTTGAATCTTGATTGGCACATCACAATTTAGAGAAACAACTCTTGTATGTTCATGGGTTTGAAAACTAAGTTGAAACAAGTCTGTGTTTTCAACACAACAAACAAACAATTGTTTCTCCACTGGTATCTTCCACTCAACAATCCAGAGCAATACACTCCTCAAATGTACAAAAACACACAACTTTGCATTGTACAATTGAAGAATTAAATTCATATTCAAGCTTTGTATCATTTTGCTTTCGTCATCTAGTTTTTACACAGGAAACAAATCTCTGTAACTCCTGAATCTTGATTGTGAGCCCATGCAAGAAGTTTGAAAACACAAAATGCTAATACCAAACTTGAGATTCCAACTTGGTTTTCAAACCCATTCTTGCAAAAACAAAAGACCTGATAGAACATTTCTAGAAAAAACAATAGACCCTTTGAAAGATTTCAAGCACCAAACTTTCTAAGACATCAATACAGATAAATTCAACAAATATTTCCAGTTTAAATTAAGGTCATACGATGAGTTGACATTTTACTGTTCTCTTGTAATCTAATTCATAAACTTGGAAAACTATATAGATCTAACCAACAGCAAAGCACTTTCTCTTCAAGCTCACTAGAAAGAGAAGTAATTGCACTTACTAAAACATCAATGGCCAAAACAACAAAATGGAAACAAATGAGGGTGTTCGATAAGAAACACCACCTTTTTCTCTGCAAACTTGATGTGCCTCAAAAGCTCTAAATTTAGATAAGAACATGAAAAACATGAAGGGCATAGAGTGAGGTGAAATCAAGAGAGAGGTTTGCCAGACTAATTTTAGAAGGTAACCAAGTCAAAGGAAATGGTATGATAACTTGTCTATGTAGACATGCAGACACATATGCAAACATAGAAGTACTTTACAAAACCAAAAAGCTCTCATGGCACCAAAAAAAGAGTGGGTAAATTAAAAATACACCCCATAAGATTTGCTTAAAATACAAATTGTCCCTGTGATTTTGAAAATTACAAATACCCCATTGTCAAAAATTTTTATTTAATAGAATTAACATAAAAAATGAAATTCCTAACTACTCTCCTATGTAGCAATAAAATTATCAAAATTATTAATTAAAATATATTTTTGACATCATTAAAATTGTTAATTGACTTAATGATTAATTGCTAAAAGGAGTCATTTGTTATGCAATTATAAATTTGAAGGGCCAAGATGTAATTTTCTTAACCACTGGGGCAATTCATATTTTAAGAAAACCTCAAGGGGTGTATTTGTAATATATCCAAAAAAAAAAACCACAAAATGTATTGTAAATAATTAGAATTTTGTATGCTTTTGGATAGTGACGGCTATATAGCCCAAAAACTCTCAATGAGCATGTTCTCCTACCTATAATCAAGAAAATCACATATAATTTCTTACTTCTCCCCTATTTTCCTCACCAAATAACTATATATAAATTACCCTCATATGTCAAGACAAATGAAGATACAACACTCAGGTGATCTAAAGTGTTTGGCAGGCTTGAATTTGGTGGAGTTTAAGCGCCACATAGGCAAAAAGTTGTTCCTTGATGTAGCCAAAAGAGTTGGCCCATGACGACAAGCCTAGTCTAAGTCATGTTGTGTGCCCTTGCCTCATTCTTTTTAGTACATAAATTGGCTACTCAACAAGGTTTGTGTTGGTTGAGGTTTAGGCATTGATGTTCTAATCTTCTCACTGCACAGTTGCCTCCTTCAATTTGATTTTATGTTAATAGCCCATTAGTGCTTGCTTGGTAGCAGCTCTAGTCTAAGTGACTTGAAATTATTCACATGGGTTGAAGAGTTTTGTTGAATGAGATGTAAGCTCCTTTCCAAGGTGTTGTCAAAGTCTGTTACCTACTCAACTACACAAAGTTGTGCTATAACTAAATGAGACCCATAAGATGGTTGACCTTTCTCACTTTCACGTCATTGGAGAAGCTTTATCATAAAGGAGTTAAACCTTTGTTGTGATCTTTAAGTCGAGATTTGTGTGGCTCACATATTTAATATGACTTGATAGGTAGGGGAGAATATGGGGTATTGTCCATAGCGGCCTATGGGAGCATTCGCCCCGCCCCCCCTCTTCAAAATGAAAGTTTGCTTTAGTTGGTATCCCTATCTTTACATATGTGGTTCGAAAGGCCCCTAATTGTGAAGTTAGTACGGCCTTTGGTGTTGAAACTGACATATGTAGACACCCTAGTGCACTTCTTGAATTTGTAGCATAAAAGGGTTCTAATCTTGCACTTGGTATTATTGTAGATGCTACCACCTCAAGGGCTGTCAAATTATTGCATACAGTTTGGCTAACTTTAGATTCAGGAAGGTCAAAATGGTTAAAGTGTTTTTTATTTCTTGAACATGCCAACCCTTCTAAATCGATAAATTTTAAGAAAAGGGAAAACTTGCAAAAGCAACTTTCTTAAAGTTACTAAAAGTCTGGCATATCCAGCTTACCTTTAGAAGGCCAACAAATAATGGGCAGACTCCCTTTTTTGTTGGTTTTCCAGCAAAAGCTGTGTGACTTTGAAAATGAAAATCAAAGTTGCCTTCATGGGGATCTTCTATTTGCACACCACACTTTGTCTTAGTTCACACCATTTGTGTCATTCAGTTATTAACTTTCGAACAAAAATAAAATCTTAAGATATCAACTTCCGAACAAAAAGCAATTGTTTGAATATCAACTATCGAATAGAGTTTATATCCGAACAATTCATTTTTGTTTGGAAGTTGATATCTGAACTATAAAATAGTGTGAATTGAGAGATTTTGTGGTGTGCGAATAGATTCTTCCTATGATGCAAAATGGACCAAAATACCATCACAATAGGTTCATGGTGCAGGGTACCCTTGTAGTAAAGTGGGTATTGTGATTGTGTCTAAGGCCCTTAAGACAACCCCAATGTTGATGTTACATGTAATAGGGATGACATCGGCATGGCTTTTCGACAAGCACCCATCCGTTGACCCTGATAACTTGCTATCAAACTTTAGCTGTTTTGGGTGTCCTATTCATAAATCAACCGGTGTCCTACGGGCAACACCACTTATGTGAGCTCAGTTTATGTGAAGAAAATAAATTTGTTGTAATCTTGTTTTCTTTATTGTTATTCTTCTTGGTCTATAGTGTATGTTTATAGATGGAATGGAGGATTCTCTTTGCACTAATTTTATGTATATATATAACATATATATTTATTTATTGTAGTGACCTTGCCGTGTTGTGTTGTGCTGTGAATTTTTGAAAATTGTTGTGTCAATGTGTCTGTATTGTGTTGTATTCCTATCTCGTTGTCATATCCGTGCCTCTTAGGAGACTACCCTTGTGGCTAATGATTTATTAGGTCCACGCTCTCAAATACTTTTTTCCTCTTCTTCTTATTCTTCTTTAAATGTTTAGTGATTGTTAAAAATTGTTCATGCCTCTGCTTATTTTACAGGAAGCAAGCTTGGCTATCCCATTATTCTCCCCAGTTTTTGTCCCAATGGCTCAAAGCATTGGACCGTTTCTGTCACAAATTACATCATCACCAACAGTCCGCCTTGGGGTGAGAATCTATTCACTAATGTCTATCATCTGGACTTGAATATGTGGTCAAATTAGGCATGCCTTTCTGTAAATAGTTATTAGAGAATGATAATGATGATGATGGTGATTCCTTGAGATATTACAAACAAAAGTGGTGAAACAAGGTGAGAAAAGAGAATAAGATTGCATGTCAAACCAAATTAAATCATCTCTTAATACACACAAAGTTTTAAAAGGCTTTACTAAAGCTCACATCAAAGTGAGGCTAAGGCAAAACGCCTCAAGGCTTTGATTTTTAGGCTTTACTCCCCAAAGGCTTGTGTACACAGTCTGAGACATGCGCCTTAGATGCGTCTTGTACGTCTTTTACATGTAAGCATGTGAGGAGTACGCATGTGAAGTGTTTTCCTTAGGTTCTTGTTAAACTTAGTCTAGTAGATGGGTTTAAAAATAAAAAAATCATTTTGCAACTATATTCTATAGGAAAAATGAAGTAAATGACCAATCAAGAAAAAACACAAAGATAATGCGCAGTGGGAAGCTCAATCACTAAAGCTAAGAATACCAATTTCAGTTTCAATAAAGCAAAGCTTCATTCTCTACAGTGAGTCTTGAGTAGAAAAGTATTTACACCTTTATGTTTAATTTTGATGTATTTGTTTATTATTTTAAAACCTCACTATTTTATTTTAGTAAATACACCCAAGCAGTGCGAGAAAAATTATCAATGAAGGTGACAAACCATCTATGGCCTTTTAATGAAACAACACGAGAAGGAGCTCAAATATCAAAATGAATTAATGAAAAAAGAATGAAACTTTTATTTATACTTGGAGCAAAAGAAGCTCGGTGTTGTTTTTCGAATTGACACGACTCACAATGAAACTCAAAAACATTATTGTTCTTAAAAGAACAAGGAAACAAATGCTTAAGTAATAAAAAAGACGAATGTTCCAGACGTTGGTGCCAAAGCCAAATGTCGTTCTTGGTGGTTGGAGAATGGATTGTATGATGAGCCAAGTGATCTGCATGATCCAAGATATAGTGACCATTCTTTACTCTACCATTATCAATTGTCCTCGTGAAAAGGTCCTGAAAAAGACAATGATCAGGAAAAAAATGTTACACTACAATTCAAATCCTGAGTAAGACGACTCAATGATAGAAGATTAACAGAGAAACTGAGAACCTGTAAAATTGATGACAAAGGTAAAGAAGATGTGGCATGGATTAAACCTTTCCGAAAAACAGAAGAAATGTTATCATCAGCAATCCTAACTTTGTCCTGACCTGAAAAGGACTTATATTCTGAGAAAAGATCAGAAGATCCAGTCATATGATTCGAGACACCAGAATCAATAATCCAAGGCAAAGCTTTATGAGATAGGAAAGCACTTGTAGAAGAGGCTAAGTTAACTAAATGGGCAAACGAAGAGGAAGACGTACTGGTAGGAGTAGTGGAAGTCCGGCAGTCTAGCAAGTAATGTAGGGCATCCTCAAACTGAGAAAAAGACATACCAGACACATCATCAGTAAACTGAGCAGCTGGAGCAGAGTCATGTGTGTCAACTACACTAGAATGATGGGCACGTGGGTAAAGCTCACGTCCTCGAGAATTTCCAGATAGACTTCCTGGACCACTAGAGCGGTTACCATGACCCTTAGATGAAGTATCATGAAGCTTCTAACATGTCTCACAAGTGTGTCCAGGCTAGCGACAGTAGTCACAAAATAAATTATCCTTCTAAGAAGGATTGCGTGAACTATGAGACGGGACAATCCCCATATCTAGGAGGAGCAGAAACTAATACAAAGCACTTTGTGGAGGTAAGAGGAAGCATAGCTGAACAGCAACTCTCCTCATTCTGTACATAAGCAAACTCTTCCTAAAGGGAAGGAATAACATCCATGCCAAGAACATGACTCCCAGCAGCATCAAACTCCATATTTAGGCCTTCCAAAAATTTGATGACTTTTTCCTGTTCAATAAATTTGTGGTACCCCACAGAATCCTTTAGGCAAACTGGTTTGTAGTCCTGAAGGTGATTCAGATGTTTCCAACCATTACTAAGGAAAGTGAAGTACTGAAGAATGGTCACCTCGCCCTGTATTGAGCACTCAATCGAGTGGCGCAACTCAAAAGTTTGTGAAAAATTTCCCTTCCGGGAGTAAATAGTGGCCACAACATCTCAAATGTCCTAGGCTGTCTCCATAGATAAGTAACCCACACCAATATCAGGAACCATGGAATGGATAAGTCATCCCATAATCAAAGAATTGGTAATCTCCCATTGGTCATAACTAGGATCAGTGATATCTAATGCTTGGACTCTCCCGGTCAACGTAACCCATCTACCCCTTACTCTTCAGAAAAAGTGTCAAGACACTGCAACCACACAAGGTAATTCTAACTATTAAACAGAGAGGTGGTTATATTAGGGCTCTGATTCAAGTTCTCAGACGTAGTAGGCATAATGGGACTCTCCCCTTGAGGTGGGTGAGAAGTAGTGGTGGATCCACTAGGCAAGTCAGCCATTTATATGCTACTATCTCAACCAAAAAAATTGCACTAATCACAACGACAGGAAGATGGAATGGAAGGAACAAGCAATGGCAATCACACACCACTATGGGAGCATAACAATCAGATTCATGGGGCCATCTATGGACCCAAAAAATAAATGAAATAGTGGAGGAAGTAAACTTCAATCAAAATAGCAGTCCTGGGGTCTCAAGAACAATAAATAAAAAAAAAACGTAGTAATAGAGAGAATGAGAACAAATGAATGTAATCAGACCATGGGCTGGATGAATGAGCCGTGTTGAAGTCAAAAAACCCCTAAAGCCTATGAAGTGAAACTCGAAACAAACCAAAGAAGGTCCAAAGAGTCTTTGTAAAAACTAATAGACCATGGGTAAGTGCCGACAGCCCTAGAACAGGGTCTGGAGGCCTTCGGCTTGAGCCGAAAGCACCTAGAGAAGGGTTGGTTGAAGCCAAAAGCCCTAGAACAGGGTCTGGAGCCCTTCAGCTTGAGCCGAAATCACCTAGAGGGGTGTTGGCTGAGTTGGGTGGCTTCGGGTGGTGATGGGTAGTGGTGGTTGGGTGGTGTATGGTGGCTGTGTGGGTGATGAGTTTAGGGTTTGGGCTTTGATACCATGTTTGTTTTAGGGAAAATCAAACTTAGGGAATGGTGAGACCATCACTCCCTTATATATTTATAATAGGAAACATACAATAGAAGCCTCATGGCACAAAAGGAAACTAAAACTAATGACAGCTAATTTAAATAAATCACAATAACGAAGATATTATTCTAACATTATTTCCCTTACAGGGTATTGTGTGCCTTGAGCATTATTGATATAAATATGATGGAATGAGGGAGAGAACCCTAATTTACTCTCTTCTCTAACTCTTTTGTCTTTGCATCGTTCTCTCTCGACCTTTTTAATCATCTTCTATTTTGTTCTAATTTATTTTCTCTAAATCTAACTATAATCCTTGCCACTAATAATTAAAAAGAAAAGGCCATTACCAAATGGTGGTTTTATTATGTTTGCATGCTGTGCGTGGTAGATTGTATGCATTATTCATCTGTATTTGTTTCCATCATATTTATCATCGTTTTCCTAAGAATTGATTTTCTCAATTCTCTTGGCCTTTTAAAATGATATTTGACAATTAGGTATGTGTGGATGGCATAAATGGGTGCCTGGGTTGGACCATTTTTTCTTTTACTAATAGACTTGAAGCTATTGCTTTTTATGCACCACTGATTTTTTGTGATGATTTAAATACAGGCAGAGATGACTATGAAACAGTTAGAGAACCTTAGCCCTCCCATAATGAAGCAAGTTCTTCCTCTGGTTGAGCAACTTCCTCCTTTGTACACAGACTTAGTCAATGGAAAGGAAAATTTCACTCCAAAGCCAGAAGAAACAAGACGACTAGTATGCCAAACCTTTAACTTCTATTATATTTAACTGATATCTACTATGTTTTCATGAGTATTTTTCTGTTACCTTTTGTCATGATGCACATGTTTCTCTCTCACATAATTTTAATGTAATCATGCTGTGTAAGATTTTGTGACTCACTTTATTAGGAATGTGCACTTATTCTATTAAATTGTACAGTATGTCATTTTCCTTGGGTCTTCAAAATCTCAAACAATAGAGGGGTGGCTTGGTGAATGGTGTTGAATATAGAAATTAGAGTATATAGAATCTTTTTATTTTTAGTATTATGTATATAATCTGTGATTGCGTCAATCACAGATTTAGTGCCTTATTTATATTGTTTCCTTGTTTATATCGTTCCTAAATTGTATCCTGAATCTATTATATATACATGGCCTCTACCTCATTCATGGGTAAGCCAAATCATTCTTTTCATCTGTTTTGGTATCAGAGCCAGAGCACAGAAACCCTAGTTCTTTGCCTAGCCACTGTCGACACCTCTGTCCCACTGCCCAGCCACTGTTTCATTTTCTTCCTTCCTCCTTAAGTGCCGACAACCCCCTTCCAGCCCTTTGTTTCACTCGACAGCCCCACCCATGTAATGACCCTCATCCTCGTCTTAGCCATGTTCATGTGTATCTGCATGATTTTGTTTTGTTAAGCTTGCATTTGTAGATTTTGACTTGTTTTGCCTAAAGTAAAGGTCCCTGTCTTGTTTTGTGCTTATGTGATTTGCTTGAGTATTGCTTGTATGCTTTGTTTCTTGCTTGGTGTGTGTAGCCTAGGTCACACCCTTGAACCTCTTACACCTAGGACCATCTTGGAACCACTTCGGTTGACCTCCACTTTCACCCTGGCATATCGGCCGAGATGTAATCATCTAAGCCGAGGTGTGCATCATCTAAGCCGAGATGTTATCATCTAGGCAACCAACATCCTTGATCCTTGCACCTAGTAATCTTGTTCCTGGACTGGTATGACCTAGACTGAGGTGTGGCACATCTAGGCCGAGGTGTGGCACAGCTAGGCCAAGTGTTATCCTTCCTAGCCGAGATCATTGAAACCTTCTTGCCCGAAGCCTATGTCCTAATCCGAGATCATTACCTTGTTAGAGTGCCCTTGTCACCTTACTTGTTATACACACTTTGCCATACTCTTGTCTTATCATTCTGTCACCTTTTTGAGGAGATCCAATCCGGCGTTGCCACGTGTCCCAGCAGAGGGTTAAGTCAGATACTAGCTGAGAACCCATGTCATTTTGTGTCATACCTTTTGCATTGTAGAGAGAAGCTCTAGGAAGAGGAAGAGAAGTTTAGAGCGAGAGAGCTAGATCCCAAGCCTGATCTTTAGAGTTTGAACCGTTAGATCCGTGTTTTGAGGTTAGATTCTTGATCTACTCTTGTTGTTCTTTATATTGATCCAATCACATTGCATGATCTGGCATGATACATGAGCCATGCATTGATTTAAAGTTTGGTTTTAGAAAGAAAAAATGATGTTCTTGTGTTCTTCAAGAAAAACCCATGTTTTGATCCGAAAGTTTGTATCAAAATCCATGTTTTTGTGTTTGTTTTCATGGAATCTTCGAGTACGGGAACCCAGGTCTATGTTTTTAAACTCATCTCATGAAATCTCAGATTTTGAATAAAGAAGTTATGATTTTAGCATTCATGTTCTTCATGTTCTTCAAGAGGAAACCCAGATTTCCAGACTTCCTTTGCCTAAGTGTGGTCGCCGAGACCCACTCTTGCCTAGATCCCACACCTAGGCCAAGCATCGTATCTCACATTGGCCTACCTTGCATGATCACTTGCACCTTAGCCTATCTTGCATGCACACCTAGGCCAACCACCACACACCTAGGCCGACCATGGTACACCCTTGCCGGCACCTTGTAACACTTCGGCAGACCAAAGCCTAAGTAACCACACCTCGGCCAAGAGGTGTGGGACCTCGGCCAAGACCTGGTTGGTACCCAGCATGTTTTTCCAAGATGAAAAACAGTGTTTTAACTTCCAGCACATGTTTTGCTTTGTCTTGACTTAGTTTTGAAAGAAATGCCGAGATCATTCACACCTATGTAAATCTTGTTTTAGGGATGCATTGCATAGCCATCTTTTGAGCATTCCTTCTTGTCTTCTTTAAATACAATCAGTGGACCTTGCCATGTGTTTGTAGGTCTTGGATTCTTGCCTTAATACCAACACCCGAAGAGCTATGTGAGTGGTATTTTTAATAAAGCTATGTTCTAATGTTTCGATAAAAGCTTTGCTTGTTTCGTTTTGGAAAAATGTTTGTTCAAGTATGAATGATTGTTCCTAATTTTGTATCAAGTACTATCTTGTTTTGATGACATTCTTGGAAAGTCCTTAGTGCTAGGGGACTATAATGCAACTAGTACCCTTGTTTGAGATATCTCCCTTGCCACCGACGGTCTTGTACGGGTGGGTTTGTCTAATCGATTCTGGGTCGATTATTCCCTTGTTTTGTCAGGAATGTCATCCCTTGTATTATATTGATGCTAGTAAGCATCCCTTGAAGTTTTGAAAGACTTGATAGATGAACTTGGTTCATCCCTTGATTTTGTACAAGATATGGTATGTATTGTTTTGATAAAAATCTCGAATATCATTCATTCAAACGTTTATTACTAATATCATTCATTGAGTGTCCAAGCTCACCCTCTCCTTATATATATGTAGGTGATAAGCAAGAAGGCGGTGATGCCTAGATGTTATTTGCAAGTTGTTTTGGATTTATGTTTTGCTAGCATCTTGAAGATTATGCTTCTTAGCTTTGTAATTCATTTCTCTTGTATATGTCGGCTTGAGAAGCCTTTTGATCAAGATGTAACATGTACTTATCTTATTTGTATTCAAGTTGTAAACCCATATCATGATGTAAGTCATTTCATTTGATTTATACATAACTCTTATGGACTAATTAGATTTAAATTTATTACTTCCGCACATGTGAGCCCCAGATGTATACTCTGATTATGTGTGACTTTGTAAGTTGGCCTTTGGTAATCTCGGATTACTGGCCATCATGGCACCATTCTACTAGGGGCAGAATGGGGTCATGACAACCCAGCTAGCTTCAACCCCCCAAAACCACCTACCTAACCCTCTACACCCCTCAACAGGTTGCCCTAGTGCTGTTGAGGGTCTTATTGGCTGCCGACCAGGGTGTTTCCTGGCCATAGATGCTTCGGTAGCTCTTCTGGGGCAGTTCATCCCTATTGTTTTCCTTTTTAGGGTGTGGTGCTGATGTACTAAGCACTTTTTGGCCTTTTTTTTATTTAGTGGACTACCAGATTTGTTCGGTAGCATTTATTTGGACTAGCTGTTGAGTTTTTTCCGGTTTTTTGCATTTTTCTGGACTATGTTGTTGTGATTTTGTGCTTTCTAGCCCTTATTAATCCACCATGACTGACCCATCCTATGTTGATTCCAATATGCCCACCGAACCTATATCAATGACTTCTGATTTTTCTCTCTCATTTTTCTCTCTCTCATCACACTCCTGTTCATCGCATTACGAGTGTGGTGTTGAATGGGAAAAATTTTGCTGCTGGGGGCCACTCCCTTAAACATTATTTAGAGGGAGAGGGAAATGGAAAGGGAAAGACCCATTGGCTCTCATCTTCTATTCAGCCTGCAGCGACTGATCCTACACGTGCCCAATGGGATATAGATAATTGCACTATTCTAGGATGGACGTTCAACTCCATGGAGGACCATATTTACCACTTGTTCCTTTATTGCAACACTGTTTCGAGTCTTTAGCGTGCCTTGTCTCAGATGTATACCCATGCTCATAATGATGCTCGCATCTTTGAGCTCTATCAAGACATTGCTTGTGCCTCCTAGACTGCTTTAGGTCTCTCTGTGTTAGAGTTCTTTTGGATACCTTCAGGCTCGTTGGGAGGAATTAGCTCAATATGAGCCCTTGACTGAGTTACTAGCAAACGTCGCCGCTCTGATGTCTAGCCGCCTTGCCCGCCAGCACACTTACCAGTTTCTGATGGGTTTAAACTTTGAATTTGAATATCTTCGAACTCAGATTTTAAACACATCGCCCATGCCATCCCTCTATGAGGCCTTTGCCACCATTGATAGTGATGACCGTCGTCAGAGTCTAGTTCCGCACGCCACTACTCCAGTGACTCTTGTCTTATCTGACTAGATGGCCCTTGCTGCAACCTTTGGTTCTTGGGGTTCTATTGATTCAGTTACCGTCATCATTGTGGGGCTCCTAGTCATGTCAAAGCTCACTGCTTCAAACTTCATTCTGAGTTGAGACAACAATCTTTTCGCCCTCGTGGTTTTGGCACACCTCGCACTGCTGCTTTAGCGGAGGCCTCATGCTTCTGGGTCTCTGAGTATTCCTATTTTACAGCAGTTATAGACTCAGATTGGCCAGCTTTAGACTCAACTTGGGACTTTGACTACTAGTTCCTCTGGCCTATCCTTCTCTACTACTACTCTCACTACAGGTACTTCTATTGCTTTTCATGTTCGGTCTGCTGGTTCCTCATGGGTTTTGGATTTTGGGGCTAATGATCATTTGGCAGGTGAATTTTCTCCTTTCATCTCCAATTCCTACTACTATAGACCAATCTGTTCATCTTGCTGATGGGTCTTTCTCCTCAATTCGTCATAAGGGTCAAGTGTCTTTATCTCCTGATATCACTATATCCTCTATTTTACATATTCCTAATTTTACATATAATCTACTATCCATTAGTTGGCTTTGCCAAGTCCTTCAATTGTGTTGTTATTTTCTTATCTTCTTCATGTCTATTATAAGACTTGAGTTCGAAGAAGGATTTTTGGCAGGGGATATGAGCGCAATGGACTTTACTACTTTAGGGATCCACCAATCCAACCTGCTTCTACCTTAGCTAGTTTTCAAGTGTCTGTTTTGCCTGTTTCTATATCTTGTATTTTTAATGTTCAAACTTCAAAATTGTGGCATGCACATATGGGTCATGTCAATTTTCAATACTTACGTCAACTTTTTCCTTTATTAAATGAAGCTTGCAAAGATTCTAAGTTTCATTGTGCGGTTTGCGAATTAACTAAACATACTCGTACCAGTTACATACCTCATATGACTCGTGCCCCTAGTGCTTTTAACCTTATATATTCCGATGTTTGGGGTCCGTCTCCTGTTCCTGCTTTTTCTGGCCATCGATATTATGTCACCTTTATTGATGACCACACTAGATGCACTTGGGTATATTTGCTCCGTTGTATGTCTGACGTGTTTCCCATTTTTGTTCAATTTTTGCAAATGGTTAAGACTCAGTTTCGTACAGTTGTTAGGAATACCCATTCTGATAATGGTGGGGGAATATATTTCCAATGTTTTTTGCTCCCATCTTAATTAGGCTGGTATTCTTCAACAACTTACATGTCCATGGACTCCTGAGCAAAATGGTCTATTTGAACGTAAAAATCATCATACTATGTCTATTGTGCGGTGTCTCCTTCATGGTATGAATGTCCCTAAGTCCTATTGGCATATGGTTATCCTCACCGCTGTCTATTTTATTAATAGAACCCCTAGTTGTGTGTTGCAGGGTCTTACTCCGTTTTATGTTCTTATGCCCCACACTATCCCATTTCCTCTCCCACTTCGTGTCTTTAGGTGTACCTATTTTGTTCAGGATCGAAGTCCCGCTCGTACCAAGTTAGATGAATTGTCTATTCATTGTGTCTTTTTAGGGTATTCTTCCATGTCAAAAGGGTAAGGGTATAGGTGTTTTGATCCTGTGTCTCGTCACTTTCACCACACTTTGGATGTTACTTTTTTATGAGGATCTCCCTTTTTTCGGTACTAACCCTCCTTTGCAGGCTTCTACTCCCGTTCCTTCTAGTGTTCGCCCTATTCCTATTTTGGAAGAGGTTACAAATGAGGTGGTCCTCTCTCCTCATTCTTCACATTTGCCTCTTCACCCCCCTCATTGCAGGCATACTCTTGTCGCTCTCGTTCTCAGCTCTCCCCTGCTGCCTCTCCAGTCTTTAGGTTAGGTACTTCTTCTCCGTTACATACATCCCCTCCACTTCCTCGTTGTAATTCCCCTTGGGATCAACATCCTCCAAATCGTTGGGGTTATTTGAGTAGTACTAATCATCCAATTTCCCAATATCTTTCATATGACAGGGTCTCCCCTACCTATCACTCTTTTCTTGGCAAGCTTGAATTCGAGGCCATTCCTCGTTCTATGTCAGAGGCCCTTCAAAATCCAAAATGGGTGGGGCTATGAGATGACAGCTTTAGAACATAATCATACTTGGGATTTGGTTCCTTTACCTTCTGGCTAGAGTACTATGGGTTGCAAATTGGTATTCACTATTAAGTATCTAGTTAATGGCTCTGTTGACCGTTACAAAGCCCGCTTGGTGACTAAGGGCTTCACCCAGGTTTCTGGCAAGGATTTGGGAGCCACTTTTGCACTTGTTGCCAAGCTTACCTTGGTTCGTCTTCTCATCTCTCTTGCAGCATCCCATTCTTGGCCTCTTCATTAGCTTGATGTCAAGAATGCCTTTCTTCATGGGGATCTTCTTGAGACGATTTATATGGCATCTCCTCCTGGTTTTTGGGGTGGGGGAGTATTAGAGGAAAGTGTGTCGATTGCACAAGTCTTTGTATGACTTGAAGCAGTCTCCACGAGCTTGGTTTGGTCGTTTCAGTTTTGTCATCATCTCCATAGGGTTTCTTCAGTGCCACTCCGACCATACTTGCTTCATCCTTCGTAATTCAACCGGTCAGTGTATAGTCTTGTTGGTTTATGTTCTATAGGCATTGATGAAATAAAAAGTGATTTGGGACACACTTTTGATATTAAGGATTTGGGTAGCCTCAAGTATTTTCTTGGGATTGAGGTGGCTCACTCACGGCAGGGAATTTCCTTATCTCAGAGAAAGTACACTCTTGACTTATTTCAGGATACTGGTATGTTATGGATCCCAATGTCAAGCTCACATCAGAGTCTGGCAAGTTGTTAGAGGACCCAGGCATGTATCAGTGTCTTGTTGGACGTCTAATTTATTTAACCAACACTAGACTTGACTTGACATTTGAAGTCAGTGTTGTTAGTCAATTCATGCATGCACCTCGTGCAGAACATCATAATGCAGTTCATCACAATTTGAGATATTTGAAGAACTCTCCTGGCTTGGGATTATTCTTTATAGCCGCTCATCAATCTGGGCTCTCTGGTTTCACTGATGCTGACTATGCAAGATCTAGAACTAATCGGTGTTCTATTTTTGGCTTCTGTACTTTCTATGGTGATCATCTTATATCATGGAAGAGGAAAAAGCAGGCAGTTATTTTTAGATCTTCTGCAGAAGTTGAATATTGAGCTATGGCACAGAAAACATGTGAAATTCTATGGCTTCGTTCTATACTAGCAGAATTAGGTTTTGAGGAGACTAGTCTTGCCTCTTTATTTTGTGACAAGTCTGCTATTATGCTGTCCTCTGATTCTGTCTTTCATGAGCGTACAAAGCATATAGAGTTTGATATTCATTTCGTTCGAGAAAAGGTTCGGACTGGTATTGGGAGTCCATCATTTGTCTCTTCCTCTCAGCAATTAGCAAATATGTTCACAAAGTCTGTAGAACCAACATTACTCCAGTCATCCATTGGCAAACTGCGGTTATTGAATATATTCACACCACCTTGAGAGAGAGTGTTGAATATGGAAATTAGAGTACATAAAATCTTTTTATTTTTAGTATTATGTATATAATCTATGATTGTGTCAATCAATGATTTAGTGCTTTATTTATATTGTTTCCTTGTTTATATCGTTTCCTAAATTGTATCATTAATCTAGTATATATACATAGCCTCTACTTCATTCATGGATAAGGCAAATCATTCTTTTCATCTTTTTAATGGAAGCAATGAGTGAGTAACAACTTGAAGTGATGTCTAACTGATTATATGCCCTGAAGAATTGAGAGAGACATCTGGTGAGACATAAAGCCTGTCTTGTTGCCAAAGGCTTGCTGGAATGCTTGCTTGAATCTAGCTACTCCCATTTTAGAGGAAAGCATGTTGGTGGCCCTTATTGTGGCACATTGGTGTGCCACTTTGAATTGAAATTTTGCCTCTGGAAGGAAAAAGCCCATTGAAACTGATGGTGCAAATACTAGAGCTCATATGACCCTATTGAAACTGAAACACCATCTCCACCTATCACAAAACCATCCACTAACCTCCTCTCATTTGCTCTATCAACCATTCTACTCAAAACATCAACCACAATAGTAAATAGAAATGTAAATAGAGATCCCTTATCTAAGACTCATTGATGCTTTGAAAGTATTTCACATCTTTTCATTCACAGTAACTAAAAGATTCTAAGCGAGGCAATCTTGTACCCACTTCCTCCACCTATCCCCAAAACATTTCTTTTCCATAACATAATCCAAAAAAACCTAATCCTCATATGATCATCTACTTTCTGAAAATTGGCCTTGAAAATGACCCATTGTTACAAAATCTTTACTTCTCCACTACCTCATTAGCTATCATCAATGCCACATATTAAATGTTATAACCCTCCAATGAAAGCTCACTGGGTAATGAAATTAGTGTCCCCCAAAATCTGTCATTCTTCTAGACAAAATTTTAGCCAAGATCTTCAACTAACGCTCCGTTTGTTTGGGCGGAAAATGTTTTCCGCATTTTCTGACGTTTGGTACAATGGAAAACAAAATTCAACGGAAAACAAACCTATTTGGGTAGAAAAATTTTTCCACTTTTAAAAGGTGGAAAACGTTTTCCGAATTAAAGTCTTACCAATGTCACCACACCACCACCCCCACTCTTACCTCAACCACCACCACCACCGCCGCCGCCGCCGCCGCCGCCGCCCCACCTTCACCCCACCACCGAACTTAGAAAAATGTTTTCTCTAGAAAATATTTTCTAAAAAAAAAATAAAAATTCGTAAAAAATGTTTTCCATTAGAAAATATTTTCCGACCAAACAAACGGAGTGTAAGTTACTAAACTTATGAGATCAAACAAATAAAGGAAGCTTGGGTACAAGCATTAACTATGAAGCGTGGATACTTCAAAAAAGGCACATACGAGTATTGGATACATATCGGATACACTAAATAAGTATCTAATTTATTTTTTATTTTTGGGGTTTTGGATACGGGAGGGATATGCCAAATGAGTATTCAATTTATTTTTCATTTTTTCAAAGGTCAATGCTCTCTTCCTATTTTCCCTCTATTCTTATATCCCTTGATATTCCGTTAGGCTTGTTTTGTGTTTGATTTATTCCCTTGTAATAGACCAATCTTTACAATATTAACCTTGCTACAAGGGTTACTCATTTGTCAATTTGAAAAGAAAAAGAAAATTCATAATATTTCTACTTTCTAATATATTTCAGTTGTCATTTTATTTTGTTTTTTTTAGTCTTGAATATTTGATCGAATCCTCTAATATTGTTGGTTGTTCATTCTCTGTCAAGCATGCCTAGTTGTCAATTGAATGCTCTTTGATGAGCATAAAATTCTCTTTTTGATATTAAAGAATTTAGTACTAGATACTTTATGAATGTACTCTTGCCTTTGGTTTTATTTTATGCATACTACATTACTAAAAATTATATATTTTACTTTATTTTACAAACGTATCTTGTTACACAATTTTTGGTAGAACTCAACCCCAAAAACTAGCTATTAAAGCAAGAGTGCCCTCACACTTATATACTTCATATTACTTTAGTACCTAGGCGATGTGGGACTTCGCTTCACACCCTTCCTCACACCCAACTTGCTCACTCGACAGCGCTTGCGCCATGCAAGTCAGGGACAGGCACCCTACACATCCTTAGTACTTCGGCTCTGACACCATGTGACATGATCTTGGGTAGAATCAACTCCAAAAACTAGCTATAAGTGTGAGGTTGCCCTCACCTTAATAGCTAACTTTTTGAGATTGAGTTCTACCCAAGGTGAAGTCCCACATCCTCCCTCACACCCAGCATGCTTACTAAACAACACGTGCAGCGTGCAGGCTAGAGACACGCACCCTACCCATCCTTCTTACTCCGGCACTGATACCATTTTACACGGTCTTGGGTAGAACTCTACCCCAAAAGCTAACTATTGAGGTGAGAGCTATGAAGCATAGACACGGCAAAATCAGCGCCGTAGCGGTGTCAGACACGGGGACACGCCGGGGACACGTACGGGACACGCCATCTGCCATGTCCCTTTAATTTAATTGTTTTTCTTGTAGGGGACACGCGTGTCCAGATCTGGACACGGGGAGAGACACGGCAAGGAGGGAGAAACGAAGGAGAGAGTGTGAAGGAAGAGAGTGAAGAGAGACAAACCTGTCGAAGATCGAAGGTCGAACCTCCATGAATCCAGTCGAAGATTGAAGATCGAAGCTCCAAGCTCCATCAGAAGGTCGAAGCTCCAAGCTCCATCGAAGCTCCAAGCCCTAGACGATCGCGATCCGTCACTCTCTCTCGCCTTCACAATCTGTCTCTCTCTCTCTCTCTCTCGATCGCGATCGCGACCTTGAACTTGACCTGGACCTATCTCCCTCTCTCTCTCTCTCTCCTTCTCTCCCTCCCTTGCTTCTGCCGTATGAGGGTTTAGTTATTATATAATAACTATTATTATTATATCTGATCAAAAAAAATTATATAATAGTTATTATTATTATTATTATTATTATATAACATATAATATATTTATAAGATAATATATAATACATATTGTAAGATAATATATACTCATACATATTAATAAAAATAAATAAACACATGTATGTAAAATAAAATAAAATAAAAAAATTAATTATTTAAAAAATATAATAAATAAATAAAATAATTAATGTGTATTAAAATAAAAATATTTATAAAAAAATTAAAAATTTTGCCGTGTTCCCTGCCGTGTTCGTGTCCCTATTTTTTAGAAATTGATGTGTCCCGTGTCCGTGTCCGTGTCCATGTCCGTGTCGATATGCGTGTCCGTGTCCATGCTTCATAGGGTGAGAGTGCCTCTCACAGTTACCTAGGCAATGTGGGACTGGATTTCAAATATCCCTGCCACACTCGTATGCTACTTTTTTAGGTTTTGCCATATCATATCCATATTGTATTTTATTTGTATCCCATGTGCTTCCTAGAGTATTATTAATAATAAATGGAGTAATGAAAGGAAAACTTACAGATCTAAAAGAGAGAACTTTCGAAGTCAAACTCAATTAATCCTCAAACTCGAGCCTTGAAAATATTGAAAAGGGAGAGAACATGACAAATTGTGGCATAGGAGAGTTCAATAGAGAAGCAATTCTAATGCTGATGAAGAGGGAGAGAGCAAGGCAAGAGAGAGAGAGAGGGGTAATGTAGTTTTGGACAATAACAGCGTCAATAATTCACATCTGAATCAAGATGTTGTTTAACTCATATCCTAAGACAAAGTTTTCAAAAACAATGGTGTTTCAATAACTGACATAATATAAAAGCCGTTATAGCTACTAAGTGTTGTTAGTACCTTATGATTCAAAACTTTTCAGAGGTAAATTGATACTATCATCAATATGTATCTTAATGTATCTTACAATACATATATGATACATGATACATAATGCAATACATATGTTACATAAACACCTAAATTTCTATAGTAATTTTGAAAAAAAAAAATTTATTCAAATTATTTTATGTAAATTAATATTGTCAAGATTTTTAATTAACTTATTAAAAAATGTATTTTTGAAATGAGAATGGTACTTTTTATTTTATTTCTCGGCCTTGTGAAGACAATATGTATTGAGGTATGTATATATTTAATTTAAGGAACTTTGCTTCTACAATTTAAAGAATTATACATTGTTTAGAGTTTTATTCTCCCAAAATATTTGTATTTTTATAACTATATATTTTTTTTTCTACTTATTTTGAAAGGTGTTAAAATATCTTACGATACACAATACGATACGATACGTAATTCAGAAAAATAAAAAAATTGATACACGATTAGTATCCCAATTTGACAACTATGGCTACTTTTTCTTGTACTGTTGAAATTCCCTGAGCAGCTGCTACATGCTTTCATGTAGTTTTATGTGAGTGAACCAATCTGCTAAAACTGCCCTAATCCCTATTTTAACACCTCGGTGTTCTCCAGCAACCCTAGTATATGCCCTTTGCCTCGTAATTCCTTAGATCCCACGATTGGCCTCCTCTTCTACTGTTAAAGTGTTAGGTTATTTGAGTCTAAGGTTATTTTAATGCTTTTGTAATTATGTTTATTAATATAAATACTAGAGTCTAAGAGGCTAACCCTAAGTATTGGGTAACTCTATTTTCCTGCAGCAATTCTGTCTCTCTCTCTCTGTCTCATGGTTCTCTACCCTCTTCTACTTCTCCCTCTGTAAAATCAACATAGTATCAAAGCTTAATCTTCCTCCTTGAAGATTAGGTTTTTTCCTCTCTTTTTTCCTTCCTCTTGTTTTTTCGTTTTTTCTGTACACAGTTTCAAAAAAAAATATTTTTCCCATGAACGAAATTTGATAGGCTTTTTTCCTATGATTTTATTTTAATTTTTTTTATCACTATTTGGTTGTTTTTCAATTTTTGTTTGATTTTTTGGGAAAAAAAAAAAAAAAACGGAATTTTTTCTAGAAACCCTTGCTCCAGCAGTTTTAGGGCTGATTTCTCTCTTCATTCCTCATCCATGGGAGCCGACTGAACCAGCAGAGGTGTGGGCTGCTCCTGTTTTGATGGTTTTGTGAGGTTTTTGTGAGTTTATCTATGTTTGGGAGCCAATTGGTCCTTTGATTGTGCTTTTTGCTTCATTTGGGTGTGGCTGCTGGGATACTTTACATTATTTCAGCACCGTTTTAGACCCTAGTGGTAAGTTGTTGTTTCAAAGTTGTTTGCTTCCTTGCTTGGTTTTTTTTTTTTTTTTCATTCCTTTTCTATGGCTGAGGAGAGTGGATTGGCTGAAGGCGAGAGTCAGACACCTAAGAGCGTTGAGGAGAGTGGGTTGAATCGTGTTGTGACTCTTGGCGATAGCCCCTCTCTTCAAATTAGTCCTATTAAGCTTGATGGTACCAACTACTTGATTTGGTCCCGTTCCTGTAGTCTTGTTAAAGTGGCCTGTCGTTTGACTAGATATATTACCGGTGACCTCAAGCAACTTGATGATGATGGTGATTTGCATACTCGATGGGTTTCAGAAAACGCCTTGGTGGTGGCTGATCAATTCCATGCAACCTACTATTAGTCAAACTTTTCTTTTGCTGGACATTGCTCACAAGATTTGGACAACTGTGGCACAGATGTACTCTCAAAAGGGTAATGATGCTTAGGCATATGAGTTATGGAAGAAGATTCAGGGCTTAGATCAGAAGGATCGATCTCTTGTGGTATATTATGCTAAGTTGAGTAGCTTATGGTAAGAACTTGATTATTACTAGAGCTTTCAAGCTGTTTGTTCTAAGGATACCTCTTTGTTTTAGCAAACCGTAGAGAAGGAGCGTGTTTACAACTTTCTTGCTGGCCTTAATTTGGAGTATGATCAGATTTGCGTTCAAGTGTTGGGTCGCTTTCCGTTTCCCACCTTGTGTGAGGCTTATGCTCTTGTTCAACACGAAGAGAGTCGCCGTAGTGTTATATTGCACACCTCTTTTCCGAATCGCTCTGCTTTGGTTGTTGCTCCTTCTTCGCGAGATATCAAGCCTACTCAACCTCCGTTTGGTAGTAAGTGTGATCATTATAGGAAGGATAGACATGATGGGGAGCATTGTTGGAAATTGAATAGTTCTCCTATTCGAGGCCATGGTCGTTGTGGTGGAGTTCGTGCTCAAGCACACATGTCCAAGCTTACTGCTAGCACCTCTAGTGACACTAGTACTCTTTCCTAAGATGAGCTCCACACTCTCAGGCGTTTGATGGCTCGACTTAATTCTTCACCTACCACAACTCCTTCTGCTTCTTTCAAGTTTGCTCACACAGGTATTTTGGCTCGTGCACTTAGTACATCATCTCCTTAGATTATTGATTCAAGTGCTACTAATCACATGACAGATGCCTCTAATCTTTTCTATTCTTACTCTCCTTGTTCTTGGCGAGATAAGGTTAGAGTGGCTGATGGCACTTTTCCTCTATATTTGGCAAGGGTTCGGTTCATTGTTCCTCGTTACTCTCTCTTTCATCTGTGCTTGATGTTCCTAATTTTGCCGCCTACTTACTTTCTGTTAGTAGTCTTACTACTTCTCTAAATTACTCGATAACTTTTTTTCCTACTCATTGTGTCTTTCAAGAACTGGTTGCGTGAAAAATGATTGGTAGTGGTAGAGCACTAGGTGGACTATATTTTCTGGATGTTGTTCCTTCTGCCTTACCTTTATCATCTCAGGGTCTCAAGTGCACTACTGGCTCCTCTCTTCTTCTCCTCCATCAGTGGCATTGTCGTTTAGGTCATCCCTCCTTTGGTATTTTAGCGAAGTTTTTTCCCTCTTTAGTTTGTGATTGTCCTAGGAATAATTTTGGTTGTGATACTTGTGAACTTGCAAAGCATAAACGTACTTGTTACCCTTCAATTAATAAAAGAAGCACTTTTTTGTTTATGCTTATTCATACTGATGTGTGGGACCCTTCTCCCGTGGTTTCTACTTCTGGGTATCGGCGGTTTGTTACTTTTATTGATTATTATTCCCGTGTGACTTAGATTTACTTACTTTGAACTAAGGCCCCGTTTGGGGACTGACTAAATTAGCCAATTAGCCAAAAAGCCAACCACTCATACCAAAAAGTCAAATATTCTATTTTCTCTCTACTTTTTGCACATCTTTTCGTAATTAGCCAAAAAGTCATCCCAAACATACAAGTTTTTTTTACCTACCTTTTTAGCCAAATAGCCAAAAAGTTACTAAATTAGCCTGTTCCTAAACGAGGCCTAAGAGTGAAGTGTTTCCTTGTTTTCAAATTTTTGCATAAAGTGGTGACTAATCTTTTTAATGTTCAAATCAAAGTTCTTCGAAGTGATAATAGGACTGAGTATGTTGATGGAGCTTTTCGGGCATACCTAGAGGAGCATGGCATCCTTTATTAGACTAGTTGTGTTAACACTCCTTAACAGAATGGAGTTGCTCAACGCAAGAATGGCTATCTCCTTGAAGTTGCTCGCTCTCTCTTGTTTACCATGAATGTTCCTAAGTCCTTTTGGGGTGATATTCTTCTTACCACTGCACATCTTATCAATTGTATGCCTTCTAGTGTCCTCCAATTCCAAATTCCTCTTGAACTTCTTCATGTGGCTTATCCTACCTCATCTCTTCCTCCTCGAGTCTTTGGGTGTGTCTATTTTGTTCACCTGCAACCTCCTACTCGTGGGAAGCTTGATCCTAAGGTTGTGTAGTGTGTCTTTATTGGCTATTCTGCTACTCAGAAGGGTTACAAATGCTATGATTCTCACACTTGTAAAGTGTATGTCAGATTCACATTCCGTGGATCTGAGTCTTTTTTTACTTCTTCTCCGCAATCTCTTCGAGGAGAGAGTGTTACGGATGAGATTGCAAATGAGTCATATTAGCATGAGTTATCTTTTTTCTTTCCTAGTTAAAAGACTGTTATTTGTGGTGAGTGAGAGCCTAATAGTTCTCTTGATGTGGAGCTTGACATTGGTGGCCATTTGGACAAAGGTGATCTTAAGACTTATTCACGGTGTTAGAAAGAGAAAACTTCTCTTGTGCCATCAGGTCAATCATCATCCCTTGTGCTAGTTCTACATCCTATTTCAACTGATTCTACAGGTAATGATTCTCAGTCTATTTCTCCACCAGTTGTTGACAGTCATGTGGTTGATGATTTGGGTCTTCTTATTGCTCTTAGAAAGAGAGTTAGGGCTTGTACTCAACACCCCATTTCTAAATTTTTGTCATATAATTCATTGTATCCTATATATCGTGCTTGTGTTTCGTTTATGATCCTAAGTGGAAAGTAGCTAAGGTAGAGGAGATGCAAGCTTTGAGCAAGAATAACACTTAGGAGATAGTTCCTCTTCCTAGTGAAAAAAAAACCAGTGGGGTGTAATTGGGTGTTCACCATTAAGCAAAAAGCAGATGGGACGATTGAACGGTACAAAGAAAGACTAGTAGCCGAGGGGTTTACTAAGACATAGAATTGATTATCAAGAAACCTTTACTCCTGTAGCGAAGATGAATTTCATTCGAGCTATTCTCTCATGTGTTGCTAACTTGGGATGGCCTTTATAACAATTAGATGTGCAAAATTCATTTCTCCATGGTGATTTAGAGGAGGAGGTACCAGGATTCTCATCTTAGTTTACAGTTGGGAAAGTTTTAGGTTGAAAAAGGCTTTATATGGTTTGAAACAGTTCCCTCGAGCTTGGTTTGACAGATTTCTGAAAGTTATGTTGAGATTCGAGTATAAGCAAAGCAATGCAGATCACATCATGTTTGTTAAATGCAATGCAAATAAGGTGACTGTACTTATTGTATATGTGGATGAGGTAGTTTTGACAGAAAATAATGAGGCAGAAGTGACACATCTCAAGATGCAGTTGGCCAAGGAATTTGAGATCAAAGACCTTGGCCTGTTGAGGTACTTTCTTGGGGTTGAAGTTGTCAAGTCTAACAAAGGCATCTTTATTTCTCAAAGAAAATATATTCTAGATCTTCTTGAGGAAACTGGCATGTTAGACTACAGACCAACTTACTCGCCAATTGAGGCTAATCATGGTCTTTACAGTGGTGTTGGTGATCTTGTGGAGAGGAAAAGTTACCAAAGACTTGTAGGAAGGTTTATATATCTATCCCACACTTGTCCAGATATTGCCTATGCAATTGAGATAGTGAGTCAGGTTATGCATGATCCTCGTGCAATTCATTTGGATGCAGTGTATCGCATTTTGAATTATCTTAAATCTACTTTTGGAAAAGGGATTTTGTTTTCTAATCATGGTCACTTGAGATTGGAGGCATTCTCGGATGTAGATTAGGCAGGTTCCATAGATGATAGACGATCTACCTCTAGTTACTATGCTCTTGTGGGAGGAAATGTAGTCACCTGGCATAGTAAGAAGCAATCAGTTGTGTCCAGATCTAGTGTGGAAGCAGAGTGTAGAGCTATGGCGCAGGGTACATGGGAACTTACATAGCTGCAATCCTTGTTGGGTGATATAGGAATCATTTGCGGTGAACCCATGACTCTGTATTGTGACAACAAAGTTGCCATCAATATTGCTTATAATCCCGTTCAGCATGATAGGACTGAGCATATTGAAATTGACAAACATTTTATTAAGGGAAAATTGAATAAAGGTTTGATATGTATTCCTTTCATGAAGTCTGGAGACCAATTCGCTGATCAATTTACTAAAGGTCTTGGTAGTAAGGTATTTTATCCCATTTGTTGCAAGTTGGGCATGAGAGATATATTTGCTCCAACTTAAGGGAGAGTGTTAAGTGTTAGGTTATTTGAGTCTAAGGTTATTTTAGTACTGTTGTAGTTATGTTTATTAATATAAATACTAGAATCTAAGAGGCTAACCCTAAGTTTTGTGTCAACTCTTTTTTCCAGCAGCAATTCTCTCTCTCTCTCTCTCTCTCTCGGTTCTCTATCTTCTTCTATTTCTCCCTCTGTAAAATTAACATCTACTTTGGCCTGATTTCCCCTCTCTTGTAAGCAAGCTTTGCATCATCTAGGATTTGGGTACCGGCCTTATTTTTATTAGCAATAAATGCTTTATTAATTAAAAATTACATAAAAAAGAGAGGAGATAGGGAGAACATGGAAGAAGGCAGCTCAGACTTTGATATCATATTGCAAATCAAGAAAGAGAAAAATAAATCGAAAGGAGAAAGTACAAAAAAAGTTGTGTTTAATTCACTAAATCTACTTTTTAGAGTAACCCCCAAAAAAATTTCAATTGAGAAATGTTTGGATCCTGAACTATTTGGCTTTTAATACACTGGCTGGAAAAGTGTCCAAAAATGCACGAGGTTAAAGGAATTTTTTGGTTTTTTTTCTTGTTTGGTCACCTCTTTTATTTTACTGGAGAGAGAATTGAAGCAACGATGAGCTCATTATCACATTGTACCTATCCTTCACCTTTATTCAGTTACCTTCACAATTCTCTTTGTAACTCACTGAAGTATGGTCTTAAAAATGTGAGAAGAATAAAATGCCCTCGGCATGGTGGTGCTCCTGTAACTTTTAACACTTCAGTACCACATAATTTTGTTTTATTGTTTTTTGGTGCAATTCTTTTACTTTTTGTGAACATGGCTCATTATTTAGTTCATGGCAATTGTGAATTTTTCAGACAAAGTCATACTATGGCGTTTCCAGGAATCTTCTAATAAAGTTCAAAGATGATACAATTGATGAAACTTCAGCACTAGCACAGGTGCTTAGCGATTCCGCCATTAGTTCAATGCTGGATATGTCGATTCGCTTGTTGCCCGGGGATCACAGTCTTCCTTTGCAACAGGTAAAATTTGTAGTAGAAGATTTAGTCAGGAAAAACCTCTTTTAAGTTTCATTTATATATATGTGTTGTCATGATACTTTCCAGCAAAGGTTTCTGTACGTGTACTTTTTAAGTTTACCATATTCTTGTCGAAGTTTGCTCATGTTAAACTTCAATTCTTGTTAAAATTTGGATGATCATGGATATGGTGTAACATAATACAACATATAATGTCAAAAGCTGGGAAATCTCACTGTAGTAGGAGCTATAAAATCAATTAAACTGAGTAGACCATTTCATTGCAGGATAAGATTATATATCAGGGGAAATGAATAGGTTCCTATGGTAGACTGGTGTAAAGTCTATCATAATGCTTCACTATATGTACACATGAATACATGCTTGGCTGATACATGGGCATTTGCGAAAAACTGTTGTTTAGATTCATGAACTTTCAGGATGCAAATTTGGTTTTCTTAATTTTCAAAGATGAAACAAGAAAATTAACTGTAAATTTCCATTGTGCAGGCTCTCCCAGATGTTCCTCCAGCAATGGCAGATGCAGTTAACAGAGGAGGGGAGTTCTTGGCAAATTTGACTGCAGGAACACCATGGGAGACTGTTGCCAAAGAAGTAGGCAACACACTAGGTGTAGATTCAAAGATCCTTCGTGCAGAAATATCAAAGGATGTAGACCTGCTTGTGGATGTAATCACATCTTGGATGGCTTCTAATGCAGGTCCAAAACTTTTGAGACCGTGACAAAGAATGATAAAAGAAGTTCTTGCAGTAGTGAAAATTTACGTTATAGTGAAGAAACAAAAGAAATGGGTGTAAAATAAGGTTAATTCTCATTGTTTGCCTGTGTTATTTTTTCATTTTAACTGGCTGAAAATCTCAGAAGTATATCTGCTTATGTGAGGTTGTTGTATATGTATCCTTGTTTATAAGGTTGTAATAAGAAACACTCGTTAAACATGACTAGGATCACTTCATGATTGCCAATAAGAGAAGGAAACCTTTATATTTTTGGTCATGTGCAGGGTTGCTCTTGTAGTCCGAGAGAGCTATTTGGTGATTTACACCATAAAAAATTAGCCATTATTGATATTGGCTGTGTTTGAGAAAATATGTCCTTTTTCCTTTCTTCTTTTTTGTACCCTTATGACATTATATAAGGAGCAAGAATCAATTCTAGGCCATGTTTCAATCTCAAAACAAAAGAGAACAAATGAAATTTTCGTTAGTACCAAAAAGGATTCCTAGTATTCCTAGTATTGAGATTCCCGGATCATTGTCATTTAAGCTTTTGTACTAGTCAACAATAGAGTACTAAAAAATTATGTTCAAATATTGTAAATATTGTGAGTGCACGTTTCTAATGTAAAATTTCTCATGGCCACGGAGTGGATGAATTAGATTGCACTAGTTTGGCAACCTTAGTTTGCCTTGAAAAGATTACTTAAATCAACTTTTCTTGTTAAATGAAGGAGATCTGATGTTTACTCTGCCCCTGAATTCCTGCAATCCCACCTCCGAAACAGAGAAATTTCAGTGAATTTTATCCATCAAAGAGGAACGGTATTGCCTCATTTCTTTTACAATTATGCTCATGTTGACTTACTGATTTTGTGAGGGGGTAATGAGAATACAACAAAAATTATTCATTATAAGTTAGTTTTGGATTTCATTATTCCTCCTCGTTTTCATGATTTCTTAACCATGTCATAGAAATATTTCAACCTCATGTTTTTCAAATGAAAAGGAAAAGAAATTTCCAAATTGATTCCCAGCCCCAAGATTGTGTGCCTAAGGCTATGTTTGGCTCATGAATTTGGTGAAAATTTTGAAAGAAAAAAGAAAAGTAGGTAAAACATAAATGAAATATAATTACATTTTGCTGGTATTTGACACCTTTCTTTTTTTCTTTTCAAATCCCTCCCTAAATCTGTAAATCAAACACGGTCTAAAGGTAAAACAGAAAGATCAGCTGGCCTACAGTCCTCTTCGACAAATTGAGAAGCTTTGTAATACAGCCTGAATATCCTTTGCTGTTGTAAACCGTACAATTTCAAGAAACTATATACTTTTATCCCAAGCCATTATATAATTTTACTCCTTCCGTTGCCAAGTGAAAAATGATCAAGGATCTTCTAGCGTGATTACATAAAATTAGAACAAAATTTCATAAAATTAAAATTTGGATCCTCTCCATTTCATAATCATGATCATGGACAGCGAAAGTCAATAAAAAAAAATAGTTAAAAGAAGGTTATACAATTCATACAGGATTATAGGTTTTGATGATGTATCAAAAACTCGTGCATTGAAATAAAAATCTCCATTTCCCACCAGAAATGGAGGATCAAAGTCCCAAAAATTTTGCTTTAATATATGACCCATAACAAAAAAAATATTGGGAATGTAACAAATAAAAAGAAAGAAGACACTTGTGCTTCATATGACCTATAAAGCAAATTACTCTTCTGACTGCCAAGCTTTTCTATGTTTTTCAGATAACTCAATCTAGCTCAATGCACATAGAGAGTATCTATAGTTCATAGTTTGAATGAGGGCTTTATCTCTGAAATGGTGTCCATGATCTAAAATAGATAATCTCCAATGCAGAATGACCACTCCTCTATTACATATTTACAGCAAATGAGACAGATTATAAATATAGTATAATTTCTCAATTACAAACAACTCAAAGCTGAAAATCAAACCCCTTGTTTATTGAATCTATTCTTCATGATAGAGATACAAGCCAAGGCCAAACCGAGCACATGCTCCGCAGAAAGCTATCTCCTCTGCAGCAGCAACAGGATCTAGAATATGACCATTGCCAGATAATATTGTCCCAGTCGATTCACGGTGTGCCTGTATCAATTTGTAGTCATCAAAAGGTTTACCAATTAAAATATTATTGAGCATACAAACTATTAATGCAGCCTAGTGCAACTAGGAAATCAACAACACATTACAAGGCGACAACATTTACGTTATACGATCAATAAATCCTCTTCAAATCATTCATGTTTACTCGAAAAGTGAAATGTATAAAATGCATCACAAGACTTCATCAATCAAGTTCCCTGACGAATAATCACCAAGAGATAAGAGTTCTTCAGCAATCTACAATAAACCTCTAAAATAAATAAATAAATGAGATGTTCCTAGTAATTGAGAAATTATATAAACCTATGTTTGATGCCTGAGGGAACATTAAGACCTACTACTTTCTTCTTCCTTTTAATTTTCTGCACTTCTGAAACTTTAGAAACTGACAGTAGAACTTGTTAATCTCTGTTCTACATATGGAAGTCCTACTTTAAGAAGCCAACATCTCTCTAAATATTTAAACCTAGCCCCAAAAGGGGGTTAATAGAAGAAAAAAGAATTGACAAGATCAGCTTGAAACTGTTCATCAGTACACCATTCACGTCCTAGAATGACCCTCCATATTCATCTCTCCTATTTGATAAGGAACGATAACATAAACGAGGCACCACTGGGGTGCAAATCGTGTACAAAACCCTATATTAATCTATACAACCTCCATTACGCAAAGGCTCTACAAAATTCAAATTTTAATTAAAAAATGAAGGGCAAACTTCACTTTACCCCTTTATGCTATGGGCCATGTTGTGGTTTACCCCCCCTAATATTTGGAAATGACCACATAACCCCAATGTGATTTGTGAACTAAAATGCATTGTTACATTTTCCATCCAATCTAACCGGAGGTGCAACTCACACGCCATTGTTGAGAGTAGGTGTGAATAAAATAAATTTTTAACCAAAAATGCCCTTACATATTTTTAAATTTACAAATGTGCCAATATCTTTTCTTCTTCCAGTCCTATGACCTCTGTACAAACCCTAATCATCAACCCACCCAACCATGCTTCAAATTCAGTATCTTTAATGTGTTTTAATCAGATAGCATACATTGCTAAGCTATTATTAAGAAATTAGCATCTCATCATGTTAAAAAAGTTGTGATGCACCATGTCTAACTCCAGATTGTTGTTTGCATGGTAATTATGTTTCCTCTAAACTGCAAAGTCATGGTTATGCAGTTTTTTTTTAATATTATAACTAGGATCTACCTTGCCTCACCAAAGACCACGGCCCCACACCTCCTATCCCACGCCGCATACTCATTTTCGCAGCCCCATATATATATATATATATATATTCAGCAAACTCATAATTCACCTTTATGATAAAAAATAAAAAATAGAAAAAGAGCCCATAAATCAACCCAACCCAATCACATAGCACCACATTCATCCTGTACTTCCTTGTTGACAGATCACAAGAGATTAATTATTTGATGAATCATAGTATTATGAAGGTGAATGGCAGCCAAATCCAGCTCTTTCTTCTCTTTCATTTTCTCACACGCTCATTCACTCACCCACTAATTCACTTTTACACACAAATATATACATACATACATATGTAGGCTTAGGGTTGGCGGTCAATGGGGACGGTGGTGGGCCTGTCGAGAGGTGGCTGGTAGTGTGGAGTTAGGGCTAACATTTAAGATGAAGTAGGATGTATATATATGGGGGTGTTGTGGACTTTTTATTAATATTGTTAACAGAGTTACGTGTGCAGTTTAATCCACAAACTACATGGGAGTTATGTGGTCATTTCCAAACGTTAAGGGGGTAAACTGCGCATGGTCCAAACCATAAGGGGGTAAAGTTAAGTTTGCCCAAAAATGAATCGATAATGAATAATGCTACAATTACCATATTTATATACCATATTTAGTTTACCTTGTGATATGTCATCACTGTATTGGTAGCAGATGAGTGGTGAGACCCATTTAACCAATGCAATTATGACAAATGAGATGGTAAAACCCAATGTGATATATGAACATGGTCACTGTAGCATTTCTCATCAACATTACCCAAGAACCAACTACATAAAAAAGGCAATAATGTACTTGTCAACTTAAAGAACAAGCAATTCCTTCGCATCAAAAGTCCTCCTATAGCATTCTCCCCAAATGATCCACATAAGAGCCAAAGGAACCAGAAGTCAAGCCTTCTTCCTTCTCTTCCCCACTCTAGCTCCCCTCTACAAACGGAGTAGAATCTTCAACTTGCTGTGAGTAATATGATACATAGAAGAGAATTATATTGTATAAACCTCTAAGCAACCTTGCGAAAACAAGGCAGATTACATCTAGTTAAATAAGACAAAAATTACTAGAAGATGACCAAAGCACCCTAATACTAAAATATATTCCTTTTACAATACACACACACCCCTCCTCACTCATGATGTGAGCCTGGTGAGCATTGAGACTTTGTCAAGTAAAAACTAAAAGCAAGCAGACATACGAGTCTTGGTAAAGAAATCTCGAAGCTGCAAAGAGGATACAAAAGGCAAACCACTGGTGCCTAGCTGAAGATGCTGATGAACAAAATGGCAATCAAACTCTATATGCTTCATACACTCATGAAACACAAAATTATGTACAATCGAGATGGCACTTTGATTGTCACAATAGAGAAGAGTTGGAGAAGAAAGAGAAACCCCCAAATCTAAGAAGCCAATGAAGCCAAACAATCTTTGTTGTAGCATAAGCCATAGCACAATATTCAGCCTTAGCAGTGGACCAGCAAAGTTGCCAAGAAAAATACAAAAATCAATAATAGACTTGCAATTAGAGACATCACTAGCACAATCAGCTTCAACAAAAGCCTGAAGTGCCAAATTGGAATCAAAAGATATCAACAAATTCTGGAAGATAGTACCACGAACATAACATAATATATGTAGCAAGGCAATGAGTAGATCGACGTGTAGAAACAATAACCACATAAACATCATACACAATATCAAGGTGAGTCACAACAACATAAACCAAACAACCAACTAACTCACAATATAGGACAGGATCATCAAGAGAAATATGTGGAAAATTTCGTGTGTAATCGCTGAATCAAACATGATAAATGATCTCAGTAACATACTCAGATTGAGAAAAAAGATAACCCTTGGGGGAGGAAGCAATTTCAATACCAAAAAAATAGCTGACAAGGCCTAAGTCTTTCATCTCAAATTCACAGAAAAGATGTTTCATCTCAACAACAACAGGATCTGAACCAGTAATGATCATATCGTTCACATATAATAACAAAACAACCATCCCAGCAGATGTACAGGGAATTAAAGAGTAAAGTCATGGACATTAGGGGTGAAAGCCAATATGAGTAACAATCAACTGAAAATGCTCATACCAGGCATAAGGAGATTGTTTAAGACCCTAAAGATCATGCCTTAAATGAAAAACATAACCTGGGGAGAAGAAAGGCCGCAAGGGGGACACATAAACTTTCTCATTAAGATGACCCAATGTTACCAGAAAACGTTGACACCCTAGTGAATTATGTTTTAGAATGCACAATCTGAAACGTGATACACTTTCATTCCAAAACGGTAAATTTAGTAAAGCGATCTCAAAAGGTTTTTTTCAATATATTTCTTTAAGGTTTCCTTAAGAGTAAAAAACATCAAATATAATGAATTAAAATCTAAGGTGAACGAAATTTTGACATGACAAATGTCAAAAATAGGTCATAATACCCATAAAAATGTGTTGTTACATGATTAATTTGGAAAAAAACTTACATTTTATTAAACGTCTAATTGTTAAAAATAAAAAAAAAAATTACTCTAAACTAAAAGTACCTCAAATTCTTATAATGTAAACTATGCAAGTGTACCCCTATCGTACCACAATTTAGAACATGTGGCCTACCGCCTTCCCGTTCCTATTCCACGTACCATAACAATCCACATTCTAGGTAATATAGAGATCACCATTAAGGAAGATAATCTTTACATCCATCTAAGAAAGAGACCAATTATGAGCAACAACAACTAAATCAAGGTACAAACAGTCGTCATCTTAACAACAATAGCAAAAGTCTCCTTGTAGTCAATTCCATACTCATAAAAGAAGCCCCTAACAACCAAGCGTGCCATATAACGTTTGAAAGATCCATCAAAGTGAGTTTTAACTTTATAAACGCACTTGCAACCAATAACATGTTTCTTGAGAAGCAAAGGAACCAACTCCTCAATGCAAGTTTTCCCAATTGAATGCATCCAATTAAGATCAATTCAAGCTTTCTTATAAGACTGAGGTTCAAAGTAAGCATGAATAGATGACAAAAACACACGATATGAAAAATGAAGCAAGTATAAGTAAAATTGTCTCACCGACAGTTTACGAGCACAAAAAGGATAACATCATTCACGAGGATCAGGTTCCACAAAAGCAGTGGGCGTAGAAGAATTGATGGAGATAGGTGGAGAAGCCTTCTTCCAAGAATAACTAAGGAAAAAGAGTTGATGCTTGAAGAAGTACAAGGAGAAGAGGAAGAGCAGAAACATCAGGAGAAATGGTGAACTCATCAGACATATGGGCAAGAAAAGGATCAATATGGATCAAATCCTCCTTAGACATAGGAACAATCTTTGAGAGAATAGTAAGGAAGACACTTGAGAAAAAACACATGACTAGAATCATACAGCACTTTAGAAACCAAATCATAACACCGATACCCTTTCTGATGAATACCATACCTCAAAAACAAAAACCATGGAGCAAATTTTGAGCTTGGAACACTCCCATTTAGGAAAAACAAAACAAGTGAACCCAAAGACACGCAATAAAGAATAATTAGGAACTTGGCCAAACAACTTTTCATCTAGGGAAATACTAGAGAGAAGTGGAGTGGGCATACAATTAAGAAGATAGGTGGCAATAAGAACAGTCTTACCTAAGAAAATAGAAATAACAAAAGATGAAAGAAGATTAACCATTTTGTGTTGGAGTATCAAGAATGTATCTATGTTTCCGTTCTACTTGACCATTTTGTGTTGGGAGTGTCCGAGCAAGAAGATTGATGAATAGTACCAAATGCAACTAAGAAATCGTTAAGCTTTGTAAGAAGATATTCACCACCCAAATCAAAGTGAAGAACTTTTGTTGTTACAAAGAACTAAGTTTGAATCATGGAATGGAAGGTACGACAAATGCCGGACCTCACACAATCAAAACGATATAGACCCAATTAAAACCATTATAACCATCAATAAAGGAAACATAATATACAGAACCACCATTAGTGACAATAGTCGGACCTCACACATCAAAATGAATAACAAAGAAAAGGGACGTAGGAATAGAAGTGCTTATATTAAAAGGTAAAGCACGCATTTTTGCAAGTTTACCTTCACTATACTTAGAAATATCACTGAATGACAATTTACCTAAAGCACCAAACTAAACTAGACATTTTAACTGTTCGCTAGACAAATGACATAACCTAAAAATGCCAAATATAAAATTGACTCAAATGTTGATCTAAATAAAAAGAAAACAGAGATACTCAAGAAGATTTCCCAAGAATGTGCAACCTCTCCAACACATAAGTCACTAGTCCTATGGCTGGTCCCAATCTGCTTCTTGGACTGCTCATACTGAACAACACAACCAAAATAAATAAAAGAAAATAAAATAAGAGAGAGAGAGAGAGAGAGAGAGAGAGAGAACATCAAATTCAAAATCAGAAAGTCGAATAACAGATAATTGATAATAGACTAAGAGACAATTGAGGAGCATAGAAAACGTCGGGGATAGACAAACAAAAAAGAAGAAGAAGAAGATGGGAGAACTGAACTAACAGAAACAACAAGCATAGATGAGCCATTGGCAATACAAACAGTAATAGGACCAAATAAAGAAAAGAGAACATTAAATCTGGAATTAGAAAGTTTACTAATAGATAATATAGTAAGAGACAATCGAGGAATATAGAAAACATCAAGAAGAAGAAGAACACAACAAATAGAAATGACATAAATAGGTGAACCATCAGTCGTGCAAACAGTAATGGAAGAAGACAGAGAAACAATGACTAAGAGAAGATAAATTTGATATCATATGATTGGAAGAACCAAAATCAAATATCCAAGTCTTATGAAAGATACCTGTAGTATGAGAGAACCATGTAAACATGAATGTGCAGTAGTCATGGCGAACATGACTGTGCAGTGGTCATGGCAGAAGCATGAGTTTGAGTCATTGAAGATGATGTAAGCATGGATTGTAAGTGGATTAACCACTCAAATATAGATTGCGCTGTGGAAGGTGAGAGGCTATTAGAAGTGGGTATGGTGAGAGCTACTTAGAGGGCTTGAACCACTGGCAGAACGAAGAGAAGACTGAAAAGGCAAGAGATTCATGCCCTCAAGGGCATGAAAAGAGGTATGTCCCTTCTGATTGGAGAGTCTAGGGAAAGTAAACTTCTAATGTCCCTTTTGATGACAAAAACTACACTCACCCAAAGCAACATGAGGCTTGGGCTTCCCCATGATCTGAATAAGCGAAAAAGTTGGGGTAGGTAATAATGGAGGTTGAGTGGAGGGAGTATCAAATACTGACTGCGAAGGAGATGCACTCTAAACAACCTTGAATCGTATTTCCTTGACCATTGATTTGGGCCATCTGATTTGCATTTAATAGTCCTTGAGGCATGGTTACTTGACAAGTATCACGTGCTTTGTACGTGTGCAGGCTCGATGGACGGTTTTCATTAGAGGTTCAAAGGGATGGAATTAAGGAAAACGGGTCACAAATCCTCTCGGCACAAGCGCTCAAGACATCCGCAAGAGTGGCAGATGCATGAAAGCCACCACAACCCTGCCAAGCCACCGCATGTGCGGCCATAAACAACGCACAGGTGGCCAAGCGTCCGCATGAGTGGCCATTCCCACCACACGAGCAGCCAAAGTTGAAATACCTGCTATCAAAGCTCTACTCATGTGGAACATTTTGGCACCTTGAAATGTGTGCGAAAATTAAAATTGACATGAAGTGGAACCAAGTATAAAAGGCAAAAGAAAATAGAAAAAAAGGGTTCTTGCTTTTGGAAGAGAGAGGCAAGTCAGGCAACTAAGGCTAGAGGAGAAGGGAGCTTGCACAACCATGGTGTCCACCATCTCCTCCACCTCATCACTTATACCTCTCTCCATGAGTGGCTAAGCACCATCCTTAGAGTTTCTAACCGGTTTTCATTTTTAGAGCTTTGTATTCGTCATTTGATTGGAATGTTTGTATAGTTTTTTAATAAAAGTTGATTCTTTCCTTTCTCTTCATTCAATTTATGTGATTGTGAATGAATGTTTTACAATAGTTATCATTGTTATTGTGTTCGAAGCTTGAGACAGGCTATACTCTCACTAGACAGGTTGTGCTGCAAACCCTTGTTTAGAGCGGACAATCCATGCCGGTTGAGATAGACCATGCTCCTGATTCAAAGACAATGTTATTCTCCTTTTCGATTTCAAACTTGTAGATGAGAAATTGACTTATTTCAATCAATCATTTGTGTAATCTATGATGAGAACCCCGGTTACATGACTAGCGGTGAATTAGATTCCCCAAGTATCCATTTCATATTCTTTAAAACTTTCTTGCTTATTTAATTAGGGTTTCATAATTTCAATTTATTCTCAAACAATCAATCTTAACAAATTCACTTCAAATTAATTTAGGGATTAGTAATTGAAATAGCTTGAATTACACAATTGTCGTTGCAGATACGAACCCATATTCCATTACTATATGCACTTTAAAACCTTTACGGAAAGATTGATTGACGACAACCAACTATCATTCTGGAATGGCCCCATCAATTGAAGGCAAAGGTGAGCAATGGAGAATAGCACCACGAAGAGGCTCAAGGTGATCTCTAAGTGCCACAAAAAAACAGCACTAGCCTCTATTTCTCCCTATAATGAATATAACAATGTAATATCTGCAGATCAGGTGGTTCTATAAGGGCCAGCTGATCCTATTAGGTAGTCATCTCATTATAGAAATCCTTAATGATTTATCATTTTGTGTGGCACTACGAATTGACATCTCCAACTTACATTGCTTAGCACAATCTGATTCAAGATACATATTGTTCAAATAGTCCAATAACTTCTTTGTTGTATTGTATGTAGAAAAATTCATACCAATACTCAGATCAATAGAGTTATGAAACCACTTGAGTACTTGTGTATTTTCCATATCCCACATTGCAATAGATTTCTCATATCTGTCAACCTTAGCTCAGTGAGTTTAGCTCCTGTTCAGTTGCATAACCCCACTTCCCTTTACCAAGAAGAAAATTCCTTGTAACATTGGACCAATAAGAACAATTATTCCCATTCAATTGAATACTGAGAGATTGCAATTTGTCCTCCGATGGATATAGAATGAAGTGGAGAAAACCCACAAACAAAACAAAAGATTTCGAGCAAAGAGATATGAAACCAGAACTTTAGTAGTGTTTAAAATACTATAAATATCCACACTATCAGACTTATGATACTTGAAACCCACAAAAAAATATAAAGATGCATTGAACTTCAAGCAAGGGAAAACTATCGAAACAAAAGCCTTAAGCTTTCAGTTGAACACAGGTACAACGAAAAGAACACCCCAGTGTCCAGTTGAGCAAAGCAAAGAGACGAGATCAACATGTGTGAAGAAAGAAATGAAGAATCTAGCAAGATGTGAAACTAGAAATCAGGGTACCAAAAAGCATGATGAGAGAGTGATGCCAGCAATGGTGGCTTGCAAAGCTTGTGACAACTGAGACGCGAGAAATCGCGACACTGGACAATAGTGATAATGACAGCCCAGCGATGACCACAAAGGGAGCTTCGACCAGAGATGGTTTGCGAAAAGGGTTCCAATGATCGGTCCACAATGATTGAAAGAGATGATGGCCAATGAAGCTGCAATTATCCTCCCAACAAAAAAAGAATGGTGTTGTGAGATTGCTTCGATGAAAATTCAACTACTTTGAAACCATGTGAGTAACACGATATAGAAAAGATAAATATATTGTTATCCTCTAAGCGATCTTGCTAAAACAAGGATAACATCCAGTTAAATAAGAAACCCTAGTGTTGCCGTCGTCGATTTGGTTTGAAACCCTAGTGCTACCGTCGTCGTCATTGTCATCTGTGACACGACCTTATCTGGCTTCTAGGTCATCAAAGTAAGGGTGCAACTTGGGTGGGCTCAACCCGAGTAATCCGAACCTAGCCCTAATTTTTTTACAGTTTAGACAAGATATTTTCAAATTCAATACGAGCTTGGACAAAAATTCAGAAGCCCGAATTAAATTTGGGCGGGTTTGGACAAAAACATCAAACAACCCGAGCAACCCGAAGCTTGAATTATACATGTATAGATATATAAAAATATTAAATATACTTATAAATTATTAGCTATTACATGATATTAAAGTAATTTAGATTATTAAATCATATTGAATATATATTATATATACAAGTAACATAAAATCTTACATTTTTTTTTTTTATTCACTCATAAATTGTAAAGACTACTATGGCAGCATCTCTCTTACATTATATAAATTATTTGTTTTGATACTACTAATGATTTTCTATATATAAAAAATGTAAATATAGTCAAATTTTAATAATTTAATAATGTAGTTGCAAAAAAAAAAACTGAAATTCATTTACAATTCGAGCAATTCAGGTTTAACTCGGGGTCGAGCTTGGGCAGACAATCTCGAGTTACAATTCGGGCATGGGTGAGCCTGGGTAGGCCTCAGCACAACTTAAGCTAGGCTTGGACAACCTCCCAACCCGACCGAACCCCCCCGAGTTGCACCCCTACATCGAAGTAGTGGTTTATCTGGTTCCTAGATCGATTTCTGGTTCTCCTTGCCTCTATGTGCTTCGATCACTATTCTGGTGCGTGGGTTATCTCCCTCTGCTTCTTTCAACTTCGACCTCTCCCTCTGAGTTCTCTGGGTTAGCGACCTATTTGGTTCGTCTGGTCCTCTGTTCGAGTCGACTCATCTACTGGCTCAAGTCAACTTCTGATTCCCCATCCCTCTCTCTCTCTCTCTCTCGCTTCAGTTCGCAAGGTCGTGAGGTCTCTTTCCCTTAGTCTTTTTCGTTTGCGTGGTCTGGTATCTAGCTCTATTTGTGACTTTGGTTCTGGTGGTTCACAAGTTTTTTTTAGTTATTACGATTAGCCCCCTGATTTGACTATTTGTTCTATTTTAGATTTATTACACGTAAACCCCTTAGTCTGGTCATTATGATGTCTCTTGCTATTGATGAGTGTGCCTTTTGCCATCCGAGAGGCCATTAGAAGTATCACTGTCCCAAGAAGGGATGTTTACCTACCTTGTCCCTTCAACAGTCTCTTAATCAATTTCATGCTCCTCATGCCGTTTATACTGCATTTGCTCAGTCTTTTGATCCTGACTTGGCTTCCTTGAGTGCCCAAATTGGTCAACTTCAGTATATTTTGTCTACCTCTCAGCCCTCCCCGTCTGTTTCGATTGTTTCTTCTCTTCATTCAGATTTGCTTGGGTCTTCTTCAGGTATCTCTTCTTCTGTCTGGATTTTTGACTCTAGTGCCTCTCATCATATGACTCCCCATCTTTTCTTACTTCAAAATTGTACTCCCCCTCCCTTTCCTATTACTATTAATGCTGCTAATGGATCTAATATGTCTGTTATAACTGTTGGGTCTGTCTTACTGTCTGCTATGTCTGCTGTCTCTATTCCATCTATCATTTATGTTCCTCAGTTATCTGTAGTTTATTATCTATCAGTCAGCTTGATGCCTTTGTTTTTGATATTATCTTTTCTTCTTCTCTCTGTTCTGTGCAGGATCGGATGTCCAAGTAGCAGATTGAGACTTGCTGTAGAGTTGAAGACCTCTATGTGGTGGAGAGCTTGCATCTGCCTATGACAACCTCTTCAACTGCCTTTTCCTCTTTTCAATTAAATTCTTTGTCCAGTCTTTTTTACTTATGACATTCTAGATTAGGGCATTCGTCTGCTCACCATTTACAGTCTTTAACTCAATCAGGTATATTGAGTAAAGTTTCTCCTAGTAAACTTACTGAATGTCGGGGGTGTAAACTTGCCAAAATGACAGCCTTACCTTTTCGTAAAAATACTTCTATATCTAATACACCATTTTCTTTAGTTCATACTGATGTTCGGGGCCATTCTCCTGTTCTCACCAAAGGGGTTTCTGCATACTATGTGTCATTTGTTGATAACTGCACTCGTTATACTTGAGTTAATCTTATGACTCATAAGTCCGATTTTTATCAGATATACCGTACCTTTCAGGCTATGCTTACTACCCAGTTTGGGTCTACAATTAAAGTGTTACAATCTGACTTGGGTGAGGAATATTTTAAAAATGAGTTCTGTAAGTATTTGGACAATTTGGCTACTATTCACGAAACTTCTTGTACAAATACACCTGCCCAAAATGGTTAAGCCGAACATAAACACCATCATCTCCTTGAGACAGCTAGCTCTCTTCTTCTCTCTGCCTCGATTCCCGCTCTGTTTTGGGGTGAGGCAGATCTTAATGCTGCTTTTTTTCTCAACCGCATACTTACTCCCCTTCTTTCTAGTCGGTCTCCTTGTGGCTTTGTTCTCCTAAATTTCTAATTACTCCCTCCTTCGTGTGTTTGGGTTTGCCTGTTTTGTCCTTCTTTCCCACAAAGATCAGACCAAACTTAGTGCTCGGTCTGTCTTATGTGTTGTTTTGGGTTATAGTCCTACTCAAAAAGGTTATTGGTGTTACGACCTTGTTTCCCGTCATCTTTATGTCTCTCGTCATGTTTCTTTTCTCAAATGTCTGCCTTACTTTCAACTTCCTCCTATCATTACTCCGGTTTCCAAAGAGGATTTGGTTTACATTGATGCATTTCCTTCTGAGGTCCCTCCTGATGAGTACATCTCTATTGTTCCCCTTGAACTCCTTCTCTCTTCTCCTCCTACCACCCCTCCTGCTGAGTCTTTCTCCACTGACCCCCCTAAGGCTATTCCTCTCTCCTCCTACTTCACCTCTGGTTACTTCTCCTCCTTTGGCTTCTTCTCCTCCTCCATTATTAGTCTATTCTCATCACAAAGCTCCCCCTCCACCAGTTGCCCTGGTTGTTGCTTCTGATGACTCTAATCTTGTTACACACTGATATCCTACTCGAGAGCGTCATCCTCCAAACAGGTTGGGTTGTCTAATACATGTTTTTCTACTTCGTATCATACTTTTTTGTCTACTATTCATTCTTTTTTAGAACCTCAATCTTACAAGGAGGCCTGTCAAGATCCCAATTAAGTTCGAGCAATAGAGGATCAGTTGTTTGCCTTGTAGAAGACTAACACTTGGGTTTTAGTTCTATTGCCTGCTGGCAAGAATCTAGTTGGTTGCAAATTGATCTATAAAGTCAAAACTCATTCTGATGGTTCTCTCGAGCGATACAAAGCTCGCTTGGTTGCCAAGGATTTCTCGCAGGAGTATGGTATTAATTATAAGGAGACCTTTGCCCCTGTTGCCAAGATGACTACTGTTTGTACCTTGATTTCTATTGTTGTTATTCGACATTAGCCTCTCTATCAAATGAAAGTTAAGAATGCTTTTCTTAATGGTCATCTCACTGCAGAGGTTTACATGCGTCCACGCCCTGGCCTTCTCCACTCCTCTGGGCAAGTTTGTCGTCTTCGGCGTGCTCTATATGGTTTGAAGCAATTTCCTCGTGCTTGGTATGATCGCTTTCAGACTGCTGTTACTGAGCTTGGGTTTCATCCTTCTGCTTCCGACTCTACTTTGTTTCTAAGACATACCTCGGCTGGTTTTATTACTCTCTTACTACATGTGGATGATATGATCATCACTGGTTCTGACTTTTCTACTATCTCTAAGGTCAGGCAGCGTCTCTTCCGCACCTTCGAAATAAAGGATCTAGGTCCATTGTGGTATTTTCTTGATATTGAGGTTGCTTCTTCTCCAAAGGGCTATTTTCTGTCTCAGGCTAATAAGGTCATTCACCGTGCTGGTCTTGCTGATACTAAGGTTTTTGATACATCCATTGAGCTTAATGTAAAGCTCAACTCTACTGATGATATCCCTTTGGATGATTCCACTTTATATCGTGAGTTTCTGGGTTGTTTAGTTTATCTAAATGTCACCCGCCCTGATCTTGCTTATGCTGTTCATGTGATTAGTCAGTTCGTTTCTACTCCTCGCTCCACACATTGGACTGCATTGGTTTGGATTCTTCGTTATCTTCGCGATACTATATTTCAGGGTTTACTATTGTCATCTACTTCCTCTCTGAACTTAGTGGCCTATGCTGATTCTGATTAGGCTGGTGATGTTACTAATCGCAAGTATACGTCTGGTTTCTATATGTTTTTTGGCGATTCCTTGATCTCTTGGAAAAGCAAGAAACAAATTGTTGTTGCTCGCTTTACTACCGAAGCTGAGTACCGTGCTATAGCTCATGCTACTGCTGAAATTGTTTAGCTTCGTTGTCTCTTATCTAATTTGGGTATCCCTCAGTCTTCTCCGACCTCCCTTTACTGTGACAACCGCAATGCTACTTAGATTGCCCATAACACCGTCTTCCATGAGCGGACGAAGCACATTGAGATTTATTGTTACTTTGTCCATCAACATCTGCAGTCTGGCTCTATCTTGCTTCCTTTCGTCTCTTCGGCTTTGCAACTTGCGGACTTCTTTAACAAGACTTACACTACAACTCAGTTTCGGTTTCTTCTTAGTAAATTCTCAGTATTTTCTGCTAAAACACCTTGAGTTTGAGCAGAAGGTGAGAATATATTGTGTATATTCTATATTTGGCATGATTGTGGTTATACATATTATAGGCGTAATTGTGTATAGGCGTGATTGAGGCAGATTGTGTTTTCTTTTTTTGGTTTAGGAGTTAGGGCTATATAATCTAGGGTCTTGTTGTAATCAAATACACAATTGAATATCCAAGTTCATTCAGAAACTTACACTTCTATGTGTCTTTTCATTTGCATTGTTGTGTATCTTTTTAATAATTAATATATATATATAATATATCATGTTGCACTTGCACACTTGCACTTTAATACATATTATTTATATATATATTATATGCAGATTAAAAATATATTATATATAATATATAAAATTATATATATTATGAAATTGTTTTTACAAAATATATATATAAATAATATATTAAATAAAGTGAATCGTCATTTTTTTAAGAATTCGATTCATGATTTAACAACCATAGTGTGTGTTTTAAAATTTTGTTTTGAAAGCAAGTGAAAGGGGCGGCTTGCAAGAGGTGATTGTTGACGGCTGGAAATGGTGGTTGGGAGTGGTTGCCGAGCACCAAAGGTGGTTGTCACCAGTGGGACATGATTAGCAGTGGACGAAGGTTGTTTCCGGCATGAGGTGGTGCCCAGAGGAGGTCATCGACGACATTGATCGATAATGGTGGTGATTAGCAGTGGATGGTGGTCAAAATAGGTCGGAGAAAGGGAGGGGGGAAGGGGGGGGGGAATGTGAAACCAATTTTTTTGTGTTTACAAAAATATACTAAATTTTGTAAACTGTTTACAACTTTTTGAAAACGAAAACGGATACCAAACGAGTTTTGTTTATAGTTTTCAAAAATTTTGTTAACATAAACATAAACGTTACCAAACAAGCCTCAAGTACTTTTGATATTCTTTTAATGCATTCCACCATTAGATTCCACATGGTATTAGAACCACCTTCCAAACTCCACGTTATTTCTGTAAGCGTTTTATCCTTAAATATTTTTAATTTCTTACCTTTTAGATTCCACCATCTAGATCGGCTTGATTTTGCCCTTTAATATATGTATATATACAGTATTGTTAGCCTATGTTGTGATGTTAGACTCTCTCTAGGGGATAACTTTGCAATCTTTACATATTAAATGACATGCTTTTTTTACAAGAAAATATTTTATCTGACTCTTATTTGACCCACTTTCAAAAGTTATAAAGTGCCCTTCTCTCTCTTTTTAAAGAAGGTATTCATCATTGTAAGATCAAATGCTAGTGCGAAATCTAAGATGCCCTCTCCAACCTCATTTTAGTAACCAAAGCCATATCCACCATATACCATCTCGTACCCTTGCTTATACTTTCTTACATGACCGTTTAAATCTCTAAGAATCTTCTCTTCTACAAGTATTTGATGCATTAACTCATCTAGGTAAATAGGAAGACAAGAAATAACCAAATCCAAAACTTTATTCTCGAATAAAAGTATTTTCCAAAAGAGATAATGCAACCCTTCATATAGATCGACAAATTTTTTTTTTTTTTTTTATCAACAACAAAGATTAATTTTATTGATTAAACAAAAGGAAAAAATGAGGGTAAGGCATCCTCTACAAGTAAAAACAAAATAAAGTAAAAATACAAAACCCATACACAAGACTGCACCAATAAAACTCTGTGTCACACACAAAAGAATAGAAAGAATTATTTGGCTTACCAATCAATGAGGTAGAGGCCATGTATATATAATATATTCATGATACAATTTAAGAAACAATATACACAAGGTAAGGTTCCTACAATCAAAATAATTCCTACTCTAATTCCTAATCTAATTTCCATATTCAAACATAATATTTTAATTTTTATATTCAACACTCCCCCGCAAGCTGGCTTGAAGATATTCAACAAACACAGCTTATCAATAGAAGACTAAAGCAAAGTTAGTCTCACAGCTTTTGTGAACATATCTGCGAACTGCTGAGAAGAAGCGACAAAGCATGGACGCACAATGCCAATCTGAACCTTTTCTCAAATGAAATCTATGTCAACCTCGATATGCTTGGTACACTTATAAAGTACAGAATCAGAGGCTAACATAACGGCAGATTTGTTGCCACAAAATAAAAAGGAAGGAATAGTCTCCTCAAAACCCAACTCTATCAGAACAAAGCGAATCCAAAGAATCTCACAAGTCCTATGTGCCATAGCCCGATACTCAGCCTCTGCAGAAGACCTAGAAACCACCGCCTGCTTCCTACTTTTCCATAAGATAAAATGATCACCATAGAAAGTACAAAAGCTAGAAGTGGAACGCCGATCAATCCTAGATCTTGCATAGTCTGCATCGGTGAAACAGGAGAGCCCAAATTGGAGACCAATGGTAAAGAACAATCCTACGGCAGGAGAAGTCTTCAAATACCTCAAAATAAGATGAAGCGTATTAAGGTGCTCTTTAGAAGGTGCATACATGAACTGACTCACAACACCAACTACAAATGTCAAGTCTAGTGTCGGTCAAATAAATGAGGCGTCCAACAAGACGCTGATGCATGCCAGTAACTCACCAGACTCTAATGTGAGTTTGACATTAGGATCCATATGAGTGAAAATAGGTTTATACCCTAACATACCAGTATCCTAAAATAAGTCAAGGGGTGTACTTTCTGTAAGACAAGGAGATCCCCTCCCTTAAGCGAACCACCTCAATTCCCAGAAAATATTTGAGACATCCCAGATCCTTAATATTAAAAGTTCGGCATGAGTCCTTTACTTGACCAATGCCGACAAAGTCATCACCTGTAAGAATAATATCATCCACATAAACTAATAAGATTATACACTAACCTGCAGAATTCTGACAAATGAAACAAGTGATAGGAGTGGCACTAAACAAAGCCTATAGATATAATAACATAATTGAAATGACCAAACCATGCTTGTAGAGACTGTTTCAGACCATACAAAAATTTGCGTAACCAGCACATTTTTCCCGAACACTCCCTCTCAACCCGAAAACCAAGCAGAGGAGCCATGTAAATCGTCTCAAGAAGATCTCTACAGAGAAATGCATTCTTAACATCAAGCTGATGAAGAGGCCAAGAATGAGATGCTGCAAGGGAGACAAGTAGACAAACAGAAATAAGTTTGGCGACAGGGATAAAAGTGGCACCAAAATCCTTGCCAAGAATCTGTGTAAAACCTTTGGCCACCAAGCGGACTTTGTAACGGTCAACTGAGCCAGCAGCGAGGTACTTTATAGTGAACACCAATTTACAACTAATTATGCTTTCCCCAAGAGATTAAGGTATAAGATCCCAAGTGTAATTCTATTCTAAGGCCGCCATCTCAATCTGTATAGCCGCTACCCATTTGGGATTCTGAAATGCCTCAAACACAAAATGAGGAATGGATTCCAACTCAAGCTTGCCAAGAAAAGAATGGCAAGAAGCGAAAACCCTGTCATAGGAAAGATACTAGAAAATAGGATGATTAGTACTACTCAAATAACTCAAACAATTTGGAGGATGTCGATCCCGATGTGGGTTACGATGAGCAGGTGGAAGAGGAGCTAAAGGAGAAGAGTTACCTGACCCAAAAGATCGGAGAGGCGGCAAGGAGGAGCTGAGTGCGTGGGCGACGGGAGTATACTTGCAATGGGGGAGAAGGCGAAGGTTAAGAAGGAGAAAGGCAGACAACCTCATTCTCAACCTCGTCCACAATGGTTACCAGGCGAATAGTGAAAGTAACAAAAGGAGAAGCCTGCAAAGAAGGGTTAGTACCAAAGAAAGGAAGATCCTCACAAAACGTAACATCTAAAGCGTAGTGAAAGTGACGAGACACAGGATTATAACACTGATACCCTTTGGACATGGAAGAGTATCCAAAAAAAATACAACGAATAGATTTGTCATCTAACTTTGTGTGAGTGAGATTCCGATTTGAACAAAACCGGTACACCCAAAGACACGAGGTAAGAGTGGAAACAGAGTGGTGGTGGGCATAAGGATATAAAACGGAGTGAGTCCATGCAACACACGACTAGAGGTCCTATTAATGAGGTAAACATCAGTAAGGACAGCCATATGCCAATAAGACTTAGGAACACCCATACCCCCATATCCCGAAGAAGACACCGGACAACAGACATAATATGACAATTTTTGCGTCAAGCAACACCATTTTGCTTAGGGGTCCGAGGACAAGTAAGTTGTTAAAGAATACCGGTTTGATTAAGATGGGAACGAAATGCATTGGAAATATATTCCCCACCATTATCACAACGGATAGTCCTAACAACTATATGAAACTAAGTTTTAACCATATGTAAAAATTGGACAAAAATGGGAAAGACGTCAGACTTACAACGAATTAGATAAATCTAAGTGCACCTAGTGTGATCATCAATAAAAGTCATATAATATCTATGACCAAAAAAAGCAGTGACAGGGGAAGAGCACAGACATCATAATGTATAAGATCAAAAGCACTAGGAACACGAGTCATATACGGGATATAACTAGTACGGGTATGCTTAGACAACTCCTAAACCACACAATGAAACTTAGAATTTGCAAGCTTTATTAAGGGAAAAGTAAACATAAATACTAAAAATTAACATGACCCATATAAGCGTGCCATAATTCTGAAGTTTGAATATTAAAAACACAAGACATGGAAGCAGGCAAAACAAAGGCCTGAAAACTAACTTAGGAAGAAGAGGTAGGCTCGTTCGGTGGATCTCCAAAGTAGTACAGCCCATCACGCTCATAGCCCTTGCCAAAAATCCTCGTCGAACTCAGGTCCTATAAAAGGCAAGAGGAGGGTAAGAAGATAGCACAATTAAATTGTTTGGCAAGAGAACTAACGGATAAGAGATTATATGCAAAATTTGGAACGTGTAAAACAGATGATAAAGTAATGGTAGGGGATAAAGACACTACACCCTTATGATGAACAAAGGATAATGAACCATCAGCAAGACACACAAATTGGGCAATAGTAGTAGAGACCGGCGAAGAAAGAAAGGAAAACTCACCCATCATATGATCATTAGCCCTAAAATCCAGAACCCATGAGAAACTAGCAAACCGAACATGGAAAGTAGTAGAAATACCTATTGCAAGGGTGGCAGTAGTGGTAGATGATGGGCCAGGAGAACTAGCAGTAAGAGATCCAAGCTGAGCCTGAAGCTGACCAATCTGAGTCTATAGCTCCTATAAATTAGTGAGATGAAGAGACCCTGGAGTAGGAGTAGCGGAATCCACTAGAGCCACAATGTAAGGGGTGCCAGCACCACAAGGGCAAGAGGAACGTTGCCTCAACTCATGATGAAATTTGAAGCAACGAGCCTTAACATGACCAGAAACACCACAATGATGACAAGTAACTGGACTAGTAGAACCCCGAGAACTAGACTTTGCAACAAGAGCCATCTGATCAGATGAAACTGGAGACAGAGGAGAAGGATTCGGCTGAACCAAACGCCTACAACGCTCATTACTATTAATGGTGGCAAAGGCCCCATAGAGATAGGGCATAGGTGATGTGTTTAAAATCTGAGTTCAAAGAGATTCAAACTCAAAGTTTAAACCCATCAGAAACTGGTAAGTATGCTAGCGAGCAAGGCATTTGGACACAAGAGAGGCAGCATCTGCTAGTAACTTGGTCAAGGGCTCATATTGAGCCAATTCTTCTCAACGAGCCTAAAGATATCCAAAGAATTCTAACACAAAAAGACCCAAGCGGGTGGCGGCATCGAAGAACAAGCAATATCCTAATAAAGCTCAAAGATGCGAGCATCGTTATGAGCATGAGCATACATCTATGACAAGGCATGCCATAGATCGGGAACTGTGTCGCAATAGGGAAACATGTGATAAATACGATCTTCTATGGAGTTGAACATCTATCCCAAAATAGTACAGTTATCAATATCCCACTATGCACGGGTAGGATTTGTTGCAGCAGGTTGAGTAATGGAAGATAAAAGCCAAAGAACTTTTCCTTTGCCTCCTAAATAAAGTTTAAGGCAGTGGCTCCAAGCGGCAAAATTTTTCTCATTCAACACCACACTCGTAATACAATGAACAAGGGTGTGATGAGAAAGAGAAAAATCAAAACTAATTGGGACAGGCTTGGTAGGTATATCAACAAAGGATGGATCAATTATGGTGGGAGAAGAGGGGCTAAAAAACACACAAAGATAACAACACAGTCCAAGCAAAAATAAGAAGCTGGAAAAAACTCAACGACTTATCCAAATAGATGCTACCGAATAAATCCGGTAGCCCAAAAGAATAAAAGGGCAAAGGGGCTTAATACATCAGTCCAATCACCCAAGAAAGGGACAAAAACAGCCATGGACAACCTAAAGACACAGCCGAAGCACGTAAGACTAGAACCAAGTCTGGTCAGCAGTAACCAAAGCCTTAACAAGGATAAAGAAGGTCTGGCGAGGTGAAGACAAGGAAAGGGGCTGCAAAGGCTGGGTTAATGCTGGGCTAAGGTTGTCGGAGGCTAGAGAGAAGAAAGAAGGCAGTCCGTGGTGATGGGTGGTTGAGAGAGAGATGGCTAGGGAGGCTCTGATACCAAAAAGAATGGAAAGTATTATTTGATTTACCGATCAATGAGGTAGAGACCATGTATATATATTATATTTATGATACAATTTAGAAAACAATATACACAAGGTAAGATTTCTACAATCAAAATAATTCATATTCTAATTTCCATATTCAAACATAATATTTTGATTTCTATATTCAACACACACCGACAACCAATCTTTAGCTAACAAAAACAGTGGAATCCCCTTAAAGAGAGGAGTCACCGAAGCCCAACATGAAGTTAAGTGACAAACTTTTTCCCACAAAAAATCTACATCCCAAGATTTATCTTCAAAAACACACGCATTTCTTTCCAACAATAAAACACAAAAAGTTGCAAAGATGGCACAATACCAAAGCACTTTAGCCCTCTTCGATCCTCCTAAAGCGCGAAAGTCACTTAATAGCATGTGCCCACCACCTTTTGGGGCCACCCACATAACATTTTTCAAAGCAAAGAATTTGTACCATAAGCTCAAAGTAACTAGACAATGCAAAAATAAGTGATCCAAGGATTCACCATCATTTGTCAAAATGCACCATTGAGGATTTAGAAATTGATTAGGTCTCCTTTTTTTGCAGTGTATCATTTGTCAAAATGCCTCCATGAACCAAGGACCACATGAACACCTTCACCTTAAAAGGAACACAAGCCTTCCAAATTCTTTTACAAAAAGGAAACTAAGACACTTGAGGATTATCAATGATTTTGTCAAAAAAAAACTTGCAAGAAAAGATATCCGATGAATGAAGAGCCCAAACCCTCTTATCCTCCAAAAGAGGAACTAAAGAAAAAAAGTCATGTTTTGACAAAAAAGATGTCAACTCTACTATCTCCATATCATTGAGATTTCTAGAAAAATTAAAATTCCAAGAAATTAGAGCCAAAAATGAAGAAGCCATGTAAGCAATAGAACAATTGTGAGACTGGGTCATTCAATATAAATGTGGAAAATCTAAGGCAAAGGAAGAGGATCCCACCCAAACATCCTCTCAGAATCGAACAAGCTCCCCATTAGCTACCCTCACTGAAGATAACGAGACCAAAGTGGATAAATGTGATAAATTAACTTCCAAGGAGCACGACAAGTACCCCTCATAACCATCTATGAATCTCTACCATTATCATAAATCTCATACTTGCTTCTAATAACAGAATGTCATAATGAATCACTCTCAGTTGGAAATCTCCACAACCACTTGCCAAATAAGGCCAGGTTCCTAGCCGAAATATTACCAATCGCCAAACCCCCCTTCTCCTTTGGTGACAAACATAATTATTACCACTCTCAATAGATCAACTAATTATTTTATGGTGACAAACCTAGAGAATAAAGATGTGAATGGAAGGTGGTGAGATTGTCAGTGGGATAGCCCTCTAGAAAGATGGTAGACACAACGAGGGCATGGATCACTGAAGGTGGAGGAGGAGAGTAGGGACAGCTTTAGAGAGTAAGGTGGTAGATTCTTCCTGTCTTCATGCATGGAGAAGGTCTCCTCATGTAGGCTAGCAACCATGGGGGAAAACTCAACCTTCATCAACCCCCTTCGTTCAACAATTTGAAGGTCTCTCAACTACCACTACCTAATTCTTGCCCATGTTTATAATCTTGACAATGTGTCTAAAATAGCACAAAGGAAACCAATAAGACCAAATTGAGAACCCAGCCTAGTTTGTTCTAAATTTTACATAATGCATACCCCAGTAAAAGCCTAGTATGCATACCTCAGTAAACTACTGGCATATAAAATCACTGCAAAATGCAAGGACTAAAATAACTAAAACATTCTAGAATTTTAGCTTAAATTACTCTTCAATATTAAGAAAGTTAAAGATTAAATTGTACTATTTCATAATTGAACTTGAAAATCACATGAAATTGCTCAAACATGACTAGTATGCAAACCTCAGTAAGCTACTGGCATATACAAGGACTGCAGAATGCAAGAACTAAAATAACTCAAACATTCTAGAATTTTAGCTTAAATTACTCTTCAATATTCAGAACTTAATAAGCAAGTTAAAGATTAAATTGGCCCTGTTTGGTAAGGCTTATTTCCAGCTTATTTCAACTTTTAGCTTAATTTAAGCTATTTTGATATGATTGGTTCAGCTTAACAATACAGCTTATAACTTTTTGTAAGTCAAAAATCAACTTATTTTTTGAGTGAGGGAGGAGAAGCTTAATTTATAAGTCAAAAATCAGCTTATGTTCACAGTTACAAGTTATAAACTGTTAAGATATAAGCTATAATCACTTTCCCACAGCTCTACCAAATGGGGCCATTGTACTATTTCATAATTGAACTTGAAAATCACATGAAATTGCTCAAACATGACTTTTATGTATACAGGCATACGTTATGTATGATAATCAATTCTAGTTATTAAATATTAATATAAGCCCTTGCTAAAAATCAACAATCGTAAAGTATGGTAACAATGTCTTGGTGCTTCTTCGATGCATTTGCTAAGATTATCACATGAAACCAACTGTTTAAAAAAATTAAATAGATGCAATTAATAAATGAATGGTCCACCATAATGTCCCAGACAATAAACAGCAATCTATGACATAAGTATTATAAATTAAATTTGTTTCAATTTGGGTAACCATCGCCATGTGTGAGAATATAATGGACCTATTATTACATCAGATTAAAGTAAGAGCTGTACCTCCCCATCAGAACCTCTTATAGTGACACGATATACAACAGTGACACTTCCATTGTCAGAGAAAATAACATCACGTACTTCTCCACACCAACCTGGAACAAAAAATCTAAACATCAGAAGAATCTGAATATTTGTCATGACTATAATTGTGACAACCTAGGTGTCAAATTTCCATGATCACAATTATAAGAACTCTTGTAAACTTATTTAGGGTACAAAAAGTTGTAAGGAAAATAAAGAATCAATTACAAATTGCAGAATGGAAGCTACGGAGACTACATGGCAGTAATATAACCCTATTAAGGTTCAACTACTGTAACATCTCCCCTTAAATTAAAAAGGGAGATGATGATGATGACAAATTGACCAACCGCTAGAGGACTCAAAGGAGTGAACAGACAATACCATATCAAATGGATACATAGATCTCAATATTAACTGATTTTTACATGCAAAACAATATCTAATGTAAATATGAAAGATGTTAAGATGGGATAGAATGAGACCAAATACATTTTATGAATTCAAAATAAAATAAAATTAGAACAGTCATTACCACAAGTTGGTAATTTGGGGGATCAAATCATATTAGAACAACAGGAATGAATGTGAAATGTGAAAATTTTGGATTAAGCATTTTTTTTTTTTTACTAGTGTGACCTACACACTGGGACTTGCAACATTACTAGAAATGCACATCCACTCTCCTCACTAGAAATAAAGATGCCGGAAGTATAAGCTAAACTGAAAAACAAGAAAAGATATACAAATCCATAATTCCATATACAATGATTGCATTCCCAATAATGCCAATGTGCTCTTACAGTGTGCAAAACAATTTCAAACCAATTACAAGCCTGACAACCAATCTATGAAAAAAAATAGGTCCAATCACTGGTCTTCTATTCTCCTACTCTGGGATTTGAAAACATTAATTGAACTTATATTTATTACATAACAGTCTAACACTGGCCCACTTCAGCAAGAGCTGTCTGAAGATCAGTCACACAACCAGGTTCCCTAGTTTTTTTACTTTTGTCAATCTATAAGACATAAATTACAAATATCACAAGACACCAAACTGGACATGTTCTTCTCCACATTCTCACTGGGTGATCCAGGAATTTGTCTCTGATTTTTTCAACTGCTATTTCAATATAGGAAGATCTCCTTATTTCTTCACAGCGTGTTCTTGCGTCATTTTCTAGAAATGCTAACTACTCAATATTCACACAAAGCAATTAGCATTTCCATATTTGAAAGTGCCATTGACTGGGAATATTTCTTGAAACTCAAGTAATTTGCTCATTGAAAGTTGTGCTTACCAAGGATGCAGTCATTGTTGCACTGTACGTATAAATGGAAGAAAATTGCGGGAAGCTTATGACAGTAGAGGAAACAGACAACCTCTGACGGAGTAAGAAGAAGGTTAAACGTCAACACAGGGTGGGTATAGATGTTAGTGAAGATGAACCGGGGGATATGGTGGAAGACCGATCTGAACCTATGGAGGAAGTGGATGTAGCTACTGGAAAGCCCTCGTTTAGAGATGCTCTAGTGGATTTGGATGCAGATTGGTATAAAGGCTCTAATGCAGAAGACAACATGGAGGATAGGGATGATAGTTGTGAGCAAACCAATCTGGAGAGAGCCCAAATGGTCGCATCTAGAGATAGAGAAAAAAGAACTCCAGCGCTTGAGGGCACCATGGAAAGGAGTTCTTCTAGTAAAATTACTTGGCAGAATGGTGGGATATCAGGTGTTGTACCAACGGACGCAACATGTATTGAGATTGCAAGGGAAGTTTGAAGCAGCGGGGTTGGGTGAAGGATACTATTTAATACGATTCTCTTCCAAAAACGATTATAGGCATGTGTTGTTTGATGGTCCGTGGGTATTTTAGGACATTGCCTTATTGTGCGAAAATGGTGTCCTAATTTTAACCAGTGAAAGATGAGTTGCCTACTACAATGTTATGGGTTAGATTCCCTGGATTGCCAATTGAACATTTTGATGCAGAGTTGCTCCTATGACTAGATAATTTGGTAGGAATGGCTGTCAAACCGAACAAGATGTCAGAGATGAAGGCGCGTAGGGAATATGCTAGGATCTGTGTTCAAATCAACTTGAGGAAACACTTGGTTCCTAAGGTTTGGATTAACTCCTCCCCTTACATAGTAGAATATGAGGGATTACATTCCATTTGTTTTCATTGTGGGAAGTATGGACACAAGGAGGAATGTTCGGAGCTTTATCCAGTGACGTCTCAATCGAGGGTAGGGCAACAAAATTTCTCAGATCAACCAGGTGAGGAAGATGATGGTCTACAAAAATCAGGGCAACCCGAATTTGGCCTATGGATGTTAGCCAAACAACGTGTGCGTCGTACACAGAGTACCATTCAAGGTGAACAACAAAATAATAGGTCCGCGAATGATAATATGACTGATAGTGGAATGAATAATGGGCATAAAAGAGAAAGAATGTTGAGAATCATTTTGCTAGTGTCGGATCCAAATTTGGAGTTCTTAATGATAAGAGCAGTGACCAAGGGATAGAGGAACCTCTTGGTAATGTATCCACACGTACTAATCAAGGTCATGGTGCAATAAATTTTGCTACCACACATTCGGGGGGTCCACACTGAGAAATGCAGGTAATGCATAGGGGCATAAGAGTGATCGACATGTGGTGAAAAGTAGCCCAATAAATAGAAATTCAAATAAAAAAGATATCATAGTGCAAGGCCCTAGATCTGGATTAGACTAACAACTTCTCTGTTCTCTTTTTCCAATACCAAAGATGTCTATGAGACTCCCTATAATCCATCTAGACCTTTATTGCTTGTCAAGTTTCCCCCATTAAAATAAACTCAATTTAGTATGGGGGGCCATGAGGGACAAACCAACAGACCTTCCATATCCTCCCCACCTCTTAGTTATCTTTTACTGAAAAGCTTCTATAAAGGAAATTCCGACCGACCACTTGATGAATCAATCGTTACTAGACATCTGAATATACATGATCGACAGGATAAGCATGAAATGGAAGGAATGGAGAGTTTTTCCTCCAATCCTAATTGGGAATTCAAGATATTGAAGGCTATGAGGGCGATGCAAATGATTCAGAGAACAAGGTTGACACTGAGCGTTTAGCCATGAATATAGGTAACTAGCTGACTTTCTCGGCTCAATATATATTAATTTCCAATGAAGATTATGGTATGGAATTGTTATGAAAGGACACGATTTTTTGCGTACAATTTGTGAGTTGATGAGAGGTCACAATCCTCTGATCTTGGTTTTGTTGGAAACAAAAGTTTCAAGTTGTTGTGCTGATCAAGTTATGGGTCGAACTGGGTTTAACAACTTTACAAAAATTGAGGCAATAGGGTTTTCTGGCAGCATTTGGATGTTCAAGAGAGAGAAGTTAGTTGAGGTGGATGTTCTACCCCCTATGTCACAAGCACTTAGTGTGATTAGTAAAAGAAAGAATGAGGTTGATTGGTTATTCACAACTACATATGCCTTCCCAAGTCTAGCATCCCGTGGAGAATTTTGGGAGTGTCTTACCAATGTGGCACAAGTTTTATCCCTCCCATGGTTAGTGGCAAGGGATTTCAACGAAGTGGCTACCGGTAATGAGAAACAATAGGGTGTTCCTGTGCAAAGAAGACAATGTGCAAAGTTTGTAAATTGTCTTAGTGATTGTAAACTTATTGATATGGGAAGTACTGGGCCCTGTTACACATGGGTTAATTCAAGGAATGGCACACACAACATTAAAGAACGTCTAGATCGAGCATTGTGTAACTCGGAGTGGCGCATTCTTTTCCTTGAAGCCGGAGTGCGACATTTACAACACACTCACTCTGATCACTACCCCATTCTAATTTCACTGGATGCTGTAATTCCTCCTAGGCATACAAGACATTTCGTATGGAAGCCGCATGGTTAAGTCACCATCAATTCGAGACACTTGTTAATCAAACATGGAATTATACAAAAGGAGATCTTGGTGTGACAATTGCTAGATTTTCAGAAGCAACCAAGCTTGGGCTAATGAAGTTTTTGGTAACATTTTCAATGGAAGAAGCGTCTTTTAGCTCGGCTCAATGGAATTCAAAAGTCGTTGGGGAATGGGCCTTATAGATTCTTAGAAAACTTGGAGCGAAAATTGACTGGTGAATACAATAGAATTCTGCTACAATTGGTTTCAGAAATCAAGGGCCAAAAAGATATCCATACTCCAACCTTGATACGACAGAGGAGAAATAAAATCTTTTCATTTAAACAATTGGATATAACTTGGTGCTCGGATAAGAATGAGTTGAAGTCGATGGCAGTTAACTATTTTTGAGAGTTATACTGTGCAAATGGTGACGAAAGGGAGGAGTTTGAGGTACCAACACATGCAATTCTCTCTGAGCATGATAAACAAGCCATAACTAAGCCTATTAACCAAGAAGTTAAGAGGGCAGTGCTCTCCATGGGGGCTTTTAAAGACCCAAGGCCGGATGGGGTACAACCGCTCTTCTATCAACGTTTTTGGGATATTGTAGGTAATTCTGTGACAGAGACAGTGCAGAGAGCTATCATGGTAAGAAGATTACCAAGCAAAGTTAACAAGACTTTAATCGCGTTAATTCCCAAAGTTGAACATCCTGAGAATCTCGCCCAATTTCGCCCTATTAGTCTATGCAATGTGATTGTTTGGATCATCTCTAAAGTGTTGGTTGGAAGAATTCGCCCACTGCTATATAAACTAGTGAGCCCAACTCAATCAAGCTTTATTCCAGGGAGGCAAACTACCGATAATGTAATTATTGTTCAAGAGGTAATACATTCTATACATAAGATGAAGAATAACAATGGAGTTATGGCAATTAAGATTGACCTTCAGAAGGCATATAATAGAATTGATTGGTGTTTCCTTCAAAAGGTCAACACTAGAATGGGATTTCCACATAATTGGGTCTCCCTAATCCTCCATGAAATTAAGGCTTAGTTTGGCATCCTCAAAAAAATCTAAAAAGTCAAAAAGTTACTATCCTATTTAAGTCACATCATCTTATTTAAGTCATATCACCTCTCTAACACATCACTTCAAACCCAACCCAAATTCAATCCATATTTCATAAAAAGTCAAAAAGTACACTTATTTAGTCTTTCCAAACTTGGCCTAAGTCAGTGGAATTAGTGGTACTATGGAATGGTGAAAAAACTGAGTCCTTTAAACCAAGTCGAGGACTAAGGCAAGGGGACCGTTATCACCTTACTTGTTTGTGTTTTGTATGGAAGTTCTGAGTTTTAGTATTGAAGCTTCTGTTGCAGCTAAGGAATGGAAGCCATTAAATCCTGCGAGAAGGGGTTCAAATATTGTCCCACTTCTCAGAAGATCTACTATTTTTTGGAGAGGCATCAGGAAAAAAAGGCAGAGGTCATGCAACAGGTTTTGCAACGCTTTTGTGTGATATCAGGTCAGAAAGTTAATTTGTAATAACCCGACCCTCGAACAAGTTTTCTGATATATGTTCAGTTCTTGTTTTATGCTTTTGAATGACTACTGTGAAACCCCATGAGAAATTAAAGTTAAGTAAGTAAATCATATGTTTAAAGATGTCTATCTGTCCAAACAAGATAAGTACCTATTACATGAGAATGCTTAAATCAGAAATTGGAAGCCTTAGTAGCTTAATTATCCGAAATTGATCCTATATATGTGATCAGCATAATTTTTATGTAATATTAGGCCTTTCTGTAAAAATTCAATTTGGGATGCTGAAACAATTGATTTTCGTCCTCATTCAAACTTTACATATGTTGATCTATAAGAGCCTTATTGAACCTTAGACTTAGGAAGCTTCTCATCACATATTCTTCGGGAGAAAAGAAGAGAGGTTAGAGACAAGGAGGAATTGAGAGAGATTGAAGTCTAAGGTAAGCTTAATTTCCATAGTTCAACCCTCTTCTTTAATTTGAAGTTGAAATACCTTGATGTTGCATGATCAAGTGTTGTCATGAAGTTTTGGAGTGTAATTGATGAATAATGGATAGGATGGCCTCATCACTTGATTATGTTGTCTAATTTGAGCCATCTAGGAAGAAATATATTTTTATCTTCTTCATTATCAAGTTTGTAATCATTCTTATGAGCATAACTTTGTGTATCTATGTTATGTGTGCATGTGAAGATAAGAATTTCAAGAAATGGAATTGTGTTCATGAATTTCAATTCATGGGTAATCAAATTGAGTGGTGTTCATGAGTTAATGCAAGTAGATTGTGTATGTAATACCTTGAATTACATGTTTTTACACCTTAATTTAGCAATGAAAGAATCCATCTTTGAGTCTTGAAAACATTCCCCAAAAGATGAGCTTTTGATGTAAATTTCGGACCCAAGCAGGACAATCGCCACACGTGCGGGAATCACTGCCGCACGTGCGGCAAATGCTGAAAAATTGTGGTTTGGTTCTGCTTAAAAGGCACGTGCGGGACCTCGAGACGCCGCGTCGGTTAACCGCTTCAAGACGCAGGGCTCCTGACACTTTATGCGGCTCAAAAAAAACTCTTTGTTTGCTCCGTTTTTCGTGTAGAATCTTCTAATATTGTCGAAATATGTATTTGAGGTCTTTTTGATATTGATACACGCCTTCGAAGTGAAGTGGTACAGAAAGTAAAATACTAAGAAAAGGGGGCTAATGTATAAGATTCAAATGCGTGCAGGGTACACTCCGGAAGGAAGCCACACGTCATCTCAACGCTGTGAGTAGTAGTTCTATTATATGCTTCAAGGTAGCTTATAATTGTCATAAGTGTTGTGTCCATGCTTAAAATGCAATTATATTATGTTTCAAAATATGTAAGGAAAAATGGTAAAGATGAAAAATGTTTGCTCATCAAGACTCTGAAACCAAGTTAATCTGTTTTTGTACTATGAAACAAAATGTTACACGGAACTAAGTGCTACAATGTGAGCCACCGCTAGAGTCCTTATGAGACACCTCTTGAGTTCATATAATTCAAGGGCTTAATGCCACATGACACAAGGGCTTAATGCCAACTCATCCAGGGGCCTTGTGCCACTATGTTCAAGGGCATAACGCCACCATGTTTAAGGGCCTTGTGCCACCACGTATAAGGGCTTATGGCCATAAAGAGATTATGTTGCAAACCATTGTATGTCAGAAATGGGCTAAGGCCGTCATGAAATTAATACGGACTCAGACTAACTATATATGTATCTTTTATGCTGTATTGTGTTATCTTTCATGTTGAGCACTGTATTATTTATGCATTACTACTCACTAAGTTTAACTCACTCTGTGTTACGTCTGTTCCTGTAGGTAACCAGTCAGGTGGGCAGTCCTAGCCACGACACCGGTTTCTTTTGTCAACCTTTAAGGGTCCAGGCACTACACGAAGCCATTTGCTTTTGTAAAACCTGTTAAGACGTTGGCTTATGTTTTGATTACCCAACTAAGGTTGAATGTAGAAATTTTCATGTTTTTGTTTATGTCCAATCAGGGAGCTGGATCTGTAAATGTGTATATGTTTAACCAATGCCCAGGGTTATAGTTTTGAATATTATTTTCTATACTGGTGCATGTGTGTATGAGATCCTGGCATATTAGAGACGACTCAATGGAGTTCATTCGTTTTAGTATTTCTGTAGTGTTTTTATGCTTCCAACAAGGCCCCATATGATATATTCCACAGGTTAAAAGTTCCTTTTTCCGAATGGGTCATACCCAAACTTTTAGGGGCGGGTTTGAGGACGTGACAAGTGGTATCAGAGCACGAGTTGTTATCTCACACACGGATCCATTGAGTCTTAGGGTGTCTAGAAAAGCTTTAGGCATTTTGCATGACATCCTGAAAGCATATGAAAATCGATGGCAACGTTAAGTATACTATGATAAGGCTAATAAATTTGAATATGTCTATTGTATATAAATGATTGTTGTGCAGGCTATGGTGAGGACAAGGACGGAGGATATGGAAGATGCTACTTCTGCACAACTAGATAGAATGGAGAGAATGATTATGGAAATGGCAAAAACCCTACAGCAACAACAACAACAGCCTCAACAACAACCGCCACCACCACCAATACCTCCACGGGTAGCACAAGACTTCCATGCCGAAGATCGGACCATTACCCTCACTAAGGAGTTTAAAAAGATGAAACCGCCATCCTTTAAAGGAGGTATAGAGCCAATGAAAGCGGAGGCCTGGGTGTTGGGAATAGAGAAATTATTTGAAGTCTTCCCTTGTACTGAAGCTCAGAAGGTGCAACTGGCTGCCTTTACCCTCGAGGACGAGGCACGACGATGGTGGATGCTTACGAGGGCTATACATCAAGGATTGACATGGGATAGGTTTTTGGAATTGTTTTATGATAAATATTTCCCACAAAGTGTACGGGATAAGAAGGTAACTGAATTTGAAACTCTCCGCCAAGGGAATAAAACTGTTGCTGAATATGAGGCCCAATTTGCAGAATTAGCCCGGTTTACGCCTCATATGGTAGACACAGACTATAAGAAGGCACGAAAATTTGAAGGAGGGCTACGGGGTGCTATTCTGGACAGGGTCAATATGTTGAAACTACCCACTTATGTCGATGTTTTGGAGAGAGAGATCATAGCAGAAGGAAACCTCGCTAATCAGAACCGAATCTCTGAATGGAAAGGAAAGAGACAGAATGTCCAATGGTCGAAGAGGTCAATTACTCCACCAAACAAGAAACAAAATTCAGGAACTTCGGCTATTTCTACCACCAGTTCGGGTTCAATTCCCGTCTGTTCAGAGTGTGGAAAAAGGCATCGGGGAACGTGCTATCGGGGGTCTGGAGCCTGCTTTCACTGTGGAAAAACAGGTCATGTGATAAGGGATTGCCCTCAGAGGAAACAGCAACAAAACGACAACAGGACTACTGCTAGTTCAGCGGGGTCGGCACCAACCACCAATACCAAGGCACCAGTCAAAGCTACTAATAACAAAGATACTGCTAGACAAGGCAGGGTGTTTGCTTTAGTCCCGGGAGACGTGCAAAATGCTGCAACGATGGTGTCAGGTACATTTATGGTTCATGGTCACCCTACTTATGTGTTATTTGATTCTGGCTCTACGCACTCTTTTGTGTCAAAGCTATTTGTTTCTCAATTCGATAAACCTGAAGAAGCCTTATCTTACATACTATTGGTGTCCTCACCTTTGGGGGATCCTCTAATTTGTACTTCCATATATGTTGCTTGTGAACTCCACTTTGGAGACGTCCAAGTGTACGCTAATCTGATACCTCTTGATATAACGTGTTTTGATATTATTCTGGGTATGGATTGGTTGAATGAAAATGGTGCAACTATAGACTGTGTGAAGAAGCAAATCAGGTTTTACCCTCCGGGACATTCCGAGTCTATTTTTCAGAGACAGGAAGTGACTTCTCCACCGTATTTGATTTCTGCGGCAAAGGCGTGTAAATTAATTCAGAAGGGGTGTCAGGGGTACCTGTGCAGCGTTTTGAAAGAGCAAATGGCGAACGGGAATACTGACATGATCCTAGTTGCCTGTGAATTTCCGGACGTTTTTCCAGAAGAGTTACCAGGACAGTTAGTAGATCGCGAAATTGAATTTACAATTGATGTAACCCCGGGAACTCAACCGATATCTAAGACTCCCTATAGAATGTCACCAATTGAGATGAAAGAATTAAAAATCCAGTTGCAAGATTTATTGGACAAGGGATTCATCCGTCCAAGTGTGTCTTCGTGGGGTGCACCAGTTTTATTTGTGAAGAAGAATGATGGAACACTTCGGCTGTGTATCGATTACAGGGAACTTAATAAGGTAACAATCAAGAATAAATACCCGTTGCCAAGGATTCATGATTTATTTGATCAACTACAAGGGGCTCAAGTCTTTTCGAAGATTGATTTACGGTCCGAATATCACCAATTAAAGGTTAAAGCTAGTGACGTCAAGAAGACAGCTTTTCGGACTCGGTACGGTCATTATGAATTTCTGGTTATGCCCTTTGGAGTTACGAACGCTCCAGCAACTTTTATGGATTTGATGAACCGTGTTTTCAAGCCCTATTTGGATGAATTTGTGGTGGTCTTTATCGATGATATTCTGATTTATTCAGAGAATGCAGAAGCACATGAGAATCATCTTTGCATAATCCTTCAAACCCTCCGAGAAAAGAAACTGTATGCAAAGCTGAAGAAATGTGAATTTTGGCTACTAGAGGTAGCATTTCTGGGGCATGTTATTACCAAAGAAGGAGTGTCTGTTGATCCACACAAAATCGAGGCGATCGTGAATTAGCCAACTCCCACTAATGTGACTGAGGTACGCAGCTTTATGGGATTAGCCAGCTATTACAGACGGTTTGTTCAGGATTTTTCCAAAATTGCTGTGCCGCTTACACAACTGACTCGAAAGGGAGTTGCCTTCGAATGGTCAGAAGAGCGGGAATCTGCCTTCCAAGAATTGAAGACAAAGTTGACTACGGCACCAGTGCTGGCTTTACCATCCGGTACTGAAGGATTTGTAATTTACAGTGATTCTTCGTATAAAGGACTTGGTTGCGTACTTATGCAAAACGGAAGAGTTATAGCTTATGCTTCTCGTCAACTGAAACCCCATGAGAAAAGCTATCCTACGCATGATCTTGAATTGGCAACAGTAGTCTTTGCATTGAAGATATGGAGACATTATCTTTATGGCACTACTTGTGAAGTGTACACTGATCATAAAAGTCTCAAGTACCTTTTTACCCAGAAGGAGTTGAATATGCGACAGCGTCGGTGGTTAGAGTTAATTAAAAACTATGATTTACAGATTCATTATCATCCTGGTAGAGCCAACACGATTGCAGATGCTCTTAGTCGGAAAAGTATGGGCACTTTGGCAAGTTTGATTATAGGACAAAAGGAATTAGCACTTGAATTGGATAAGATGGAAGTAGACTTTGTGCTACACAGACAGGATGCTTTAATGGCAGCAGTAATGGCTCAACCAACCTTACTCGAAGAAATTAAGTTGCATCAGGTAGAAGATGAAGTTCTAAGGAAGATATGTGACGAGTTGGAAACAAGACCAAAACCGAGATTCAGTGTAGTAGATTCAGTGCTCAAATTTCAAAACCGAGTATGTGTCCCCAATGTGCTAAACCTTAAACAAAAGCTGATGGAAGAAGCACATACCTCAAGATTTTCAATGCATCCAGGTAGTACTAAAATGTACCGGGATCTGAAGCAAAATTTCTGGTGGCCAAGTATGAAGAAGGAGATCGCGGAGTTCGTCTCTAAGTGTTTGCAATGTCAGCAAGTAAAAGCAGAACATCAGAAGCCAGCAGGGTTACTACAGCCCCTTCCAATCCCGGAATGGAAGTGGGAACACTTAACCATGGATTTCGTTGGGGGGTTACCACGGACTCCTCGAGGCATGAATTCAATATGGGTTATTGTGGATCGGTTAACTAAGTCTGCTCATTTCTTACCGGTGAAGACTCAGTATAATGCAGACAAATTGGCAATAATTTATGTGAATGAAATTGTGAGGCTTCATGGTGTCCTGGTTTCAATTGTGTCAGATAGGGATCCGAAGTTTGTTTCCAGATTCTGGTAGAGTTTACAAGAAGCCATGGGTACAGAGTTAAAATTCAGTACAGCTTTCCATCCTCAAACTGACGGTCAATCTGAGAGAACAATACAAACTCTGGAAGATATGCTCCGGATGAGTGTGCTAGATTTTCAAGAGAGTTGGGAAACTCATCTACCGTTGATAGAATTTGCATACAACAACAGCTACCATTCAAGTATCGAAATGGCACCCTATGAAGCTCTATATGGAAGACCGTGTCGCTCTCCCGTGTGTTGGGCTAAAGTTGGGGAGAAATCCTTACTCGGACCGGAAATTGTTCAGTTGACCACCGAAAAAGTTCAAGTTATTCGAGAAAAATTGAAAATTGCTCAAAGCAGACAGAAAAGCTATACGGATAACCGACGGAGGGATTTGGAATTTGAAGTGGATAGCCATGTTTTCGTGAAAGTTACTCCGATAAAAGGACATCCAAGGTTCGGGAAAAGGGGTAAGTTGACACCTTAGTATGTTGGTCCCTTTCAGATTTTGGAGAGAATAGGTCCGGCAGCTTACCGGATTGCCCTTCCGCCGCATATGAGTCAAGTACATAATGTGTTTCACGTCTCTATGCTTCGCGGCTATATTTCGGATCCGTCACACGTCATTGATTATCACCAAATTGAACTAGACGACAAGTTAACTTATAAGGAAAAACCAATCCGTATTTTGGACCGACAAGTGAAACAATTACGAAATCGAGAAATTCCAATGGTAAAAGTGGAATGGCAAGAACATTACGGAACCGACGCGACTTGGGAAAAAGAGGAGGAAATGCAACATCAGTATCCGCAATTGTTTCTACCCTAAGATAAAACAAGTTTGAGGGACCAAACTTATTTAAGGGGGGGAGTGTAATAACCCGACCCTCAAACAAGTTTTCTGATATATGTTCAGTTCTTGTTTTATGCTTTTGAATGACTACTGTGAAACCCCATGAGAAATTAAAGTTAAGTAAGTAAATCATATGTTTAAAGATGTCTATCTGTCCAAACAAGATAAGTACCTGTTACATGAGAATGCTTAAATCAGAAATTGGAAGCCTTAGTGGCTTAATTATCCGAAATTGATCCCATATATGTGATCAGCATAATTTTTATGTAATATTAGGCCTTTCTGTAAAAATTCAATTTGGGATGTTGAAACGATTGATTTTTGTCCTTATTCAAACTTTACATATGTTGATCTATAAGAGCCTTATTGAACCTTAGACTTAGGAAGCTTCTCATCACATATTCTTTGGGAGAAAAGAAGAGAGGTTAGAGACAAGGAGGAATTGAGAGAGATTGAAGTCTAAGGTAAGCTTAATTTCCATAGTTCAACCCTCTTCTTTAATTTGAAGTTGAAATACCTTGATGTTGCATGATCTAGTGTTGTCATGAAGTTTTGGAGTGTAAATGATGAATAATGGATAGGATGGCCTCATCACTTGATTATGTTGTCTAATTTGAGCCATCTAGGAAGAAATATATTTTTATCTTCTTCATTATCAAGTTTGTAATCATTCTTATGAGCATAACTTTGTGTATCTATGTTATGTGTGCATGTGAAGATAAGAATTTCAAGAAATGGAATTGTGTTCATGAATTTCAATTCATGGGTAATCAAATTGAGTGGTGTTCATGAGTTAATGCAAGTAGATTGTGTATGTAATACCTTGAATTACATGTTTTTACACCTTAATTTAGCAATGAAAGAATCCATCTTTCAGTCTTGAAAACATTCCCCGAAAGATGAGCTTTTGATGTAAATTTCAGACCCAAGCAGGACAATCGCCGCACGTGCGGGAATCACTGCCGCACGTGCGGCAAATGCTGAAAAATTGCAGTTGGTTCTGCTTAAAAGGCACCTGCGGGACCTCAGGGCACGCGTGAAGGCTTAACCGCGACGCAGGGCTCACAACAAGACGCGTACTTCATGCCGAAAACTTGCTTGTTTGCTCTTGCGTGTAGAATCTTCTAATATTGTCGAAATATGTATTTGAGGTCTTTTTGATATTGATACACTCCTTCGAAGTGAAGTGGTACAGAAAGTAAATTACTAAGAAAAGGGGGCTAATGTATAAGATTCAAATGCGTGCAGGGTACACTCCAGAAGGAAGCCACACGTCATCTCAACGCTGTGAGTAGTAGTTCTATTATATGCTTCAAGGTAGCTTATAATTGTCATAAGTGTTGTGTCCATGCTTAAAATGCAATTATGTTATGTTTCAAAATATGTAAGGAAAAATGGTAAAGATGAAAAATGTTTGCTCAGCAAGACTCTGAAACCAAGTTAATCTGTTTTTGTACTATGAAACAAAGTGCTACACGGAACTAAGTGCTACGATGTGAGCCACCGCTAGAGTCCGTGTGAGACACCTCTTGAGTTCATATAATTCAAGGGCTTAATGCCACATGACACAAGGGCTTAATGCCAACTCATCCAGGGGCCTTGTGCCACTATGTTCAAGGGCGTAACGCCACCATGTTTAAGGGCCTTGTGCCACTATGTTCAAGGGCGTAATGCCACCATGTTTAAGGGCCTTGTGCCACCACGTATAAGGGCTTATAGCCATCAAGAGATTATGTTGCAAACCATTGTATGTCAGAAATGGGCTAAGGCCGTCATGAAATTAATACGGACTCAGACTAACTATATATGTATCTTTTATGTTGAATTGTGTTATCTTTCATGTTGAGCACTGTATTATTTATGCATTACTACTCACTAAGTTTAACTCACTCTGTGTTACGTCTGTTCCTGTAGGTAACTAGTCAGGTGGGCAGTCCTAGCCACGACACCGGTTTCTTTTATCAACCTTTAAGGGTCCAGGCACTACACGAAGCCATTTGCTTTTGTAAAACCTGTTAAGACGTTGGCTTATGTTTTGATTACCCAACTAAGGTTGAATGTAGAAATTTTCATGTTTTTGTTTATGTCCAATCAGGGAGCTGGATCTGTAAATGTGTATATGTTTAACCAATGCCCAGGGTTATAGTCTTGAATATTATTTTCTATACTGGTGCATGTGTGTATGAGATCCTGGCATATTAGAGACGGCTCAATGGAGTTCATTCGTTTTAGTATTTCTGTAGTGTTTTTATGCTTCCGACAAGGCCCCATATGATATATTCCACAGGTTAAAAGTTCCTTTTTCCGAATGGGTCATGCCCAAACTTTTAGGGGCGGGTTTGAGGACGTGACATAATCTCTAGAAATTTAAACTCTTTGTCTCCCCAAATATTCATAGAGGTCGAGCTTGGAACTTGAGCATGAAATGTAATGTTCCATTGACTTCAGATCTTGGGCAATACTTAGGAGTTCCGTTGCTACCCTCAAAGGTCCGTAAAGACACTTATCAATTTGTGCTGGATAGAGTTTGGCAAAGGCTTGCTGGTTGGAAAGCCCATCAGTTGTCAATGGGGGAAAGGGCCACTCCACTCCACTCCAATCAGTCATAACGACAATTCCGGCGCATGTTATGCAGACCACTAAGATATCTGCAGCTGTGTGTGAAGCGATAGATCGTCATACAAAAAGATTTCTATGGGGAGGGGACGAACAAAGACAAAAAAAAAAAAAAAAAAGCATCTTATTGGCTGGGAAAAGGTAAGCCAACCCAAGGAGGAAGAGGGGTTGGGGATTCGAAGAATGGTGGATGTAAATCTCTCACTTCTGGCCAAAACAGGGAGGTGTTTGCTTAAAGAAGAATCTGGACTGTGGACACGAGTTATGAGAAGTAAACACCTCAAGAACAACAAGAAGATTTGGGACCCAGTAGCAAATACAGCCTCCTACACTTGGCATAGTCTTACCAAAGGAGGGCAAATACTGAAAAATAGTTTGAAGTGGAAAATCGGTAATGGTGATGAAGTTGAATTTTGGCTTGATACCTGGGTTGGTGATGTACCTTTGATCCAGGTGGTTATTATAGCTGTGCCACCAGAAGATGTCAATAAACTAGTTAGACAATTTTGGGAAGATGGACAGGGCTGGCGGTGGAGTAGCTTACCAGCTTTGAGCAATTCCTTCCACCAGAAGTGGTTGATAAGATCCGGCCGACAACAGTATTGCCACAAGATGGAAATGTGGATAGGCAAATTAGGTGGCATACAAATCGTGGGAATTTTACAGTTGGATCAGTGTATAGAATTATCAAACCAAGTGGGCAGGCATACAAGAGGGGAGGAGAAGCTTGGCAAACTATATGGAAGAGTAAAGGGTTACAGCGGTGGAAATGCCTTTTGTAGATTGTGTGACATGATCAATTGTTAACCAATCATGTAAAATTTCGAAGACATTAATCTGCTACCGGTGGCTGCCCAAAGTGTGGTGCTCACAGTGAGACAACATTACATGCATTACGTGATTGCAAAGTCCTACGAAATATTTGGAAAAGGCTAGTTCATCCGAATAAACATCAGTCTTCTTTTGCTTGCCCTCTACAACAGTGGGTTGATGCGAACATGGCTGAGACATGTTGGGGCAGGGATATGGAGGATGATTGGGAACTATTATTCATGGGGACTATTGCCATGGTTTGGTTATGGCGGAACAAGTCAATTTATGACCCAACTTTTACTAATCCGGTAACAGATATTCAGGGTTTAGTGCATGAAGTGGTTTGGGCAAATAGAATAGCTGGTACTTTGAAGAGCGGCGATAGATGCGATGGATGGCAACCACCATTACCTGACTGGGTTAAAGTCAACGCGGATGGGGCCTCCACGGGTAATCCGCGCGTATCAAGTATAGGCGGAGAGACAGTGCTGGGTTTTGGATAGGAGGATTCAAACAATGGCCAGGTGGGGCTCATGCATTAACAGTGGAGTTATGGGTTATCTGGCAAGGACAGACAGGTTTGGCAACAAGGATGTAAGAAAGTGGATCTTGAGACAGATTCCCAAGAGGCTATTGATCTTATTCAAACTCCAAATCCTAACCATCCGGATCATAATTTGGTTCTGCAAATTCGAAAGCTCTTCGAGGAGACATGGGTATGTCAGATGAAAGGGGTTCCTTGTGAAGCTAACAGTTGTGCCGATCAATTGCTCATGAAGCTATTCATGGTGATGTCCAATTGAGAATGATGGCAATTCCGTCCTCACATATCAAGCAACTCCTTGCTCAAGACGCACCAGACTGGCCTTATGCTAGATAGCAGCTTTGTTTTCTCTTATTTGGCCTGGGCCACCTTTTGTAACTAAAATATATATGTGTGTGTGTGTGTGTGTGTGTGTGTGTTCACACAAACCCTAGGATAACTTATGGCTGCCTATGCATGAGGAATAGTTTCACAAAAATGGAGACCCCAATTATGAAAGAAAGTCCAACAAATGGGTTAAAAACATACAACAAACCCAAGAAATAACCCCAAAAAATACAAGTGAGAAAAATCCACGCATGGTACGGAGGAAAAAGGCACTTGAAAGTTGAATGATAGAGGAGAGATCGCACCTGGGGCGTAGAAACTCAACATACGGTTGGCATGGTACCTATATAGATAGATCATCAGAATAAGATGGATAATTACACAAAATTTCAATCAGATCAAGTGATCAAGCATCAAATTGAAGAAGGGAACAAAATAAGAAAATTAATAAAATGTTTGTGTGTGTGTGTGTGCGCGCGCGCGCGCGCGCGTGTGTATAAAAGGAAGGATGACTGTACCAGGGAATGAAGGGAGTGGAAGCATCATCAGTTTTAATGATGTTATCGGGTATCCTCTTGTTGAGGTCTCGAAGGATCTCGGCGAGAGGGCGAGTGATACAGGAGGACTTGTCTAATGGCACCACATAATTGGAGTTTGGCACCGAAGCTGCTTTCTTATTATTATTAGCCTCGCTGCTGCTGCCGCCGCCATTAGCGAATACGCGCACCGCCGAAGACCCTCCTCCTCCCCGAGTGCTACTAGTAGTAGTAGTAGTACAGAGACGAAACTCCGTCCAAGTCCTACAGGAAATCCGGTGCCAGGAATAGGGTGTGACCACCGTGAAGCGAACCTTCGTTGATGGCATCGCCGGTTGGGTCAGGAAACCACCGCCCTGAACGGCCATATTTCGGCGACAAGAAAAGAGGACCTGGACTTCTCGAGCTAAAAATATAGTATTATAATATGAGCTGACCGGTGGGTGAACTTTACTGCCCCTGTCCGTCTTGCATTCCTTATATATAGAGAGAGAAATCATAAATGCAGGGTAGCTGGAATTTTAGGTAGTAGATGGTAGTATAATAATAAAATATGTTCACTAAATATATTTGTATTGAATAATTATAAATATTTCTATTTATTTTAGATTTTTTTTAATATATAAATTATATTTTTTAAGATTTTTTTCTTATCACTAATTATAGTGTATGGAGAAGTTGAAAAGGGTATTGCAGTAACTATATACGAATTGTATCTATAATTATTTGTATAAGGAGATTTTAAATGTTGATCAGGGAATTTTGACCAAATTAATAATTGCAGGCATGTGGAAAGATATATGTAGATTGAAAAAAGTTAATAAATACTAATCAGCAGATTTTGACCAAATCAATAAATGTTGAGTTTTTTTTTTTTTAAATAAAAAATTTTAAAAATTCAGATTGGGATATTGAAACTTCCATAAGCCTTGGGGGTTGAAAACCCCATTTTGCTTAATATATAGTATAGATATAGATAGATAGATAGATATATCTTTTTATTTTTATTTTTATTTTTGTGTGGTTTCTATTCGGATATATTTTTTCAATTTATTTAAGATGGAGTTATGGGTATCTTTTTTTTTTTAATTTAATTTATCTGTGGTTTTCATTTGTTTTTAATTATTATTATTTATGTAAGTTATGATGTGAATTAGATATGTGATAGACATGTGAGTTTTATTGATTTAAAGTTTATTTAGATAAACTTTAAAGATTTTGTTTTAGTTTTTTAGTTTTTTTTTTTGTTATGTTATAATATAATATATAAAATATAGGTAGATATCTACAACTTTAATAAAAAATATTATCTGATTTTTTTGGGAAGAGAAAATAAATGCAAGTTTTAATATTTTTTTTTGAAAATTTGTGAGAGAGATTAGGAGAGAGAGATTATGAAATATTTTTGTTATTAAATAAATAAATCAGTCAATAATTTTTTTTAATCTATTTTGAGAATAAAAAATCCATAATTTTGGAAAATTAATTAATTTATCCTATTAAGTGATTTAAAATTTTGATAGATATACATAAAAAAAAATACATAATTATATTATTAAATCACAATTCAAATTTAGGTGTTATATCTTTTTTAGATCTATAGCTAAATTCTTATATTTTTAAAAAAAAAAAAAAAATTTGTGTGTAACCATCGTGTATGGGAGAAATTGAAAAGGATGTTGCAATAATTATGAGAGAAGTCAAAAGAGATTGTGGGTTGAGAAAAGTCAATAAATGCTGAGGTTGGGTTGGAAGAAGTCAATAAATGCTGAGGTTTTTTTTTTTTTTTAAATCAAAAAATTAGAAAATTAGGATTAGGAGATTGGAGCTTCTATCTGATTTTTTGGGGAAGAGAAAATGAATGCAAGTTTTAATATTTTTTTTTGAAAATTTGTGAGAGAGATTTGGAGAAAGAGAGATTATGAAATATTTTTATTATTAAATAAATAAATCAGTCAATAGTTTTTTTTAATCTATTTTGTAAATTAAAAATCAATAATTTTGGAAAATTAATTAATTTGTCCCATTAAGTGATTTAAAATTTTGATAGATATACATAAAAAAAAAATACATAATTATATTATTAAATCATTATTCAAATTTAGATGTTATATCTTTTTGAGATCTATAGCTAAATTATTATCTTTTTATTTTTTATTTTTGTATGTAACCATAGTTTATGAGAGAAATTAAAAAAGATGTTGCAATAATTATGAGAGAAGTTAAAAGAGATTGTGGGTTGGGAAAAGTCAATAAATGCTGAGGTTGGGTTGGGTACATAAAAAAAATACATAATTATATTATTAAATCATTATTCAAATTTAGATGTTATATCTTTTTGAGATCTATAGCTAAATTCTTATCTTTTTTATTTTTTATTTTTGTATGTAACCATAGTTTATGGGAGAAATTGAAAAAGATGTTGCAATAATTATGAGAGAAGTTAAAAGAGATTGTGGATTGGGAAAAGTCAATAAATGCTGAGGTTGGGTTGGGAGAAGTCAATAAATGCTGAAACTTTTTTTTTTTTAAATAAAAAAATTAGAAAATTAGGATTAGGAGATTGGAGTTCCCACAGACCTTGGGGTTAAAAACCCCATTTTGCTTAATATATAGTATAGATTATTATTATTATTATTATTATTATTATTATTAATTAATCACTTATTTTTTTCTTTCTCTCTTCTCTTTCTTCTCCCTCGTCTGTCCTCTCTCTTCTCTCTTCTCATATTTTCTTACATTCTATATATCAATCAATTAAAAAAATTACAAATCTTTCAAAATTTATAATCAAAAAAATTTTATCTTCTTAAATCATGATTTAAAAATTTTAAAATTCAAAACATAACTCCATATTCAAGTCATAATTTTAAAACTAAACTAAATGAATATTTTTATATTTTTTATTTATTCAAAAATTATAAATAAGAAAAGGATATAAAACATATAAACAAAACAATTTTGTTAACCTATGCTATTTTAGCTCGTGTTAAGAAATTTTAAAGGGTGGACTAAATTGATTTCTTTCTAGTGTTGTCAAAAATATAAAAAATAATTTGATAGAAAAAAATAATTATAAAAAAAGTGACAAATATTATAATTATTAATAATTAATATTGATAGGGCAGGGCCCAAGAGAGCCCAACCCATAGTTGCTATAGGTTTTCCAAACAATTATTTGATTAGTTATCATAAAGTCCAACTGAACAGGCCCAACACCAAACCCAATAGAAAACTCACAATAGTCAAACCCAAGCACTATCTGGATATGCGTTGAGCAAGAGCCTAGCCACGTGGCTAGCCACGTGGCTGACAAAGATTCTACAAAGATGTTGAACCTACACACCAAGCCTTAAATGCGATTGTCAAGGCATTAAATACAATAAGACCTCTCACTCTAAAGCATAGTGAAATAGCCATGGCAAACGACAAGCAGGTGACAGACTTTCGACCAATGGGGCAGCATGAATAGGTAAGGAAATGATTAATAAGAGATATAAAAAAGCTTCTAAGGAACGTTTTGGTAACATGTAATTTACTCTCTCTCTCTCTCTCTCTCTAAATTGTTATTACAACCACATCCTCATCTAATTTGATCATCTGAGGGTCCGTAGAAAGGAACCACTTCCATTTCAAAACCTTTTTACTGAACTTGTTGCAAGTGCAATTAGGAAGACGAATGACAGCCATTTCATAGAGCTTGGATCAGTCTGATCCATATCCTACCGACCAAACTGCATTATCAATTAGCGTCATTTGTGGAAAATTACCCCAATAGACAATTGTGTTCATTGTCGCCAGGAATAGTTTCTTCCTCACCCACCTTTTTCGTCGGAGTGAATAGTTACGATGAGATCTATGGCTTCACAACATAATGCTGGAAACCCTGAAGCTGAGTCCTCTAAACCAAACAACCCACCTCCCTATTTTGCAGAACTTACTAACAGTAACAATCGCTTAGCTGAACAAAACCAAGCTCTAATTAACGCTTTGGTCCAGCATGATCTACTTGCTCTTCCTCCTCCCCCACTGCAAGACATTCCTCCAAACCAAAAACAGGCCCACCATCATCACCTATTCTATCCACATATGTCCTAAGGGCCACCTCTCTTATCCCTTGCATCACAAGCTCAATCATCGAACCTGAAGGGCCTGCATCCCCCTCCTCAGGGCTTGCAGTTTCATCGGAGGAGCCTCAACTCTTCTATAATCATCATTCACCACATCACGCTGTTGTTCATGAAGGAGAAGCTAGCAGTGTTCAACCCCCACTTTATTCCAAATAAGACAATGTTCCCATTTGGGACGAGGACCTACAAGCTATGAAACTCCAACTTCAGAGGATCAAGCAGAACAAATCTTCCTATACCGCCAACTCCCTCTTTGCCGCTTCTATTAGAGATAAACCTCTATCCCTTAAGGTCAAAATGTCGTCGATCGACACTTTCGATGGTATAACTGATCCAGTTGACCACTTGGAAGCATATAGGACGCTCATGATTCTACATGCTTTTTCTGATCAAATCATGTGTCGGGCCTTCCCTGTTATACTTAAGGGGTCGGCACGACTCTAGTTGTGACAACCCTCACCACTGTTTACTGATAATACCACTGATTATTACTAAACTGTGACTGAACATGATTAAGTAACTGATTTGACTGATATTCTGAACTGATTGATTGAGTGTATTAGTTTAAACGCATTTCTATCTGTTTGACTGTTAATTGATCTATTCATGTTTTAAGTTTGAACTGTAAATTGAAGGTCTTATCGGCAGCCGAATCTGAAATTGATTAATGTTTTATGCTAAATAGAATTTATGTGATTTTATGGTATGTTTAATTAAAATTTGATTTGATATGATTAAATTGGATTAAATAATGTTGAATTACATTAAATGAGTTTATTACCCTTTTTGTCATTGAGTGGGCATCTTTAAGTCATTAGTTCATTTCAATTTACATACACTATCTCAGCCATTTTTCTAGACCATAACCGAAATAGAGAGAGAGAGAGAGAGAGTTAAGAGAAAGCTTGATTTCATTTGTGAATTGCTTGGAAAACTTGAAGAATTGAAGAGTAGATTGCACACTCGAGCTTCCATTCTTTGAATTGAGGACCTAAGGTAGGAGAATCATCTTCTTAAACTTGTATTTAAGTCATTTCTTGCACGATTCATGGAGGAATAGGAGCTTAAGGTCAAGAATTAGCTTAATATGTTGAATTGAGTAGGAATTCATGCATGCATGTATACATTGCTAAGTTTTGAGGTTGTTTCCATGGAAATTGCTACATGCATGTCCATATCTTGAGTATAGTTCATGAATTCATCATGTTTTTTGAAGTTTAGACTCATTTGATTATGTATTGGAAGCTTTGAATTTAGATGAAAACATGCATGTCATATGTTCATCATGTTCTTGAAGTTATTATTGAAATTGTATTTTAATTTAAACTACATTTGGGCTTTGATTTTGCAAATTGATCTTTGAAACATGTCATATCATGAGTTTTAAAGTGTTTTCCAGAAAATTAGCCCAAAAGGATCGAATTTGATGCTTGAAATGTTGAGTTTTGTGCTTGGAGACAAATCTGAAAATTCCAGATTTTGGATCCACGCTCGAACGTAAACTCTGAGTTCATGCAGTCTGCTCGAGCAGGGAAAGTAACGCTCGAGCATGAAATGCGTGTATCCAGTATTTGCTTGTGTTTACAGTCCGCTCGAGCGGGGGAATGCACGCTCGAGCGAGGACTTGTGTCTCACGCTTGAGGGGGGGTCGAGCGCCCGTCAAGCGTGAATTTCATGCATCCAGTACTTTTGCAGTCCGCTCGAGCGAGGCTCTTTTGTCTGTATGTCCGCTCGAGCGGAGAAAGCCACGCTCGAGCAGGACCCCTATCTCAGCAAAAATTTGAAAAGTATTTTAAAGTGCATCTTTGCATCCTCATTCCATCCTAGGTATTCCTAGGCCTAGTTTAAGGCATCTTAATGAGGATAATGCTATAGAACCACACCGAGTCAAGATAGGGACTAAGTTATTGTTTTCCAAACGTGCAACTTAGTATGTGTTCATCCTGTAACTGTGTAGGGTTGGCATCCGAGGAAGCTCACTAGCCTATCTGTAGCCCAGAACTCTGTGAGTAACAATGTTGTAAAGATATATTCAATCATGAATATTTTCCGAATGACCAACTGTACTGCTTTCTAAAATGATATTTCTTACTGAATGAATATTTGTTCTATTTGCGAACTGTATTCGTGGCATCCATAGCAATTCTTCATCACATCGCCATCACATAGAGATCTCTCGCTTGCCTTATAGACACCTCATTTTTGACCGTCCTCAAGACTTGGATGTCACCGTTTGAACACTCGGTGATTATCCATGTTTGTGTTCGTTTGGAGTTCCCGGAGGTCTCGGCTACGCGCCCTGCCTCAAGATCTCCGAACTCGACCATTTTGTGTCTGGTTTTGCACCAAACACTTGTGTTTTGCCTTGGAGGGGTAGGGAATGCCTTGTGAGGCATCCCCACACACCACCGGGAGTGGCCAGAGGCCACCAGCTAGTTTTTGTTGCCACCGGCAATGTATGTGGTCGGTCGGCACTCTTTGTTACCGGTCGGCAATCATTTTTGTCAAAATGACATTTTTTGCCAGCCAACTACTATTCATCTGCTTTTGCAGATATTTTAGGACAGCTGTGTGGCATTTGGTTCCCCTCCATACACGTGTATGGAGGGATGCTCTCCTTGTAAGCTTGTTGTATAAGCTTTACAAGTTTGTTGCCTATAAGAGAAGGGTCTCTTCTCATGGCAAGGGGGTTAGAGAATTTTGGAGAGAAAAACACAGAGAGAAGCTCTGGTTTTAGGGTTAGGGTTGATACATATCTCCTATATCTCTTTTTCTCTCTTTATGTTCTAGGTGTTTTAGTCCATATTATTGCACACAAACACCTAGTGCTTCACCTTCCTTTGGCTACTGAGGTTCTAAGGGCTTGTTCTTGCTATTTTTGACTGGATTGAAGCTTAAGGAGGCAACAAGATTACCATTGTTGAAGAAAGGCTTCAAGAGTAAGAAACTAGTCCTTTTTACCCCATTTTTGCATCCTATTTCTACCTATCTTAGAGCTATTTTTGTGTTTAGTGTATAACATAAAAAAGTTCTGTTTTTAGGCCCTCTTGATTGTTTGTTAAGAGTGTTTTGTGGTTTGGGTGTGTTTGACCACCCTTAGGCCTTGAAAGGCCCCATTTTTGTGCTATTTTGTGCAAGTTTCGAGACTTTGGTGTTTGGGCCTCTTCACCACTGAAATTTTGAGGAATTTCAGTGGTGAAGATGGTGCCTTAAAGTTTCAAAAAGGGGAGGGTCACCCCCTCTCCTTGTTGTCCTTGAAAAGGACCAATCTTGGCCTCTTAAGGGAGCATCTAGCTTAGGCTCTTGTTAATCATGCCATGGTTGTATTTTATGCTTATATCACCATGATATAACTTTGTATTAAGTTGGTTTTGGTACACCGTGCATGCCTTGCATACCTACCTTGTAATGCCTTGTTGTTGCCTTAAGATGCCTTAAGTTGTAAACCATTATTCTAGCATGTTTTAGGCTTAGTCTTGTGAAGCTTTTGTGCTTGTTTTGCCATGTATGAGGTCTGTCCTAGGTTGTTTGGGTCGACCCTAGCATGCATTGTGTAGCCCCTTTGTGTATTTGGCTTGTTGGCCTTAAGTGCATAAGTGTATAGCATGCATTGCTTGCATTATTTTAGTGGTTTGGAATCACTTAGCATGAAATTTCAGTCCATTTAACATGTTTGCATACTTGCCTTAGAGGCTTCATTGTTGCTTTGAAAGCTTGTGTTGTATGCTCCATGTTTTGGTCATTACGTATGCCTTTGGATTCGAGCCACTTAGATGCCATCTAAGTGCACCCTTGGCTTTGTTTAAGCCTTCTTTTGACCTGTTTTAAGCCTCCTTAGCCTTGTAAGGCTTGGTGGAATTGACCTTGGTTCAAGCCTCCATGACTTGCCTTAAGTACTTGGACCATGCTTGCATGCTTATGCTTGTCTCATTTGAGTTGGTTTGGCACCACATTTTGACATGATTTTCAGAGCTAATATTGCATGATAATTGTCTATTGTTTGGTCTCTTTAAGTGTGTTTAAGAGTTGCCTTTATATGCCTAAATGTTGGATCATGAGTGCTTGCATGTTTGTTTGCATTTTGGCCTTCACTTCCATGGTTTTGGCCACTATTTTGGGCCTAATTAGGGCTGCCCAAGTCATGTTTAAGACCATCATTTGCTTGGTTGCATGCTTACCTTACATGTTTGTACATCATCCATGTTCATGCTTTCATGCTTGCCCTCATGATCATGTTGTATATTAGCTAACATGCCTAGGATGCATTGTACTTTGCATGCATACCTTGTCCCTTGATTTAGTGATAGGGATTGGGTCTTGGTTTGATTGTTTGCATTGCATTTGAAATCAATGTGCACAACTTGGTTCTTTGGGCCATTGTAGACGTCCCGAACGCCCCGGGAGAGTTAAGTCCCGTTCCGTCCATATTGGGGTCACTACAGTTCGGACTCGATTGTCACGGTTCTTAATCTCGAACCAAAGAGTCCAAATCCGGCAAATCGTTTTGAAGAAAAACAGATTTTGAAAAGAAGTGCCAAACATGGACTGCTTTGCCAGATTACAGAGTCGCCACCTAAATATTTAAAATAGGAAATTTAGGAAACCCTGACTCAGTGCCGAAGGCCACATGTCCGTCATCACCAAAGTGGTCTTGGCTCGGGAGCTTGGGTACGATCGGGGAAGGTCAGCTATGAGCACCCCCTTTCGCCCGGTCCGAAGACCGGCCTCTACTAACCATGATATCCGATTTTGAAAACATTACATGCTCTTATTCCAATTATTAGCCTAGAATTACTATGTTATGCGCACAACAAACAAGTATAGACTAAATTGCCTAATTTGGAAATAAACATTGCATATCCGTTTGTTTTGAAAATGCTTTGGAATTTGCTACTCGCAAGTAGGCTAAAACACGGATTTCAACGAGTTTTCCAACTCAAGCAATCTAACATTCACCCACAAGCATTCAAGCAGTTTATCTCACATAAGCACTTAGCCACATGGTAAGCATGCTGTCATGTTAACATTCACACGCATGCGATATGCTAAAGCCTAAATACTTACATTGTACACCGTGCCAAAACAGCAAACTAGTTAGCAAACATGCATGTCCTAGTTCATGTTAAACGGCTAATGCAACACAGGCGAAGATGCAATTTAGAGTAGGCTCGGCTAACCCTAAAGATGGCATGTGAAATGCACTTTATTCGATGCACGTATTCAATTTGGAATTGAAAATACAATGCAGTTTGTATGATGTACCGAGCCCGATGCATGTCAACAAATGCATGGATGCACGCATGCATAGCATAAGGTATGCTAAAATAAACGTGCCCTAATACTAACCATTAAAAGCAGGTAAGTAAAAGGAAAGAAAGAAGTGGGGGTTGGAAGACATGCACACACCCACGCACACTTATTACAGATTTGCCCTCGCTCGGAGGGACCAAAAGAATAATACAAATTAATTAACTACACAAGCTAATTAAATATTACAAATTAATTAAATTAACAAAATAATTAATCTAAGAAAAACAGTAAACTGCCTCGGGGCGAGGGCCCAATGCATGCACACTCGAATTCCACTCGGAATTGCACTGCCATGCCTAGCCTGCCTCTGTTTTCCCTGCTTTGTTCCTCTGAAATCTGCCAAAGTCTCAAGGATGCCTCTCTGGACACTGGAGAATCCCACCGTCTGGAGGAAATGACCACCGGCACTAGGATGTAGCCATCGGCACAAAATATATCCACCGGCCATTGATTGACTGCCGGTCGGCACTAAATACTGCCGGCCGGCAATGAATTCCTGCAGAACCTGCAACTCACAGCAGCAGAGGGCAAAACTTGCATGGCAGCTCAATTCAAGCAATGTATGCACCAAACACATTCCTTATCATGTTTGTGACTCAAAGGAGGATGTGCCTCGATTCTCGGGCCACCAATCGTGCATTTCGATGCATGATGGCCAAAGAGTCAAGTGTGCATTTTAATATCAAATGTAATGCACACCAAACATACAAGGGACCCAACCTCAATCATGGTTGATCAAGAGGCAAGGCAATGCACAATAATGCACATGCAACCTAAGCATGCAAGTTAACATACAAACATGCAATGCAAATACATGGCATACACAACGCTAACAACATAACATGCACAACGCATTGAAACATGGACTTACACCAACACAAGTGGGCCTCTGCCGCACTCACATAGGAGGTCAAGAGATGAAAAATGAAGATGCCTCGAAATGCGTGCACACGGGCACGCAAACCGAGGCAAAGGCATACGAAATGCAATGATGCTAAAATGACATAAACAATGCAAAATGGACTTATACTAACATGAGAGAGCCTCAGCCACACTCACATAAGGGGCCGTCGGATGAAAATGAAGTGCCTCAAAATGCGTGCACTGCGGTAGCATAACCGAAGCGATGGCCCTAAGGCATGAAATGGCATGGAAATGATATGCAAACATGTAAATGAATTTTGGCACTGAAATGTGGGGGAAAACAGCCCCGTAATGAGGCGAAAGTGCACCCGATGCATGAAATGGCCCCGAAACATGAATTTAGGCACCCGAAATGGCCTATAGCTATACCAAACATGCACAATATAGACATGGAATGAAAATACAGTAGCAAGGCAGCCCCAAGACAAGCATTTTTCAGTCATGAAAAGGGCTAAACAGCAAGCACACATAGGATTAAGCAAGAATGCAAAAATGGCTCCCCAAGAGGGGTATTGAAGTAAGTGATATATGCAATGCCCAAATGGAAAAATACCCTTCTACAACACTGAAGAGGGACTAAAAATATGCACATTTACAGTAGATTATATCCCCCAAATCAGTATGAAAACATGCTAAAAATGTCATGCAAGAACTAGGATACATAAGGCTACAACATGAGGTACCCCAAACATTCATCAAACCAGCAAAGACCCTTAATGAAATATGTCAAGAAGATCAAAATATGACTGTTTCCAGCTCTGATGATGGCCGAAAACAGAAGCTAGATAAGCTTAAAAAAGCATGCAAAAATGGGGGTCAAAGAGGGGTATAATGACAAGTATAACATGGAGACCCCCAAAAAGGTTGATCCCTTCTACAATGTTGTAGAGGGACACAATATAAGCCTACTCATAGTTCATGACATGCTCCAAAACAATTTACACATAGACCAAACAAATCATGCAAGTTTACGGTAAATAGGAGAGATTATGAAACAAGTACAAGATAGAGGACCCAAACAGGGTTAAGCCCTTCTTCAATGTTGAAGAGGGACTCAAAATAGGCCCTCTTACAGTTTACATTATGCTCGAAAACAGATCACACATAGGCTAGAAATTTCATGCAAAATAAAGGCATACAAGATGGTATTGAAGCAAGTGCCAAATGGAGGGCTCAAACAGGGTTGAGCCCTTAAACAAACATGAAGATAAGCTTAAAAGAGTGACCCTTTCAATTAGGGTCGGAGCCTAAAACAGTAAGAAAATAGGGTAGAAAAATGTGGCAAGAATGTGCTACAAAAGAGGGAAAATGATCTTACCCTTGAAGACTACTCTTTTTGTTGCTTCTTGGCTTGGGTTGCAGCACCTTTGGCCTCTGAAAAACTGCTCCAAGCTGCTGTGATGGAGTAGTGGTGGTGGTGCTATGGGTTGTAGTGCAATAGCCCAAGAACTATGGAGTTTTGGAGGCTTGGATGAGAGATATAGAGGGTTAGATGTATCTAACTCCAGCTGGTTTTTCTAACCTAGCATAAGGAAGAGGAGAGCTTCCTTTATAGAGCCAAAGGAGCAAGACTTCTCTTAGAAGCTTCAAAACCAAGAGCCAAGATCCTCCATACACGTGTATGGAGGATCCAGTCTGCGCCCTCCAGCTGGCACAGTTGGCATCCATTCAATCTGTAGAATACTCTGGATGGTCATCGGCTAGCAAAAATGGTCAGTCGGCACTCTTTTCTGGCCGGTCGGCACTCTTTTATGGCCGGTCGGCACTATATTTGGCCGGTCGGCAGGAAAAATCTGCTCTGCAGGTCCAACTTCAAATGGGCATAACTTCTTCATATGAACTCATTTTTAGGTCATTCTTGTGTCAAAATTAAAGCCCCGGAAGTAAGCTTTCCAATGCAGCAAACCTTGCATTAAAATTCCTCCTGTGGAGAAAGTTATGCTTGTTTTGGTGAAGGTTACTCAGTTTCAGTCCAACCGGGATGATGCCCAACTTCAACCAATCATATCTCCGCCATCCGGACTCGGGTTTAAGAGATTCTTGTATGAAAAATGAAGCCCCGGAAGTCTTCTTTCCAATGGTGGTAGCCTCATAACTTAACTCCAAGTGTATAGACAAATAAGCTCGATTTAGCGAGGACTGCTCATCCCTCTCTTAGCGATTCTTGCCTATCTTCTTCTCCAACTTGGTTTCTCCCCTCTTCTCCTCTTTTCTTCAACTCCAAACCCCTAAACAAAGTGTTTTGAAGGGTTTGCCTCTCTCCTTGCCGAAGGAATTGAATCTTTGGCCTGCACATCTCTCAACACCGAGCAAACCATCAGTAATGCCCAAGTTTTGAGGGCGGTCAAAAATGGGGTGTCTGATTGCCTTTTGAGAACTCGAAAGTCATAACAATGACGGGAGTGAATGTCAAAGCCCAGAGACGACCCATTTTTGACAAGGCCGAAGACTTGGACAAACAAACAAAATATAAATAGATAAATGGTTGTGCCCGTAGGCTGCCTACGTATCCCTTTGCAAGGAATCAAAACAGCGTAGTTCGGGGGCAGGAAGCAAAGTGATGCACAATGCAAGTGCATAACTTATGATCATGCAAAGGATGCTGTAATGAAGCAATTATGCAAAATAAATGCAACATTTTAAGCGAATGCTATGCAAGCAGTCCATGTTTGGCACTTCTTTTCAAAATCTGTTTTTCTTCAAAACGATTTGCCGGATTTGGACTCTTTGGTTCAGATTAAGAACTGTAACACAAAAGGGGAGTCCGAACTGTAGCATGAGGCCCAAGGGTGCGTCTACAGTTCCCATGTTGGAACCACTACTGTTTACTGATATGATGGCCATCAACTAACTGTTCGGTCTGTTAAGACCTACTGTACTGTTTGCTAGTAGATGTACCACTTATGACTGCTATGATCGAATAACTGATATACTGTTCAAATGACTGTTTTAAATACTGAAAGGACATTCATTCTTAACCTCTTTACGCATATGTTATTCACTGGGCTTTAGCTCACTGTTTATATATATATGTAGGTGTCCAGGCACCGGACCGGAGCTAGGAGCGTCAGGTTAGCTCTTGTTTTGTCAAGCCAACCATTGTGCCTTATTGCGAGGTTCCAAGTGCTGCCAAGCCAAGGCTGCTTTGGATTGTTTTAGTTTCCCCCTTTCTGTTTTTATTTTGTATAAACTGACTGTACCTGTACTGTACTGACCTAATAGGGATTAGGTCCCTGTCCTGGATGTTTGTATATGTATGTATATACTGTTTCCATGTTTTGAATGTGAATATGCATGAAAAGCCTCTTTGCATATAGACTATCACAGCTCATTAGACATCTTTTATTACTGTTTTGGCTTCCGCCAGCCCTTGTACTCTGTATTCTTGTTATTCTTGTTAGCGGTGTCTTGGTAATCACGTTCTTGGGCCGTTACTGATGCTAAATCCATAGGGGCGAGTTTGGGTCGTGACACTAGTTTAGTTAGCTCCAGCCAAACTCTGTCACTTTTTTTAATCAACTGAGCGAATCCTTCTTGAGCCATTTTATTGGCGCTCAGCATCAACGACGCCAAGCGACTCAGCTACTAAATATTCGACAAACGGAAGGGAAATCACTGCGCAGCTTTGTCACTCACTTTAATACTAAAGCCTTACAGGTTGAGGAGAATGATGACAAGATCATTTTAATAGCCTTCATGGCCGATTTTTAATTTCCTCTTTTCTCTCTCTAAAAATCCTCCGACAACTATGGCCATTCCCCTCATCAAAGCCTAGAAATATATGAACACCGAAGATTTTTTGGCAACTCACTAATATTCTACATCCAAACCCCCACCATCCAAAGAAAAGAGAAAAGAGCCCGAGCCCAGACACTCTCAATACACTTACCGATCCCCCCAATATTCTGACCAACCCCTACGTTTTGACCGATCGGCCCATTCCCGTCCATCCGGTCGTTTCGAGTGGTATACTCCTCTCAACTCACCCATGGAGCAAGTCTTAAACCAAATCCAACATGACTATAACCTGAAATGGCCCCAACCTTTAAAGTCTCCCTTTATCCGATGAGACCCCTCCAAATATTGTCGTTTCTACCGTAACTATGGCCATAACACCGATGAGTGCATCAATCTTAAGGATCAAGTTAAGGAATTGATCTATCAAGGGTGTTTAAATCGATTCACCACAACCTAACCACACTAAAGAGCCAGAGTCGATCCCCCCGAGGTGAAACAACAGATGCACTTCACCAAGACAAACCGATCAGCCTAGGTAAAATGATGATAGAGCTTAACAAAAACTCTGAGCTCAAAGAGGACCCGTACCCCCACTAGGGTCATTATATGAGGACTCATGTGTGGTGGATTATCTCAGTCGGCATAACGAGCTAAGCTCCGAAGAATCAGACAAGGGTCGGACAAAGAAATGATGACGGTTGACCGACCTCACAAGCAACCCAAACAGTGGTTGGAGCCGAACACCTTTACGGATGCAGACTGTACATGAGTCCGGTACCTTCACGACGACCTTGTGGTCATTTCCTCTCTTCTCTCAAACTACAAAGACAGACATGTGCTCGTTGACAATAGTAGCTCATCAGATATTATCTTCTCCAATGCTTTCAAGCAGCTCAAGATCGGGGAAGACAAGTTATCATCCCTGCAAAACCCCTTAGTTGGTTTCACAAGTGATCAGGTAACCTCTATAAGATCCATCGATCTTCAAATCACTATTAGCGAGTACCCAAGACAGACTACGAAGATTCTACCTTCTTAGTCGTTGACTGTTTATCGGCTTACAATATTATACTCGAGCATACAACTCTCAATGCTTTCTTAGCTGTGACGTCCATGTACCATTTGGCAATGAAATTTCCAACTGACCTTGGGGTCGGCACCATGAGGGACGAGTAAACTGTAACCAGAAAATGTTACGTTACTTCGTTAAAAGAAATGAAGGTAAAGGAGACCATGATCATTGAGGGCTTTGATGCTAGGGACGAAGAGGAACTCATCCAGGAGGAACCAGTGGAAAAGTTAGTCGAAGTACCCATTAACCCCATTGACCCAAAGAAGACAGCTAAGATTGGCAGCCAGCTAAGCCCTCAGGCCAAGGCTAACCTTATAACTCTCCTAATCGAGCACAACGATATCTTTGCTTGGACTCATGAGGACATGCCAAAAATCATCCCTTCTATTATTACTCATCATCTCAGTATCAAGCCCCAATTCTGACCAGTCCGCCAGAAGTAGTGCATTTTCTATCTGGAGCACAACAATCTCATCACCGAAAAAGTGAACAAATTATTAAAGGCCAAGTTCATCAAAAATATGGACTATCCCAACTGGTTATCCAATATGGTCTTGGTTCGCAAAAGCAATGGCAGGTGGAAACACTACGTTGATTATTCCGATCTCAACTGAGCATGTCCAAAGGGCAGCTATCTACTTCCCAAAATAGATCTACTAGTTGTTGTGATGGTAGACCATCAAATGCTTAGTTTCATGTATGTTTTTCAAGCTATAAACAGATCCTAATGCATGCAGATGATCAATAGCACACATCTTTCATTACTGATAGGGGAGCTTACCATTACTGTGTGATGTCGTTCGGTTTAAAGAACGCAGGGGCCACTTACCAACAACTAGTTAATGCCATGTTCAAAAACTAACTAGGTAGAAATATGGAGATCTACGTTGATGATATGCTCGTTAAAAGCAAGCTTACTTCAGATCACTTATCAGACCTACGTGAAACCTTTCAGAACTTGCGCAAGTACAAAATGAAGCTAAATCCAGATAAATATGTCTTTGGCGTTGGGTCTAGCAAATTCATGGGATTCATGGCCAGCAATAGGGTAATTGAGGTCAATCTAGAGAAGATCAAGGCCTTAATAGAAATGCAGTCTCCTAGAACAGTAAAAGAGGTTCAACGGCTCATTAGTAGAGTAGCCGACCTCAATCGTTTCATTTCAAGGCCAACCGACAAGTGTCTCTCATTCTTTAAAGTGCTTAGAAAGGCTTTTACTTGGAACGTCAAATACAATGAGGCATTCCAACAATTCAAACAGTGCATGGCCAACCATTCTCTTCTCTTTCAAGCAATTCCAAGGGAGACCCTCTTCCTCTATTTGGCCGTTTTTAATACTACGATCAAGAAGTAGAGCAAAACTACCCCATATTAAAGAAATTAGCACTAGCTCTAGTCATCACCTCTAGGCGCCTTCGATTACATTTTAAGGCCCACTCCATAGCGGTTCTCACAGAACAACCTTTGAAGAAACTTATGCAACAATTAGAGTCCTCTAGCAAGCTTATGCAATGGTCTATCGAACTCAGTCAGTATGACATCTCCTACCGACCCCGCATAGCTATCAAAGGCCAAGTCATTGCGGATTTAATCCTAGAATTCACCAATGTCGACCCCCCTAAACCTCACTCACCAGTTAACACAGTTCCCGAAGAGGTCAACCCCTATTCCTGGACTCTAAACGTGGATGACTCATCTAGAAAGAAGGAAATGGAGCTAGGCTAATCCTCACTACCCTAAAAGGATGAAGATTTCAAATGTGCCATATGTTTCCAGTTTGAAGCAAGTAATAATGAAGTAGAATATGAAACTTTGATAGAGGGTATCAAGTTAGCTAAAGATATTGAGTTGGATCTCATTCAAGTGTTCAGTGACTCACAACTGGTCGTCAGACAAATAAATAGAGATTTTGACGTAAAAGAGGAAAAAATAAAATTATACAAGGACACCGTTCTGCCCCTTACACGTTTCTTCAACAATTTTTACATCAAACATATCCTACAGTTTGAGAATTCCCAAATGGATGAAATGGCCCAATTAGCCTCGGTAGACCAGTCAAACCTCAGTCGCAGAGTCAGAATAGAGTACTTACCACATCTAGCAATTTCATAAGACCAACAAGACGTTCGCCTACTTCAGAATGAACATATCTCATGGGTACAAGGCATTATCTAGTTCTTAGAGTAGGGAGTACTTCTAACAGATAGGAAAGAATCAGACAAGGTCAGAGCTTGGTTGGCATTTTACGTTATCATTGAAGGCATCTCATATAAGCGATGATTCTCATGGTCGTACCTCAAGTGTTTAAATGTTGATCAAGCTGCCTATATAATGAGAAAAATACATGAAGGGGTTTGTGGAAACCACTTTAGGGAATGGTCTTTGGTCCATAAAATTCTTCACGCGGGCTACTTCTGGCCTACTCTCAACCAAGATGCTAATGATTTCGTACTCAAATGTGACAAATGTCAGAGCTTTACTAACATATCTCATGACCCTCCAACCAAACTATGTTCGGTCGATGGACCCTGATAAGTACTTTTCACTTAACCCTACTGTTCACTTAAACACTAGGTCCAATAGGAGGTTTGGGGGGGGCCTCCCCCCAAGAGAGAGGGGGTCTAAGGGGGTTTACCCCCCCGGTCAAATTTTTTTGGGTATTTCCATAATTCCCATATTGCTTCCATGTGACCCTAATTCTATACTTATAAATAGATGAGGGATGCCTCTTTTAGGTTAAGAAAGAGTTGTATTTTTCTGATCATAGTGAAAATTGCAGCAGCCGTGAACGTAACCTTATTCTGAGGTGAACTACGTAAATCCTTGTGTTATTATGTGTGATTTGTTTGATTCATTTTTTCTTCCTTGTTTGTTATTTCGTGTCTCACCGATCTTGGTTAGAAAGGGTCAATTCATAACAAACTAATCACACTTAGCAGTCCTTATCCCTTCGCCAAATAGAGAATCAATCTAATAGGTCCCTTGCTAATTGGGAAATGCCAAGTCAAGTTTGTTGTGGTTGTCATTAACTACTTCACTAAATGGGTGGAAGTAGAGCCTTTTGCCAAGATCACCAAGTGGAATACCACTAGATTCATCTAGCAGTCCAATGTATGCAAATTCAGGGTTCCTCAGGCCATCGTATCAAATAATGGCAGACAGTTTGACAATGTCAAATTGAGGGAATTTTGTGAGGAGCTCAGTATCAAGACATGTTTTTTCTCCCCAGGTCATTCCAAAGCTAATGGGCAAGTTAAAGTCACCAACTGCTCTCTGTTAAAAATTATCAAGACCAAATAGAAGACAACTAAGGGTTTTTGGGCAGAAGAGCTACCGAATGTACTCTGGCCATATCGGACGACAACACGAACCCTTACTAGGGTGACCCCTTTTCACTTAATATATGGTGCCGAAGCGGTCATCCTTGTGGAGATCAGCCTACCGACCCATCGAATAATGCACCCCAATCTAGAGCTGAATGAAGAACTGCGAGACTCAACCGTTGTTAAGCTAGCTTCATACCAGCAAAGAATGATGCAGCACTATAACAGCAGAATCAAACCTAGAGAATTCACAGTGGCTGACTTAGTCTTAATGAAGGAAACTCTAGCCACCAAAAACCCAGCTGAGGGCAAGCTAGCAGCTAAGTGGGAGAGGCCTTACACTGTCAAATCTAGGTCACGCCCAGACACTTACCGTTTACAAGATATAGAAGGCAGAGATTTCCCTTACCTATGGAATGCTAAGCACCTGAAGCCATATTTTCAATAAAATGAAGCCTTTCTCTCATGACTCATTTATTTTACTGTCCTGTTCAACCCAAATCATTTGTTATATTTTATATTTTCAACACAATGTATAAGCTGACTTTGGCAGGACTTCATCTTAGTGAGAAGTATATTTAACTTCTGTTATCTATGTTGTCCATTTTGTAAGTTTTAAAACAAAAAGTCTCAGCCAGACTGAGCATGAATTCAGCCAGACTGAGTCAGACTGAGCATGAAGACCTTAGCCAGATTAAGTCCGTAAAGCCTCAGTCAGACTAAGTTCATAAAGCCTCAGCCAGACTAAGCATGAAAACCTCAACTCAACCGACCTACCTTTCAATTGTCTGACCTTCCTTAAATCCAGAACGACTTCACCAACCAACACAAGGATTCTTACCTCCTTACAAAATCTTATACCAATTTTTTACAAGTTAAGACATTAATTCAATTAAATTTTTATAGGTTACACCTTTCCCAATCTTGACAATTTCATTTGTCTAGCCAATGGTCAGCCTACCACTTCTTCCATTTATAATTACATTTTCTCAAATTAGTCCTCACTGAGGGTCAGCTGTATACGCCTAGGAACTTCGTATGATGCACTTTTGGTATTGGTTACTATGATTTACCGTAGGGGCCAAATAAAACTATTACTCACAGAGGCCGAGTAACTTGAAGAAAGAAACCAAGTTATGCATTATATGGCTCTATCCCGAAGGGGCCGAATGAATAAGTTGGCCAAGAATCACCAGAGACCGTCAAGTACGGCAGCTAGCGAATGAGGGATTATTCATTGGACAACAGGTGGGCCCAACCATCAACATCAAGGACGACTATAAATAGGAAGAACATCAGATAAAAGGGAGATATGTGAGAACAAGTACGTAAAACTTAAGATATAAGCAACCAAGAGAGTATACACTGACTGATCCGTTGGAGTGCTAATTTCGGCACCCCCGATCAAAGTGTTCATTCATTTTCAGGCGACTAGTTGAGGATCACGAGCGTCCTATTGGATCTAAAAAGTATTTCCAAACCACTTCTCCACAATTAGCACCGTCTGTGAGAATACTCTAGCACATCCATAACGGGCGTAACGGAAGATCCTCTGATAGTCGCTGACAACCTTACGCCACGAGATGATACCACTTCAAGCAACATGCTTGGGCCCAAGACTATTGGCGCACGAAGGGCCTTGAATTTCAACTCAGTTGCCCAGACTTCGCCCTCTACATCAGCACATGAGACAATGCAAGCGATTATGGATCAGGTGAAGCAAAACGAATAGAGATTGGAAAACATGATGGCTGAGAACGAACGCCTTCGACAGGATTTGGCCTTGGAGGTGGCACAATCCTAACAGGCCGCGCGCCAAGATCCGGGACGACCTTTGAGAAAGGATGCTCAACGACCTTGAATTCGGAGACAAGATAGTGGTAGTGATTCTGACTCATCATCTCTAGAACCCAAAAAGAAGGGACAAGTCGAAGTCTCCAGTTCTTTTGAAGGGAGTCCGCGTGCATGGAATAAGCGAAGAAGAAATGATTCAGACGAAGTGGATCAACATAACCCCTTTGTGCGACAGATCGCAAGGGCAGTGCTACCCAAAAAGTTCAAAACTCCATCGTTTACCTTATACGACGGAAAATCGGACCCCACTGATCACATCCGTCATTATAAGCAAGCCATGACGCTACATGCAGACGATGAGGCCCTCATGTGTCGAATATTTCCAAGCAGTTTGGGACCATTGGCCGTCAGATGGTACTACAAATTAGAACCGACATCGATTAAAAGCTTCCATCAACTCTAAAAATCCTTCAAGGCCAAGTTCATCACCAATGAGGTCTAACCGAAGCAGGTTGATTCTCTCTGGGCAATGCAAATCCAACCAGGAGAAACCCTACGTGCGTATTCTGCGCGCTATTGGGAATGCTTTAATCTCGTAGATGATGCCTACAATGACTCCATGGCCATCACCACCTTTAAAATAGGGTTGTATCCTGATAGTGCTCTCTACAGCTCTTTGACCAGAAGGCCCCCTAAAACTGTCTGGTCGTTGATGAAGAAAGTCGAGGAATACTGCAAAGTGGAAGATGACGCCCTGCGGGTCAAAGCTAGGCACAAGGCCAACAAGACGGCCCCATCTGAAATTGTTCAGCCGATAAATTCTGTACCACTACGGAGCCCTGAACCAAGAAATCAGATTAAATGAGACAAAAGACGAGATTCGCGCCGATCAAATGACCAATGTCCACATTGGGCTAATGAACAACTTTGAGTGGATAGCAGGCGCATAAGGCGCGCGGATAAGAAATATACAGAGTTGTCGGAGCCGATCAACACGGTTATGTCTAAAGTTCAACATCTTCCGTTCTTCAAATGGCCATCCAAGATGGTGGGACCTCCCAACACAAGGAGACAAGATAGGCAGTGCGAATATCACAAAGACCACGGTCACAATACTGATAGTTATTATGCTTTGAAAGATCACCTTGAGGAGTTGGTACAAGATGGTCGGCTTAAGCAACACGTTCGAAAGAACAACTCAACCAAAACAGTTACTTTACGGTAGGATTCACCTCCACTCGGCGTAATCCATATGATATACAGCTTGCCGACGGAATCTGCCGTATATACAATTCAGTCGCATCCTAATCCCCAAAAGTAGATCACACCAGCGAAACAACCCCATGAAGCTGCCAGTATTACTTTCGATGATTTTGACTTGGCTAGCGTAATGCTCCCCCACATTGATTCCTTGGTCATTGAGCTATACGTAAACCGATTCACTGTTGAACGTGTTCTCATTGATCAGGGGAGCACTTCGGAAGTTATGTACTACAAAACCTTTGTCAAACTCGGCTTCACTGAGTCGGACCTGTTTCTAGCTCATTATCCGCTATTCGGCTTTAACGCTAATCCGGAATATCCGTTGGGAAAAATCACACTACCAGTTCGGGCGGGCTCCCGTTCACTGGATGTAGAATTTTTGGTTGTCAAGCTTCCTTCACCGTATAATCTTATCATGGGACGAACTTGGCTACATACCATACAGGCCGTGCCAAGCACATATCATCAACTACTTCGATTTCCAACTGAACGCGGCATTGAGCAAATTCGAGGATACTAGAAATCGGCGCAGGCATGTTATCTTCTTGCCACAAAAACACCAAGAGAGCTAGAAATGAACTCAATTGAGGTGTCGGATCGAGAGAGCCTCGACGACGTTGGCCAGCTCCCAAGTGAAAAGGCAACCGGAGCCCTGGATCAGGTTGAAATTGACGGGAATCCGAAAAAGTTCTTCATGGTCGGCGCCTGCTTGAATAAAATTGACAGGCAGGAGCTGATTTCCTTCTTACTTGACAACCTTGATGTATTTGCATGGTCACCATATAAGATGCCAGGGGTGGATCCATCTGTGTCTCAACACCGCTTAAACGTTGATCCCAGGTGTAAGCCGATTATTTAGAAAAGCCGGCGGTCAACCGCGGAACATACTGCGGCCGTTGTTGAAGAAGTTAACTGGTTACTCGATACCGGGGCAATCCGCGAAGTGGCCTATCCTACATGGCTGTCGAATACTGTGGTTGTAAAGAAGAAAAATGGAACTTGGCATGTTTGTGTGGATTTCACGGACTTAAACAAAGCTTGTCCCAAAGATTGCTTTCCCCTCTCCAGAATTGACTAACTTGTAGATGTAACGACACATTATCAACGTATGAGCTTCCTAGATGCATATCGAGGCTACCATCAAATTGCCATGCATCCGGAGAACCAACACAAAACTGCATTCCTCACCCCAAGAGGAACCTATTGCTATAAGGTTATGCCTTTCGGGCTGAAGAATACGAGAGCAACCTACCAAAGACTAGTCACTGCCATGTTCAAGGAGCAACTCGACCGTACTATGGAAGTTTACATTGATAATATGGTGGTCAAGTCCAAAGAAGAGCAAACTCATCTAGCCGATCTGAAAGAGACATTCGACATTCTTCGCAAATACAAAATGAAGCTGAACGCTTCCAAATGTGCCTTCAGCATTAGATCCAACAAATTCCTTGGCTACATTGTTAACCATCGCGAAATCGAAACCAACCCGAGGCAAATCACAACAATTCTAGAACTCGGCTCTCCTCGGGCGGTCAAAGAGGTTCAGAAGCTGATGGGAATGTTCACAGCACTTAACAGATTCATCAGTCGTTCCATAGATCATTGCCGACAATTCTTTCATACCCTCTGGCAGAGTAAAGCTTTTGAATGGACCCCTAAGTGCGAAGCCGCTTTGGAAGGTTTGAAGCCTTACCTCTGATCAATTCTACTCTTGACAACACCTTCGGCAGAAGATCTGCTCATTTTATACTTGACAGTTTCTGACCGGGCCGTTAGCGTCGTACTGTTAAAGGAAGAACTAGGAGAGCAGCGACCAGTTTATTATGTGAGCAAAGCAATGGTTAACGCCGAAACACATTACCTTCTGTTAGAAAAACTCGTCCTTACACTCTTCATGGCAGTAAGAAAACTGATGCATTACTTTCAGGGGCATACCATTAGGGTACTAACGAACAACCTCCTCCGATCAGTACTCCATAGTGCAGAAGCATCAGGGCGCATTTCAAAATGGGCTCTCGAACTCGGCCAGTATGATATTCAATTTCTGCCTAGAACCTCAATCAAAGGGCAAGTGCTCGCCGACTTTGTGGCCGAATTCACTAGATGCCTCGTCGACTTCAAGTCTGATCAAATGCAACCTAAGCCGAACTGAAGGATCTATGTTGGGGACCTTTGACAGTTGTATTGTGATGGATCATCCAACCAACACGGTAGTGGGGCGAGCGTAGTAATCATGGCTCCTGACGGGGCAATAATCAAGCAAGCTATCAAACTGAGCTTCGATGTATCGAACAATGAGGCTGAATACGAAGCATTGTTAACCGACTTACGGAATGCACATCTCCTTGGTGCTCAGCGTCTGTTTATCTTCTGCGATTCAAAGCTAGTCATCAACTAATTGAAGGGGGAATACGCAGCCAAAAATAACCGTATGGCAGCTTACATGAAAACAGCAAATTCTTTGCTGGCCAAATTCGACCATCATGAACTAAATCAAATAACCCCGGATCAGAACACACATGCAGATGCCCTGGCTTGCCTAGCCTCCGCCATCAACTCAGAAATTAAACAAACAATTGAAGTAGGATTCATCCCTGAGCTGAGCATCGTCTCCTCAAAGTCAATTCAAATCAATATCATAGAATTGGGCCCAAGTTGGATGGATCCTATCACTGCATTCCTATATTCTGAACAGCTCCCAACGGATAAGAAAGAAGCACACAAACTGCGAAACAAAGCCCTGCGATATTACTTAGATCCGCAAGGAAAGCTCTATAAAAAATCCCTTTCTGGTCCATACCTAAAATGCGTCCATCCGGATAAAGTTGAGGCACTCCTGACTGAAATACATGAAGCTAGTTGTGGTGCCCATTCTGGCAGACGCTCTTTGGCTCATCGAGCTGTGACACACGGGTATTATTGGGCGACAATGAAGGTTGATGTCGAGTGTTATGTCAAGAAATATGAACAGTGCCAGAAGTTTTCCTCCTTAACCCATTTGCCTGCTGAAGAGTTAAGCTCTATCACTGGTCCTTGGCCGTTCACCCAATGGGGACTTGACATCGTTGGACCATTACCTCGTGTCCCGAGCAACAAGCGATTTTTTATTGTCGCGACAGATTACTTCACAAAATGGATCGAAGATACTGATGTTAAGTGTTTTGTATAAAGAAATATCATAACACGATTCAGTATTCCAAGAGCACTTATTTCAGACAACGACACCCACTTTGATTGCGACATCTACCGAGAATTATGCAGCACGTATGGTATTCAGCCCTATTTCTCCATCCCGACTTATCCACAGAGCAATTACCAAGCTGAAGCCTCCAACAAAACCATTTTGGACTGCATTAAGAAACGGTTGGAGAAAGCTAAGGGCAGGTGGGTTGAAGAACTCCCCAGTGTGTTATGGGCTCATCGCACTACACCAAGGCGGTCCACTAGGGAAACGCCGTTCGCCCTTTGTTTCGGAACTCAGGCAATTATTCCCCTGGAGATTGGCTTACCCACTCTGAAAACAAAGGTCTTTAACTTGGGTCGTAATGACATGATGTTAGTTTTGGATCTAACTCTGATTGAAGAACGCCGAGATCGAGGCGGTATCAGCAGCAGCTCATTGAATCATATAATTAACGTGTGCAGCTGCGATGTTATATACCCGGAGAATTGCTCCTAAAAGTTCTTCCCGCTACTAGGAGCCCCGCGACGGAAAGCTAGGTCCCAATTGGGACGGCCCTTATCAGATTGAGTCAATCGCCGGCACAGGGGCATATTGGCTCAAAGACATGTCTGGAAGAAGTCTACCACGTCCTTGGAATTCCACACATTTGCATAAATTCTATCATTAACCCGACTTGTGGGGCATGATACTTGTTTTGAATGGTCAACGTATACAAATTTCACTTTTTCAATGCAAGGTTTCTTAATTCCTCATTACACAAAATTTAGTTCATTAACTGCCACTTTTAGGCGGTCTTGTTCAAACTTGCTGGGGCAAGAGCAAATTCATCAATCTATTCGACCTAAATATCAGAGCTCATAGCCGACTTTCCATTGTGCCCCCGCAAACTCCTGAACTGCTGTTTTTAAGCGGTCTTGTTCAAACTTGCGTTTTTAGGCAGTCTTATTCATCAATTTACAGAGGCAAGGGCAGATTCATCAATATATTCGGCCTAAATATCAGAGTTCATAGTTGAATTGTCATGGTGCCCCAGTAAATTTTTGAGATGCTGTTTTTAGGTGGTCTTGTTCAATTTTGCTGAGGCAAGGACAGATTTATCAATCCATTCGGCCTATATATCAGTGCTATACGTTAAGATGTTTCTATGCCCTAGCAAATCCCTGCACTGCCCTTTTTCGGCGGTCCTGTTCATCAACTTGCTGGGGCAAGGGCATGTTCACTAACATATTCGGCTAAGTTACAGTGTTATACAATTATTTTTGTGTTGGATTAATTTAGTAGTTTGTTCCATTCATTTCATGATTTTACATCTTACTTAGCCGTTAACAAGCAAATTCATCAGGCACAAACAAAAAAGTAATTTTCATTAACTGAGCACAACTTGGCTGTTTGTAGTGCTATACAGTTATTTTTGCGTTGGATTAATTCAGTAGTTTGTTCCATTCATTTTATAATTTTACATCTTACTTAGCCGTTAACAAGCAAATTCATCAGGCAGAAAGACAAAAATAATTTTCATTTATAAACTGAGCACAAACAGAAAACTAATTCTCATTAACTGAGCACAACTTGGCCGTTAACGAGCAAATTCATCAGGCAAAAAGGAAAAAGTAATTTTCATTCATAAACTGAGCACAAACAGAAGTCATTTTACAAATGAAAACTACCCTACGTTAGCTTCTCACAAAAATGAATAGTCAAAAACCTAATAAATTTAACAAAACCTACATACACACAATACCAAAAACAAAATGGAAAATGTTCGACTCTAGGTCAGTCTTCGGGGTTAGACTCCAACGGCTCAATGTCTACCTACTCGTACGAAATCGGCTACTTCGATACCAAGTTAGCGGCAGCCAAGGCTTTGAGCCAACTATGTTTGAACCCTCTGTTTTTGAACTTTAGCACTTCTTCTACGTAGTTCGCCAAGGCCGCATCCTTGCCAGCCTGGAATGACTTGGAAATCTTGGACTCGGTATTTGCCATCGCCCTTTTCGACTCTTCCAAGTCGGCTTCCAGCTTGGCATCATTTCGTTGGCCAATCTAATCGCTTCTTCGTTGGCATTCGCTCTTTCCTCAGCGGCCACTCTCAAATTGTCAGCAGTCTTGGCCTTATCTGCTTCGACATCGGCCCTAGCTCCCTCTGTCGCCGCTTTCATGGCCTCAGACTCGGCTCTGAGAGAAGCCTCTGTTGCCTTCCCCTTCTCGTTTTCCAACTCGGCTGTAAGAAAGCCGATCTATTCGATAGCGTCATGTTGGCGACGGCCAATTTCAGCTATCCTTCACGCCGCCTACAAAGCAAGGGATCTGTAAGCTAATATAGAAACTTTTCTTTTGGTTAACCTTGCAAAATTATAAAGGATCACTTACCAATATCGCCGATTGAGCGGCCAATGCGATGGCCAGCAGATCGGTTTTTGCCCTAAAAGTTACTCTGTCAACCGGTAGAGAAATGAAAGAGGCCAAGCTCAAGGCCGCAACTGGGTCTCTTATAGCCGATGCATCAGAGGCGACCGGCATGCACTTTATCCTTGGTTGTATTATAAATGGCACAACCAAGTCTGATTCTTCCATGCATGGCCGTTTATCCACTAGGTCTTCTGAATAATCGGCTTCATGTTCGGTCGGACATTTTTCCCCCCTTTGCTCCGTCACTTGATCCTCCTGTTGATCGACAACAGGTTCCGTTTCGGCCATTTCAATCTGACCCACCTCTTTAACAGGAGTAAGTGGAGAAGTTTCTTCCCTAGCGTCGGATGGAGGGGGTGAAGGTTCGTTTCGCTTGGCTTCAACTCTCCTACGAGCAGCCATCCTCTCAGTGTTTTTCCGTTTAGCCAATTGAGTGAGCGACTCACCAGCCATGTTGTTAGAATACGAGTCGGGTAGGTCCCAAAGTTGGTGAAAATATCTTCAAAAGATACATCTGCTCGACCGGAAGTGGATGGAGGATTGAGGCCGACTTCTTCAAAAGCCAAATTTAGTGTCGTGTCAACCTCCTCCTCTAGTCCGTTGGATCCGTCCAAGGATGGTTGATTCGGCTGCTCAACGACTCCTTCAATTGCTTGTTCGTCCGCTGGCTCTGAGTCTAAGGCCTCAAAATCGATATGCCTAAGGTTCTTGAAGCTCGAAAAAACAAGCGCCGTAAGGTGTTATTCGCCCCTCGAATTTAGAATATTATTCGCGGCCGAAAAAATAGTGTAGGTCGGCTCGTATCTGAAAAAAATGTGGGCCGTCCTCCCTTGCTTCTAGAGATTCAGACAGCCAACGAACTAGAGTATAGTTCTGATCTGCCCAAGTATGGCGTCGTCGGCCGAAACCAGGACTTTCTTCAAGTCGTTTCTTGCATAAATAAAATGGTAAATATGTAGAATTTGAACTATAAATATTTAATAAAAATCCATGGGGGTTAAACGGCCACCTGGTTTTCTCCTTCGCCTGGGCGCTAGATCTTGACGATCTTCGCCCTCGCTGAATTCCCAGTTGCCACGGACAATGACCATGACATCATCAACACGCTTGCCAGAACTGGCAAGCATTGTGACCAAATGATGGTCAGTGTCCTTGGCCCTGAGAAAGTAGCGCCCCTGCCGGCCAAAGGATTTGGCCAAGGCATAGCAATGCCGAATGGCAGGGATTCCAAGGTTAAGCCTAAGGCGCCGGTTTAGTTCTACAATTCCCATTATTATTCGGTAAAAATTTACATTTGGCTGAGAAGGGATTAAATCCCAATGGCCAAGGACAACCCTCAAAAGTGGATAAAGAGGGAAACGGACTCCGCCCTCCGCGATTGACAGGAGAGGAAAGACGATTATACTTTTATCAGCCCTCTCCGTGTCAATCACGTTCTCTGCCAAGAGTGACAGATGAACGTCGTTAGGGATAGAAAAATGACGACGGAAACCAGAGACTCGATCCGCAGAAAGAAGGGCTCTCAAATGTTTCGCCATCGCAGCAAGAAAAATAGACACTGTACACAACAAATAAACAAGGAAAAGGGAGTCAAAATGGATGAGAGAGAGAAACTTACAAAGAATAAGGAGGATAATGAAGAATGAAAAGAAGTTGCAGAGGGCGAGAAGCGAGGGAGGTGAACTGACAGACAACAAGAAACCTTGAACATTCAGAAAAACATACAGACGAAAAGACAACACGGTTTCAAATCATATTAAATGAATAAAGCATACGAAGGGGCGGGAGATTGTAATAATGCCTAAAACGAGTAGGCGTTCTGACGCTTGCATTGGAATAAGGGACATCGCCATATTTTCTGACCTTCTAAGTCCAAGACCAAACATGTCGACTAACTGACATTAATAGAATGTTTGGGGGTCAATTGTGGAGGGTGAATAAAACTATTACGCACAGAGGCCGAGTAACTTGAGGAAATAAACCAAGTAATGCATTATGCGGCTCTATCCCGGAGGGACGGAGCCGAATAAGCGGATCGGCCGAAGAATCAGCTGTAGACCGGGCCGAGTACAAACAGTTAGTTGAATGAGGGATTATTCATTGGATGACAAGTGGGCCCAACCATCAACATCAAGGACGACTATAAATAGGAAGAACATCAGATAAGAGGGAGATAGGTGAGAACAAGTAAGTAAAACTTAAGATATAAGCAACTAAGAGAGTATACACTAACTGATCCGTCGGAGTACTAATTCCGGCATCCTCGACCAGAGTGTTCATTCCTTTTTAGGCGACTAGCTGAGGATCACGAGCGTCCTATTGGATCCAAAAAGTATTTCCAAACCACTTCTCCACATTTACCAATTTACTTTTGTTTTGGTTGCTCTAATTTTACATCTATTCCCGGTGATTGCTTAGATTCTTGGTGTTAAAAAGATATGCACTTCCCAATTTACCAAGTTACTCAGTCCACTACCTCCACTTCAAATTTGCTCAAATTCAATTTTTACTTCTACTTGATTTAAGGGTTATCCTAGAAACAAGATGCTTAAGTATGCAAGACCATAACCCAAATAAATTTTTGCTCAAATTAACAAACTTTTTATAAAGAACACTTCTTTATTACAAAACTTACTGTAACAGGTCCGCGAGGGAACTCAGGGGTTACAGTTCGGACTCAATTTTTGTTTGTTACAGTTCTAAATCTGAACCAAAGAGTCCAACTCTGGCAAATCGTTTTGAGAAAAACAGATTTTGAAAAGAAGTGCCAAACATGGACTGCTTTGCCAGATACAGAGTCGCCACCTAAATATTTTTTAAAATGGGAAATTTAGGAAACCCTGACTCGGTGCCGAAGGCCACGTGTCCGTCATCACCAAAGTTGTCTTGGCTCGAGAGCTTGGGTACGATCGGGGAAGGTCAGCTATGAGCACCCCCTTTCGCCCGATCCGAAGACCGGCCTCTACTAACCGTGATATCCGATTTGGAAAACATTATGTGTTCTTGTTCCAATTATTAGCCTAGAATTACTATGTTATGCGCACAGCAAATAAGTATAGACTAGATTGCCTAATTTGGAAGCAAACATTGCATATCCGTTCGTTTTGAAAGCGTTTCGGAATTTGCTACTCGCAAGTAGGCTAAAACACGGATTTCGACGAGTTTTTCCAACTCAAGCAATCCAACCTCCACCCACAGGCATTCAAACAGTTTATCTCATATAAGCATTTAGCCACATGGTAATCATTCACACGCATGCAAGATGCTAAAGCGTAAATACTTACATCGTACTCCGTGCCAAAACAATAAACTAGTTAGCAAACATGCGTGTCCTAGTTCATGTTAAGTGACTAATGCATCGCATACAGAATGTGATTAGGATAGGCTCGGCTAACCCTAAAATGGCATGTGAAATGCAATCATTCGATGCACGTATTCAAGTTAGATTTGAAAATACAATGTGGTTTGTATGATGTACCGAGCCCGGTGCATGTTAACAAATGCATGGATGCACGCATGCATTGCATAAGGTATGCTGAAATAAACGTGCCCCAATCTACCATCGTAAGCAGGTAAATAAAAGGGAGAAAGAAGTGGGGGTGGGAAGACATACACGCCACTCACACACACTTATTACAGATTTGCCCTCATACGGAGAGACCAAAAGAATATACAGTCCCAAAATAATACAGTCCAAACACATAATAAATTATTACAAAAAATTCTAATTTAAATTAAATTCAATGTAAAAAGAAAGGGGCCTCAGCCCTGCCTCGGGACGTGCAAATGATGCATGCTCGATCCATCTTGCCTGGAAAACCCGTGTCATGCTACTGTTGCTTCTGTTTTACTGGCCTGTCTCTCCAAAAATTTCCAAAGTCCCAGAATACCTTCCTTGCATGCTACTGAACACCACCAGCTGGAGGACATGCCGACCGGCCATCTGTAATTTCCATCGGCTTCTGGGAAGATTATCGGCCATCCATATAGTGCCGGTCGGCACTCTAAACTGCTGGTCGGCATAAAATTCCTGCAGAGAACAGTTTTGACAGCAACAGCAGACAGACAGTGTATGGCATAGAATTTCAAGGCAATGTATGCATGGACACACTCCCTATCATGCAATGGACTCAAGGGAGCATGGCCCTTGACCCTCGGGCCATCAATGGCGCATTTCGACGCATGATGGCCTAAGAGGCCAAGTTTGCATTTCAATGTCAAATGCAATGCACACAAACATACAACAGACCCAACCTCAATCATGGTTGATCAAGAGGTGAGGCAATGCACAACAATGCACATGCAACCTAAGCATACAAGCTAATACACAAACATGCAATGCAACTACATGGCACACACAATGTACATAACATAACATGCACAACGCATTGAAACATGGCATACACAATGCAAGATGGGCTTACACCAATATGAGATAGCCTCAGCCACACTCACATAGGAGGCCATTAGGTGAAATAAGGCAACCAAAATGCACACAAACATGTCCAATGCATGGATCAATCCTAAGATACAACATGCAACTCTAACAAGGCATGGCAAAATGATGAAACATGGCATGTAAACATGCAGATTTCAGCACTGGAACATGATGCCAAATGGTCCCAGAACATGGAAATATGTCACCCAATGCATGCTATAGGCCCCGGAACCCAAGATCATGCGCATGAAATGGCTTACAGCTATACAAAGCATGCATAATTTGAACATGTAATGGAGAGACAGAAGCAAGGCAGCCCCGAGACAAGCATTTTTACAGTACAAAGCATGGCAAGACAGTAAACGCAAATGGGACTAAAATGGCATGCAAAAATGGCTCCACAAGGGAGGCAATGAAGCAAGTGGTAGATAAAAAGCCCAAACAGAAAAAGACCCTTCTACAACACTGAAGAGGGACCAAAAATATGACTACTTACAGTAGATGACAAGCCTCAAATCAATATACAAACATGCTCAAAATGCAATGCAAGATTAAGGCCACAAGAGGGCTATAACATGAAGTATACAAAAAATGCATCAAAAATCCAAAGACCCTTCATGGAACATGGAGATGGGGTCAAAATAAGACCCTTTTCAGTTCTGATCAGGGTCGAAAAACAGAAGCTCAATGTGCTAACAAGTCATGCAAAAACGGAGATCAAAGAGGGGTTCAATGGCAAGTGACACATGGAGGTCCCCAACAGTGTTGAGCCCTTCTTCAATATTGAAGAAGGGCTCAAAATAAGCCTCTTTACAGTTTACATCGAAGCTCAAAAATACTTGTAAATAAGGCTAACCAATTAAGCTAAAAAATGCAAGTTTAAGGGAAATGGGTGCTTACCCTTGAAGAGCAGCAAACCAGCAGCCCTTGGTCTAAGTTTCTGAGCTTCTAACCTCTGCAAATGGCCTCCAAAGTGCTGGAGTGGAGGATGGAGGTGTTGTACTAGGTGTTGTAGGGCAAATGATGCAAGAACAAAGGTGTTTGGAGGCTTGGATAAGATAGATATAGAGGGTTGTAGATATATATGTTAGATATATATGTCTACTCTCTGGTTTTTTGCTCAAAAACTCCAACCCACACAAAGGAAGAGGAAGGCTCTTTATATAGGCAAAGACCAAGCTTCTAAGACAAGCTACCAAGGGTCAAGGGGGCAAGGGGAGGTCAAGGCTTATCAAGGAAGTTTGGACAGCTGGTAGGCTTCTTGAGGAAGCCAAGACAAGGGGTCAAGGCTTCCTCAAGAAGCCTTGAGCAAAGGGTGCACAAAAGAGGGGTCCAAGGCTCAAAATAGGCACATATATGTATGGGGCGACGGGTCTGTGCATCCCAGCTGGCACAGCTGGCATGTACTATGCTTGGGAGAGTCAAAAGGGTCAAATCGGCCAAGAAAAGGGTCATCGGCCAAATAAATTGCCGGTCGGCACAATACATTGCCGACCTGCACTTTGTACTAGCCGGTCGGCTAAATAGAGTGCTGATGGGTGGCCAATGAGGTCAAAAAGTGCCAGTGGATGGCCAGATTGAAGCCCCGTAAGTTAGCTTTCCGATGGCACAAACCTTGCATTAAAATTCCTCCTGTGCAAAAAGTTATGCCCTTTTTGGTGAAGCCGCACAAACTCGATCCAACCGGGATGATGCCCAACTTTAACCAATCATACCTCCCCTACCCGGACTTGGTTTTGAGAGATTCTTGAGTGAAAAATGAAGCCCCGGAAGTCTTCTTTCCAATGGTTATGGCCTCATAGCTTAACTCCAAGTGTATAGATGGATGAGCTTGATTTAGCGAGGACTGCTCGACTCTCTTCTACCCGGATTCATGCCGAACCTCTTCTCCAACTTGTTTTCTCCCCTCTTCTCCTCTTCTCTTCAACTTCAAACCCCGAAGTAAGATGTTTTGAAAGATTTTTCAAAGATTTCATCTCTCTTTCATTCATCTCCACTTTGTCCTTGCTCGGTTTACCGAAAAGCGCACCATTTACCGAAATGCGAGCGTCGGAACATCGTGGGAATTTTATTTCAAAAATGTTTTGAAGGAGAGGGTTTTAAGGTCTCAAAACCATCCAAAATAATTTTGGTTCAACATGGGGTGTGAAGTTGAGATTCGCCTCTCTCCTTGCCGAAGAAACTAAACCTTTGCCTTGCACACTTTTCTCCACCAAGTAAACCATTAGTAGCGCCCAAGTCTTAAGGGCGGTCAAAAATGGGGTGTCTACACTTACAAGTCAAAGTTTCTGTACATTATTGCAAGGACAAGTAACAGGAAAAAAAAAATAAAGCACTACAATTACACTTTATACAAGTCCTCTGATGAAATCAAGTCCTCCTCGTCCACCATTTCATCTAATGGCATGTATGCGACATCTCCATCTCCAGGTTAGACGGGATCGAAGTTAATGTTGAGCTCTCTATCTAGATTTTACCCAACTACTGTTCCAGTACTCGCTGAGCAGCTACTGGAAGTAATCCGACCACTGGAGGTTTTCTAGTATTTGGGCATTTGTCTGCCCCTCTATCATCTCTACTACCTGGGAACCAAAAGGGCCAGCACCATCATCTCCCTCCCTTGCTAAACTTGTTACAACAGCTACATCTATAACTATTTGGAACTCAGATGATTGCTTGAAATGTTCAACTGCCGCAGTGTAGAGGTCGAGGTAGGCAGCTCGTTCAGAGGACATAGTTTTTACAAGTTCAGCACCTTTGGCCCTCTCTACCTCCAGGGTGGTCTTCTCCACAACCTAACTTCTTGTCAACTCCGTAATCAGTCTGTCATTCTCCTCATTCTCCCTCTGAGCATGGTCATGCAGCTTTTCATTGCTAGCAAGAGCCTCCTCTAATTGCTCTTTGAGCACTGAGCAGGCTCTTTAGGTTTCAGCATTCTACTTCTACTCAGCCACTATTTCAATCTCCAGGGTCCCTACTCTACGTTGTGCAATCTTTAAGTCAACTGTAGTTTGACCTAGTTGAGCCAGAGCATTGGCCAGCTCTTCCTTCACCTTTTTCAGCTCCGCCTCTATCTCCTCCTTTTGTTTTCGCTCGGCCAGATGCCCCTGAACAAGGGCTAGTACTTCCATATTTTTTATATTTTGAGTGTGCAAAAGGCCTTTCAAGCAGGCTCCTTGAAGCAGCCTTACGCCCAACTTAGGATCTCTAGCTTGGCCCCTTATAGCTCAGATTAGACACTTTACAGCTGCGTCCTAAGTAGCCTTATCTTCTTTCTGGCCATGACTTATCTCCCTAGTAAGGCAGCTGCTAGGGTCAGATTCTTCTTCTAGGCAGAACCAAAAGCTCTCATTAGATTAGCCTCTCCAAACCGAGACACATCCCTAATGGCTGCATCATCAAGTGCCCCTAGCAGGTGATTGACCGAGGCTCTAGCATCACTAAGCACATTAGAACGCTCGCCTGCCTCAGACTAGGACAAGTCGATCACTACGCTTAAGTGACGCGCAGTAGTACTCATTGTGCCGAAGGTCGAGCTTGCTCCCACTGTACTGGCATCAGTTGTACTTGGGCACTCCACCTTTACCCTTGCATATGCGCTGCTTGTCTCCTGTTGTGCCACTTCTACTTATATTTCTGGCTGGGGAATGTCAACCCTCTATTTTGTTCCCCATTCTTTAAACTTCCCTAAGTCCACCAACTCAGCGATTGGGGGATCAGCCTCGTCCCCTTCAGTGACTATTTTAGGTTTGGCCTTCCCCATCTCTACCTCTTTGGTTGGCTCCACCACCACCTCATTGGCTTTCTTAGTTCGGGCCTTCATTCTCTGCCCTTATCAGTGACCCTCCTCTTCTTTTTTAGCTGCTCTATCTCTGCCCTGCTCCTTTGTTTCAAGGGGTCAATCAGTGCTTTGAGAGGGATGAAAGTCCTCAAGTCCTCTCTACCAGAGCTTTGGGGCATAGAAGAGCAGACCTCTTAGGGACCGACTTAGAGACAAGTCCCAACTCTTTCTCCTTATATTTATCTACTGTAGAAAGAACCCTCTGATCCTTTACCTTTTAGGCCTTCATAATCTCCTCTATTTCGTCAGGAACAGGATTTATCCCAATGGGCTCGGGCCCTAGCTTTATAGCGAACAAGGCAGAAGGCTTAATGAGATCATCATATTTGAGCCACTCATTCTCCTTCCATTATTTCACTTGCTTCACTTTCTTCTTTGCGGTAATAATCAACTTCGGCTCAATTGATTTGGTGAGGATCTTCCAAATCGTCTACACTCTCCTTCCCCCATTCACGGACATATAGAACCATTTGGTTCGCCACCCCTTGATGAACGACGGTAGCCCCGCCATCAATTCCCTACCTGGCACCACCTGTAGGGCTACTCACGTCTCTTATTGGCTTGACGCCTTGTAGTAGAAAAAAAGTTCATCCACTGACATCGCATTCCCATCGGTCACTCGCGACTAACACGTGAACAAGATCTTCCACACATTTGGCACTAATTGGCCTGGTGCCACCTCTAATTGGTTTAGCACATGGGTTATGAATTGAAGGAACGACAGCCCTAAACTACCACGGAGCGCCTCTTCGTATAATATGAACTCCATTGGTTTGGCACCAAACACCCTCTCATCCGTCGTTAGTAACCTCACTTCCACATTTTCAGGGATTTGTACTTTCTTCGAATCTCCTCCAAATCCTCCACTGTCAACGAAGACTTGTCGGCCTTACTGTACCAATGGTCAGGGGTCACTTGGCTAATTGGTTGGGCAACCAAAATCATCGTCGATGAGATCGAACAAGAAGGCCTTCTGGTCATCTTCTCCACCAGGTTCTCCACTCTGTATTTTTCGGCGAGAGCTACTTTACCGTCATCCCCCAATAGGTTAGTTGTCATAACTGAAACTTTCTCTTGGGCCATCTCTCTTAAGTTTTTACAGATGGCTTCAGTTGCAGGGGAGAGGAAGTTAGAAATGTGAAACAGAGGGTGTAGATACCCTATTTTTGACCGTCCTTAAGACTTGGGTGCCTCAAGTTGATCACTTGATGATGAAAGTTATGCTATAAAAACGTTCGATTTCTTCAGCAATAAGAGCTTCTAAATCCCAACCTTACACCCCATTTAGACCAAACTATTTTAGACATTAAAACCCTCTCTTTTAAAATATTTTTTCAAATGTTTCTACGATGTTCTGAGGCTCGCATTTCGTTTAAAAGTTGCAATTTTTAGTAAACCGAGCAAGGACAAAGTGGAAATAAATGGAACAGATGTGAACTCTTTGAAAATTCTTTAAAACCTCTTATTTATATGTTTGGAGTTGAAGAAAATTTGAAGAGAGGGAAGAAAACTAGTTGGGGAAGAAGTTGGGCATCAAACCGTTAAAAGAGAACCAAACAGCCTTCACTAAATCAAGCTTATCTATTTTTACACTTAGACTTTAGTTGTGAGGCCACTTCCATTGGAAAGTATACTTCTGGCGCTTTAATTTAGACTCAAGAATCTCCTAAAGCCGAGTCCAGATGAGGGAGATATGGCCGTTTGAAGTTAGGTATCAATCCGGTTAAGATAGAAATGAGCAACCTTCACCAAAATAGGAATATCTCTTTTCACACTTAAAATTAGATATGAATCTGCCACTATTGGAAACTAGACTATAGCTCAGCTTTTTCGCGCTCCCTTTCGAAAGGTTTGAAAAGAAAGCCGTACAGTTCGGACTCCCGTGGTTCTAAATCTAATCTCACAAGTGCAATGTGAAACTGATAAACACCAAAGAGTCTAAATCAGGCAAATCGTTTTGGAAAATTGATTTTGAATCAAAAGTGGCAAAATTGGACTGCTTTGCTAGATACAAAGTTGCCACCTAAATATTTTATTTTGGAAAAATTTAGGAAACCCATGACTCGTGCCGAAGACCACGTGTTCGTCATCACCAAAGTTGCCTCGGCTCGGGAACTTGGGTACGAGAGGGGAAGGTCATGAATTGAGCACTCCCGCTCGTCCAATCAAAGATCAGCCTCTACTAATCATGATATGATATTTTATAAACATTATGTGCTCTTATTCCGATTATTAAGCTAGCATTACTGTGTGATGCGTACAAGCAAGTATAGACTAGTTTGCTTAATTTGAAACAATTCAACTCATGTTTGTTTGCGAAAATGGTTTGAATTTACCACCTCAAGTGGGCTTAGAGTTTGCAGATTTGCCACCAAACATAGTGGGCTTAAAACATGATTTGCAACTCAACAAAGTGGGCTTAAAACATACATTCGTTAAATCGTTCCAATTCAAACAACAAGCCTTCATCCACAGGTATTCATGCAGTTTAGAAAGCAAACATTTAGCCTCATGGCAAGCATGCTAATCATGGCAACATTCGCATTCATGCAAGTATGCTAAAGCATAAAAACTCACCTAGTACTCCAAACTAAGAAGATATGAGTTAGAAAAATATGCATGATTCCTAACTATACAAGATACCTAATGCAACACACGCAATATGCAATTAATAGGCTCGTCTACTAATATGGTATATGGATCGATTTGATAACATGCGGTTAAACACATATTCAAAGAATTATTGAAATGGCAATGCAGTTTGAATGATGCGTCGAGCCTCGGTGCATGCGATACGAATGAAAAGATGCAAGCATAAGGCATAAGGTATGCTAACTGAAACATGTCCCTAATCTAACCATCAAAAGCTATTTAAGTAAAAAGGAGAAAGACGTGGGGTTGGAAAACATACATGCACGCAAGCACACTTATTACAACATTACGCACTCACGAAGGAGGATCCGAATGAATAAGAGCTAAATAACTAGCTGATTAAACTAATCTAATTAGGCTAATTGGACTAATTATTACAAGCCAAATGAATAACTAGTTAAGCTAATTACTAATTATTACAACACTTTAATTAACTAGAAAACCAATTAATTAATTTACAACACAAATGCACACGAACTAAGCATTTAAGACATTAAACTATGCTGCCACTGCTCTGCCTCAGGAAGTGGAAGATGCACATGCGCGGTTTTGGTCCGAAAAGACCTCCGTTTTGCTGTTGAAAGCCTCTGTTTACAGGGTTGAGAATTTCCAAAACCTTTCTGCTCCATCTTACCAAAATCAACTGAGGTTTACATTAGTGGCCTGCCGGCCATGGATGGATGATGCCGACCCTTTGCCAACCAAAAGAGTGGTCTGCCAACCATTTATGGTGCACTGTCGGCCACTAATGGTGCATTGCCAACCACTGATGCATTGGATCAGCATGTTGCAACAGAGTACAAACAGAGCAAAAAAAAGGTTTTTCCAAGGGTTGTCTGCACAATTCACCTCTCATTTTCATGGACAAATCCAAGGAATTGTGAATTTAAACCACAAACCACCAATCAAAGCAATTTCATTGGATGATGGCTTGTGCTTCAAGGTGTGCAAGTTAATAAATGCAAAACAAAATATTCAAGAACCATCACCCTATCATGCATGATCAAGGGCAATAGAGACTTAGGAAAGTGGCACATTTCATTACTTTCGAGTATGAAATGTCCCATTTTCCTTGTGCTTAAACTAACGTCCGATTTGAACACATGCAATGCAACACAAAGAAATGTTTATCTTGCCTCGTTTACTTATCAATTTTGTTTACACATTTTAGTTACCAACCATTCTTTAATCACATTAAGTCCAAATGGTGAGTTAAGTCCTCTAAGTGGAAAGAAAGCTCAAACCAAAGGTTGTCTTAAGCATGAAAGAGACCTCATGCCATTGGTAATGAACCCTCAAAGGGATTAAACCATTAAGCACAAAACCTCAATTTCATGTTTTAAACAAGCAAATGATTTGAACCACTTTCAAAGCAAAAATAAAACCAAGAAATGAGGGAGGTTGCAGAGATCGTTAAGTGTTGAAAATGAGTGATAAAAGCACGAACAAATGCTATCAACTCAAACAATAAGGTGTCTAGAGCCTAAATCACCAAGCTTGTGAGGACTATTGCAATATAACCATGCAAAACAACACTCAACTGACCCAAACAGCCCAAAACAGAACTAAAGCAGGCTATTTCAAAGGCAAAAACATGGTGGAATTAAGCTAAGCTAAGCTAGAAAAATATGCTAACATATGAAGTTAACTAGAGTAGCAAACAAGACACAAGAAGGGGAGGCTAACTCCTCCAATTTCGAACTTCAAAATGAGTTTTTTGCCACTGAAAAATCTCTGAAATTCAGTGGTTAAAAAGCCAAAAAAAGTTTGTTTGAAAATGGTGAACAAAGGTACAAAAACTTTACAAACAAAGAAGTAAGAATGGTGAACCACCCCCTAACTAAAAATGGCCTCAAACCGCCACTTTTTGGCCACAAAAATAGAGTTTTTTACAGTTCAAAATCAGCCCAAAAACAGTTGAAAAATATAGAAAAACAAGTATGCAAAACAAGTGTAAAAGAAGAGTGTTATACCTCTTGAAGGGAAGACACAAATGAAGCAATAAATCAAGCCAAGACCACCTTCTAGAGCTCAAAGAGGGTCCCCAGTAACCTCAGCCCAAAGATAAGTAACTTTGGTTAAGGGTTGATAAGCAAACTTGAAGTGTATGTATGCTAATTTGCACAAACTTGAAAGAGAGAGAAATGTAGGGAGAAAGAGTTGCAAAGAGAGAGAATTGTAGAGAGAGAGACTCCCAAAATTTTTCTAACCTTGAAATATGAGAGATAGGTCATCTATATATAGAAAAATGTGAGCTTTGGTCAAAAATATCACCAAATGGACAGCTGAAACTTTGTTCAAACAGCTGGAGGTAAATATCTACAAAAAAAAAAAAAAAAACTAATTTTTGACACCAGTGGCCGGAAAGCTTCATCCATGGCCAAAAAACATCATCCATGGCCAGCATGGGGCCAGAAAACTTCACCTATGGCCGGCAAGGGGTCGGCAAGCCACACCAGTGGCCGGCCACAAAAATATGCTTTTTGGGCCCGACTTCAAATGGGCATATCTCCTTCATCCAGACTCCTTTGCAGGTAATTCTTGAGTCTAAATTGAAGCTCCAGAAGTCTACTTTCCAATGGTGGAAGACTCACATCAAAATTTCAAGTGTGAAAAAAGATATGCCTATTTTAGTGAACACTACTCAGTTTTGGTCCTAATCGAATTGATGCCTAATTTTCTTCCCTCCCCTCCTATTTTCTTCAACTCCAAACCTCTAAATAAGGTGTTTTGAAAAAATTTTCAAATATTTCACCTCTCTTTCATTTATTTCCACTTTGTCCTTGCTCGATTTACCGAAAAGTGCAACATTTAACGAAATGCGAGCCTCGGAACATCGTAGAAACATTTTTCAAAATTTTTTTTTAAAGAGAGGGTTTTAAGGTCTAAAATAATTTTGGTCAAAATAGTTTTGGTCCAAAAATGGGGTATGAGGTTAGGATTTGAAGCTCCTCTTGCCGAAGAAATCGAACCTTTACACAACGTAACCTTTATCCTCGAGCAATCAACCTGAGGCCCCCAAGTCTTAAGGGCGGTCGAAAATGAGGTGTCTACAGTAGACTTTCGGGATTTCAATTTAGACTTAAGAATGATCTAAAATCGAGTTTGGATGAAAGAGATATGTCCATTTGAAGTTAGGGCCTAGAAACAGATTTTCTATAGCTGGCAGGCCACCATTTGTGCCCGGTAACCCACACTTTTGGCCTGCCGGCCACTTGTGAAAAACACAGATATTTTGTGCCAATTGTCTCCCAAAAGCTCTAGTTATTTCTATATGGATATTTTTGACCTGTGAAGCTGTCTTTCTATATATGGGGGACCTTCTCTTATGGTTTAAGATTACAAAAAATTCCGAAAGCTCCAAAACTTGAAATTCTCTCTTTATCTCTATCTTACAACCTATACATCCTCTCGCTACACTTCCTAAACCAATATTGGAGCTCTCATTGTTGAGATTATTGAGTCCAAATTTCAGCCATTGAAAGTGAGAACTTGTTGATTTGTGAACAAAAGTGTTATTCCTCTTGAAGAGGTATAACTACTAGCTCCTTTGCACTACTTCTTTCCTATATTTTCTTGCTGTTTTTGAACTATTTTTATGGGCTGAAACTTGTGGTTTAAAGCTACCAAAGATGGAGGGGTTAATCACCCTTCTTTGAACCTTGTCTCCTAAGCTTTTGCCCTGGTGTTTCCCACCTCTTCATCAACTTTTTTGAGCTTCTTACCACTAATTTTCAGAGTTTTTCAGAGGCTAAAAATCATGCTTTGATGTCCCAAAAATAGAGGGGTTAACCACCCATCCTTTGGCTTGTTTACTAGCTTAAATTCTCTATTATTTTAGCTTAGTCTTTTAACTATTTTTATCTAAATTCCAGCATTGTTTTTGCTTACTTTAGGACTATTTTTGGCTGGTTGTGTCATTTGAGCTTCGTATTGCATGCTTGTAGTGTAATTGTCCTCATAGGCTCGGTGGTTTAGGCTTTAGCCACCAACCTATTTGAGTTGATAGCATTTGTTTATGGCTTTCCATACTTGTTTTCAACCCTAATCACTTCTACAACCTCCCTCATTTCTTGGCTTTTGTTTTGCTTTGAAAGTTGTTTCAAACTAGTTGTTTGTTTAAAGCTTGAGATTGAGGCATTGTGCTTAATGGTTTAATCCCTTTGAGGGTTCATTACCAACGGCATGACATTTCTCTCATGCCTAAAACAACTCTTGGTTTGATGCTTCTTTCCATTAGAAGGCTTAAAGCTCACATTTGGACTTAATTTACTAAGGAATGGTTGGTAATTTAAAATGGAGTAATAAAATGAGAATTAAAAAGGATACAAGATAATAATTTGGTTTAGGTTCAATCGGACGTTAATTGAACCCTTGAGTCTTGGATCGTTTTATACTCATTAGTGATGAAAACGGTTCAAGAGTCATTGTCAACCACTTCCCTTGATCAATCCATGATAGAGAAGGGGTTTAAGAGTCTTATTTGTTGCATTTATTGAACTTGCACCCTTTGGGTTCATAGGCCATCATGCAATGAAATTGTATCCATTGATGGTTTGTGAATCAAATTTACTACTCCTTTAAGTTGTTTGATGATAAGTAGGGGTAAGTTGTACAAACAAACCCTTGAGAATACCCTGTGCTTACTCTGTTTGCTCTCTGTTACAGCAAGAAAAACCAGACATTAGTGGCCGGTAGGCCACTTTTGTAGACGGCAGACCAACATTTGTGGTCGGCAGGCCACCACTTCTAGCCTGCCAGCCACCTTTGCAAAATCCAACAATAGATTTTTGAAATAAAACAAAGTTGTTTTTGAGGTGAAAAATAGTGCAAGTGTTCTAACTGTGCAACAAGGCTTCCTGACAACAGAATAATGACTTTTTCGGGTGGCAATTTGCACGCATGCAAGAGCACTCATTGCTTCCCGGGGCTGTTTAATCTAATTACTTAGTTTAAATATTTGTTGTAATTAATTAGTTGTAGCTAATTAATTTTGTAAAGTGTTGTAAATTAATTTGTTGTTGTAATTAGTTAAGTAGCTTAGCTAATTTATTCATTTGTTGTTATAATAACTAGTTAGTTTATTTGGACTCTCTTGCATAAGGGCGCAAACTTGTAATAATCTGTATATCTTCCAAACCCACATCTTTCTCCCTTTTATTTAACTGCTTATGATGGTTAGTTTAGGGCATCATGTTTTGTTTAGCATCTCCCATGCTTTGCATTCTACTTGTATTGCATGCGTTGAGGCTCGACGCATCATTCTAACTTGCATTGTTAGTTAAAATAATTCTTTGAATATGTGCTTAGACTGCATGCTATCAAATTGATTCACATACCATGTTAAGTAGCCAAGCTGTGACAACCCTCACCTCTAATTAGTGCTAATCTCTGATTGAGCATGATAAGTAATTGAACAGACTGAAATTCTGAATTGAACGCATGAGTATGTTTCTTGATTGCATTTTCTATTTGTTTGTCATAAATTGATTTGTTCATGTTTTAATTTTGAACTGCAAATTAAAGGCCTTATCGGCGGCCGAATCAGAAATTGATTGGTATTTTGTGTTAATTAGAATTTATGTGATTTTATGGTGGATTTAATTGAAATATGATTTGGTATGATTAAATTAGATTAAATAAAGCTAAATTATATTAGTTCAAGTTAATTACACTTTTACCACTTAGTGGCCTAATTCACCAACACTCCTCACATCCTATATTTGTTGATGCACCACTTTTATTCATCTTCTTGACCCCAAAACCATGAGCAAGAGAGGGAGAGTAGGAGAAGTTTGGCTTCAACAAGAATTAGCTTGGAAAATTAAAAGACTTGATGAGTGATTGTAAAAATTAGACCTCCATACTTGGAATTCAAGACCTAGGTAAGGCATTCAACCTCTCAATTGTGTATTTAAGTTGTTACTTGCATGGTCCATGGTAAATTGGTGATCTAAGTCAAGAATTAATTTGTAAGAGTTGAATTGTGAGCTAATTCATACATGCATGTCCTTATATTGAAGTCTTGAGGTTGTTTTCATGGAAATTCCTACATGCATGTTTAAATTTTGGTTGAAGTCCATGGATTCATCATGTTTTTCCATCAAATTGCCAATTTAATCTTGATTTGAAGTGTTGGATTTTAAAGGAGATCATGCATGTTGCGTTTGAGCTTTGTTCTTGAAGTTTATTTGAATATGGTGTTCAATTGACTCACCCTTGAGCTTTGATTTTACAAATTGATCTTCAAAACATGTTATATTATGGGTTCAAAGTGTTTTTCCAGAAAATGGGCCCAAGAGGTTGAGTTTTGAGGTGTTGAATGCTTGGTTTGAGCTTGGGAGGCAAATTTGGAAATTCCAAATTTTGGCTTCCTCGCTCGAGCGAAAGATTCCATGCTCGAGCGACCATTGTTTGCTCAGAGCCCCACTCGAGCGAAGGAATGATGGCTCGAGTGTAAATTACAAGCTCTCAGGTTTTTAGTGCACGCAGACGCACGCTCGAGCGAGAGAACCTAGGCTCGAGCGAGGACTGTGTCTCACGCTCGAGCGAGCGTCGAGCGGAGATTTTCAACATCCAGCACTTTTTGCTCATAGAGCGCTCGAGCGAAGAAGTCCACGCTCGAGCGACCCCACTGTTTTGACAAGCTCGCTTGAGCGAAAAAAGCCACGCTTGAGTGAGACCCCTGTTTTTTGAAAATTCTAAAAAGTGTTTTAAAGTACATCTTTGCATCCTCATTCCATCCTAGGCATTCCTAGGCCTAGTTTAAGGCATCTTAATGAGGCTATTGATGTAGAACCACACCGAGTCAAGATAGGGACTAAGTTGTTGATTCCCAAGTGTGTAACTTAGTGTGTGTTTGTTCTGTAACTGTGTAGGGTTGGCATCCGAGGACGCTCTTTAGTTGCTATTAGCCTAGTGCTCTGTGAGTAACAATGTTGTAAAAATATGTTCAATTATGAATATTTTCTAAATGATTAACTGTTCTGCTTACCGAAATGCTATTGTTTAATGAATGAAAGTTCGCCCTATTTGTAAACTGTATTCGTGGCATCCATAGCAATTTCTTTATCAGATCTTGCATCGCATCACATGTTGATCTCTGTCGGTTCCCATGTTGGAACCACTACTGTTTACTGTTATGATGGCCATCAACTGACTATTCAGTCCGTTAAGACCTACTGTACTGTTTGCTATTGGATGTACCACTTATAACTGCTATGGTTTCTAAATGACTGATATGACTGCTTAATGACCGAAAGGACATTCATTCTTAACCCCTTTACGCATTTGTTATTCACTGGGTTTTAGTTCACTGTTTATATTTATATGTAGGTGTCTAGACACCGGATCGGAGTTAAGAGCGTTGGGTTAGCTCTCTTTTTGTCAAGCCAACCATCGCGCCTCACTTCGAGGTTCCATGTCAGTCCAAGCCAGGGCTTTTTGGGGTTTCTCAGTTCACCCTTTTGCTTCTGTTCTGTAATATTATTTTAGACTTGTACTGTACTGTGCTAATTAGGGATTTGGTCCCTAACCTGAATGTTGTATATATGGTGTATATATGTTTTGCTTATGAATGTGAATACGTTATAGAAAAGTCTTTTTGCATACAGACTGTCACAGCTCATTGGATACATTTTATTACTGTTTGGGCTTCCGCCACTTGACTCAGATCAGACATCTTGTCTTTATCATAGGTGCCTTGAATTACGGATTCATTGGCGTTCTGATGCTAAACCCATAGGGGCGGGTTTGGGCTAGACACAAGCCTATTTAGATTGCATATCGCATGCATTGTATTAGTTATATTGCATTAGTTAGGATCATGCATTTTTTCTAACTCTTTCATCTTTTTGGCTTAGAGTACTAGGTGAGTTTTTTTTGTTTTGTTTTAGCATGTTGCATTGCATGTTAGTGTTACCATATCTAAATGTTTAAGTGATAAACTGTTTGAATGCTTGTGGATGAAGGCTAGTTGCTTGAATTGGGAGATTTTGATTAATGTACATTTAAGCCCACTTTTTCAAGTAGCACATTCACAAACTCTTTTCAAAAACAAACATGAAATCAAATGTTCAAATTCTTGCAAATTAGTTTATACTTGTGTGTGCATCACATAGTAAGTTAGCCTAATAATCGGAATAAGAGCATATAATGTAAATAAGATTCACATCATGATTAGTAGAGGCCGATCTTTGATCGAGCGAGTGGAGGTGCTCAATTCATGACCTTCCCATTTCGTACCTAAGTTTCCGAGCCGAGACAATCTTGGTGATGACGGACACGTGGCCTTTGGCACGAGTCATGGGTTTCTTAAATTTTTCAAAAATATTTAGGTGGCGACTCTGTATCTGGCAAAGCAGTCCATTTTCGGCAATTTGATTCAAAATCGATTTTTCAAAAGATCTACTGAATTTGGACTCTTTGGTATTTATCTATTTCACATTGCACTTGTGAGATCAGATTCAGAACCACGGGAGTCTAATACTGTAGGGCTTATTCATCTTCTGAAATGGGGCACGAAAGGTCGAGCTACAGAGGGGCGTTAGATAAGACAAATAATGTGAAGTCTAGAATGTGTTGGTTTTTTGCAATTGGATATGAAAAATGCATAATGGAGAAAGCCCAAGGTTTTCCTGTTTTCCAGGGATTGTAATCAAATTTGGCTAGTTTGAAATTTGGCTAAGATTCAAGTGAAAAAGGAAAGCTAACAAGTTTATGCCTTAAACCCTTCAACTTCGCACACTTTAGCAACTTTTCACCTTCGAAATAATTCAAAATCTCCATTAGCAGTGTAGATTGCTCTACGTGGACAGCCAAGATTAATTCCCCTGAACCACCATCTCTCTTTTTTCGCTCCCACATCACATTCACGTCACGTCTTCACATGCATTCCTATTCCTTATGCCCTGCACCCTACCAAAACATTTAACCTTTCGCCCAACCCTTGGTCGATCAAGTCTGTCAATCAGCCATCTTCGATAAGTCAGAGTTGTCACTCGGCCGACCTACCCTCGGTCGGTCGGGGTTGTCACTTGGTCGGCCTGTTGTCTCGGTTACCCTTGGTCAGTCAGGTTTGTCGATCGGCCACCCTGGATAGGTTGAAGTTGTCACTCAGCCAGCCTACCATCGGTCGGTCGGGGTTGTCACTCGATCGGCCTGCTGTCGGTCGGTCACTGTAACAACCCCGACCTGTGATTAACTATTAATCCATAATTAAAAAGGCCTAATAAGTAATTAAGGTAAAATTCTGAATTAATTGCATGTGTGTTGCGCTCTTTGTGTTTATATATGTTCATAGTAGGAATATCTGTTTGTATTTCTATTCTGTTCTGTGAATTGAAAGCCTTATCGATATCAGATCACAAAATTGACTTGATTTATGTGTTATTTGGAATTTTTAAAATATCATGATAAGTTCAATTGAAATTTGATTCGGAACGAAATAATTATAATAAATAATGCTCAATTAAGCCTAATTAATGAATTTCCTAATTAAGCCTACATAAGGCCAATATTTGACTCTAGGATAAGAGATACACATTCATTTCCTCATCTTTAGAGCCTACAAAATGTGTGAGAAAGAGAGACCTAGAGAGACATGAGATCAACAAGAGAAATGGGAATTACAAGCTAATTGTGGAGAAATTGAAGAAGCCAAGCTAGACTTGCTAGAAATTTAAAGGAATTAAAAATTCTACATAAGAATTTAACTCTAGACTTCTGACATTGAGTTAGTAACATGTGAATTCAAGAGAGTTGAAAGATTAAACGCAACAATTAAACTTAGATGATAGAATTTAGCATGATTCATGCATGCACGTATTTTCATCACATTTTGAGTTTGAATTTCAATCAAATCTCACATTCATGTGCCTATATTGACTTTATTTTAAGAATTCATCACATTTCTTACCATTTGACCTTAATTTATCATGTTTTGGAGAGTTTAAGTTCATAACAATTCATGCATGTCATGTTCATATCATGTTCTTAAGTTTCAAGTTGAATTTTAAACAATTGGCAAGCTTTTGAGCCTTGATTTTACGAAATGATCTTCAATTCATGATATTTTACAAGTTTCTAAATATGTTCTTGAGTTTTGGTTCAAAATGATGAGGTTTGAAGTGTTTAATTCGAGTTTTGAGCTTGGGAGTGTAATTTGAAAAATTCAGAATTCTACATCTCCGCTCAAGCTTGCGCTCGAGCAACCACTCTTAGTTTTGCACCTCTGCTCGAGCAACCAAAAGTTAGCTCGAACGTAAAATACATGTGATATCCCTGTTCAGTAATATGTTAATTGGTCCTTAGCATGAATGTGATTATGTGTTTAATATGATTTTATGAGCCATTATGTGAAAATATGTGGTTTTGAATTCCTATCTGTTCACCGTAGGAATATCTGTTTGATTGTCTGCTTTGGAAATTAAATTGAAGGCCTTATCGGCCACAAAAATCGAAATTGACTGCACCATTGTGATTGGCGTAATTTTTAGAGCCTACGGTGAAATTTAATTTGGAAAGTGATTTAGATCAGATTAAATTGATTTAATTAATGGCATAGTGCTCAAATTGTTTAGTATTAAATAATTATGGTTAGTGGGACTTGCTAAGAGAGGCACTATATACTCAATTTGTACATTTGAGGTCAAAATCAGATTTTGTGTCTTAGAAAAGAGAGAGAGAGCCGACCTTGAGAGGGAAAGGAACCATCTTGGTGTATTTTGGCTTGTAATTTGTGAATTGGGAAGGCTAGGTGCAAGACTTGGCCACAATTGAGAGAATCAAGGCTCCTAGGTGAGTAACCAACCATTGTCTCATGGATTTTGTTTGTAATTTGTAAATTCAAGGTTGAATGATGATAAAGAATGTGAAATGAGTTGGTCTTGAAGAATTAGGAGTCAATGTACACGTGCATGTAGGAAATTGCCATGGATTGTATGTTTGAGCTTGAAATTTGCATGAGCTAACATGTATAATGTTGAATATGGAGGATTGGGCATCAATCTTTACATGCATGCATGATTTTCATGGATTCCACAATAATGAGTGTCATTTGCATGTTTTGAAATAGGATTGAAGTCAAATTTACATGCAAGCATGATTTGGATGAATTTCATGTGTTTATATGTTTTTGGGACTGAAATCATAAGTTGAGACCTTTGAACATCAAAATTGAACTCCAAGAACAGTTCTGGAATTTCCAGAAAGTTTGATGTCCGCTCGAGCGGGGAAATCGCTGCTCGAGCGTGAAATTCGCGTTCCCAGTATTTTCTGCAGACATGACGTTCACTCCAGCGGGGAAGTTCACGTTCGACCGGGGAGCCATGTAGAGAGGCCTTCCGCCGAAGGCCGGAATGCACGCCGGCGAAATTCGACATAACCAAGAGACTTTTAGAGCTTAAGGGTCCGCCGAAAGGACCCTGTTTTTTGAAATTTTGAAAATGCATTCTGTGTCCTGTTTTCCGTTCCCTTTCACTTCTAAACACTCTTAGGCATATATTGAGCATTGTAATTGAATTAAAGAGATAAGAATGAAGCCTAAAGAGGAATATGTGAATTAAAGAACGGATTGAATTATTTGTGACCCATATGTGTTATGTGATATGTAGGGTCAAGCTTCAGGGCAAATCCACAAGCCAATCACTGTGAGTAATATCTGAAATATGTTGTTGTCTAATTGCTTACTTCTATGTAAGTTTTGTAAAGTTCATTAGTTTGAATAGTGGACAAAGTTTAATATGAAAGTTTGAAAGGTCTAAAAGGCCAGTTCGATATAAAAGTTTGAAAGGCCTAAAAGGCCAGTTTGATATGAAAGTTTGAAAGGCTTAAAAGGCCAGTTTGATATGAAAGTTTGAAAGGCCTAAAAGACCAGTTTGATATGAAAGTTTGAAAGACTAAAAAGGCCAGTTTGATATGAAAGTTTGAAAGGCCTAAAAGGCCAGTTTGATATGAAAGTTTGAAAGGCTTAAAATGCCAGTTTAATATGAAAGTTTGAAAGGCTTAAAAGGCCAATTTGATATGAAAGAATGACTGGGCCGAAGGCCAATATGAAAGAATGATTGGGCCGAAGGCCAATTGACATAAATGATTGGGCCAAAGGCCGTTTTGATACAAATGAAAGTTTGACATGTATGAATGGGCCAGAGGCCAGTTTGACACGCATGAATGGGCCAGAGGCCAGCTTGACATGCATGAATGGGCCAGAGGCCAGTTTGATATGAATAAATGGGCCAGAGGCCAGTTTGACATGCATGAATGGGCCAGAGGCCAGTTTGATAAATGGAAGATAAATGGGCCAAAGGCCAGTATGTTTGGAACCACAGTCACTTGACTTAAATTGTGTATGTATGTATGTATTAGTTAGAAATATAAATTGGGCCCAAGGCCATTTGCTGTATATTGTTCCAATGTATATTCTGTATTTGATATTATTCACTGAGCTTTCGCTCACGCTCATTTATGTGTTTGTAGGTGAGCCAAGAGAAGTTCAAACCCAGCCCTAGTGAAGTCTGTGTGGAACAACAAAGGTTTTGGAAAGTCAGCCCTTGCGTCTCACGTACAAGACTCGTCTTCGCCCTTTGTCATTTTGTTTTATGTTGTCATGTTGGCGAAGTCTTTGAACATGTCTGTATATAGTTCTCATGGGTTGACTTAGTTGTGAATGATCCTGTCTGTATAGAACTTTATGTTACTATACTTTCTGTTGTGAGTTATTAACATATGTATGTATGGAATGTTATGATGTGCATATAAGCACGGCTTTACGGACAAAGTTTTAAATTGCTTCGGTTTGGCCCCTCTACTCTGATGAGTTTTGTCTTATTTGATTTGAGGCCGTAGGTAATCTCGTGATTACTAGCTGGTTATGGCCTTAACCCATGAGGGCGGGTTACAGTCGTGACAATATATGCTTTCAAAAGTTTTCATGCTTTGCAGACTGCTCAAGCAACAAGAGTTGCGCTCGAGCGAAGACCTCAATCTCATGCTCGAGTGACTGTCGAGCGGTCGTTAAGCAGAGAATTCACACAGCTAGTACTTTTGCAGAATTTACAAACCGCTCGAGTGACCGAAGTTACGCTCAAGCGACCACTCACATTTTTGAGCCTCTGCTCGAGCGAAAGAAGTTGCGCTCGAGCGAAGACCCTATTTTCAGCAAATTTTGTTAAGTGTTTCAAAGTGCACTTTGGCATCTTCATTGTATCTTGGGCATTCCTAGGCTATAGTTAAGACATAATAATGAGGATAAGAAGTAGCAACACACTAAGATAGAAAGAACTAAGTTAATGATTCTGGGTATGTAATTCAGTATGTATTTTCTCTGTGTCTATGTAGGTCACGCGCCGCAAGTTATCTGATTTGTCTGCTCTGTCTGTTTGCTTTGGAGCCATCTGTGAGTAATAACTTTATAAAACTATGTTTACATTTAAGTATTTTCTTATATGATATGATATGACAAGAAATGTTCTGTTTTTTGATATGTTATGCTCTAAATCAATGAATGATTGTCCATATACTGAAAAGTATTCGTGGCATCCTTAGCACAAGGGTCTTGCCTAGGAGTAATAATACTGTGGTCTCATGGCCCTCGCCCGGGGGTAACAATACCGCGGCTCAAGTATGTTATATATTCCCGATACCGGAGGTTCCTTTAAGGAAATGGTCAAGTATGACCCTTAATACTTTGTATATGATTTGTTAGCGCTGATGGATGTACCATGTATAATCCTCTATGGAACTGAATAAGTACATATTTCTAAACGCTAAATAAGAATATGAATCTATTTCTGCTTTCTGAATCTGATATAGGACATCATTCATTAAACCTTTTACTCTGTTATTATTCACTGGGCTTCCGCTCACTATTTATATTAGGTATGTAGGTGAGCAGGTGCGTGACTAGGCCTAAGTTACTGCTTGGTGAGTTTTGGGTCAGTTAGCCACCGTGCCTCCCGGGGAGGTTCCCATTTGAAAAATCAAGTTTTGTGAACCATGTCAAGGATGTTTTGTTATTTTGTTTTCGTTTATCTGTATGCTGGGCTAGTCTTTCATGATACTACATGTATAGTAATGCAAGACTTGAGGAAGTTTGACGTCACTTATGTATGTATATATTTCAGTTTTTGAAATTTCTGTTCCATGCATGTCTATACAGCTCAATGGACTATTTATATTTTATATATTTGCTTTCGTAGCCCCTTATTATGTCATAATCTGTTCAAAGGCCTTTGGTAATCTAAGGATTATTGGCCGATTACGACGCTAAACCTATAAGGGCTGGTTTGGGTCGTGACAATCACCCTCGGTCGGCCAAACCCATTAGTCGTCCTTTTTGCTGGTCGGACCATTTCAACGTTCGGACACCTTTACTTACTTGGCTCGTTTTGCTCTTCGTCTACCTCCATCGTCTCCCAGCCTTCTAAAATAGAGAGAACATCGGGGATTGTAGGGACGCTGATGTACCCAGTCAAACACATTTCTTCCCTTCCTAAATTGCCCCGCGACTGATTGCCCTTTGTCTTCGGACCCTTTTTTTTTAATATATTTTTATATCTCCCTTACCAAACAGTTTCTCCTCCTGCACGGACTATCATTCGGGTACACTTTTCTCTAGCTTGAGGGATTACGCCAATTTCTAATTCCCTTCGTAGGTTTAAAACTGCACTCGAGAATGGGGGACTACTGATAGAGCAGGGCCCATAATGGCGCAGGAGGGCCCAACACATGGTTGTTATAGGTTTCCCAAACAACTATTTGATTAGTTATCATAAAGCCCAGTAGAACAAGCCCAACACCAAGCCCAATAGAGAACTTACAATAGTGAAGTCTAGACACCAGCTGGACATGTGTTAAACAAGAGCCTAGCCACGTGGCTGACAAAGATTCTACAAAGATGTTAAACCCAATCGTCAAGCATTAAATGCGATTGTCAAGACATTAAATGTGACTGTCAAGGCATTAAATGCAATAAGACCTTTCACTCTGAAGCATGGTAAAAAGGCCATGGCTGACAGTAAGCAGGTGACAGACTTTCGGCCAATGGGACAATATGAATAGATAAGGAAATGATTAATAAAAGATATAAGGAATGTTTTGAGGAACGTTTTGGTAATAAGTAATTCACTCACTCTCTCTCTCTTTACTCTCAGCCTTCTCTCTAAACTGTTATTCCGACCACATTCCCATCTAATTTGATCATCGGAGGGTCTGTAGAAAGAAACCACCCTCATTTCGGAACATTTCTACTGGATTTGTTGCAGGTGTGATCAGGAAGACGAATGGTAGCCATCTTGTGAAGCGCTTGGATCAGTTTAACCCATATCTTGCCGACCATACTACATTATCAATTATTATAAACTTTTTTATTAATATATAATTATTTTTAAAGATTAGCACTGAATAGTCTTATAATTTTAACAAATAACTTCATTCGTTTCCTGCTTGATATACAACCAAATGCCTTCTCTAGATTTAACGTATAATATCAACTTTTATCATAAGGTTTAAAAAAATCAAAACTAATAAAGATGATGTATGAATGCAAAAATAAATAAGCTATAAGTATATGAAATATAATAATATTATTTTTTATTCATTTAATTAAAGAATTATTGATGAAAAAATATTTAGATAATTTAATGTAATTATATTAAATTTATAAGACTAATTGTATTTTTTCAAATCTCAAATAGATTCTATGTAATTTATTTAATTTTAAAATATTTTACATTTTCTATGAAAGTGCGTGCGTACAATGAATAATAAAATAATAATAAATATATAAAATATATAATTTTTTTGTAAGCATTCTTAAAGGGGTACCTTAAGAAAAAATTCATAAGGCTCCAAAACAAATGATAAGTAGTATTCCAAAAAATCATTAGATACTCTTATAATACCATTTGACATTATTTAGATTCGAAATAAAAGTGAAAGTATCTTAAAAACGATAAATATATATATCAATAATAATTTCAATGAAAAGTTTATGAATTGAATAGAAGTGTTATGTATAAACGTATTAATGATAGATTCGAAATAAAAGTGAAAGTATCTTAAAAACGATAAATATATATATTAATAATAATTTTAATGAAAAATTTATGAATTGAATAGAAGTGTTATGTATAAAGGTATTAATGAATTAGTTTGAAATCTCAGGAGAATTTCTATTTTCATATACTAAATTATCTCTACGTACATCTTTTCTTAATCCATATATTTCGTAATTTAATTTTTACTTCTTTATTTCAGTCCACATATTTCACATTCCAAATATACCCCTACCTTCTCTGTGCACATCCTCTCCTTCCAGCCTCACTACAAGGTACACTGCGATATGAATCTACTTGTTATTCGCTTTCTCATTTTGGTGGACTTAATTTGATGGTTTCATATTTTTGTTGTTTGATTTTAATTTTAAATGCGAATCTGTCAATGTTTGTGTACAGATTTGAAAAGTTAATGAAAAAAGTTTTGATTTTGCTTGGATTGATTCTATTTGTGCGTTAAAGATCGATCTTCTTATATTTCGTTTTGTATTCCTCCGATCTATTGTTTTGGTTTATATTTGTGTTTGATTCAAGTTCAGTTACTACACAGCTCCTCTGTTTTAAATGGACTCGTGGTTGAACCTGATATTTTATCAATTTATGAGTGATCAATGTATTGTAACCTTTTCTTCGTGATTAATCAATTCAATTGTTTGATCTGTGTTTCTCGCTTTGTATAGTTAAGGTTTGGGCATGTGAGGCAATGGCCGACGGTGAAGTGGTTGGTGAGATAGTGGTAGGTGAGATATGTAAGTGAGATGACGGTGGATAAAATGGTAATTTTATTAAAAGATAAAAGGGTTAATTACGCTAATAATCTCTATAGTTTGGGACTTGTGTCACTTCGGTCCCTAACTTTTTAATTATAACACATTTGACCCTGAATTTTGAATTTTGTTCTAAATAAGGACAATTAAAAATATCATTAGATTTTTCAAGGGTAAAATTGTCAATTTGATAAAATATAAACTAATTTAACAAAAAGAAATGTCAAAAAAATATTTTTAATTTTTTAAAAATTATTTTTATCCACCAATGATAAAATTATGTAAAATTAATAAAAATTACATAATTAATTTTTTAAAATTAATTTTACATAATCATCATCCAAACACATAATAAAAATTAATTTGGTAAAAAACAAAATGTCTAAAAGATTTATCAATTTTACATAATTTTATTTTTAGTAGGTAGAAATAATTTTTTAAAATTCAAAAATATTTGTTTGACATTTATTTTTGTCAAATTAGTTTATATTTTATCAAATTAACAATTTTACCCTTGAAAAATCTAATGATATCTTCAATTGTCCTTATTTAGAACAGAATTCAAAATTCAGGATCAAATATGTTACAATTGAAAAGTCAGGGACTAAAGTGATACAAGCCCCAAACTATAGGGACTATTTATGTAATTTGTCCAAGATAAAATTATGATTTTGAAAAAATTCATTAAGTGGGTGAACTTGGAGTGTGGAAATAAAAGCTCCCTTTGGTAAGCTTCTCAAATTATAGTTTCACTTATTGATTTGAGTGTGGTGTTTGTTTTGAACTTTCAAATCATAATTCTACACCAAGTTTTCAAAACTCAATTCAAAACATAATCATTACTTTTCAAAACTCATAAACAAACATATAATTTAAAACTCAATTCAAATCAATATTTTAATTTTGTTAAGATTTTAAATATTTTAATATTTAAATACGTTACGATTTTTTTAATTTTTTGAATATTTTTAAATATTTTAATTTTTAAATATTTCGATTTTAATTTTTTAAATTTTAAAATATTTTATAAAAATAAATTCAAACTCTATTTTATAAAAATATTTTAAAATATTTTAATTTTTTTATTATGTATTTGGTTACGATTTGAGTGAAGAGTTGTGAAAATAGTATAGAGTTTCGAGTTATGTATTTGATTATGAATTTTAAAAATAATTTCTTAATTTAGTTTTATTTTATGTGTTTGGTTACGATTTGAGTGTAGAATTGTTTTAAAATATTAAAATTTTAAATTATTTAAATTTTTTGAATATTTAATTTTTTAAAATTTTTACGATTTAAATTTTTTGAATATTTATTTTAATTTTTTACTTATTAAAATTTTTAAATTATTTAAATTATTTAAATATTTATGATTTAAATTTTTTGAATATTTATTTTGAAAAAAATTATTTTTAATATTTTGATTTTCTGAATATTTTTAATATTTTAATTTTCTAAATATTTTAAAAATATTTTAAATATTTTTAATGTTTATACAGGCCTAAAAAATTAATTGACAGAAAAATTAATTGATATAAAATAATTGGCATATAAGTTATTTGAAAAAAAAAAATTTTATTTGAAAAAAAAATTATTCAAAAAAATTACTTAAAAACAATTGAAAAAAAAATTTATTTTTTTATTTAATTATTTTAAAAATAATTTGGTTATGACTATTGATGAAAAATACGAATATCGAATTATGAGTTATATGTTTGATTATCAATTATAGATTGAGTTAAGTTTTGAAAACTCATCATCAAATTTTTTTTCTTATTTCACATGTTACATTAAACTTTTAAAACTCAATTCCACATACAATTCAAAACTCAATTCAACACTCTATTTAAAAACCATCACCAAACAAATTTTTTACACTCAAATAATAATTCCACAACTCATAAACTCAAAATACAACTCATATTGTCAAATCATATTCACAAAATTCTAACCAAAATTTTTCAAACCCCAGGAGTGTTTCGATTTGCATTTGCATCGGCCGCAGCGGAGCCGAATAAGGCACAAGACACAAGAGGTGAACAAGTGGAACAGCATCACTCCACAAACCTTTTGTGAAGTCAATGTCGTCGGCGGAGGATAGTCATGGGCAGACGACGGCAGAAACCGCCCTTGTGAGGATGGCAGAGATTGAAGGGAGGGGGAGGGCACTGGTTGCCTCTAAGGCCCTAAGAGCAGGGGAAGTGGTCCTCAGGGATTCCCCCATCCTCCTCTATTCTGCTATTCCTTTGAAACCATCTTCACCATCACCGTCTCTATCTCCGTCTCATCGCCACCAGCACCGCGACTACTGCTCCAATTGCTTCAGAATCTTAGAGCATTCGAGTCCCTCCGTTGTTTCGTGCCCCTCGTGCAGTTGCACTGCTGCTGCTGCTGTACTAGGAGGAGGAGGTGGAGGAGGAGGAGGAGGGGAAGCGGGGGAATACCTCTTTTGTGGCCCCAACTGCCGATCAGCCGCTCTGGCCTCGTCCCACACCCCTTGGGTCTGCCAAGCTCTAAGTCGCCTTAGAGATTATTGTCCTTCTTCGCTGCCCCTGCTTCATCACCATCAAGAACGCCAACTCCAAGCTCGTTTCCTCGTCGCCGCTTATAATTTGGCCATCGTTTCTCCTTCCAATTTCCGGATTCTGCTATGCCTTCAAGGCGAGTCCCCTGCCCAGCCTGATGATGCTGCCCTATTCCTTCATGCCCTCATTTTTTCCCTCTGCCCTCCTCCTGCTCTTCATGGCTCTGCCGAATACGGTTTTAGTTTTTCCTTAGAGCTAACGGCTGCTTTGCTGGCTAAGGACAAACTCAACGCCTTCGGTTTGATGGAGCCTTTAGCCAAAGATGGGGAGAGATCTGTCAGGGCTTACGGTATCTACCCCAATGCTTCCTTCTTCAATCATGATTGCCTTCCCAATGCTTGTAGGTTCGATTACGTTGATGCTTCTGCTACTGCTTCCGCTACTGCTACTGCTTCCGCTTCCGAGTGCAACACTGACTTAGTTGTCAGGGTGATTCATGATATTCCTCAAGGCAGGGAGATATGTTTAAGTTATTTCCCTGTCAACCTCAACTACTCGGACAGGCAGCGGAGGTTGAGGGAAGATTACGGTTTCACCTGTACCTGCGATCGCTGCAAGGTGGAGGCAAACTGGTCGGAGGAGGAGGAGGAGGAGGAGGAGACAGAGGAGGCAATGGATGAGGATCACGATCAACTTATGGAAGATTCCACTGAAGATGGCGGGGTCAATGAAGAACATAATTTCCCTCACGCATATTTCTTCTTGAGATACATGTGTAATAGAAAGAATTGCTGGGGCACATTGGCACCATTGCCTCCGTCAAATGGCATTCCATCGAGTGTAATGGAGTGTAACGTTTGTGGCAACATGAAGAATGATGATGCTCCCTTAGAGGAATGAATTACTTTACTTGGTGCTTCCGTAAGTTTTTTTAGCTCTCCACCCTTGCTTTCAATTCCTCCTGTTATCCATCCACTTACTTTTCATATTTTGCATCACTTTTCATTTTAATGCTAGTGCTATGATTCTAAATTAGTTTTAGCTCTTCATAGTCTATTTAATCTTTTGATGCTTGCTAATTCTGACTTTGGACCTGAATACTTGGCAACTTCTGGTGATCTTTACTACATCTCCAACTATTTATTAAATTAGTCCTGGCTTCTTTTATACTCAGTGAATATTGTAGTTTGATGTAACCATAGCTCTCTGATAAGTTTGAGCCAATTTTTAATTTTTAATTTTACTTTCTCTCAAGCAGAGGTTTTGATGACATCTGCATCAAAACTTGTGTTGATAATTACCAATGGAAGGTTTCTCACGAATGGAAGTTCTGTGAACTTTCTGGAATTACCTTTACTTGATCAGTTGGTATAAACATTAAGAGCCTATTGACATTATGCTCTGGAAGTCAAGTTTCATGGCGAACTCTTGATTGTGATATTAATGGTTCATACGAGAAAAGTAAAAAAGGCTCTGTCTATCAATTGCTGAACCTTATTCCCTTTGCTTGTCATGTTATCCTTTCTTCTTGGGCATTGAGAGATAGGTAGAATGCATGGTAATTGACTTACAAGTCATGATCTTTTAGACAATCTATGGCTTGTCTCGGATTCTTGAGCTACATTTTCTATTGGTTTTGCTAATAGCCAATGGCTGTATTTCGATGCTTGGTTGTTGAGTTCGCCCTTGAGTAGCAATACTTATTGTGGGATTTTTTTTTTTAAACAACCACAAGCAAGGAGCAAGAATGTAAATATTTACCTTGGGCCATATTTGTTAGATTGGATTAGTTTCCGGATTAACATGCACAAATGGTATGGAAAAGAACATGATCATCGGTTGCATCGCCTGCCATCCCTGACAGCTTCTTTTCGATCTCAGACTTTGCTGCCTTTGACATAGTCACTGATATTTGTTGGTTGCCACCGTTTCTTCTTCTTCAATGCTATAACTTCTGTTGAGTCTCTTAATATTGCACATTATATTTAATGTTTATGTCAAAAGACTTAACTATAATTCTTTGCTCTTCTTCGTAAATCTAGAGATTTGGTTAAAAAATTATGGCTTGAGGTTTCATATCAAAATTGAGAGAATCAGAAGACAGTGAACCACTCAAAAGAAAAGGACATAAGAGCAAGCGTTTCAATGGAAAAGTGGAAAGAGGAAACAAAATGCACATGATACACACTTAGTGCAGTCAATGCTCACTCAAAGTTATGAATGATAACTTTGGTTAGAACCGCAGACAAAATATTAATGTTTTTTTCTTCCCCCAAAACTTTGTTTAAATTGCTTAGACATAGAAATAGTGTCAATTAGTAGTAAAAATAATATAAACCTACCTTAATCTTGTCAGTTTCCAAGGAGAGGGGATAGGAATAGTGTTGGAATGCCATGTTATACTCGGTCTTCAATCCCATCCTTCCAAATGTTAGACTGATATTATCGTATCCCGTGGGATCCAATTGCCATTCTGATCCGAACAATATCCTATACTATCTAGTTTTCCTGTCCAAATGTACAAATATGTGAACCTTATAGTTAGATGATCTTATACCAAAGTCACCAAACTTAATTCATGAGCTAGGATTCTATTATAGTTTGCTTGGACACATATGTACTCATGCCCATGCAATATATATTGTAATTTGCTTGGACACATGCCCATGTCCTTAAAATGTAAAAAGGAAATTAGCAATACACTGGTGTTGAGATGCTTCCATATTAATTACAAAATCTGATTAGTAGTAGTTGTCTTCTCTGCATCCTCAAGCACTTAAAAAATTAAAGCAGAGGTTCTAATCTACCCCGCTTTCACTCTCTCCAAGGCCGCAGATTGATGACAGTTTCTCTGCTATCCATTCCAACATGTAAATGGCCTATAAGTTTACTAGCTGTCTCAATATATTAGATTGCTTTTTCCACCATAAATTATTTCCTGTTGATTTTGGCTTGTTGATTTAAGCCACGATTCATTTTAAGGAGTAACAACAACCATATCCAGATTTATTATTTTTATTATAGTAATTATTATCGTTATTGTTATTTGGATTGTTATTGTATTCTTATTTAAGTGGAAGTTGAGAGAAGTTGTGAAGATTGAAGGGATGGAGGATGAGTGGCAACACAAGGTTGAAGATGGAGAATGCGGAAGGTTCTTGGTGGTTCTTGGGTGGTGGTTATTTCATGCACTATCTATAAATAGCCTCTCATTGCAAATGTAATGGGATCTCTCAAAAATTCAATCTCATACTCATACACTTTGGGTCATAATTTAGGATTAGGAGTAGTTGCTAGAATTCCAAGATTAGAGTAGTTATTAGATAGAATTTCCTTTGTACTTCAACACTGTTTAATCAGTGTACTTGTTTTCTGCATTGAAGATTAATACGATTTTTATTATTCTTCAATTCTTTGTCTCGTTTTTCATCCGTTATTTATTCCAAAGAAGTCCTCGAATCTTCAAGGCATTAGAACCATACACAATTGCTTGATTTCTTTTGATTGTTTGGTAAATTTGTTGTTAAGCCTCTATCGATTAGGCCTTTACAGAAATTTCACTAACAGTTACCTAGAGAGCCTGTATCTCTTCAGCATACTTCTTTTTCTGGGCTTCTCTTCCCCTATACTAGATAGTGATCTTGGCTCCACTGCTATGCTGCATTATGCTCTTGGTTACCTCGTTGGGAATTTATATATTTTTAACTTGGAGTTGTTTTATTTGGTTAGGGTGCATCCTCACAGATGTGTGGCATTTTGTGGTTGCAGGTTGGCAGGGGCATATGGAGCATCATTCTCTTCTAATTTCTTATGAATTTTTCTTTGCTAGTGAAATGCAAATGCTGAAGGATTGCTGACATCTTAAGGTTCATGTTGAAGTAGATTCTATGCTACTTTACATGCACCCCTGCTTATTGGATTATGGTTTTCTTGTTTTTGAGTGGTAGTACCATGATGATACCAAGTAGTTTTGCTCCTACATATTTTGGCCTCATTTTCTTCCTTTCTCTTTTCAAACAGCCCCATAACTTCCCTTTCAAGTCTCTGGCTTGACTGCAGTTTTTTAATTCAATATTTCAAAGTTGCAGCAGTATAATTTATTGAGATTGAGTGGAGTTGTGAGTTTGGTCAGAGGCTAATATCCGATTTTGCAATAAAAAAACAAGGGTTGCTGGTGGATATTGAATGTCAGGAGAGGTGCTACTGCTCTCTCTTAACCTTTTGGAATTTTTCAACACATTTTTGTTCATTTAACTTTGTGGAATTGTTCAATAGAGTCTTTGGTAAAAAAATAAAAAATAAAAAATAAAAAAACAAGAAAAAAAATAGGTTTACTCCTTTTAACCAATTGTTTGTTTATTTTGTTGCCTGGTTTTGGTCATTGTGCTTGAACACAGTTTCGTTTATTAACTATGTGAATCACTAACGAACCTAAAAGTGCAAATATGAAAATGAGATCACTCTCCACATTCCGTTGTACTGTGGGGCACCCAAAGGAGATAATGAGCTACATCATGTCATCAATAGTAATATATTATTTTACAGTTTTTTAATCCCTTCCTCTCATCTGAAATGATTTTGTCAGGATAAATATTTGCTTCTTAGCCAATTTATTGTTCTTCTATCATAGCACACTGGATAGACATCCGAAGGAGATAGCGTGCTATGTTTGTTTGGGTGGACATGAGCTTGGGATTGGACTAATAGTCTCATAAAATTATTAATCCGATGTTTGGTTAAACAATTGAAGTACGGATTAATTATTTTAAACTTGACTATTAGTTAAGATAGGATACATAATCCAACGAATTCGTAGTCCTAGGACTATTAATCATGGGAATGCTAATCCAGTCCGCCCAAACAAACATGGCCCAAGAGTATTAAAATTCTAAAGATTTATAAACCATCCTCCCTTCCTTTTTTTTTTTCTTTTTTTCTTTTTCCCCTCTCCCCTAACTATTTCTCTATGAAAATGAGTGTCATGTAAATATTTGTTTATGTTTTCTCTTGGTCATTGGTTTACCCCTCTATCCAAGCTCATGGTCCCTCCTGTCCCCTACACACACACACACAAGAAACCAACCATGATATTGCTGTTCTCATACTGGGACTTAAAGTATGCTACCTTTTCAAGTGTGGGATATCACTTGAGCTATCAGTTAGTAGCTAGGTCGAAGCTTGGTGCAGTGGTAAAAGCTTGGCTTCCAAGCATGAGAACACGAATTTGAATGTAAGAGCAACCACTTTGCACATATTATGCCGAAGATTAGGTCCTGTATCCAGTTCACCCCCACACAGCACCCTTTGTTTTCTGGGGATGAGCAGCTGGGAGTGGCCTTCGTTCTGATGGCTTCACATTCCTCAAAGTGAAAGTTTAGCAGTTTGATCCCACTCAAAGAAGGGTTTGAGTTTATGTTTACTCAGGTAAGTAATTGTATTTAATTGGCTTTTTATGCCTGTTAAAAACAAAAGATGTACAACTTTTTGTCCATGCGTGATTGCACTACATCCCCGTGGCTTGAGAGCTTCTCTTTTTTGAAATTTTCTGGTTCATCATTCAGCCTTTTATATCCTCTACTTGATCCTTCTCTATGATACATCCTGGAGTGGCTGATGACAATTCCAAGTCTTATAGACCTTTGTTTGCTCTGTTATCTCTCGCTATCATTGTTCAGGTGCTTCTTCCGAGAGGCATTTTGTGAGCTGTGGATATGCTTTGGTTCTTGTTGGTGTCTTTTTCTTTACCCTTTCTGTAGTTGTGTAAGCTCAACGTTATAGCTGCAACTATGGAGAGGTGTTGGTCTTCACATTGTGATTTGGTTTCAGTTTTTTGAAAATCGAGTTTTTTATTTTTCGTGTTTTTTGTTTTTAGTGAATATTTTCTAAATTTTAAGTAGTTTTTTATTTTTTTATATGCATCTTACTTAGATGTATCTAAATAATAAAATATTTGTGAAAAAATATTTTAGAAAATGAATAAATACATAAAAATACGAAAAATGTATTGAATTTTCGTATTTTTTGGTAGTTAGTGTTTTTTTTTTAAAGATTTTTTTTTACAAAAAATTAAAAAAAAAAATTGCTTAAAATATTAAAAAAAATCATTGAAAACATTAAAATATAGAAAATAAAAATGTAGAATTTTTTTAAAATTATTTTTTGAAAATCAGAACCAAACAAAGTGAATGAGTTTCTCAACTGGTTTTCCGTAACCCCATGGTCTTGGACATTGGAGAAGACTATTGATTTTGGTATCTAGTCTCTCTTCTCCATCAATTTCACTGTTGGCGTCTAAATTGTTGAGATTTGGATTACTGAGGTTTTATGACTTGACTATGAGTATGAGGATTGATACAGAAATATATAATGGGCGGGTCAAAACAGGTTATGTATTTAAAACTCAATCCAAACTTGCCCATTTAATAAACGGGTTGCGTTAAAATGGATACGGATTGGACAAATAAATATGACCAACCCGGGCATCATCAATAAATGGATACAATTTATTGCAGGATGTCTCCTTGTGGGGGCTGCCATCAATATGTATCCAAAGTTGTTTTGGGCTGCCATTTTGAAGATAAGCTCCTGCTTGAAACTACTTGCTATTTCATGTTCACAAATCAAATTCAGCGTTGTAGACAGAACATGTTGGTTTTCGCAACCTGAATCTTTCTTCTAGCAATGGTGGCGTGGCAGCGGCAGCGGCAGAGTGATGATGGAGTGGCAGTGGCAGTGATTGCGGTGATGGATTGGCAATGGTAGTGTTGGTGGTGGTGGAGTTATGGTGGTGTGGTAGAGGAGGTATTTAAACGGGTTCAAATGAGTATCCATGTCCGATCAATTTAAACCCAAGTTTAATTGAGTTTGCAAAATGCAACCAATTTCAAACACTTTGTGGATTTGGATGGATTTAACTGGGTGTAATTGGGCAGGTTCAGCGTTTCAAGTTTTTTGTCACCTCTAATTGTGGGGTATAAGGTGAGGACCCCTGGAGAGCACTACACAACCACATAAAAGCACAAAAGTTATTGATTGAGCTTGATCGTGATTACAATGGCACGTAGGTTGATTGAGCTTACGAGCTTGGAGGATGGTGTTTGTGAGCTGCCCTAGGTGTTGAGTAAGTATGATCTACTTTAGGCATTGAGGGATTTTCCTACTATAAAATCTTATACTTCATCGTGTGTGATTTTTCGAATATCATCATCTTTAAATTTACAATTAACTTCATACAATTCTTTTCAATCATAAAGTCGTACAATCACGGTCCTTGAAATAATGATTTTTATTTCTAAAATTTCTTCTCAAATATAAAGAATTGCTTTTAATTTAAAGATATTAAAGATACACTCCCCTCAAACAAGCATACAAAATATGCAACCTCCCCCCCCCCCCCCCCAAAAAAAAATGCAATTTTCAATTATAAATCATGAATATTTTACATTTTTATATAATATATTATCAAAAATGCATTTTGTAAGTAGATGATGAATAGCTTTCTTTGAAATAAAAGGATCTTTATTAATCATATTAAATTTGTGTAATTTTTTTTTTTTCTCATTTACATGGGCATTACTTGAGGATATATTGCCTTGTGGAGTAATTCTTCAGTAATTATTGTAAAGGTACTTGCTCCAAAAAACTAAAGAAAAAAAAATGTTGCAGGTCTTATGGAATATAAAACAGTTGGCCAAGGCTACCTTGCTGTGGGTGTCTAGTTTTGTGTTATATATTTTTATCGAATATATTTTTTGCTTATTTCTTAAAAAAAAGAAGAAATTTTTTTTTTTTCTTCTAGCATGTATTTGACTCATCATAATCATTGTGATGGTGGTGGTTATTGTATTTGACTCATCTGCGGACCCAAAGGAAGGCTAGGGGGCTGTTGTCCCTGCCAATTTCCAGAAAATTACCTATTTGTATATATATAATGGTGTTTTGGTTTCGTTCTTTGTAATTGCAAAGGATGGCCCCTCCAAAAACTTTCAAACTCTTACTATAATTTATGAAATTAGGGATGTTTAGTTATAATTCATAATCCAAACTAACCTCATGTTTTATACAAGGAAAATGATATATCACAACAAAAAAAAACACTTATATAGAATTTATTTTTAGGATAGTGTGGTATGGTAAATATGTAAATTGCCTATTTTGGAAAGTGGGTTAAAAGTCACTTCCTAACTTTTAACCCACTTCCCCCTCTCACAAAAAAATCAAAAAAAGTCTAAAAGTAACTTTTAGAATAATGTTTTAGAGCACTAAATTGGGAGCTCTAAAGCATCACTAATGATGTGGCACAGTGGCCCCCATCAAAGTGATGTGATGTTTTGGCTTGAGTTTGTTTGTTTGTTTGTTTGTTTGTTTTTTTTTTTTTTTTTTTTTTTAAGCTCATTAGAGCTATTAGTGGTCCAAAAATTAGTGGGATGAATCACCACTCTAACTTTTAACCATCTTCCCAAAATTCATAATGATGACCTTGTATTTTAAAATGAAACTATTACAATAAGGAAACATTTTGTATATTGACTATGAAGTCTTTTGGGAAGCTAGTAAAAAGTTAGCTTCCAGTATTTTATCCATTTTGGGTTATATCACTTTTCATATAACTTACTCATAAAAAGACAAAATAAGCTAAAAATATATAATAACTCTACTCTATTTTATTTTTATTTTTTTTATTTGTATTTTTTTTTTTTTTTTGGGTATGTGTAGTACATTTACATCTATTTTAATATTGACTGCGAATTTTATTTGGGAATTTAATGTTATTTTTAATTTTTATACTTATAAAAAATATACCTTTTAGAATAATTTAGGTATACTATTTTCGCTATGAATAAATTAATTAAAGAAAAATGATTTGTGCACACAATTTTTGTGGCACTAATGGCACTAATTTCCTATTCTGGTAACTGTTTTTTTTTTTTCTTCTTTTCTTGCCTTATTTGGAAATTAGTGCTATTAGTGCCACAAAAATTGTGTGCACAAATCAAAGTTGTTAATTAAAATTCCAACACCCAATTTTGAATGCATATGATACAAGCCCCAACGGCGATTCAACATGTAAGGGTGGGTGTTTACTTGAATACCCTAGAATTTATATATATATATATATATATATATAATTTAGTCAGGTAAATTACACTTTGTTTCCTTAAAATTTCACATATTTTTCATTTTGACCCTTTAAGTTTGATTTTTCCTACTTTGGCTCTTTATGTTTACAATTCTTCCCACTTTGGCCATTTGAGTTTAATTTTTCTCACTTTGACTATTCATGTTTATAATCATTCTCACTTTGGTCCTTTATATTTACAATCCTTCCTACTTTATTTCTAGATTAACTTCGATCTAAAAAGTAACAAACTTTGTCACATCACTAATACATTAGCTCCATATATAATGTAAAAAATTCACTAAATATGCAAAAAATAAAAAACAAAAAAATTAGAATTTTTTTTAATCTTTAGTGAACTTTTTTTTTCAAATTTATTCATAAACATTATTACATTATAAACGCATCTAGATTAGATGCAGTTAAAAAAATAAAAACAAATTTAACTTAAAAAAAAAAAAAATTCACTAAAGACGAAAAAAACAATAGTAAATTTTTCATTTTAGAATTGACAATACAGGTGTTTGCGTCAGTATATTTTTATTTTTTTTCGTCTTTAGTAAATTTTTTTATTTTTTTAGTGAAATCTGTTTTAATTTTTTTAGCTACATCTAATCTAGATGCATATATAATGTAATAATGTTTATGAATAAATTTGAAAAAAGAAATTTACTACAAAGTAAAAAAAAAATTCAAATTTCAAATTTTTTGTTTTCTATTTTTTATTTTTTACATCTTTAGTGAATTTTTTACATCACACATGAAATTGATGTGTCAGTGATGTGACAGATTTTGTTAGTGTTACCCAAAAGACAACCTAAGAGGGGGGTAAATTAGGTTTTTACAATTAAAAATTAATAATACTCTAATAAAAATTATGATTAGTACAATAGATAAATATAGTTAATGAAATAAAAATAATTAAAAAAAGTGTTCTAACAACTATGTCAATTAATGATTTTAGTACAATGAAAATGTCAAATATAGTTACATCAATTTAAATAAAATAAAGAGATAAGGGAGAGAGAGGTAAACAAATTTATAGTGGTTCAGTTTCAACTTAGCCTACGTCCACTCCTCAAGCTTCACTTGAGATTTTCTGTTATGCTCTAGTTTCACGGAGTTGCTAGTAACCTCTTTACAAATGAAGCAATCCTCTACAGATTTTACATAAACTTTCTAAGTCAAGAATACTGGAGTGTACTACACTCTTACAAAGTTGAAAAGAATGTGTTTTTGCTTTCACAGAAAGGTACAAGAATTATCTCTCAAAGATAGATATAAAAATGAAACTTTGGTTTTTCTGTAAACCTTACACAGGAGAGATGGGCTTAAAGCTATAAGGCTCAGTGTATAATTTCTGAGAATAGATGTGAGTGATTATAGATCAAAGAATATTTTCAGTTTTTTTTTTTTTTTGTAACTTGTTTATATTAGAGGCTTTGGTATATATAATGAAAATTATAGCCGTTGTAGTCATTTGAATTTATAGCCGTTTATAGCCATTGTACTCCATCATTATTAATTTGAATATCTTCCACTCAATTATTACAAATTTGAATATCTTCCACTCGAACATTTTGAACCTTTTGAAATGCTGCTGTTTAAACCTCTGTTTTTGGGCTGTTTGAACTCCTGATTTAATAAAATATTAAATACATTCTAACAACATTTAGGATAAAGGTTTAGGTGAGCAATAATGAGATAAAATAAATTTTGATTTTTTTAAAACATAAAATTATCAAAATAAATATTGATTATATTTTTCTCTTCCAAATAAATTAAAACATAATTAAATAAATTATCAAAATAAATAAGTCTAACAATCTCTTCCTTTTTTATGATGGTACACAATGATGTTTTGATTTGATTTGAGAGTAAGAAAGGCTCCCATTCAAGTTATGCTTCCTAAATTCATTTATAAAAACATAGGTTAGCATATGTGCAATAAATAAATTTTAATTAGAAACATGATATGAGATTAAGATATCAAACTATAAACATATAACATTAGATTAGTTTGAAAATAATACCATAATTTGAAAATAATACCATAATATATAACATCATATAATTTCTCCTCCTGTGACATTATCAAAAAGAAATCACGAGTCATAATCTGGAGGAGGAGGAGGAAAATAATAGTGATAAATGACATCAAAAAATAGATAATCAATATATATATATATTACAGAGCTATACAATATATATACATATATGCATACGTATACAACTCTCCTGCGTCTCTCTCATTTTTCGCAAAACCCGGTTGCCACGTGGCCTGGCTTTTGCTTCATTGGCCGACAAAAGCAGCGCTCCTCGATTGTCGCTCGCCTCGGCTATCTCTCCCTCTTTGTCTTCTTCTCTTCAGCCTTCTTCTTAATCACACTCGTCTGCTTCTTCTTCTTCTTCTTCACCTCACTCTCTTCTATCTCTTCTTCATCACTCTCTTCGATCTTCTTCTTCCTCGAGAGACAGAATAGGGAGATTGAGCAGAGCAAAAAGGCTGCCAAAAATAACTCTTCTTTCGAGTACATCTCTTTCTCCTACTACATGGCCTCGTCCTGTCCCCTTACTCTCTTTTCGGACTTGAATGACCCCTCAAGCGCTGTTGGGCCGAGTGTCCCGGTGCCTACTCTTCCCAACCTTCCTATGATGTCGATTGAGCAAATAATGGCAGCGTAATCAGATATTGAAGCCAATCATTTCATACTGACGTCTTGTATGGAGACGGTGACTATAGTCACAAAATTAGCGCATCGACTGCAGAATAGAACAAATGACCTCCACCAGGTCAATGCCCAACTCTCTCTGCCCCAGCGCATGTATAAGGATGTGCGAGCAGAAATAGGCGCACTGAAGGCCGAAAATAAAGAGCTTAAACGGAAGACCACCTCCATGGCTCGATTTGGAGCAACGTCGTTCTTGGCCTTTGATAGTCGGTGAAGTCGCTCTCGGCGAAAAGCACGAGGCGAGGCGTCAAGGGTCACCCAAGGTGATAAAAAGAAGAAGAAAACGATGGAAGAGGCGAATAAGTAAAATCGGTGTATGGCCGGAAAAAAATGAAGGGTGTTGTTGTTTTTTTTTTTTTTTTTATGTTTATTTTGATCGGCGTATGGCCGTAAAAAAAATGAAGGGTGTTTTTATTTTATGTAAATATTTGTATTTTGATTTGTTTTTATTTTTATGTTTAAGTACTGAAAATTGAAATTAAAAAACAAAAAAAAAAAAAAAAGAAAATTAAGCCAAACAAAAAATAATAATGAGAAAAAAAATAAAAATAAAAGAAATTAAGCCTAATAGCAAAATAAAATAAATTAAAATAAAATAATACCAGCAGAAATTAAAGTTAATGAGACATTGGTGTTGCTGGAATGGTAATATAAAAAAAATACTATGAGGGTTTAAAAAAAATCAATGTATACAAAGTTAATTTTACTTCAAAATACAGAACAAAAAAAAAAAAATTACATAGTTGAGAATATCAAACTGTTAAGGAGAATAAATGTATAAAGGACTTGAGAGCATTCAACTGATATAAATGTTTTCATATCAATGTAGCAATACACATATATCATTTTAACAAAAATTCAAGTTTCACAGTCATAACAAAACTTTTTAAGTAGAAATTGACATTCCAAGCTCGCCACGAATAAAATTAAAGCGATCCTCGTTTAGGAATTTTGTGAAAATATCCGCCAATTGCTTGTTAGTGTTTACAAATTCAAGTACAATATCCTATTTTTGAACATGATCTCTTAAAAAATGATGTCAAATTTCAATATGTTTTGTTCGTGAGTGTTGAACCGGATTGTTGCTTAAATTGATGGCACTAGTATTATCACATTTAATATGGATATGATCATAATGTAAATCAAAATCCTCCAATTGTTGTTTCATCCAAAGTATTTGGGCACAACAACGTCCGAAAGCTATATATTTGGCTTTGACCATTGACTTCGAATCTGGATATGCCACACCAAGATCCGATTGCTTTCGCTTGAGGTATAAGCCAGTTTGAGGGACCAAACTTATTTAAGGAGGGGAGAGTGTAATAACCCGACCATCGCATGTGATTCTGCTATATTTTAGTCTTTATTCTGTGCTTACAAATGCTTAATGTGAAACTGCATAAGAAATTAAGTTTAAGTATATATATGACTTATGAATTGAACTTGTATCTGTTTACTAAGGAAAAGTATCTGTTACCATTATAATGTTAAATCAGAAATTGGAAGCCCTAGAGGCTTAATTATCTGAAATTGATTACATATTTGTGATCAGCATAATTTTTAAGTAATATTAAGCATGTTTACGAAATTTCAATTTCGGAATGATTAAACGAATGAATTTCATCCTATTCACCTATTATGTCTACCTATATAGTCTTGCCTTTCACCATTTGATTTGGGGGAGATCATTTCGTAATATCTCCTGGAGAGGAAAGAACGATAAGAGAAAAGGGAAAGGTCAACAAAGAAGGAGGTGAGATTAACTTAGGAGGATCTTGGAGATTTGTGAAGCCAAGGTATGTTAAATTAATTTTACATAAACTTTCTCTTAACCATGTGTAAGAATTCTACTTTCAATTGTGAGGAAGGGTTGTCAATTTCATATGGAAGCTACTAGGGTTGTGATGGAGAGTTGTGTGTGATTCTTGTGTGATTATCAAGATATGCTCATCAATGGGTTGGGTTGAGATCTAATTTAAGTGTTGTGTAGAATTCTACTTCAATCTTTTGTTTCTATGCGAAACTCATGTAATTCTACTTATGAATTGTGCTATGTTTTATGGTCATAAGAAATCTTGTGTGTTTATGTACATAATTGATAAGATCATCCTATCTTTGATTATTTTAGTCTAACTTCCTTGAATTGTTATGCTTGAACCCAAAAGTATATGGTTATATGGACATATACATGTTATGTATAAACATATATGAGAATAATCAAGAAAAACAAAGGAATTGAATAGTAGTTATGAGTTTAAAGTTTTGATGAATCAATTGAGTTGTGAAGTTAAGAGCTAGGTTATATTGAGGATCATCATGTGTTTGTAATGATTTTAGAACCTTGTTTTGGCAATTAAAGGATCTAATTTAGACCTTGTTGATACTTACCAAAAGTGGAAATTTTCAGAATTTTGAATTTGATCAAGCTACGTCTTGGGCTGAAAACATGCCAGTTCTGTTTTGCGTGCTCGACCCTCTGATGTTTTAAAATATTTTTGTTTTGATAATATGGTTGTAAAATTCATTCGAAGCATGTGATTCAGGAACTAATTTAACAAGAAAAAGAGGAACTAATGTGAATCTTTGTATATGTGTAGGAAGCACTTCAAGAGGAACTAGTGCCCCGCCGCAACACTGTGAGTAATAGTACTCGATGTACCTCAATCACGTTAATCATTATTGTTATTGACGTTATGTTTAATATGTATGTTACTTGGAAACCAATGTGAAGTTATGCATTTGAGACACATAGTGAAATTATGAAAACATCAAAAGGAATTGTGAAGTTATGAACCAATGTGGCCAAGGGCCATTTGTGAAGTTACAAACCTATGAGGCCGAGGGCCGACTTGTGAACTATGTGAAACATGAAACTATGACTATGAGGCCGAGGGCCGACTTGTGAACTATGTGAAACATGAAACTATGACTATGAGGCCTAGGGCCGACTTGTGAATTATGTGAAACATGAAACTATGGCTATGAGGCTGAGGGCCGACTTGTGAACTATGTGAAACATGAAACTATGAATCTATAAGGCCGAGGGCCGACTTGTGAAATTGTGAATCCAAGAGGCCGAATGCCGATGTAATAAGTTATGAATCTATGAAGCCAAAAGCCAATTTGTAAAGTTGTGAAACCAATAATGTCATTCAAGTAATACGGAATCAAGCTAATTATATGACTACTGCTTCCTTTACGTTGTTATCTATAAATGAGTAGTGAGTAGTGAAGCATGTATGTACTATTGTTCACTGAGCTTAGCTCACTCTTTGTTATGTCTGTTTCTGTAGGTAACCAATCAGAAGGTCGGTCCTAGATCTGGCGTCGTCTTACTTTTGTCAGCTTAAGCATAGCCAGGCACTTGCTCGAAGCCGTTCATTTTTGTGGTGTTGTGTTAGATTATGGCTTAAACTCTAGTTATTGGCTTAGAAAGGGATGTATATAATGTTTTTTTTATACGCCCAACCATGGGCTGGTTCTGTATATGCATATGTATATAACTAGTTCTCAAATGTGTATTTCCTTATGTCTGGCTGTCTTATGCTATATCTGTGATCCTGGCATGATAGTAGTAGCTCAATGGATGTCATACCTTCTTATATACTATTCTATGATTACTGCAATGCTTCCGTTCAGGCCCCTACTTTATATACATATATATCAGGTTAAGTGTCCTTTTTCTGCTTAGGTTATGCCTAAACTTTCAGGGGCGAGTTTTGCTAAACCAAGATACTAATGAGTTACCAAGAAAGTGACAAGTGCCACTGATGCTTTTTCTATCAAGTTTGCATTCGGCAAAATCGGCATCCAAGTAACTAATTAAATTAAATGCAACACCTCTAGGATAAAACAGTCCCAAATTTTGAGTACTAACAAGATATCTAAAAATTCTTTTAACAGCACTGAGATGTGATTTCTTAGGATTTGATTGATATCTAGCACACATACAAACACTAAACATAATATCAAGTCTACTTGTAGTTAAATAAAGAAGTGAGCCGATCATACCTTGATATTTTATTTGATCAATAGACTTACCTTTTTCATCATTGTCTAGTTTAATGGATGTGCTCATAGGTGTTCCAGCAATTTTTGAGTCATACATACCAAACTTTTTGAGTAGTTTTTTTGTATACTTAACTTGGTTGATAAAAATTCATTCCTTACATTATTTGATTTGAAGCCGAAGGAAATAATTTAGCTCTGCTATCATGCTCTTCTCAAACTCACCTTGCATACACTTAGCAAATTCCTTACACAAGGTTTCATTAGTAACACCAAATATAATGTCATCCACATATATTTGCACAATAAGTAAATCATCATTTTTAGTTTTAACAAAAAGTGTTGTGTTAATCGTTCCTCTAGAAAAATTATTTTCAATTAAAAATTTACTTAATCGTTCATACCATACACGAGGTGTTTGTTTCAAACCATATAAAATTTTTGATAGTTTAAAAACATGATTTGGAAAAGCATGATCTTCAAAATCTGGAGGTTGTTTAACATAAAATTCTTCATTTATAAAACCATTAAAAAGACACTTTTTACATCCATTTGATAAAGTTTGAAATCTCTAAAACATTCAAATGCAAGTAACATACGAATGACTTCTAATCTAGCAACCGGAGCAAAGGTTTCATTGAAATCAATACCTTCTTCTTGATTGTATCCTTATGCAACAAGTCTAACCTTGTTTCTTATAACTGTGCCGGATTCATCAAACTTGTTTCGAAAGATCCATTTGGTACCGATAATGGTATGATCTTTAAGCTTTGACACAAGTTCCCACACTTTGCTTCTCTCAAATTAGTTAAGCTCTTCATGCGTAGCTATCATCCAATGTTCATCGAATTCGGTTTCTTGAAAGTTTTTAGGCTCAATCTGTGAGAGAAAAGCCAAGTTACTACAAATATTTCTAAGTGAAGAGCGAGTTTCAATACATTTTTTAAGGTCACCTAGGATTAAATCCTTAGGGTGATTACGAACAAACTTCCATTCTCTTGGCAAATCATCATTGTTTCATCTTTCTTTTTGAGGTGGGAGAATAGGTTGTTCAATCTCTTTGTTTAACTTACATGGTTGGTTCTCTTCTTTGTAGATACTTGAATCTTCCACATTTGGTTCCAAATCTATATTATCACTAACAATTTTCTTTTGAGCATAGATGTTAGTTTCATCAAATGCCACATGTATAGATTCTTCCACAATAAGAGTTCTTTTATTAAAAACACGATAAGCTTTGCTAGTTAAGGAATAGCCAAGAAAAATTACTTTATCAGATTTTGAATTAAATTTACCTAAGTTATCCTTACCATTATTATGTACAAAATATTTACGACCAAAAACATGCAAGTGACTAATGTTGGGCTTTCTATCATGCCAAAGTTCATAAGGAGTCTTTTTTAGAATAGGTCTAATTAATGCACGATCTAAAATATAGCATGCGGTGTGAACGGCTTCGGCCCAAAAATATTTAGGAAGATTATTTTCGCAAAGCATTGTTCTACTCATCTCTTCTAAAGTTCTATTCTTCCTTTCTACTACACCATTTTGTTGAGGGGTTCTAGGTGCTGAAAAATTATGTCCAATACCATGCTCATCACAAAACAATTCAAATTTCTCATTTTCAAGTTCTCTGCCATGGTCGGTTCGAATATTAGTAATAAGAAAGCCTTTTTCATTTTGAATTCTACGACAGAATTTTGTGAAAGAAGAAAATGTTTCATCTTTGTGTGCTAAAAACATAACCCATATAAATCTTGAATAATCATCAATAATAACAAGACAATAATGTTTACCACCTAGACTAGATATCCTTGAGGGACCAAATAAATCCATATGCAATAGTTGTAAAGGTCTAGTAGTGGAAATATGAGATTTTGATTTAAATGATGTTTTAGTTTATTTTCCTTGTTGACAAGCACTACAAAGATGATCTTTTTCAAATTTAATTTTTGGAAGTCTAAGGACCAAATCCTTTCTCAAAAGTTTAGCAATTAAATCCATATGAGTATGACCAAGTCTTCTATGCCATAACCAACTATTTTCATTATTAACATATAAACATTTAACATCACCAGCATAAAGATCATTAAGATGAAAAACATAAACATTATCACGGCGATTACCAAGGAATAAAGCTTTATGATCATTTGTGCTTTCAATTGTGCAATGTGATTTATCAAAAATAACTCGATTACCTTTATCACATAATTGACTAATACTAAGTAGGTTATGCTTAAGTCCATCAACAAGTAAAACATTTTCAATAGAAGGGTTAGGAGAAATATCGATGCTACCAATACTGATGATTTTTCATTTCTTATTGTCTCCAAAAGTAACAAATCATTCATCTTTTGATGATAGTTTAGTAAAGAATGATTTATCTCTGGTCATGTGTCTGGAATATCCACTATCAAGGTACCACTTTCCTTCTTTAGCTTTGGACTTAAAACAAACTTACAAGATGACAATCAAGTGTTGGTTTTTAGTACCCATAGTTTCTTGGGTCCTTCTTGGTTAGTTTTGTTAAATTCCTTAACAATCCAAATCTTTTTAATTCCATGTTTATATTATTTTTGAATGGACAAGAAGATATATAATGGCCTTTCTTTGTACAATAATGACAAGTAATATGAGGGTGAGTCATGAGAGGTGTCTTTTCAAAAATTGTATTGAAATTCTTTTGTTTTTTAATAGGGTCATATCCAATGCCTGCCTTATCGAAAACACATCTTTGATTTTCAAAAAGCATGTTAAGATTATCTCTACCTTTTACAAAATTTTCAAGTGTTTTTATTAAATCATCAACATTGTTTTGTAAAACAGTTTTCTTATTAGAGATAGTGTCAAAATCATTTTTCAAAACAATTTTTTTTGTTTCTTTAATTCTTCTACATTAATAGATAAAGATGCAACAAATTTCTTCAACACATTATTTTTGGCACAAACTTTTCTAAATTCATTTTGTAGTTCATGGAATGCACTTTCAAGTTCTTCATAAAGAGTAGTTACCTCATATTGAGAACAGTCTTCATCTTCAAGAGCCATGAGACATAAGTTGGCTACTTCATTTTCAATTTCATCACTTGAGCATTCATCTTCACTTTCTCCCTAAGCTGCTACCATGGCCTTTTTGTTTCTTTTGTAGTCTTTTCCATGATTCTTCAATTTTGGACAATCCATCTTCATATGTCCAGGATTTTTGCACTCATGGCAAATTATAGGTTCTTTCTTGTTATCTTTGTTGTACTCTTTCTTGAAAGGTCTTCTTCCTCCATAATTATTATTTTTTTTTGAAGTGCTTTTTGAGATTTCTACTAAACATGGCATAGCTTTCATCCTCACTGGAGTTTTCATGTTCTTCTTCCTTTGATGAGGCTTTGAATGCAATTCCACTTTTCTTTTTGTTTTCAACATCCTTATGTCCTTTCATGGTGATTTCATGAGTCATAAGGGAACCCATAAGCTCATCCAATCTAAGTGTAGAGAGACTTTTGGCTTCTATAATGGTCGTGACCTTTGCTTCCCAATTCTTTGGTAAACACCTAAGAATTTTTTTTACCAACTCACTGTTAGTATAAGTTTTGCAAGAGATTTCAAAGAGTTTACAATTTCAGTAAATCTAATAAACATACTTGAAATAGATTCATTAGAGTTCATTTTAAACAATTCATAACTATGAACAAGCATATCAATATGAGATTTCTTCACTTGGTTTGTACCTTCATATGTTACCTTAAGTTTGTCCCAAAATTCTTCTCACACCTCAAAATTCGGACAATTAAATATTAAATTAGGACTAACCCCAATCAATATTCCCTCATCCAAATCCTAGAGGTGAAACAAAAAAACTAAATGCCAACTAAACCATCCACCATAAATTCATAACTAACTAATACCTTCAACAATAAAGAAACAATAAATAGTCAAAATAAACTTAAATAATGTACGGTTACAAACCATGCCAAATTATTCTAATGCTAAAGTCATTAAAAAACAATAATAAATACTTAAACTAATATCAACCCTAAGCTCAAGAAAATAAAAGAGGTCCAAACGACAAGTCCAACACTATAGTAATTCCACATCACCACTGTAGTCCCAACTAATTCTGCAAAGGAAGCTTGACTGCGCTCAAACAGAACGCACCTGAGTTACTAAAAGACAAAACGGGTTAGTATACAGGTATACTGGTATGAGTACAAGATTTAACACCTACGTGTCCACCAGACACAAACAAAAATACATTTAATTCGTGGTACAGGACAAGACAAGTAGTTCTAACCGCACTGAGACGAATGGGTAGTTTCTCGAGATACGGTGGCATTTAGTTTCTTGCCCATACACAACAAAATATAAATTGAGTATAAAATAAACAAAATAGAAATAAAAATATGGTAGGTCAGTCCCGCATAAAAAGTTAGTAAGACCCACCATCCTAAAAAAAAAATAAAGTTAATATAATTTAATTATAAGTAACTTGCTGAAGAAGTATAAAAATGTATCGTTTCATACTTAAATAATTCGAATTGGCCAATACTCAAAGAACAAAAGTTGTACAGAATCAAATTTTCTAAAAGACAATGCGAACGAATTTAACAGAAACTGAACAGGTTGAGAGAAAAACTTGATAGAAAAATCTAGATAGAATTCAATCGAAAAATTTGAAACTGAAAACGAACAAAAACTGTCCTAAGATGATTTTTTTCGGAAAAGTTCAAAACATAAAAAGTGTGCAGAATAATGTTTTACTTTAATTTATGCGAAACCGATAAAAATAAGCTTGTTACGTGGGTTAAAACAGCTTCCAAAATCTGCATTACTAAAATGAATCAAAACTATAATATCTAAGATCATCCGATTATAAGTTCTAATCGATCTGTTTAATAAAAAGTTAAAACACAAAAGTTGTCTAGAATCACGTATACATGCCTCTTCTCAAATTTCATAATTTATCAAGGTCGTTTACTATTTTCAAGATGTACAAATCAATACAATTCACACTACACTAATAAACTTATGATTAAATTCTTTGTACCTTAACTCCATCACTTCGGCCCTCCACTTCCAGCCTACACATATATCTCATGTGCCTCCCGTATACCTAACACCGCTCCGAAGCCAAACTTGCACTACGATATCATCCCGAGTTTGACCCACACTCCCCGGATGGTTAGCATATACGTATGCGCGTAAATCAAAGCACTCGTCTACTCATGAGAACAAGGCAACAATATATATATACAAACAATCTCACTCATGAGAACAAACATAACAATGACAAGCCTAAGACATTCAAATAAATCTCATAACCCTCACTTTTTTTTATACACTCTTTCTCACCAACACTCAAATAAAATAACAATCCATGGAGTCATGGTGGGGTATAAAGAATTTATCTACGGGTTCTTAATTAATTTTAATTTCATATAACCATAAGTGTGATTACAACCATAAAATAAATCCCTATAAAAACCCTACACCTTGCATTCACAACCAATCAAAATAATTGAAATCAATCAATCATTTAAAAACCCTAAACCTTACATACACAACTAAACAAAATAATTAAAATCAATCAATCATTTAAAAATCCTAAATCTTACATACACAACTAATCAAAATAATTAAAATCAATCTATCATCTTTATATAAATACAAAATCAAACTAACATTAAATAAATAAAAATAAATAAATAAAAACAACGAATTAAACATAAATCAAGGAAAATGGGTTTGTACTCATAATATTTTATTGAAGATCAAAGAATATTTGAAGAACTAATGGAACCACCAAAATAAAGCCCTAATCTTTTTTTTTTTTCTCCTTTCACTCCTCTCTTTTTTTCTTCCTCTCGTCGTCTCTCTGTTTTACGCAACACACATCGCACTCTTTTTTTTGGTTCTTTGATTACTCTCTCTTTCTCGCCACACACACAGCACTCTCTTTTTCTTGATTGAATCCTAATCCTATTCTAACTTAATAACTATTATAATATATTATATTATATACTACAACATAATTATAATATATATAAATATAAATATAAAATTAAATATATATATATGACACTTCTTTTTTTTTTTTATAACAAATATAAATATATAAATATATGGATTAATTAAATAACACATTAAATTAATTAAATATCACATTAAATTCTTATGTGACCACACAATTAATAAAGCTAAAAATAAAATAAGATAACAATAACCATAATAATAATAAATAATGACTTAAGAAAATTAGGGTCGCTACATTTCTTTTGCCGAATCACAACTTGAAATTCTATTATGTTCCTTAGAGTCTAATCCACAAACAATAGTGAGTTTGACTTTAGCATTGGCTTGCAATAATTTATGATTTCTCTTATCACATTCATCTTCAGTTTTAGGTACACTAATATTGCCTACTAATTTGGTAGGAATTTTTGGACCTTTAATAACAATAATCCACATGGCATAATCAGTGACTTGTAGGTATATGGTCATTTTATCCTTCCAATGACTATAGTTGTTTCCGTCAAACAATGGTGGCCTATTTGTGGCTTGTCCTTAAGCTAAGGTTGTCATGGATCGAAACTTCTAGATGGTTAAATCTAAAACAAGAGTCTAAGCTCTGATACCAATTGTTACCCAAAAGACAACGTAAGAGGGGTGTGAATTAAGTTTTTACAATTAAAAATTAATAATACCTTAATAAAAATTATGACTAGTACAATAGATAAATATAGTTAATAAAATAAAAATAATTAAAACAAGTGTTCTGACAACTATGTCAGTTAATGATTTTAGCACAGTGAAAATGTGAAATATAGTTACAGCAATTTAAATAAAATAAAGAGATAAGGAAGAGAGAGGCAAACAAATTTATAGTGGTTCGGTTTCAACTCGACCTACGTCCATTCCTCAAACTTCACTTGAGATTTTCCACTATACTCTAGTTTCACGAGGCTGCTAGCAACCTCTTTACAAATAAAGCAATCCTCCACGGATTTTACACAGACTTTCTAAGTCAAGAATACTGAGTGTACTACACTCTTACAAGGTTGAAAAAAAGTGTTTTTGCTTTTACAGAAAACTACAAGAATTATCTCTCAAAGATAGATATAAAAATGAAACTTTGATTTTTCTGTAAACCTCACACAAGAAAGATGTGCTTAAAACTATAAGGCTCAGTATATAATTTCTGAGAATAGATGTGAGTGATTATAGATTAAAGAATATTTTTAGGTTTTTTTTTTTTTTGGTAACTTGTTTACATTAGAGGCTTTGGTATATATAATGAAAATTATAACCATTTATAGCCGTTGTAGTCATTTGAATTTATAGCCGTTTATAACCGTTGTACTCCATCATTACTAATTTGAATATCTTTTACTCTGTTATTACAAATTTGAATATCTTCCACTTGAACTTTTTGAACCTTTTGAACTGCTGCTGTTTGAACCTCTGTTTTTGGACTGTTTGAATTCCTGATTTAATCAAATATTAAATACATTCTAACAACATTTAGGATAAAGGTTTAGGTGAGAAATAATGGGATAAAATAAATTTTGATTTTATTAAAACATAAAATCATCAAAATAAATATTGATTCTATTTTTCTTTTTCAAATAAATCATCAAAATAAATTTTGATTCTATTTTTCTCTTCCAAATAAATTAAAACATAATTAAATAAATAATTAAAATAAATAAGTCTAACAGTTAGTTTTTTAGATGGGAGTTACTCTAGGAATAAAGTGTAATTTATCCTAATTCAGTCCAAAGTTTTATGTTGAACTGAACACCCTAACTAGTTGAACATCCATCTTAACCCAATTTCTTGTAAATCGCCCAATTTAACCTAACCTAGCCCAGCTCATAACTTTTTAATCAATATATATGTTTTGGGAAGTAAACACACATCATGTTTTGAAAACTTTGCTTCATTAGCCTGGGCAAAGTATCTGTGTGGGTGATTTTCCGACCACACTGCCAACTCAGTGATCAACTGGAGAGAACTGGCAGAATAGATGACACTTGGCTAACCTGTAACAAAAAGAGAAGATACCGGTGATGGTTCGTCCACCCGGGGGCACTCCGACGATCAAGTCAGTATATCTCTCAAAGATAATCAATAGTGCAAACTCACTGTTCAGAATATAAATTGCGTACCTTAGACTCACGCGGGTGCCTCTCTTTTATAATGAATTCAATCCTAGTCCCAATAGAAGCCTGACTTCTATGGACTCCCATTTAGTGCTTATTTTGGACTCCTCAAGAGATAAAGATAGACTCCCTAAGAGTATTATTTTAATCCATCTTGAAGTCTTTTCTCATTCTAGGACTCTTGTCCCTTATCCGTTTATCTCGGATTCCGATATCTTCAGAGGTAACCTCGGCCTCTCCGAGATAACTCGGTGTCATGGACAGGACACATGACACCTCGGCTTACATGTCGACGTAACCTTGCCACGTGTTGGTACTCAGAAAATATATCTCCACAACTGCCCCCTAGGTTTTATTACCTCGGCATTCTGAGGTGATGGAACCTATATTGGTACCTCCTTGTAGTACGTCGGCTTAAAATTTCTTCTGCCAAGATCATTTATTTTCAGGCCGACATGCCTCTATTAAGACTAAGGACTCCAAGAGTTCTCTTTAACATATGAGCTGTCACGCATCACTTATTCGACTGTTTTCATCCACGTGTTTCATCCTTACGGGATGCGTGCCTTATGTCTGTGTAGCGCGCCGTCGACGATTCGTTGCTCTAGGCGCATTAATTCACTTTCGCCGCCGTTTCAAGTTTTAACAAAACTTTTCCCTCTTTTTTCATTTCTTCACTTTTCATTCGATACTCTTGCTGCTTCTCTCTCTTACTTTTTTCCTTTCGAATCCGCCATTGTTCTAGACTTCAAGCTCTGCAACTGCCTTTATTCCTTCCTCGTGGTGAAGCCTTCGCCGTTCTGTTACTTCTGCAATCGTCGCTTGATTTCGACGATCTTCATACCAGCTTCACTTTTTCTGGTAAGCCACAGTTCCCTTCGCTTTCAATTCTCTGATGTTCTTTATTGTTTTGTTGCCATTACTGCTTTGTTCAAACATATGATTTGTGAATCTCATATCTGAGTGTGTTTATTCCACGATTTTGTTCTTTATCTATGCCTTTGAATACTCATACTGCTCACAATTCTTCTGCAATTTCGCCACTGTTCTTGACCTTGTATCACTTGTACTCACTATGTTCTTGATAGTCCATCTTTGTTCTTGATTCTGAAACTTGTTCTTGTTTTCTGTTTTTTGTGTCTTTTCCAGATTTGTGCCTTCAATCTTTGTTTCCATAGACTTAGGTTTGGGATTTGTCTGTAGAACCCACAATTTAGGAAAAAACTGAAACCTGCATTTACCCAAGTGTTTGCCGAGGTCCCAATAACCCTTTCAAAACATCTTCTGAAACCCAACCTTCTTGATTAAGCCGATATCATGGATATGTGGAAACATAGGGTAAACACCTCATCCAAACTAGAATACTTTAGGCAGGAGTTTGAAATCCCAACTGACGTCCATCTGAGGTTGGCTGGGGATGATGACTCCATCATGCCTACTGACGACTCCATGCCCTTCCCTGTAGTTGCCTTTATTGAGTGTGGACTTCGGCTTCCACTCAACATCATTTTTCGCGAGATTCTCTATTATTATAAGTTGAACCTCATGCAACTTGCCATCAATTCTTATCGAGTGATCAATGGTATCATAGCCTTAGCTAAACAGGAAAATGCTAGGATCACCTTAGCCGATATTTAATACTGCTATACCATGTTGTAGCACGCCCCGCGAGGGACCTCGCTACAGTTCGGACTCGATTTTTGTTGCGGTTCCAAATCTTGAACCAAAGAGTCCAAATCCGGCAAATCGTTTTTGAGAAAAACAGATTTTTTGAAAGAAGTGCCAAACATGGACTGCTTTGCGATAATGAGTCGCCACCTAAATATTTTAAAATGGGAAATTTAGGAAACCCCGACTCGGTGCCAAAGGCCACGTGGTCCGCTATCACCAAAGTTGGCTCAGAACTTGGGTACGATTGGGGAAGGTCACATCGTGAGCATTCTCGCCGGGCCAAAGACCGCCTCTACTAACCATGATATCGATTTTGAAAACTTTGTGAGTTCTTATTCGGTTATTAGCCTAGGTTACTATGTGATGCTCGCAAAGATACAAGTATAGATCGAATCTTCAATTGGAACTAAACATCTCATGTTAGTTTGTTTGAAAATGGGTTGATGGTGCTACTCGCAAGTAGGCTAAGACGCGGATTTGCCACCCTCAGGTGGGCTTAGAAAACATGATTTTGCCACTATCTAGTGGGCTTAAACAAACAAATGATGAATTGTCCCAATTCAGATAACTCAACCTCCACCCACAGGCATTCAAGGCAGTTATATCACATAAGCATATAGCCTCATGGTAAGCATGCTATCATGGCAGCACTCACACGCATGCAAGGATGCTAAAGCATAAAACTTAACGGGGACTCCAAGCCAAAACAGAAGCTTGTTAGAAATCCATGCATGGACCTAAGCATACTGAATGCCTAATGCAACACATGCAAAAATGCAAACTATAGCAGGCTATTATTCTAAACATGGCATATGAGATGCTACAGCTAACATGTATTCAATTTGGAATTGAAATACAAATGCAGTTAGTATGATGCGCCGAGCCCGGTGCGTGCAAAACAGATGAATGAATGCAAACATGCTATCATATTGTATGCTAATTGAAATATGCCCTATATCTAACCATCCAAAGCGGATAAATAAAAGGGAGAAAGACGTGGGGTTGGAAGACATACATCACACTCACCCACCCTTATTACAAGTATGCCCTCGCGTAGAGGGTCCGAATAAAAGAATAGTACAGTCCGAAATATACAGTCCGAATAAATATACAATTTCTTAATTAATTAACAAATTAATTACATAAGAGTAAAACTAGCATGCAAGCCAGGGACTGCCTTGCTCTGATAGATGATGTATGTTGGGCTGCCTTGTCGCGGAAATCCACCGGGATGCCCTGATTAGCCTCTGTTTGCAATGTTTCTTGAAATACGCGCCGGATTCTGAAAAGTTGCTAACTCTGGATTTTGCTGCAACAGAGAGCAGGAAAAGGGCACAGCAGTGTATTTCACAAATATATGCATGCCTCGATTCTCGTGCCACCAATCACGCATCTCGATGCATGATGGCCGAGGAACCGAATCGCACAACTCAATATAGGATGAATGTGTATGAAAACTTAACTCCATCATGGGTAATCCGGAGTGGCGATGACTTGGGAATTGAGACCCGTTTCGTTACTCGGAGTACAAAACGCGCCTCGTTTCCCGTGCAAAATGCAAGATATGCATGAAATGCAACTAATATACAACCTAGCATGCGCGATGCTATGAAAATGAGATGTCTCGAAATGCGTGCCCACAGGCACGCAAACCGAGGAATGCAGAATGACATGCGAAATGCAATGATGGGCTTATACCAACATGAGAGAGCCTCAGCCGCACTCACATAAGATGCCAGAACGATAAAAGGAGGTGCCTCGAAATGCGTGCCCACTAGACACGCAAACCGAGGCAATGATGTGAAGTGCAAATCGGATAGAACGGAAGGTGCCTCGAAGTGCGTGCCCACAGGCGCGCAAACCGAGGCGATGATATGAAGTGCAAATCGGATAAAATCGAAGGGCCTCGAAATGCGTGCACACGGGCACGCAAACCGAGGCGATGATGTGAAATGCAAATCGGATAAAACCGAAGGGCCTCGAAATGCGTGCATACGGGCACGCAAATCGAGGCGATGATGAAATGGAAATCGGATAAAACCGAAGTGCCTCGAAATGCGTGCACACGGGCACGCAAACCGAGGCGATGATATGCAATCATGAAATGGCATACGGAATGCAATGATGGGCTTACGCCAACATGAGAGGGCCTGAGCCACACTCACATAAGCTGCCGTCGGATAAAATGAGCTGCCTCGAAATGCGTGCACTCGGGCACGCAAACCGAGGCGATGATATACAAGCATGAAAATGGTACAGAAATGCAATGATGGGCTTATACCAACATGAGAGAGCCTCACCTACTCACATAGGAAGCCACGGATAAAAATAAAGTGCCTAAAATGCGTGCACCCGGGCACACAAACCGAGGCAATGGCATACAAGCATGAAAATGCAAATTGGGCTTACGCCAACATGAGAGGGCCCCAACCACACTCACATAGGTCGTCGCCGGATAACGAGGTCGCTTTAAATGATGCCAAGACATCGGCACGCAAATCGAGGCGAGGCTCTAAAGCACCAAAATGACATGCGAATGAGATGTGGCAAATGGTATAAGGAAGATGCAAAATTCAGCAACTAAAATAATGCAAAAACAGCCCCCAAATTATGGTAAAATTGCAACCGATGCCCAAAACGCGATGAAATGCACCCGAAATGGCCTACAGCCCTATTATACATACAGAATATGGACATGGAATGTAAAACAGTGGCAAGGCAGCCCCTAAACTAGCATTTTATCAGCACAAAGTAAGGCCAAATAATGCTCACAAGTATGGAAACAAAAGCTTGCAAAAATACGGTAAAAGAGGGGAATTACAAAGCAAGTGGTGTGTACAATGCTTAAACCCAAAAAATCAGTTCTACAACATTGAATATGGAACAAAAATATGCACAAATTCAAGAGATGACAACCTCTAAATCAGTATGTATATATGCTAAACATAGCATGCAAAAAGGGGCTATAAAGAGAGGTATCATGAGCAATGACCAAACCACTTAAGACCCTTGACAAAAAGTGTAGAATAGACCAAAACAAGACACTCTCTAAGCATGATGGAGGCTCAAAACAGTAGCTAAACAAGTCTAACAAAGCATGCAAATTTACGGTAAAATGAAAGAATTTCAAAGGAAGTACCAAAAATATACACCAAATGTCTTAAGACCCTAAACAAAACATGACAAGGAGACAAAAATAAGGCTTTATCTAGGCCTGATGAAGGCCAAAATCCGGAGCCAAATGAGTCTAGCAAAGCATGCAAATTAATGGCCTAAAGAGGGATATTGAAAGAGGTCTATCATGGAGACACCAAATGAAGTTGAGCCCTTCTACAATGTTGTAGAGGGGCTCAAAATGAGCACAAAAACAATAGGTGTCAAAGCCAAAAACTAAAAGGAAATAAGGTAAATATTTGACTCAAGATTATGCAAGAAAAAGGGATTTGAGTGCTTACCCTTGAAGACAATTCTTTTGCTGCCTTGTAGCCTCAATTTGATGATCCTTAGGCCTTGAAGAAGCTCCCTTTGTTGCTGAAATGGAGATGGTGGAGGTAGAACTTGGAGTTGATGAAGGAATGGAAGCAAACTTGGATGTTTGAAGCTTGGAAAATGGAGAGGGAGAGGAGCCGTGTATATGGAGCTCCCAAAGGGTTTCTCTCACCCTTCCACCAGCTGGAAGCTGCTGGTTTTTATGGCCAAAAAGGTGGAAATCTCTTTCCTCAAATATCTAGATATTTTGAGGGCAAAATATCTAGATATTTTGAGGGCAAAAACAAAAGATTTTGTTCGGCCACGAAGTGGGCATCTGAGACCGCAGTGTTCCTCGGAATGATGAAACAGAGGTACCTGCCAAAATTGAACAAAAACTAATGCAAAACGAAAAGCTGGGGACCAAAACCGCGGGTCCCGAATGGGTCACGGCACCTAAGTGGTGTTCGTCAAGTGGGTCTCAGAGACCCCAAAGGTCCTGGAAGGACCAAACAGAGGTGTCTGCCAAAAATGAACAGACATCGATGCAAAATGAATGCTCGGGGCCAAAACCGCGGTTCGGGGTCCCGAAACAGTCACGGCACCTAAGTGGTGTTCGGTCAAGTGGGTTTCTGAGCCCCCAGGGTTCCTCGAAATGCTAAAACAGAGGTCTCTGCCAAAAACCGGAGAAAACGGATGCGAAATGAATGCTCGGGACCAAAACCACGCAGTTTGGGGTCCCGAAAATGGGTCCGGCACCTAAGTGGTGTTCGGTCTGAAAGTGGGTCTCAGAGACCCCAGTGTCCCTCGGAAGGACCAAACAGAGGTGTCTGCCAAAAATGAACAGACATTGATGCAAAATGAATGCTCGGAGCCAAAACCGCGTGGTTCGGGATCCCGAAAATGGGCTGCCGGGCACCGGAAGTGGTGTTTGGCTGCGAAGTGGGTCTCACAGACCCCAGTGTTCCTCAAATGGGAGTAAATGAGATGCATGCCAAAAACCGGAGAAATCGGAGATGGTTGGGTCCCGAATCGAGGCACACCTACCGACGGCTCAAAACCGGAACCGGCTCGAACGGGCAATATGGCCTACGGCCACAAAAGTAGCTCACGGCCACCGGAGATAGTCTACGGACCACCTTCCCTTAGAAAGAAAGCAGAGAAAACCGAGCCTCGGTTCGCAAACCGAGACAAGGTAGAGAAGAAAGTTCTAAGTCCGAGGCAGGCGACGGCCGCAACTCTGAGACTTCAACGAAAGACAAGATGCAACATCACCGAGTGCTCAATCGGTGACGTCTGAGTCTTAAGGTCGGTCAAAAATGGGGTGTCTACAGTTGCCCCTCTTTGACAGAACTCGGAAGTCATGAGAATGACGAGAGTGAATGTCAAAGCCCAGAGACGACCCATTTTTGACAAGGCCGAAGACTTAGACAATCATACAAGATAAACAAAGATATGTGCCCGCAGGCGTGCCCTCAGGCAAGGGGGCAAAATGCAAATGATATGCAAGAAGCCAGATGATCATGCAAGTGCAAAGAAGTCAGTAATGAAGCAAGTATTCGCAAATAGATGCAACAGCTTATAAGCAAGAATGCAAAGCAACAGATGCCAAATGTAACTCGATGTTCAGGCAAATGCAAAGAAGTCAGAATGAAGCAAGTATTCGCAAATAGATGCAACAGCTTATAGGCAAGAATGCAAAGCAACATGATGCCAAATGTAACTCGATGTTCAGGTAAATGCAAAGAGTCAGAATGAAGCAAGTATTCGCAAATAGATGCAATGCTTATAAGCAAGAATGCAAAGCAACAACTATATTTCATGCAGTTAGGAATGCGGAGAATTATTCAATTCTCGTCGCGTCTCACACGGAGAAGATACGATACCTGCGCGATTCGTCCGGTCGAATGATACAGTGCACAAAATAGTGCGATACGCTAAACAGCGCGATTGATTTGAAATGCACAAGACAGTGCGATACGCAAAACAGCGCGATTGATTATCTGCACAAAACAGTGCGATGCGCAAAACAGCGCGATCGATTTGAAATGCACAAGACAGTGCGATACGCAAAACAAGCACGACGATTTGAAATGCACAAGATAAAGGCGCGCAAAACAAATAGCGATTGATAAACTGCACAAAACAGTGCGATGCGCAAAATAGCGCGAATGATTTGAAATGCACAAGACAGTGCGATTGAGGTGCGCAAAATTGCGCGATTGATTAACTGCACAAAACAGTGCGATGCGCAAAATAGCGCGATTGATTTGAAATGCACAAGACAGTGCGATAGAGGTGCGCAAAATAACGCGATTGATTAACTGCACAAAACAGTGCGATGCGCAAAATAGCGCGAATGATTTGAAATGCACAAAACAGTGCGATTGAGGTGCGCAAAATAGCGCGATTGATAAACTGCACAAAACAGTGCGATACGCTAAACAGCGCGATTGATTTGTAATGCACTAACAAGTGCAGGTGAAGTGTGCATGACAATGCGAGTAATGAGCATGGTGTGATTGATACACAAAGTGAGCAGAGTATGATAGATATACTAAAGGTGAACACAAAATGTGATAGATGCACTAAGTGAACGAGTATGATGGATATACTAAAGGTGCGTGATGGATACACAAAATGTGATATAGAAAATGAGAATGTGTGTGATAGATACACAAAAATGAATGAAGTGTGATTGATACACTAAAATGAGAGAAGTGTAATCGATACACTAAGTGAAATGAGAAAGAAACTTGATAGGTACAATGCAATACAATGCATGATGCTTACGGAAAGCAATAAATGGACAAAGCGGCGCTTTTAGAAAGTACCTCATGAGGTGAGTGGCGGTGAACCGCTCTACTCGACGGGATCTCCTCGTGTTTTGAACATTTTACCTTGAACTCACAAGATAAAGGCTTTGAATCTCGACAAGTAACAACATCTGCATGTAAGAGCTACTGCCATCGCTTGTTTTCTCGATCATATTCACAACTTTCCCTATTCTCCAACGGTGACGGACTAGGTTGGTTCAAGATTCGTAATCGAGGCGATACACATGCTATCTCAATCTATGGGGTCGCCATACAGATTTCAAGCCGAGGACATGCCTCGGTATTTAAACCAGACTCTAGTCTCGAAATTAACCTTTATGCTTCTAGGCCACGCCATTCGAACTCTAGTTTCCACCGTCAGCTTGGTCTCCTAGGAACTCATCGCAAACACGTCCAAGATGCCTCTGGCAGGGAACGGTACTCGAGGAGAGCACGTCTGATCGCCATTCTGGCTTGAAGTAGACTTGATCTTGAGCTTGAGGTAAAGGCACACTCATACTTCGGAGCATTGGCAAGACCTGAAGAGGTACACACGGAGTGTAGTCTCGAACTTCATGAAGTTGGAACAAACTCGGATGCTCGACATTTTCCTCTTTTTTGCTTTTATGTACCAAACTCATAGCTTCAGATAGGTCCCGGTTTCACTGTTCTCATATGACTGGGTTGAACCTCAAGGGTTTTATGAAAGAACAAATTCTATTTTGCACAAATGTGGAGAACGGCACGACTCGGAGCACAAAACGATTTTTGAAATTGAGAGTGAGCATAAGTTCTCAATTGGGTATTGAGCCTACGTTGAATACAAAGACACTACGACTCAACAAGAAAACAAAAGGCGATAACCTAGACACATCGAGTAACACTCGAGACGACTCAAAACAAGGATCGAGATAAAACAAAAAGACACGACACTCGACGCAGTGAGCCTGCTTTCACCGGTATGTTTCCCACCCTTTCTTATTTGTGATTCTCACATCACTGCCCTCAAGCCTGCTTTTTACGAAAAAACCTTTTCTCACTTTTTCTTTCATCGCACACCTCTCTATTCTTCAATCTCTCATTTTTCAATCCCTCCCCTGGATGGTTGATGGATGAACAGGAAGTTGCGAGGTCATGCCCCTAGCACTCAGCTAGATCCTTCTTCTTCTGCATGCAGCTAGTGAATTCCTTCCACAGAGGGGTTGCGCTACATTTGGGTGTGTAGCAAATCTGCAGCTGACATCGATTGATGATGCTTTGCTGGGGAGTTTGGACGTGATCAGATCTGTCCAGATGATGGAGTGGAATGTCTTGGCCCATTCCAGTTCGTGCTTCGCACTTCGCTTAATACCTCGTTGCTTGGAGGGTGCGAGAGCTTTCAGCCCTTTTGTTGTTAACCCCAGTTGTGCCTCTTCTGGCAGGTAGAGTGCCCTTCTTGGCGAGTATGTTGATAAAGGGGGAAAGACAGAACTCCTGACCCAATTGTGCCCCTACTTCATCATTTTGACCATTTTTTTATTTTTGCCTTATACTAAAACAATTTCGACCAAAATGAGAGTTAGATTAACATGCCTGTTCAATTTTTGATTTGAAATCATGCAAGTCAGGCTATGAGCACTGAAAATTTTCCTTTTTTGGGCCCAAGAAATGGTCCAGTTTTTGGAAAAGATGAAATAATTTTCGAGAAAACTAGTCAACCTCAGTAAAAATTCTCAAAAACTATTTTTGCAAATGGTCACTGCTCAACGAACATGAAACCTACTCCTGAGATGCGCAACCTCGGATCCGAAGGAAAATTGCCCCTTGCTTAAAGAGAGCTGCATGGCAACGGAAAGTTGCCCCTTGTTTGAACGGCAATCACAAGGCGCTTGAATGGCAACGAAAGTTGCCCCTTGTTTGGATGGCGCAAAGACACTATAATTAACCCTCGAGTGATGATGACAACCGAACTCTCGTGATACGTAAAAGGCAAAGATGATCAAAACCATTACATGGACACAATCGAATTTGAAGTGTTTTATGGTCGACTTCAAGATGAAGTTGCCTACGATCCCAAACATGGGAATCAAGCCTCACGAGTTCGGTTAAGGTACACTCGAGTATTAACCTCCTTTTTATGCTCTAACTTTTGCCAAGGCGCTACAGGTGTTTTCGACCTTGCGAGCTTTGTTCTTCTTTCTTTTTCATTCTTTTTCTTCTTTTCTTTTTCTTTTCTCTTTTTTCATTTTTTTTTCCCTATTTGAATTTTTTGTATCTTTGCATTTTTTTTTTCTTTTTTTTTCATTCTTTTCTTCGCTCTAACTTTTGCCTGGGTCGCCCTTCCGGGTTTTCGGCCCAGCGAGCCTCTCAAAGGGGAAAAAGTGTAACAAGTCCATGCCAAATGGTTTTGAGATTGAAGCCCTCAGATCCGTGAGAGTGGTCATTGTATTGACTTCATGAAAGATCCACATTTGGCTCTTCGAGCACATGGATATTTTTTGCCCTTAGTTCGAGGGGTGCTTCTGCTCTAGCCTTGCAAGCTTCTTCTGATGAGGTCTGACCTTCTTGATCTAACTTTGGTGCCTCATGTTCGAGGGCTGCTTCAAATCTAGCCACACAGGCCTTACATTGTAGTTGACCATTGAACATTCTCAACTGAAGTTCAAGGTGTTGAAAGTAGAGGGTTGAGTCTCGAGGTCGAGAGCGATCCTAAGTCAGACAATCTCAAGAGCGATTCCACACATGTCTTCGCAGAACCGCAAGAAACATTTTTTGAAAGTTTTTAAGAAAGCGACAAATCGTCATGCCGAAGACAAGTGTGAAACCAACTGGATCAAGCTGTGGTCCTTCTCAAGGCTCACGCTAACAAGCATGATTCCATTCATTAAGGGCTTAGCACTTTCTTTCTCTCTTGATCAAAGTTTTGCAAATCCCGAGGAATTTCTCCTCTTTGTTTTCACCGCAGTTGTTCAAAAAAAAAGTTTTGAAAAAACTCAGTCATTACAATGACTTCAAGGCACAAGAGAGGTGGAATGCCGCCATTTCATTCAAATCCAAGATAACTAGCACACGAAGCAAAACGTGAGCGCTAAAAACACCTTCGTTTATCATTCAAAATCATTGGCATAACTGCTCCTGGCGTAAAGCAGACTCAACAAAGCAAAAAGACAAACACGAAACAAAATGGTGACGCCGAGGTAACACCCCTAATCACCCGACTTCTATACAATAGATCGACTCGATACAACAAGATGCACTCCAAAACAAAAGAGACCGACTCAAAGCAAAAAGACAAACTCAAAACAAAACAACAAAATCGACCCAATACCCAAGTCGAATGTACAAAACTATCATTCACAAATGCTCAAAACAGTGCGTGTCATTCCCACGTCTGGAGTTGATCGAGCGCCATCCACAGCTGGTTCATCCCCCGATCACATAATCACATTATCCCCCACAAGTTCACTGATCAAGTGCCGATAGACTTTGCAGACTGTGCAAAGAATGACCCTTTGTCAAAAAGATCTTGTACATCATGGCGCAGAAAGCAACTGTCGGTGTCATGACCGGCCACGATGGAAGGCATGAGGTCGGTGGGTTGTGGAGAGAGGAGGTTCTTTGGTAATGCCAGTGACTCTAGGGGCTTCAGATGCCCTTGTCCAACAAGGATTTGGAAAGCTTTTGATAAAGGCATGTGGAGGGCATGAAAGACCCTCTGACCTCGGGGTTGGTACTTCAAGGCTTGTGGATTTTGCCGGGCGCACCAAAAGGGATTGGTAGGTGCCGGCCGACTTGGTCGATCTCTTTCAAGCACGGATTAGACTGAAAGGAACATTCTTGGTACAACGGCCCTTCTCCGCTTGCCCTTGAGTCAAACCGCCTCAACTTGAGTAGCGAAAGTGTCATTCACAAATTTTTATGACAACCGCGAGCACTTGTTTTGTTCACCCTCGGCTTTCAAAGCCTCAACAAAGAAACATAAGATGTTCATGGGGATCCATGCCCGCCTTTGTTCTTTCCACTCACCCCACTTTGCCAAGGGATTTGCCTCCCTCAAATGCAGCCGCCCAAGCTTGGGAAGCCTTTTGACATGAACTCCTGGTAGGCGATGTGGTCAATGATGGAGCCAAAACTCCAAAGGCTAAATCTGCCATCGTTTTCTCAAGATCTTCAATCATCCTCATCACTCTAAGTAGTGGGTTCGCTGTGTTTGAGATGATTGGGATTCAGTGCATCCATCATGCATATGTCCATGCTTCGGGATAAACACCTCGGGCTTGGGTAGGTGGGCCGGGTGATGTATATGTCGGGTCATAGGTGGATGGCGATATGGATGAGATTGAGGTAGGTGAGATGTTTGGTCATTGGGTCTCAAGGTGGAGCTATCGTCCGGTTATCGATGAGATTTTGGACCTCATGACGGTGCCATGATCAAGGCCGATGGCGATGGTACATACAAAGACTTGGAGGGGTTATGTCTGGCCGAGTGGGTTGGGAAGAGGTTGAGGATTAAGGGGTTTGAGATGCCCTTTTTCCATCAAGCCTTTTAGTGCGCTTAGTCAAGCTCATATAGAGGGGGTGAAAGTTCTCGCCTCGAGCTCGGGCCGGTCGGCTTATTTGCAAGCTTGAATTGGCAAAAGGGTTGGTTATGGTGATCAGATTGGTTTCAGTATGCTCGAATAGTGGTACTTCCGACATTGGTACTCCTTGAAATCACCCTCCTTGTCCGTTCACTTGTTCTTGAAATGATCCCGCTGTTGAACGTATTCTCGAATTCAACCCCCCTCATGCAAACTTTTGAAAGTGAATACCGAGCGACTATCAATTTCGCAACATATCATGCTCGAGGTTCCGCACCATCATCCGTGACTTGATCCTCTCGGAAGGCGGCGACCGTCATCTCAGGTCCGCCTTTTGCTCTCCATCTCGCAACAAATTTCACAAAAGACTCTGGGGTTCTCGCGGTTGCTTCAAGCTCTTGGATGGTCATTTCAACCTCGGTATTGTAGGAATATTGATCGACAAAGGCCTCGGCTAATTCTTCCCAGCTTTGCTTCACTGTCCCTCCAACCTAGTGTACCAAGTGGTCGCTACACCCCATGTGGTTCTTCCATACTGAGGAGAGTTTTTGTGGCTTAGTCGCACCCATCGCTTTAGGACATCCAAGAAAAGTCGGATATGTATCATTGATCCCTGCATCCGTCAAACGGTCAATATATGGCATTTTGAATCCGTCTCGAGTCAGACAAATAGACTTTGTGCCCATTCTCAATGTTGGGAATGGGGTTAAGGCCATGCCCTTTTGAATTGCTTCTCAAGGTTCGCAATTTTCACCGCGTCGACGAGGTCATTAGCATCAAGGGATAACGCCTTATTAGGTCGCACCGAGGGTCTCAAAACTTGGGCTTGAGTCAACCCTTCTCGAGGACTTGGACACGCAAATTTTCAGGTACGGAATTGGGTCAAAGTTCGGGTGGGGTCCCAAAGATGGATGTGAGGCAGACGCCCGAGAAGGGCGTTGCGTTTCAATACTGGTCTCAGCCTGCATGGCAGTCCCCTGATTCAACGCTGCTACCACAGCCACAAATTCTTCCGAACCCTGTGACATCACGGTCTGCTGAGTCCGAACAAAGGTGATGTGACTGGTAACTGACGGATCAGATGAACCGGTGAGCCCTGACTGGCCTTTCTTTGCCTTGCCTCAAATAAAAGAACACCGGTTTCCTTGAATTGAATTTCTCGACCTAATCCAAATCTATCAAGACTAGTCCAATGTACCGGGGATAGTGGAGCCTTCGCTATGGTTCCAGACTACCTAGCAAAAGAGAAAACATGTAGCATCTCACCGATTTCATTTCACCGTATCAGAATTTAACAAAGTGAATGAGTGTGCTCTCTCATCAATTCGCCCAAAATTTCGCTCAGAAGTCGATACCCTCGTGTAAAATCGATTCCACCAAATACCGATGCCCGCAGTTCGATACCCAAAATATCGAATTGGTGCTCATGCTCGATGCTCAAACTCATAAACCGATACATGCATTCCTCAGAGGCGCACTCTAACAAGCACATAGATAAGTGAGAGCCAAAACACCCCTATGTTGGGGTAGGGTTTCGCCCTATTTCGTCAGAACTAGGGGTTCACTACGCACGCAATGCTTCAAACAACCTATAAACGGGTAAGCAACTGTCCTAGTTTGGAATGGTCACTATGGATCCGAATATGCACTAGGTCGAATGGTCAAAAGGGGTGCCGGTAAAATCGGGGGTTTGTGTCAGAGCTCAGAGCCGATCAAATTTTATGGACATGCCTTGACAAGACAAGCCTCCCAAGAAATCGTTCGAATGGCATATGGCAAACACGGTGTCCTAGGCGCACCAATGCAAATGCAATGCAAAGAAGCACACAAGTGTAGTCAAAACCAGATATCATGAGTTCGAGTCAAGTTCTCTAAATCCTCAATGAGTCGCCAGAATCAGAAGACGCCATGAGACCTCTGATTCGACTCGATTTTTTATGCGGTTCCAAATCTTGAACCAAAGAGTCCAAATCCGCAAATCGCTTTTGAGAAAACAGATTTTTTGAAAGAAGTGCCAAACATGGACGCTTTACCAGATAATGAGTCGCCACCTAAATATTTTAAAATGGGAAATTTAGGAAACCCCGACGACTCTAAGGCCAAAGGCCACGTGTCCGTCATCACCAAAGTTGGCTCGGGAACTTGGGTACGACGGGAAGGTCACATCGTGAGCACACCTTCGCCTTGGCCAAAGACCTCTACTAACCATGATATCTGATTTTGAAAACTTTGTGAGTTCTTATTCCGGTTATTAGCCTAGGTTACTATGTGATGCTCGCAGCATACAAGTATAGACTGAATCGCCTGAATTGGAACTAAACATCTCATGTTTGTTTGTTTGAAAATGGTTTGATGGTGCTACTCGCAAGTAGGCTAAGACGCGGATTTGCCACCCTCAGGTGGGCTTAGAAAACATGATTTTGCCACTATCTAGTGGGCTTAAAACAAACAGTCGATGAATTGTCCCAATTCAGATAACTCAACCTCCACCCACAGGCATTCAAGGCAGTTATATCACATAAGCATATAGCCTCATGGTAAGCATGCTATCATGGCAGCACTCACACGCATGCAAGGATGCTAAAGCATAAAACTTACCGGGTACTCCAAGCCAAAACAGAAGCTTGTTAGAAATCCATGCATGGACCTAAGCATACTGAATGCCTAATGCAACACATGCAAAAATGCAAACTATAGCAGGCTCGGCTATTCTAAACATGGCATATGAGATGCTACAGCTAACATGTATTCAATTTGGAATTGAAATACAAATGCAGTTAGTATGATGCGCCGAGCCCGGTGCGTGCAAAACAGATGAATGAATGCAAACATGCTATCATATTGTATGCTAATTGAAATATGCCCTATATCTAACCATCCAAAGCGGATAAATAAAAGGGAGAAAGACGTGGGGTTGGAAGACATACATCACACTCACCCACCCTTATTACAAGTATGCCCTCGCGTATGTAGACACCCCATTTTTGACCGTCCCCAAGACTTGGGCGTCACCGCTTGAACACTCGGTGATTATCCATGTTTGTGTTCGTTTGGAGTTCCCGGAGTTCTCGGCTGTGCGAGCCTTGCCTCAGGACCTCCGAACTCGACCGTTCGTGTTTGGTTTTGCACCAAACACTTGTGTTTTGCCTTGGAAGGGCAGGGAATGCTTTGTGAGGCATCCCCACACACCACCGGCTGGAAATGGAGGCCATCGGCTGGCTTCTTCGTCCATCGGCACTTTATTGTGCCGACCGGCACTATTTTGTGCCGACCGGCACTAAATTTTGCCATTTGGCACTCTTTGCCCGAGTTAATCTTTGCGATTACTTTATGAGATATTTTCTCACAGCTGTAAAGCTGGTTGTTCTCCTCCATACACGTGTATGGAGGGATGAGGCTTTGGTTTGCTTAGCTTGTAAGCATTCTTTGCCTATAAGAGAGGAGCTCTTCCTCTTGGCTTGGTTAGATTTTTTTTGAGACAAAAAACCAGAGCTCATATACATATATTTCTGCCATATATCTATATCTCCCTCTCTCTCCTCTTGTGTGTGTGTTCTTGGGTCCAAATAGTGTGTTTTACCTCACTTTTGCACCATTACACACACTATTACACCTAGCTCCGAGATTGGGAGACTTGGAGGCTTGTTTTGAGTGATTTTGGACTGGTTTTGATCACTTGAGGAGGGCTGGACCACCTGTTCTTCATTGGATCTTCAAGGGTGAGCTTTTCACTTTAGTTTCCCCATTCTTGCAACTACTTTCTACCCTCCTTGCTTTGATCTTTTGGCTTTGTGTTTAACATAAAAAACTCTTGTTTTTACTTGTTCTTGAACTTTCATTAAGGACTTTTTGTGGTTTGAGCAAAGGCTCATCCTTCTAGGCCTTGTTTGGCCATTTTGGTGCCTTATTGGTATAGTCTTGTTTATTTGTTGTTCTGAACTTCACCACCGAAAACCAGTGGTTTTTCAGAGTAAGAGGAGGTGTTTTGAAGTCACATTTAGGGGAGGGACACCCCTCTCCCCTTGTTGTTTTGTTTGCCTTTGTTTTAGGCCCAAAGAATAGCATGTTTGTATAGTTGTTTTGAGCCTCATTTCAGAGCATATTTGTGGTTCATTTGACATGATATGCCTCTGTTTTAGGTTGGTTTCATAGTCCTTAACATGTCTCTTGTGTTTGCTTTGAAATGTTTTCTTATGCCTAGAAGATGCCATGCTTTGAGGTCATGTTTCCTTGCATGTTTTGGCTTAGTTTCATGAAGATGCTAGCATTATTTTGTTATGTTAGAGGGCTGTGAGTCACTGATTTAGTCACATTTGAGGTGCTTGACATGGTTGTTTTACATTGATGCTTGTAGGCCTTGAACATATGATCCATACATATGCATTGGATAGGATGTTTAGATGATTTGAGCTCATTTCATATGTCATTTCAGTCCCTATTTCATGCCTCTATGTCTCCATATATCATCCCATCCATGCTTGGAATTGTTGGTTCTTATGCCATAAAAAGAGCATTGTGTATGCTTCCATGTTTATTGCATTTTGGGAGTTGCCACGAGGAGGGGATTTGGGCTCATTTTGCATGCTAAGAAATCTGTCCTTGTTTGCTTGGTGTGTACCATGTTTGATCTTATTAATGGTAGCAAGGTGTGCCCCTTTTGGTGCCTTAAATTTGGCCTTATTTGGTTCACATATTGGCATGCTCATTGGTCACTATTTTAGGCTTGATTTGCTACTATTTTTGGGGTCTTGAAGGCTGCCTCATTATAGTTAAATCCATGGCATGCTTGCTTTGTGATTGTTGCATGATTAACTAACTAAGTATTGTGAAAGGTTGGCCCTATTGTTTGACTTGTTCATGTTAACGTTGCATGTTGCATCTTGTATGGTTGGCATTGCATACTTAACATGATAGTTGCATTATTAGATTGCATCATTGAGCCATGTTGCATACATGCATTTCATTACTTGGTTTGGGGTGTCGAACCAAGTGTGGGAAGTGAGGGGTGTTTGCACTTCAAGTGGCAAAACATACCTCCGTTCCCAAGTCACCAAGGCCTTTGACTTAAGGATGATAAGATTTTGGTTCCATTTGTTTGTTTGTATGCATTTTTACATCGAAAATGCAACCTTGGTTCTTAGGCTATCATGCACCAAAGTGTACAATTGATAGCCTTAGAACCAAGAGCCATGCTTCCTTGAGTCTCCTTCATGATAGGGAACATTGGCCATGCATAAATATGTCCAAAAAACCAATACCATGCACTGCCGCTTGTTGTCATCGCCATCTCCTGCAGGAATTTATTGCCGACCGGCACTCTATAGTGCCGACCGGCACTCTATTTTGGCCGATAAACACATTAGAAGCCGGTGGTCAATGGAAGGAGTCGGTGATCGATTCTTCCAGCCGGTGGGATATTTCAGATCATCTGGGACACATTCTGAAACTTTGGGAATTTTTGGAGAGGCAAAGAAAATCCAAGAAGTGGCACGATGACGGTTTCCCGCAAGTCGTCGAACATCCATCATTCGCATACCCCAAGGCGGGGCTGAGGCCCCGTTGCATTTATTTATTTATTTGCTTTAATTTTAGTAATTAGAATTTGTAATAATTTATTTATTCATTTATTTGTTGGATTGTATTATTCTTTCGGTCCCTCCGAGCGAGGGCGAAAATGTAATAAGTGTGCGTGAGTGGGTGCATGTCTTCCAATCCCCACTTCTTTCTATCCCTTTTATTTACCTGCTTATGGTAGATTAGGGCACGTCTATTTTAGCATATCTTATGCAATGCATGCGTGCATTCATGCATTTGTCTACATACATCGGGTTCGGCACATCATGCAAACTGCATCGTACTTTCAATTCCAAATTGAATACGTGGTAGTTGTTGCATTTCACATGCCATGCTTAGGATAGCCGAGCCTGCCTAGATTACATCTTTGCATGTGTTGCATTAGACATTTCAGTATGCTTAGGTCCATGCATGGATTTCTAATAAGCTTCTGTTTTGGCTTGGAGTACTAGGTGAGCTTTTATGCTTTAGCATATCGCATGCGTGTGAATGTTTACCATGATAGTAGGCTTACCATGCGGCTAGTTGCTTACATGATAAACTGTTTGAATGCCTGTGGGTGGAGGTTGGATTGCCTGAGTTGGAACAACTCGTTGAAATCCGTATTTTTAGCCTACTTGCGAGTAGCAAAATCTAACACGTTTTTCGAGACAAAACGGATATACAATGTTTGTTTCCAAATTAGGCGATCTAGTCTATACTTTTGTGTTGTGCGCATCACATAGTAATTCTAGGCTAATAACCGGAATAAGAGCATGTAATGTTTTCAAAGTCGGATATCACGGTTAGTAGAGGCCGGTCTTCGGACCGGGCGAAAGGGGGTGCTTATAGCTGACCTTCCCCGATCGTACCCAAGCTCCCGAGCCAAGACCACTTTGGTGATGACGGACATGTGGCCTTCGGCACCGAGTCAGGGTTTCCTAAATTTCTCATTTTAAAATATTTAGGTGGCGACTCAGAACCGCAAAGCGATCCATGTTTGGCACTACTTTTCAAAAATCTGCTTTTCAAACGATTTGCGGATTTGGACTCTTGGTTCAGATGAACCGATACAAATCGAGTCCGAATCAGCCGAGGTCCCCGCGGACGGTTACGATTCTGGCGACTCATTGGGACGTTAGAGAGCTTGACTCGAACTCGTGATATCTGCTTTTGACTACACTTATGTGTTTCTTTGCATTGCATGTGCATTGGTGCGCCTAGGACACCGTGTTGGCCATCCGCTATTCTCGAGCGGTTTGTCGGAGGCTTGTCTTGTCAAGGCATGTCCATAAGGTCGACCGGGCTCTGCCAGTATGGGAACACAAACCCCGGTTTTACCGGGGCACCCTTTTCGACCATTCGACCTAGTGCATATCGAAATCCAGAGTGACCATTCCAAACTAGGACAGGTTGCTTACCCGATATAGGTTGTTTGAAACCGCTGCGTGCGTAGTGAAACCCTAGCTCCTGACAAAATAGGACAGGGAAACCCTACCCCAATATAGGGGTGTTTTGGTTCTCATTTACTTGCTATGTGCTTTAGAGTGTAACTCTGCAGAGAACATACAGATCAGTTTGCAAGTTTAAGTATCAGGCCCGAGGGCATCGGTATCAGTGTTTTGGGAATCAGTTGTCTGTGGATATCAGATTCAGGCCTAGGGGCAATGGTTCATGATCGGTGATCAGTGGTTGAGAAACAGTGTATTCGGCATCCGACCGTCCATTTTTAAATACCCGACCGTGTGTTGTGTGTTTATTTACTTTACGCCGTTATGCTGTTCGATTATCTGTTTATTTATGTGTTTTATTTATCTTTTTATTAGGTAGTTGAGCACAATTGCTACCGATCCGATAGATATTCCCCAAGCACCCTGGGTCAGAGGCCGTCGACTCCTTCGATCTGAGGATCTGATAGACGGACAACCAGTGTACTACTCACTACCCCCGGTTACTAAACGGAAGTCGGCAAGGCAGAGGACATCAGTACAATAGTCAGTTCAGAGGGCTTTGTCTACCCCACCTGTGCTTAGTAAAGATCAGGATTCTGTGTCACCAACAGAGAGGGAATATATACCAGTAATCCAACCAGAGCAGGACAGTATGGCTAGTTTGGAGGAGATGGTGCGCCACCTTCAAGAGAGCATGAAAGCAATGCGAGGATCAGATTTCGCCAGTAATTCGCCGAACAGGGCCAGTTGTGAGAACAGCAGAGACCATTGCCAGAGAACAAAGAACCGAGCATCGCCAAGATCAAGTTCCTCCCCAGGAGTTCCTAACGCCGGGAGATGCCCAATGTTCAGACTGTCTGAGCTACCCACAGGACCACCCCCACCTCCAACCCTACCCCAAATTCAACCTCAGCAATCAAAAACACCCACCAATCTACCGGACTCTCCCTTTGAGTTAGAGACTGATCCCACCGCACTCAAATTGAGCAAGCTTGAAAAGTTGTTCAAAAGGTCCCAAGAGGTCAAGACCATCCCCGACATTGAAGATGGTTACACTGACGCAGCTGTGATGCTGCCCGACAGATTTAAAATGCCTCATATTGATCGATTTGATGGGTCCGGGGACCCCATGGTACACTTAAGACTGTTTTCGGACGTTCTAAGGCCAATGGGCCTCAGTAGGCTCCAGAAGTTGTCTCTATTTGGTCGGACCCTGTCAGGTGTGGCATCCGCATGGTATTCTAAGCTAGACGATGACGTTAAGAGAAGTTGGGACGAAATGGCTGAGGCCTTCATCGCGCAGTATTCATACAACACACAGATTGAGATCACTACTCGTGATCTCGAGACAACCAGACAAGATCCTAAGGAGAGTTTTTCAGAGTTCGTAACCAGATGGAAGGCCAAGGCTTCGATGATGACCTTGCGGCCCACGGACAAAGACCAGATTCGGATGATTGTGCGCAATCTACAGCCGAAATTGATGCAAAAGATGATAGTAGTCCCATTCCCCACCTTTTCTGACCTACATGAAATGGGGGTGCAGATTGAAGATGCCTTAAAACAAGGCTGGATTGATAATGATCGGGAGCAACCCCGAAGAACCTTCAACCGCAACACTAATGCAGGCCCGAGTGGCACATCAGCCGCGAGAGCCTCCGAAGTAAGCATGGTCACCACTAACCCCCCACAAAGAAATGTGGCAGCTTCGCCATTCTCCGGTGCGTCCGGAAGCAACCCACAAACAACCAAATACCCACCCAGAAACACCAGAACTTTCGCTCCACTCTATATGCCCCTATCCAAAGCCCTGGGGGTGTTGATCAAGAAAGGGCACCTGAAGCCCCTGGAGCCGCGGCCCCTACCAGAAAAACTCCCTCCTACCCATAACCCGGCTAAGTATTGTGCATTTCATCAACAGCACGGTCACGACACCGACCAGTGCTATCGGCTACGCCATGAAATTCAAGACCTTATCGATAACGGGGTGATCTTGCCTCCCGAGAAGCCCAATGTTACTACAAACCCCCTCCCTGCACATAACCAAGCCCCACCACCTAAAAGACTTAATCTCATCCATACTGGGGCCGTGTCTTATGACCCTAGTGTCTACATCACATCCACCCACTTACCTAAACCGGAGGTGTTCCTCCCTGAGTGCACTGACTTGTGCATGATGGACATCTCCGTAGCCCAACCTAAGCCATCAGTGGTGACCGCCGAGAATAGGAGAGAAGAGACCCCGAAGAAGAAAAGGGTTGTTGAATCAGAGTTTGCGGAATCTGGGAGTTGCAGTGGGAAGACATATAGTCCGAGCGACTACATCTCATTAATAAGCCAACATAGGCTCAAGATGGAATTGCCAACAGGGAAAGAATTGTGCGTGATCCGAGGGGATAGTCTGGGACAGGGAATCGATGATGTAACAATCGTAGGAGAGGACCTGGCCAATCTCCAACTCTACATCGACCAATACCCAGAGGACGCAGCAGTTGCGTGGTTCAATTATGAGGATTCAGTAGAAGCTACCGGGTGGTTGGACGAGCAGCCCGATGTGGTAGGAGAATTTCAGGCAGAGCAGAGCTCAGCAGGAATGAGAATATCAGCAACGGCCGGAAGGGTCGAAGAGCAGAGCATATTGCCGGGGGGCGCCGGTGTTAAGAATTTCGCCCAAGATTGGAACATTTTGAGTACGGAAAAGATTGAACAATCAGTTGTGTCGGAACAAGCGAGTTTCGGGGATTCCGAGAGGATCCGAAAGGCAAAGGCCCATGTGGGGACTGAAACTGCTGTGTGCACAGAGACAGATAACGCTACGAATACGAGGATGGAAGGTGCCGCGAGCACGAGAACAGTCATACCAGGGGCGGACAGGTGTCTGTCGGCCGCTGGCGGAATGTGGTGGGAAGATGAGGATCTTTGTCTTGCCCATACAGACGAAGACTGGGGAATAACCAACCCGATAGCACCTGGTACCTTGGAGAGATCGACCACATGACACGGAGTGGGCGGTATTTTAAACCCCCACACTTGGATCAACTAGAGGCCTCAGGGAAGGACAGAGAGACTGAGAAGCAAAAGGAGAAGTAGCTTGAAGAGGAAGCCGTACTCAAACAGTTGAAAAAGATACAAGCAGACATCTCAATTTGGGGACTGCTTATGGCTTCTCGAGTGCATAGGGAGGCTGTTTTATCAGCCATGGATAAGGCAAAGCTTTCAATAGAAACAACACCGAGCCTAGTGGGGTTAGTCTTTCGGAGGAAGCCCGATGTTGACGTTTGCTGATAAGGAATTACCGCCTGAGGGCACAAATCACAACAAGCCACTCTACATCTCTGTGGAGTGCAGGGATAAATGGATACCGGTAGTCCTTGTTGATACAGGGTCCGCCATCAACGTCTGCCCGGCAAGGACAGCTTACGCGATTGGTCTGAAAGTCACAGACTTTGTACCAACAGCCCAGGTCATCAGGGCGTATGACAATACAAGCCGAGAGGTGATGGGAACCGTTAAAATCCAGACCAAGGTTGGGCCGGGACAGCAGGAGATAGATTTTCACGTCTTGGAAGTACCTGCAACTTTCAACTTGTTGTTGGGGCGGCCGTGGCTGCATCAGGTGAAGGCAGTGTCATCCACTTTGCATCAAATGGTGAAATACCCCTACGGGAAGGGAGTAGCCATCGTTTTCGGGAATTCGTCAATCCACCCACCCCCTGAGGTGTCCACGCCTGTTCTAGAAATCGAGCATGGTATGAAGGACGTATTCATATCGGGTTTTACCTTGGCTGAGGCTCAGGTCGTACAGAACATCATGGCCGCTAATGAAGGGATATATGTTAGTGCCCAAGCAGTGTACCTCATGAACAAGCTCCAATACGTCCCCGGGATGGGATTAGGGAAGAGCGGCCGTAAGGGCATTGCAACACTGGCTGAAGTGCCGCACAACCCTCACACCTTCGGCTTGGGTTACCTGCCCACCAAGGAAGATTGGGTAAGGAGAGGAAAAGAGATGGCTGGAAGAGCCAAAGCAAAACAGATGGGGAAACCTTTCGAATTGATGCACCGGTCCATCCGGGGTACCTTGAACGGACGTTTCGTCCGGGAGGGGGAAGACTTCCCATTCTGTGGTTTTCCGGAGCCATGGCTGAATAAAGAAAAGAAACGCATGCCGGGATTTGAGATTTTCTTCGACTTGCAGTTATCTGGGGATGATGTTCTTTGAAGAAGCGAGCAGACCCGACGGTTGAAATTTGAATATAGCAAGGAATTGGAGTCTGCGGACCTGAGTTTGAAATGGGGTAACTTGGCCTGTCTACTTTCAGATCCTTTGATCAACCAGGTGTGCTTGGGGGACGACTCGTCGGTGTCCATGATCGGAGATGAAACGGCTGTGGGCCAACCAATGGCTATTTTGGATGCATCCATTGCACCCTCCCTCATCTGGCAATACGAGGAGGGATTTTTATCAAGCAGCACCGGGTCAGGTAGTGAGCCGGAATTTGATTCCACCGAGTCTTGTGAGTCGGAATCAGGTTCCAGCTCGTCTGAGTCTGAGTCCGGTATTCACAGGTGATAACCGGATGCCACGATCTGTCGGTCGTCTTTTCTTTCTCTTTTGAGTTTGTTGTAACAGAAGAATCGGACGGTTTGGAAGTATCTAATGAGAATGAGGTAACTGTGGTTTCCGAGTACTTTTCTGTGCCTTTGGTTTATTGCCATCAGGACTTTCAAAATTTTGATGAAAGCAGCGAGGACGAAATTCCTCGATTTTGCAACGACTAATTGAACAAGAGCGAGAGGTTTGTTAAATCCTTAATGGATGAAATCACTACCGTGAACGTCGGTCTTGAGAAGGACCCATGGTGGTCCAGATCGGGTCCACGTTGTCTTGAACGCGAGCGCTTAGTCGCTTTATTAAAAGATTTCAAAGATGTTTTCGCGTGGTCCTCGAAGACATGCAGGAATCGATCCCGAGATTATACTGACCGGATCCTCTTGACCCGAGGCCCGACACATCAAACGAAACTTCGGAGGATCCGCCCGATTGGGCCATTAAGATCAAGGAAGAGGTCACCAAGCAGTTGACGCAGCTTCATTGGTATCTGAATACCGACTTGGCCAACATTGTTCCATCTTAGAAGAAGGATGGCGAATCCGGGTATGTGTGGACTTGTGGATTTTAACGAGCGGTCCGAAGGATGACTTTCCCTTGCCGCATATCGACGAGTTGGTAGATTTCACAGCGGGGCATGCTTTGCTCACATTCATGGATGGCTTCTCAGGCTATAATCAGATAGTAATGGCACCCGAAGACCGGGAGAAGACTGCTTTTACCACCCCGTGGGGTACATATTGCTACAGAGTGATGCCATTTGGGCTAAAGAATGCTGGGGCTACATATCAACGGGCTGCAACCACAATACTACATGACATGATCCATAAAGAGGTCGAGGTGTATGTGGACGACATGATTGTCAAGTCCAAAGAAAGAGAGGGCCACTACATCGCCTTGCAAAAGTTTTTCCAAAGGATCAGGGAATTTCGGCTGCGGTTGAATCCTCAGAAATGTACGTTTGGTGTTACAGCGGGCAAAATGCTGGGATTTCTGATTACGCAAAGGGGCATCGAAGTCGACCCTTCCAAAATCAAGGCCATCTTAGAAATGCCACCACCAATGACTGAAAAGGAGGTGCGAGGCTTTCTGGGTAAAGTGCAATTCATAAGACGGTTTATCTCTAAACTAACCTTGACTTGTGAACCACTTTTTGGTCTCTTGAAGAAAGGAAAGAAGTTCCATTGGGACGGCCGATGCCAAGCCGCGTTTGAACAGATTAAAGAGTATCTACAGAATCCACCCGTGTTGTCACCACCAAAGCCGGGGAAGCCGTTGATATTGTATCTGTCAGTGACTGAAACCACAATGGGCTGCATGCTCGCGCAAGAGTCGGAAGATAAAGTGGAAAGGGCCATCTACTATCTGAGCAAGAAGATGTTGGATTACGAGACCCGTTACACTCCGCTAGGGAAGGCTTGTTTGGCCTTGGTATGGGCTACTAGGAAGCTGCGGCACTACCTGTTAGCTCACTCTGTAATGTTGGTTTCACGACTTGATCCCATCAAATATTTTTTCGAGAAACCAGCGCTTACGGGTAGGCTAGCTCGTTGGTTCTTCTTTGCTCTCGAATTTGACCTCAAGTATGTGACACGCATAAGTCCGTAAAAGGGAGAGCGGTGGCAGAGTTCCTTCGACCACCGGTTGAAGGGATGAAGCGGTTGAGTACCTATTCCCGAGATGAAGCTATTACGCATCGAAGATGAAACTTGGGCGATGTACTTTGACGGAGGCGTCAAATCAATACGGATATGGGATAGGGGTGTTCGATAGCGCTCGGCGACTCCGTATCCTTTAGCATTTAAGCTCGGTTCAAAGTCTCGAACAATGAGGCGAGTATGAGGCTTGTATTGCCGGTTTAGAAGCTGCCCTAGAACTAGGGGTAAGGCGATTGGATGTCATTGGGGATTCGAACCTAGTTGTATCTCAAGCGAAAGGAGATTGGAAAGTAAAAGAAGAAAAGATGATAACTTACCACCAGACCTTGGATTTGTTAATTCCTCGGTTTGAAAAGCTAAATTTCACTCACCTAGTGAGAGAGAACAACAGGTTTGCAGATTCGCTAGCAACTCTATCTTCTATGATAGACATCCCATCTGGAGTCCGGATGCGTCCAGTCATTATTGACCAGAAATTTGCACCCGCCTACGAGTCAATCTCTACCATAGATGAAGTACAGGATAACAACCCTTGGTATTACGACATATGGAACTTCTTAGAGAAGGAGACGTACCCACCAGGGGCAAACGCCAAAGACAAGAGGGCCATCAGAAGAATAGCTGTTCAGTTTATCATCTGCGGGGGTAAGTTGTACAAAAGAGGTCATCTGGGAATGCACAAGCTGTGTGTGGAAGCTGAAGAGTCGAAGCGCCTAATAGAGGCCATCCATGGAGGAGAATGTGGTGCACATATGAACGGGGTGATGCTGGCACGAAAGATTCTCAGACAAGGCTACTACTGGTCTACCATGGAGGAAGATTGTATCGGCTTTGTTCGGCGGTGCCACAAATGCCAGATTCACGCAAATCGCATGAACATCCCGCCGTCCAAGTTATACAACATGACATCGCCATGGCCGTTCTCAGTATGGGGCATCGACGTGATTGGAGCTGTTACTCCGAAGGGTTCGAATGGGCATGAGTATATCTTAGTAGCAATAGATTACTTTACAAAGTGGGTCGAGGCCCAATCTTATGCCGTGTTGAAGGCTTCGCAAGTCGCAAAGTTTATCAAGAACAACATTATCTGCCGTTATGGAGTCCCGAATGAGATCATTTCGGACAATGGTTCTCACTTCAAGAAGGAGGTGATTGATTTGTTGGAGAAGTACAATGTGGCTTTTCATAAGTCGTCTACGATCGACGCAGACCAACGAGGCGCTTGAGGCCGCCAACAAAAACATCAAACACATTTTGCGAAGATGGTGGAAACCTATCGGATGGCGGACAAGTTGCCATTCGCTCTGTGGGGCTACCGGACTTCAATTAGAACTTCGACTGGAGCAACCCCTTATTCCTTAGTATATGGGATGGAGGCTGTCCTACCTATTGAGATTGAGGTTCCATCATTGCGAGTCTTTGGTGAGTGTCGATAAATTTGAGGCAGATTAGCGTGAAGCGGTCGAGGAACTCATGCTCTTTAATGAAAGAAGGCTGAAAGCATTGTACCATGTTCAAGGATATCAACGCAGAATCGCCCGGGCTTTTAACAAAAAGGTTAAGTCCAGGAATTTGAAGGAAGGAGATTTGGTGCTCAAAGACAACCGAGCTCCCATCCACGACCCAAGGGGCAAGGTCAGACCCAATTGTGGTCCTATATCATCAAATCTATCTCGTCGTGGGTGTGGTTACGATGGACCTAGATGGCCTAGAGTTCTCCCAACCGATCAACATGGACAAGTGAAGAAATATTACCCTGAGAGGCTCACTAGGCCGAAAACCGAAAGGCGACCTAGGCAAAATTCAGAGCACAAAAAATTAGAAAATATAAAAGCCCGGGCTCGCAAGGTTGAAAACCCACAAAGGGCGGCCTTGGCAAAAGTTAGAGCGCAAAAGGAGAGTAAAAATACTCGAGTGAACCCAAGCCTGAACTACGTAAGGCTTGATTCCCATTCATGGGATACGTAGGCAGCTTCATCCTGAAGTTCAGCCATAAACATTTTCCTCGATCAGCTTTGTCTATTTGATCATCTTGGTCATCTTTGTCCATCAAGATTCATCGCAATCTCAGTGCAAGGTTATTAGGACTAGGGGCAACTTTCCGTTGCCATGCTGCGCGCAACACTATCCAAACTAGGGGCAATTTTCCAATTGCAGGAATCTGGGGTTGTGCATCTCAGTGACAAATTTCAGGCGTGTCCAGTTCTGATCCATATCGAAAATGGTTTTGAAAAGTTTTAATAAAGATGACTTTGTTCAAATAAATCTTTTTACAACTAAGACCATTTTTGGACCAAAACGGAAAATTTTCAGTACCACAACCTTCAATTTCATTGATTTCAAATAGAGTTCTTTTGCTCTTGCATACAATTGAAGTTGCTTTTTATTACACTTCATAAAGAAAACTTGAAAGTACTAATAAAGCAATAAATCCGGGGCATGGTAAAGTCAAATGTCCCTGCGCCCCCTCCCAGAGCTGGTCGACGCCTCTGATGCCAAAGTGGGCCCCTCCTGTGCCTCTTCATTAAGCCAATCCAAGCACTCATCAGACAAGGTGCAACTGAAAGCGGGAGCGGGGGCCAAAAGCTCTCTTATCCTCCATGCTGTGACATACCGGGCCAGCTGTGAGCCTCGGATTAGGAATGCAGCCGGGTACTCTATCCCTTCCGGCGGACAAGTCTGATTATGACCAAACTGGCGCAGGATACGGAATGGGAAATAGAAAACACAGTGAGTCAAGCCAATCAATTGGATCCCGGGTTGACGGGTCATGCTATAACTCATCATTGGGAGATTGAGCCAAGGGCACCGCCAAGCAATGCGGTCTGCGGACAAACTGCACATCCATTCAAACCACCAACCCTCATTAAGGGCGTCAACTAGGCGTTGCCTGAAGAAATAGCCGCGCGCTGAATATGCTGGGCAAGAGTCCACGACTTTCAGTTTATCCATTAACCACACCTGGGGAGGGATGAAAAATGAGAGAATAAAGAATAGAGAGAAGTACGATGAGAGGAAAAAGTGAGAAAAAGGTTTTGTGAGAAAAACCGAGCCTGAGGGCCGAGTGATGTGAGCAAACATAAATGTGAGATTGGGTGGGAAATATTACCTGCAGTAATAGTGGACTCCCTGCTAATCTGATCGTCTCTCGACGATAAAAGGCGTCTAAGCCCAACAGTGTCTCAGCCAGGACCATGGCAATGCAGTTTCTGCCCTCCTTCAAGCCTTGGGCAACTTCAATCAACCGGACGCTGGCTCCTCCGGAACCGGAGACGAACAGAAAATGAGATAGCATACATAGACAGAGGGCGTGCCGCCGAAAGCCTTGCCAGTGATGGTCGCCACGATCACCGGTCTCAGAAAAACGACAGACCAAGCTCGGAACATCTAGTGTCCCGTCACAAATCAGAGAACGAGCATCGGGTATGGAAAGCCCACACATTTGTCCTAAGGCTTGAGCATGGCCGAAACGAAATTGGGGCAAGATTTCCTCATTACGCCCAGATTCCATTAGAGCTTGGAAATCTTCGAAAGTGGGGCACACCTCTTGCCCGCCAAAGCTAAAGACATGTGTTACCGGGTTCCAGAACCTTGCCGCGGCATGGAGGAACGGAAAATGCAGCGGGGTGCGGCGCAAAGTGAATAGTGTGTTTATGCCGAAAGCCCGGAAATTCAACTTTTCCGAGCCATCCAAGTTGTTAATCCAAGTTGCGAGATTTTGGGCAAGAAATTCTTCCATTTGGAGCAAATCAGTGTGGAAATGAAGAAGACCACGAGGCTAAGATTTTTTGTAGAGGATAAGGTTGAGTGGAGGACACATGTCAACATTCTTGGTCTTGAGCGATCTCTGACCGGCCGTGATAAATAGTGCCGACCGGCCATAATTTTGTGCCGACCGACCAAATTATGTGCCGATAACCATTCCCATCGGCCGATGATCTTTGTGTCCAGCCGACGGTCTTCCCTTTGTGTTTTCTAAGCTGTTTTGCTGAATATTGGGGAATTCCATCACTTACAGCACTCTCCGGTGATTTGATTCCCACCGAGTCGTGCATTTGTTTATCGAGTTGTTGTATATTTGCTTATCGAGTTGTATGTCACTCACTTTAAGTCTTTGATGTGTCTATCAAGTTGTGCTTGCACTTGGCTAGTCTGTCGAGTCTTTGATTTGCTTATCGAGTTGTAAGTCGGTCCACTACCTGATTATTACGATGCGATGCTTTGTTTTCAACAACAGTTTCAATTTCATTCGCATTGTTATGTGATGCCTTGTGATGCGATGCACATAAGTACAATACCTTTTCAAGCGGATAGTTGTTTCATCTCCATCATATGTTCTGCAAAAAAAAAAAAACACACGATTTTGAGAAATAAAACCTGCCTAAGGCAGTGCAATGTGCTTAAACTCCTAGTAAAAAGGAAAGTAAAGCAGGAAAATAGCAGGGTAGAAGAATACCGGATTGGATACCGAAAACCTCCCCTTGCAATCGGAATACCTTCCATGCCCTCGTCCGGGTTGATTACGAGGTCTGGCACCTTCGTCACTTAAGAACAGCGCGGGGAAGCGCACTTCTGGAATGTTAATGGATCTTCGAGTTGATTTCAAGCCGTGACTGTTGAGAGCGATGCTCGGAACGCGCGAAGGATGTCCCTTCTCGTATCCTTTTATGTCTTGTAAATTTCAAAAGAAATTGTTTCAATTATACTGCATTGCAATACGTTACATTTCAACATCATGTTTTACCATGTTCAATTTCAATTTTCTCTATACACATTGCATTGTATGCGTGCTTTGCTTTACTGATATGTGTTCAATTTTCCATATACACATTGCATTGTATGCGTGCTTTGCTTTACTGATATGTGTTCAATTTTCCATATACACATTGCATTGTATGCGTGCTTTGCTTTACTGATATGTGTTCAATTTTCTCTATACACATTGCATTGTATGCGTGCTTTGCTTTACTGATATGTGTTCAATTTTCCATATACACATTGCATTGTATGCGTGCTTTGCTTTACTGATATGTGTTCAATTTTTCATATACACATTGCATTGTATGCGTGCTTTGCTTTACTGATATGTGTTCAATTTTCTCTATACATATTGCATTGTATGCGTGCTTTGCTTTACTGATATGTGTTCAAGTTTCCATATACACATTGCATTGTATGCGTGCTTTGCTTTACTGATATGTGTTCAATTTTCTCTATACACATTGCATTGTATGCGTGCTTTGCTTTACTGATATGTGTTCAATTTTCTCTATACACATTGCATTGTATGCGTGCATTGCTTTACTAATATGTGTTCAATTTTCTCTATACACATTGCGTTGTATGCGTGCTTTGCTTTACTGATATGTGTTCAAGTTTCCATATACACATTGTATTGTATGCGTGCTTTGCTTTACTGATATGTGTTCAAGTTTCCATATACACATTGCATTGTATGCGTGCTTTGCTTTACTGATATGTGTTCAAGTTTCTATTATACACATTGCATTGTATGCGTGCTCTGCGTTACTCACATGTGTTCAATTACAACTGCCCATGCGCATTGCGTGCGTCACGTACTTTCAATTGTGTAATTTGCATTGTTACTAACAACATTGTACCTGTTAAGTTTGCTTTCTTTGCAGGCACGATATTGTATGTACGGCTCATTTGAGGCCGGTGCAACCGGACGAGCCGCACAGGTATTGGATCCTCCGCGTGAAACGTTTCGAGAATTTTATAATTCTCTTACATCCTTTCTGCATTGTAGTGTAGACTGTCGTGTGTTAGCTTATAACTGTCGCATGTGTGCTTCATTACAGTTGTCTTCGCATGATCATAAGTTATGCCCGGCTTCTTGCATTTTCAGTTGCATTTTGCCCCTGCCTTCGGGCGCATATCTTACTTGTTTTGCATGATTGTCTAAGTCTTCGGCCTTGTCAAAAATGGGTCGTCTCTGGGCTTTGGCATTCACTCCCGTCATTGTTATGACTTCCGAGTTACGTCAAGAGAATCAGAGACACCCCATTTTTGACCGTCCCCAAGACTTGGGCGTCACCGCTTGAACACTCGGTGATTATCCATGTTTGTGTTCGTTTGGAGTTCCCGGAGTTCTCGGCTGTGCGAGCCTTGCCTCAGGACCTCCGAACTCGACCGTTCGTGTTTGGTTTTGCACCAAACACTTGTGTTTTGCCTTGGAAGGGCAGGGAATGCTTTGTGAGGCATCCCCACACACCACCGGCTGGAAATGGAGGCCATCGGCTGGCTTCTTCGTCCATCGGCACTTTATTGTGCCGACCGGCACTAAATTTTGCCATTTGGCACTCTTTGCCGGCCGAGCACTGTGCAGTTACTTTATGAGATATTTTCTCACAGCTGTAAAGCTGGTTGCTCTCCTCCATACACGTGTATGGAGGGATGAGGCTTTGGTTTGCTTAGCTTGTAAGCATTCTTTGCCTATAAGAGAGGAGCTCTTCCTCTTGGCTTGGTTAGATTTTTTTTGAGACAAAAAACCAGAGCTCATATACATATATTTCTGCCATATATCTATATCTCCCTCTCTCTCCTCTTGTGTGTGTGTTCTTGGGTCCAAATAGTGTGTTTTACCTCACTTTTGCACCATTACACACACTATTACACCTAGCTCCGAGATTGGGAGACTTGGAGGCTTGTTTTGAGTGATTTTGGACTGGTTTTGATCACTTGAGGAGGGCTGGACCACCTGTTCTTCATTGGATCTTCAAGGGTGAGCTTTTCACTTTAGTTTCCCCATTCTTGCAACTACTTTCTACCCTCCTTGCTTTGATCTTTTGGCTTTGTGTTTAACATAAAAAACTCTTGTTTTTACTTGTTCTTGAACTTTCATTAAGGACTTTTTGTGGTTTGAGCAAAGGCTCATCCTTCTAGGCCTTGTTTGGCCATTTTGGTGCCTTATTGGTATAGTCTTGTTTATTTGTTGTTCTTGAACTTCTCACCACTGAAAACCAGTGGGTTTTCAGTGGTGAAGGAGGTGTTTTGAAGTCACATTTAGGGGAGGGACACCCCTCTCCCCTTGTTGTTTTGTTTGCCTTTGTTTTAGGCCCAAAGAATAGCATGTTTGTATAGTTGTTTTGAGCCTCATTTCAGAGCATATTTGTGGTTCATTTGACATGATATGCCTCTGTTTTAGGTTGGTTTCATAGTCCTTAACATGTCTCTTGTGTTTGCTTTGAAATGTTTTCTTATGCCTAGAAGATGCCATGCTTTGAGGTCATGTTTCCTTGCATGTTTTGGCTTAGTTTCATGAAGATGCTAGCATTATTTTGTTATGTTAGAGGGCTGTGAGTCACTGATTTAGTCACATTTGAGGTGCTTGACATGGTTGTTTTACATTGATGCTTGTAGGCCTTGAACATATGATCCATACATATGCATTGGATAGGATGTTTAGATGATTTGAGCTCATTTCATATGTCATTTCAGTCCCTATTTCATGCCTCTATGTCTCCATATATCATCCCATCCATGCTTGGAATTGTTGGTTCTTATGCCATAAAAAGAGCATTGTGTATGCTTCCATGTTTATTGCATTTTGGGAGTTGCCACGAGGAGGGGATTTGGGCTCATTTTGCATGCTAAGAAATCTGTCCTTGTTTGTGTGTACCATGTTTGATCTTATTAATGGTAGCAAGGTGTGCCCCTTTTGGTGCCTTAAATTTGGCCTTATTTGGTTCACATATTGGCATGCTCATTGGTCACTATTTTAGGCTTGATTTGCTACTGTTTTTGGGGTCTTGAAGGCTGCCTCATTATAGTTAAATCCATGGCATGCTTGCTTTGTGATTGTTGCATGATTAACTAACTAAGTATTGTGAAAGGTTGGCCCTATTGTTTGACTTGTTCATGTTAACGTTGCATGTTGCATCTTGTATGGTTGGCATTGCATACTTAACATGATAGTTGCATTATTAGATTGCATCATTGAGCCATGTTGCATACATGCATTTCATTACTTGGTTTGGGGTGTCGAACCAAATGTGGGAAGTGAGGGGTGTTTGCACTTCAAGTGGCAAAACATACCTCCGTTCCCAAGTCACCAAGGCCTTTGACTTAAGGATGATAAGATTTTGGTTCCATTTGTTTGTTTGTATGCATTTTTACATCGAAAATGCAACCTTGGTTCTTAGGCTATCATGCACCAAAGTGTACAATTGATAGCCTTAGAACCAAGAGCCATGCTTCCTTGAGTCTCCTTCATGATAGGGAACATTGGCCATGCATAAATATGTCCAAAAACCAATACCATGCATTGCTTTCATTGCTTTCTTCTTTAATCAGCTGTCTCGCAGAATTTAGTGCCGACCGGCACTCTATTTTGGCCGATAAACACATTAGAAGCCGGTGGTCAATGGAAGGAGTCGGTGATCGATTCTTCCAGCCGGTGGGATATTTCAGATCATCTGGGACACATTCTGAAACTTTGGGAATTTTTGGAGAGGCAGTAAGCAAGAACCAAAGAAGTAGCGATGACGGGTTTCCCGGGCAAGTCGGGTCGAACATCCATCATTCGCATACCCCAAGGCGGGGCTGAGGCCCCGTTGCATTTATTTATTTATTTGCTTTAATTTTAGTAATTAGAATTTGTAATAATTTATTTATTCATTTATTTGTTGGATTGTATTATTCTTTCGGTCCCTCCGAGCGAGGGCGAAAATGTAATAAGTGTGCGTGAGTGGGTGCATGTCTTCCAATCCCCACTTCTTTCTATCCCTTTTATTTACCTGCTTATGGTAGATTAGGGCACGTCTATTTTAGCATATCTTATGCAATGCATGCGTGCATTCATGCATTTGTCTACATACATCGGGTTCGGCACATCATGCAAACTGCATCGTACTTTCAATTCCAAATTGAATACGTGGTAGTTGTTGCATTTCACATGCCATGCTTAGGATAGCCGAGCCTGCCTAGATTACATCTTTGCATGTGTTGCATTAGACATTTCAGTATGCTTAGGTCCATGCATGGATTTCTAATAAGCTTCTGTTTTGGCTTGGAGTACTAGGTGAGCTTTTATGCTTTAGCATATCGCATGCGTGTGAATGTTTACCATGATAGTAGGCTTACCATGCGGCTAGTTGCTTACATGATAAACCTGCTTGAATGCTCGTGGGTGGAGGTTGGATTGCTCGAGTTGGAACAACTCGTTGAAATCCGTATTTTTAGCCTACTTTAGTAGCAAATCTAACACGCTTTTGAGACAAAACGGATATACAATGTTTGTTTCCAAATTAGGCGATCTAGTCTATACTTTTGTGTTGTGCGCATCACATAGTAATTCTAGGCTAATAACCGGAATAAGAGCATGTAATGTTTTCAAAGTCGGATATCACGGTTAGTAGAGGCCGGTCTTCGGACCGGGCGAAAAGTGCTTATAATGACCTTCCCGATCGCACCCAAGCTCCCGAGCCAAGACCACTTTGGTGATGACGGACATGTGGCCTTCGGCACCGAGTCAGGGTTTCCTAAATTTCCCATTTTAAAATATTTAGGTGGCGACTCTGTAATCTGGCAAAGCAGTCCATGTTTGGCACTACTTTTCAAAAAATCTGTTTTCTCAAACGATTTGCCGGATTTGGACTCTTTGGTTCAGATTTAGAACCGTGACACAAATCGAGTCCGAACTGTAGCCGAGGTCCCCCCGCGGACGTGTTACAGCGTAGAGGGTCCGAATAAAAGAATAGTACAGTCCGAAATATACAGTCCGAATAAATATACAATTTCTTAATTAATTAACAAATTAATTACATAAGAGTAAAACTGGCATGCAAGCCAGGGACTGCCTTGCTCTGATAGATGATGTATGTTGGGCTGCCTTGTCGCGGAAATCCACCGGGATGCCCTGATTAGCCTCTGTTTGCAATGTTTCTCGAAATACGCGCCGGATTCTGAAAAGTTGCTAACTCTGGATTTTGCTGCAACAGAGAGCAGGAAAAGGGCACAGCAGTGTATTTCACAAATATATGCATGCCTCGATTCTCGTGCCACCAATCACGCATCTCGATGCATGATGGCCGAGGAACCGAATCGCACAACTCAATATAGGATGAATGCGTATGAAAACTTAACTCCATCATGGGTAATCCGGAGTGGCGATGACTTGGGAATTGAGACCCGTTTCGTTACTCGGAGTACAAAACGCGCCTCGTTTCCCGTGCAAAATGCAAGATATGCATGAAATGCAACTAATATACAACCTAGCATGCGCGATGCTATGAAAATGAGATGTCTCGAAATGCGTGCCCACAGGCACGCAAACCGAGGAATGCGGAATGACATGCGAAATGCAATGATGGGCTTATACCAACATGAGAGAGCCTCAGCCGCACTCACATAAGATGCCAGAACGATAAAAGGAGGTGCCTCGAAATGCGTGCCCACTAGACACGCAAACCGAGGCAATGATGTGAAGTGCAAATCGGATAGAATGGAAGGTGCCTCGAAGTGCGTGCCCACAGGCGCGCAAACCGAGGCGATGATATGAAGTGCAAATCGGATAAAATCGAAGGGCCTCGAAATGCGTGCACACGGGCACGCAAACCGAGGCGATGATGTGAAATGCAAATCGGATAAATCAAGGGTTTCAAAATGCACACGGGCACACAAACCGAGGCGATGATGAAATGGAAATCGGATAAAATCGAAGCCTCGAAATGCGTGCACACGGGCACGCAAACCGAGGCGATATGCAATCATGAAATGGCATACGGAATGCAATGATGGGCTTATACCAACATGAGAGAGCCTCAGCCTCACTCACATAAGCTGCCGGCGGATAAAATGAGCTGCCTCGAAATGCGTGCACTCGGGCACGCAAACCGAGGCGATGATATACAAGCATGAAAATGGTACAGAAATGCAATGATGGGCTTATACCAACATGAGAGAGCCTCAGCCTCACTCACATAAGCTGCCGGCGGATAAAAATAAAGTGCCTCGAAATCGTGCACTGCGGGCACAAACCGAGGCAATGGCATACAAGCATGAAAATGCAAATTGGGCTTACGCCAACATGAGAGGGCCTCAACCACACTCACATAGGTCGTCGGATAAACGAGGCTTTCGAAATGCTTGCAAGACACGCAAATCGAGGCAGGCTCTAAAGCACCAAATGACATCTTGAATGAGATGTGGCAAATGGTATAAGGAAGATGCAAAATTCAGCAACTAAAATAATGCAAAAACAGCCCCCAAATTATGGTAAAATTGCAACCGATGCCCAAAAGCGATGAAATGCACTGAAATGGCTCTGACCCTATTATTATACATACAGAATATGGACATGGAATGTAAAACAGTGGCAAGGCAGCCCCTAAACTAGCATTTTATCAGCACAAAGTAAGGCCAAATAATGCTCACAAGTATGGAAACAAAAGCTTGCAAAAATACGGTAAAGAGGGAATTACAAAGCAAGTGGTGTGTACAATGCTTAAACCCAAAAAATCAGTTCTACAACATTGAATATGGAACAAAAATATGAACAAATTCAAGAGATGACAACCTCTAAATCAGTATGTATATATGCTAAACATAGCATGCAAAATGGGGCTATAAAGAGAGGTATCATGAGCAATGACCAAACCACTTAAGACCCTTGACAAAAGTGTAGAATAGACCAAAACAAGACACTCTCTAAGCATGATGGAGGCTCAAAACAGTAGCTAAACAAGTCTAACAAAGCATGCAAATTTACGGTAAAATGAAAGAATTTCAAAGGAAGTACCAAAAATATACACCAAATGTCTTAAGACCCTAAACAAAACATGACAAGGAGACAAAAATAAGGCTTTATCTAGGCCTGATGAAGGCCAAAATCCGGAGCCAAATGAGTCTAGCAAAGCATGCAAATTAATGGCCTAAAGAGGGATATTGAAAGAGGTCTATCATGGAGACACCAAATGAAGTTGAGCCCTTCTACAATATTGTAGAGGGGCTCAAAATGAGCACAAAAACAATAGGTGTCAAAGCCAAAAACTAAAAGGAAATAAGGTAAATATTTGACTCAAGATTATGCAAGAAAAAGGGATTTGAGTGCTTACCCTTGAAGACAATTCTTTTGCTGCCTTGTAGCCTCAATTTGATGATCCTTAGGCCTTGAAGAAGCTCCCTTTGTTGCTGAAATGGAGATGGTGGAGGTAGAACTTGGAGTTGATGAAGGAATGGAAGCAAACTTGGATGTTTGAAGCTTGGAAAATGGAGAGGGAGAGGAGCCGTGTATATGGAGCTCCCAAAGGGTTTCTCTCACCCTTCCACCAGCTGGAAGCTGCTGGTTTTTATGGCCAGAAAGGTGGAAATCTCTTTCCTCAAATATCTAGATATTTTGAGGGCAAAATATCTAGATATTTTGAGGGCAAAAACAAAAGATTTTGTTCGGCCACGAAGTGGGCATCTAAGACCGCAGTGTTCCTCGGAATGATGAAACAGAGGTACCTGCCAAAATTGAACAAAAACTAATGCAAAACGAAAGCTCGGGGACCAAAACCGCTACGGTCCGAAAATGGGTCACGGGCACCTAAGTGGTGTTCGTGCAAGTGGGTCTCAGAGACCCGTGTCCCTCGGAAGGACCAAACAGAGGTGTACGCCAAAAATGAACAGACATCGATGCAAAATGAATGCTCGGGCCAAAACCGCGGTTCGGGTCCCAAAACAGTCAGTCGGGCACCGGAAGTGGTGTTCGCTGCGAAGTGGGTTTCGAGCCCCAGGTTCCTCGAATGCTAAAACAGAGGTCTCGCCAAAACCGAGAAAACGGATGCGAAATGAATGCTCGACCAAAACCGCGCAGTTTGGGGTCCCGAAAATGGGTCACCGCACCTAAGTGGTGTTCGGTCAAGTGGGTCTCAGAGACCCGTGTCCTCGGAAGAACCAAAACAGAGGTGTTCCGCCAAAAATGAACAGACATTGATGCAAAATGAATGCTCGGGGCCAAAACCGCGTGGTTCGGGATCCCGAAAATGGGCTGCCGGGCACCGGAAGTGGTGTTTGGCTACGAAATGGGTCTCAGAGACCCCAGTGTTCCTCAAATGGGAGTAAATGAGATGCATGCCAAAAACCGGAGAAATCGGAGATGGTTGGGTCCAATCGAGGCACACGGCCCGACGGCTCAAAACCGAACCGGCTCGAACGGGCAATATGGCCTACGGCCACGAAAAGTAGCTCACGGCCACCGGGAGATAGTCTACGGGACCACTCCCTTCCCTTAGGAAAGAAAACAGAGAAAACCGAGCCTGGTTCGCAAACCGAGACAAGGTAGAGAAGAAAGTTCGGAAGTCCGGAGGCAGGGCGCACGGCCGCAACTCTGAGACTTCTGAACGAGCACAGCATGCAACATCACCGAGTGCTCAATCGGTGACGTCTGAGTCTTAAGGTCGGTCAAAAATGGGGTGTCTACACATGTGCGGCCTTAACTTGAAAGAAAAAGGCTACATTTATTACCTTAAACCGAGGTCCACAGAGTTCAAAATCGTAGCCGACCTCCCAGACTCCAACAAGGGAGCTGGGGACGACTATTTCATCACTTCGGGGAACTGGGAGTTTGCCCCAGATGAAGACCTCCATCTCTTCCCTCTCCCTCGATCAGTCCTTGTAGAGGGTAATGGTAAGAGCCCTGCATTCATACTTACTTGTTTTTTAAAGTCTTGCATACTTCATCTGCTTTTTCTTCTTGCAGCTGTTCCTAAGCCACCAAAAAATTTTCACCAATCCTTCTTTCCCAGCAAGGATTTGAATAAACTCTTAGACCTGCCAGTCCATAAATGGAAGGTGCCTCTTTGCTCAATTTTATTCCAACGTACAAATCAGCTCTCCCTGACGTTCCTAAGAGGAAAAAGGAGAAGAGCCTATCTCCTCCCTCTGCCACAACCCCTTCAGTTGCTACTGAATCTCGGCCAGATCAAGGATCAACTTCTGATCCAGCGGAACAGCCGTCTACTTTGGCTCAATACCTGATCCCACCATCTCAACGCAAACGTCGTCGACGACTTGTTCTTGCAGCCGAGATGGGCCACCCAAAACCAGTTGCAAAAGACCTCTTAGCCAATATTCCAACTGATGTTGATGCTCAATCAACACAAGCCCTGCCTCCACTGAAGCCGAAAAGAGTTAAAAAGGCTCAACCAAAGGCCAAGGTGACTCAGGTTGAGACTGAAGACACTTTGCCAATTTCCAAGCTGGCTCCGAGTAAGAAAACTGCCTCTGTCCCTGCGAAGAGGTCTGCTAAAGCACTTCCATCCGAATCCACCAAGTCCAAAAGGCCGAGGTCATCTGCAACGACCTCGGGGTCTAAGAAGCCAGATGCCCCCTAGGCCATCGAGATTACCCTAGAAGATAAACCTGTTGTGGCTAGTGATAGCGCCGACGATATCAATGTCGGCGTTGCCCTCAGTACTGCACTGCTTCTTCCAGGTGACCTGGAGCGAAACGCCGAGTTCAGTGAGTATGAGAACTACGCTCTCATGCTTCAACACTCTGTTCAGGTAAGTGTTGTTGCTTGGTACTTTTTCTTTCTTTCTCTTTATTTCATACTTAGAAAATTTTCTAATACTTCTATTTCTTTTCAGGCCATCCAGCATGCCCACTCTTTCTCAATGCAATCTTTTGAGAATCGTGAGAAGCTAGCTGAGAAGAAAAGGGAGGTCTCCACACTTCAGAAAACCAATAAGAGCTTGCAATCAAAGATGAAGACCCTGGAGGACCAGGTCGAGGTCACCATCAAAGAGAAGGATGAGGCCGAGGAAAAGGTCGGTGCCGCTGAGGTAATAAACAAAGTTCTTCAAGCCCAGCTGAAAGAGGCTGAAGACAAAGTGGCCCAGGCCCAGAAGGAGCTTCAAGACGCCTTGGCCACCAAAGAGGCCGAAATCAAAGATGCCGACGAAAAGACGTATGCTCAGGGCATGGCCGATGTTACAGAGGCCTATGAAAAGCAAGTCAAGCAGGCATGCAACAAGGGTTTCACGCTTGGCTGGATAACTTTGCTGAAGAAGCTTGATGTCCCTAAGGACTCTCCCTTTAAGAATGCCAACGCCATTCCCTCCAACTCCACCTCAATTTGATGACGATTCTGAATCTGAGGAGGAGGTTCTAGTGAGGAAGCCCAAGGAAGCTGTTGCTGGGACCAAGTCCTCTTCTCAAAATGAGCAAGTCCTAGACTTGACTCAGGATGAGGATGGTGGGGAGGTTCCTGAAGATGTTGTTCCTGAGAAGACATTAGCCGACGTCACCTTAGCCGATAAGAGCCTTGACGAAACCCTTGTCCAAATTGATGCCGAGCTCGTGACGGAAAAGGCTGTTGAGGCGTCCTCTCAACAATCATCTGAACATCAATCTCAACCAACTGCTACTGCTAAAGAGCCTTAGTTTTTTTTTTTTTTTTTTCTTCCTTCTGTTCTTGTACTTTGTTTTTCTTCTTTGAAGTACTGAAAACTTCTTCACATTCCCGATGTGTTTTAATACAACAACTTTTTTGCTTTTGAATGCTTGCATGCTTGCTTTGTATGCCTCTATACTTGGAATACTTTTGCATACCTTTAATATATACTTCCTTCTTTGTGCAACCTTCTTGGGGTGACATACCTCGGTTAACAATGATCTCGCTTTAACTTTGACTTGTAAATTGCTACAAATTTCAATAAGTGTTAAACAATGATCTCGGTTTAATTTCAACTTGTAAATTACTACAAATTTCAACAAGTGTTAAACATCACATCGATTTAACTTCAACTTGTAAATTGCTACAAATTTCAACAAGTGTTTAAACATCACATCGGTTTAACTTCAACTTGTAAATTGCTACAAATTTCAACAAGTGTTAAACATCACATCGGTTTAACTTCAACTTGTAAATTGCTACAAATTTTAACAAGTGTTAAACATCACATCGATTTAACTTCAACTTGTAAATTGCTACAAATTTCAACAAGTGTTAAACATAACATCGGTTTAACTTCAACTTGTAAATTGCTACAAATTTCAACAAGTGTTAAACAACCTTGTCTTTTCTCTGCCCCCTAATGTGAACCTGAGTTCCATTTGGGTTCTCATTATTCATGTCTTTCAGAAACCACATTATGCATCTTTATTAGTCATAAGTATTGAAGAATTCTGCTAAGATTTTATTGATATCGTCGGTAAAAAATAAGAAACAACTAATGATAGAAAAATTTCAAATTACAAGTGTTCCAGGGTCTTGGCAATGCTTTGCCCTCATTATCTTCAAGCCGATATGCCCCATTGCCCAATACCGAAGTGATTCTGTAAGGTCCTTCCCAGTTTGGGCCAAGCTTGCCCTCCCTAGGATTCTTCTTGTTGCCGACGACTTTTCTCAAGACTAGGTCGCCGACTTGAAATTCCCTTGGATTAACCTTTTTGTTATAAGCTCTAGCAAGCTGTTACTGGTATGCTACAAGCTGTATTGTAGCTTTCTCTCTTCTTTTTTCCAGAAGATCCAGATCTCGGGCTAAGAGTACATCATTAGTCCCATTCTCAACTCCCTGGGTTCTGATCCCTGGGATGCCGACCTCCAATGGAATGATTGCTTCTGTGCCATAAGCTATGGCAAATGGGGATTCTCCTGTTGATCTTCTCGGCGTAGTCCGATATGCTCAGAGTACATTGGGCAATTCGTCTACCCATTTTTCTTTTGTTGCCTGCAGCCTTTTCTTTATCCCATCCAGAATTACTTTGTTGGATGCTTCTGCTTGTCCGTTGCTTTGTGGAAAGCTTGGGGTTGAAAAGTAGTTCTTGATCTTGAACTTTGCACAGAAGTTCTTAATTAGCTTACTGTCAAACTGTGTTCTATTGCTGGCAACTATTGCTCTTGGAATCCCAAATCTGGTGATGATGTTTCTCCATATGAAGTTCTTGACATCCACATCTCGGATCTTGGCTAGAGGTTCTACTTCTATCCACTTCGTGAAATATTCTGTTGCTACCAGCAGGTACTTCCTTTGCCTAGTTGCTTGGGGTAATTGCTTAACGAGATCCATGCCCCATTGGGCAAATGGCCAAGGACTGGATACAGGGTTCAGGTCAGCAGCTGGCTGGTGTATTAAAGGTGCAAACCTTTGGCATTGTTTACACTTCTTCACGTAGGCTTCTGCATCTTTTTGCATGTAGGGCCACCAATACCTCTGGGTAATGGCCCTGTAAGCTAGCGATCTACCCCCAGTGTGGCTTCCACAAATTCCTTCATGAATTTCATATAAAAAATCTTCAACCTGCAGAGGGTGTACGCACCTTAAAAGGGATCCAGTGAAGGACCTTCTGTAGAGATGTCCTTCTGCTGTCAGACTGAATCTTGTCGACTTCAATTTGATCTTGTGTGCCTCCTTGCAGTCATCTGGCAGCTTTCCTTCTTTTAGGAACGCAACAATTGCGTCTATCCAGCTTGGTCCTATGTTTACACACATTGCTTCACGCTCTGTGGTTATTGGTTCAATGCTCGGGCCTGACAAGTATTCAATCATTATTGTCCTTGCTTTTTCTGGTTGTATTGCACTAGCTAGGTTGGCCAATGCATCAGCATGGTTGTTATCATCTCGGCTTACTTGAAGTAGTCTGTAGTTCTGGAATAAGGCTGCCAACCTGATGACCTCCTTTGCATAGGCCGACATTCTTTCATCTCGGGCTGCAAACTTGCCCGTTGTTTGGTTAACTATCAATTGTGAGTCACAAAAAACTATTACCTCATCTGCTTGTACTGCTGCTGCCAAATTCAGTTCTACAATCAATGCTTCATATTCTGCCTCATTGTTTGAGGCCTTGAATCCCAATCGAATGGTCTGTTCTGATATCTCTCCATCTGGAGATATCAGTACTACTCCTGCCCTCGCTCCCTGTCGGTTTGAACTCCTATCAACGAACAGTCGAAAGGAGTCGCCGATGTAAATGCTGCAGGGTCTGAGTTTGTTCTTTTTCCTTTGTTTTTTTGTCTTTGGCTGGGCTTCTGCTTGCTTGTTTGGACATCGTCTATCTTGGCTCAACGGAGCCCGATGTTCGATGGATTTTGGCGTGAACTCGGCCACGAAGTCGCCAAACACGCCTTTAATTGCGATTCGGGCTCAGACTCCAGATCATACTGGCCTAGGGCGACTGCCCATCTGGCTATTCTTCCTGTTAAGTCTCCCTACTGCAATAGGGACTTCAATGGATACTCTGTCAGTACCATAATTTTATGGACCTGGAAGTAATGGTTCAACTTTTTTGAAGCCATTACTAGAGCCAGTGCCAATTTCTCTAAGGGTAGATACCTTGTTTCTGTGTCGGCTAGGGTTTTGCTTACATAGTAAACAGCCCTTTGCTCCCCTTTTTCTTCTCAGATTAGTACTGTACTTATCGCATGTTCTGAAACTACCAAGTACAGGAACAGCTCCTCCTCGGGTTCTGGATTCGAAAGAACTGGAGCTGTGGTCAGGTACTTCTTCAGATCGGCTAATGCTTCTTCGTACTCCTCTGTCCAAAGAAAGTCTGTGGCTTTCTTCACTAATTTGAAGAAAGGTTTGCACTTGTTTGAGCTTCTGCTTATGAACCTGTTCAGGGCTGCGGCCCTTCCAGTTAGCATCTGCACCTGTTTTGTCGACGTCGGGCTCTTCAACTCTAGGATGGCCTTGATCTGATCTGGGCTGGCCTCAATGCCCATCCTGGTCACTAGGTATCCTAAAAACTTACCAGATCCAACTCCAAATGCGCACTTTGATGCATTGAGTCGGAGCCGATATGTTTTAAGGATTTTCAAGACTGCTTTTAGATCAGCGAGAAAGCTGCTTAGTCTTAACGACCATGTCATCGATGTAGACTTCGACTGTTCGGCCAATCAGGTGCTTGAACATCTTGGTTACCAATCTTTGGTAAGTGGCTCCTGCGTTTTTCAACCCGAAGGGCATTACTCTGTAGCAGTATAGCCCTTTGGGAGTGATAAATGCAGTTTTCTCTTCATCCGCAGGGTCCATAGCTATCTGGTGATACCCCCTGTAGGCATCCAGGAAGCTCATCCTTCTATGCCCCGAAGTGGCATCTATTAGCTGGTCAATCTTGGATAGAGGGAAACTGTCTTTGAGACAGGCCTTGTTTAAACTGGTAAAGTCTACGCAGACCCTCCATTTACCGTTCTTCTTCTTTACTACCACTGTATTGGATAGCCATATCGGGTAGTGAACTTCTCTAGTGGCCCTAGCCTCCAGAAGTCTGTCTACTTCTTCTTTTACCGCTTCGACGTGCGTCAATGTCGGTCTTCTGGCTCGTTGAATTACAGGTTTGGTTGACCTGTCAACATTCAGTTTGTGGCAAGTGACCTCGGGGTCAATGCCAGGCATTTCGTAAGGTGTCCAAGCAAACACCTCAATATTAGCTCTTAAAAAAACTTCCAACTCTTTTTCTTCTTCTTCGGCTAAGCTTGAACCGAGAAGAAAGAAGCATTCTTCATCCCCATCCTGGACAAGGATTTTCTTCAGTGCCTCTTCGCTCTTCTTGGCTGGCTCCTTGCTAACGTCTTCTAGGACTTCCACGTCCTCATCTTCAATTTCTGCCTTTTCTGGCTCTCGTATGCTGCAAGTAGATTTCATTGCTGCCATGGAGCAATTCTTCGTCTGCAGCTGATCACCCCTGACTTCCTTTATCCCATGCTCTGTTGGGAATCGTAATAGTTTATGCAATGTTGAGGGAACTGCCCCCATCGCATGCAACCATGGCTTTTCCAAGATGATGTTGTAAAAGGAAGGTGTGTCGATAATGGTGAATTCTGTCTTTATCTTCTTAGTGCCAGCCTGCACCTCCAAGTTTACTGCTCCCAGTGGCCATGTTGACGTTCCATTGAACCCAACCATTAGGCCATTGGATTCTTCCATATCGTCCGGGTGAAGGCCGAGCTCCTTGTAACATCGGACGTACATGATGTCACAAGAGCTGCCTTGGTCAATCAGGATGCGTTTCACTTGGCACTCCCCAACCTGGAGGGATACTACCAAGGCATCATTATGCGGATGCTGGACCATCTCTAGGTCGGCTTCAGTAAACTTTATCATTGGTCCCTGGCATTCTTCTGCCCGATGTCTTTTCTCCCCGATTTGATAGACATGTTGTAGGTGTTTTACCTTTTGGGTCTCCCCTCTGATTTCGTTCTCGTTGACCTTTGAGTGAATCACATTGACTACCCGAGGTCCTCCTGCCTGTGGTTGTTGTGCTAGGGGAGGCGGAGCTGTTGGTGCTTGAGGCAATCTTGCCTGTTCTTCTCTTGTTCTGGCCTCGTCGACCAGATCTCTCAGATGGCCTTGTCTTACCAAGTTTTCCAAGTGTGCTTTCAGGGCTCTACAACCCTGAGTTATGTGCCCCTCTTCATTGTGGTAGGCACAATGCCTGCCAACGTTCCTCTCCATGAATTCCCCTGGTGCCCTTGCTGGTGCTCTGAAATAGGGCTGGTTCTGAATTTGTTCCAGGACTTTGTGAATTGGGATTCGGAACACAATCGTCACTGCCTGTGTAGCCCTTAGTTCTGCTTCTTCCTTGTTCGATCCGTTATTACCTCGGCCTCGCTTCGATGAGCTGTTTCCTTACTCTTGTTTTATCTTCTTAGTTCCCGACGTGTCTTCCTTGGCTCTAGCATACTTCTCGATTCTCGCCATGAGCTCTTCCATGCTTTTTGGCAAAGTTTTTGCCAAAGACTTCCGTAGTGGACAGTTGTCTTTTAGGTCGTTCTTGAATGACACGACCGCCACTTCTTGATTACACTCTGGTATTCGGTTGAATACCTCATAGTATCTTTTTGCATAGGCCCTAAGGCCGTCATCCTTACTGATCTTCAGAGCCATCAGTGCATCCACCCTTAATGGCTGCAGCTTGTTTGTTACGAACCTATCCACGAACATCTGGGCCAGGCCTTCCCAAGTTTTCACGCTTCCCTTTGGTAGTTTGTGGAACCAATCTAATGCAATCTCCTCGAAGGATGATGGGAACACTTTGCAGAGCAACGGCTCGTTCCTACTATACAATGCCATTGAGTTCAAATATAATCCGACGTGGAAGTTGGGGTCTGACTTACCATCGTATATTTGAAACCTCGGCATAATGAATCTCTTTCACGCCTCAAACCTGTCCAACTCCACCGAGAATGATGTCCTCGGCTTCTCTGGAGAGGTTACCTCGGCGTCGGTATTCTGTTGCTTCCTCTTGCGGTAATCTCTCAAGTCCTCTTTTGTTTTCCCAGGAGCTCGGCCATCGCCTGCTTTCAGCCTTTTCGGTACACTACTTTCAGCTTCGTGGTGAGTCCTTTTCGACCCCTCTCCATGAGTTGTGTCGAAGCATAGTGCCTGCCCCTAAACATGCCGATGTCCTTTGGGGTCTGCCTCCTTTGTGTGATGCGTCCTCCGTGATTCTTCTTTTCTTGACTCCCTTCGTCCGACCCCCCTGGAAGGTCGGTGAGAGTGTCTTTCGCTCCCGTTGTGCTGAGGGGCTACGGGGATTGTTCTCTGCCCTCCCTTCTGGGCATTGGCCGCTGGAATCGGCGTGTCCTGCAACGGGAACGGTGGCTACATGACGTTATTTTGCATCATGAAATTGACGACCGACTGCAGGTCTACCAATTTGTTTGCCATCTCCTTGACCTCCTCGTTCCTCCGCAGGCATCTATCCTTCCATACCACTTCGATCTGGTTTCTTTGGTGCGTCGCTGGTCTGGCCGACGTCTTTCACTCCGTGATTTTGGTCACGAGTTTCTGCGTTGCATTTGTCTCCTGTGACATCAAGGTCAATAGGTCTCCCACTCCCAGCAGGAGTGTCGTCCCCAATCTTTTCCTTATGTTAGTTGGTGGCCATCTATTCTCCTATCTTTCTCACAGACGGCGCCAAATTGTGTGGGTGATTTTTCGACCACACTGCCAACTCAGTGATCAGCTGGAGAGAACTGGCAGAATAGATGACACCTGGCTAACCTGCAACAAAAAGAGAAGATTCCGGCGGTGGTTCGTCCACCCGGGGACACTCCGACGATCAAGTCAGTATATCTCTCAAAGATAATCAATAGTGCAAACTCACAGTTTAGAATACAAATTGCGTACCTTAGACCCATGGGGGTGCCTCTCTTTTATAGTGAATTCAATCCTAGTCCCAATAGAAGCCTGACTTCTATGGACTTCCATTCAGTGCTTACTTTGGAATCCTCAAGAGATAATGATAGACTCCCTAAGAGCATTATCCTAATCCATCTTGAAGTCTTTCTTCATTCTAGGACTCTTGTCCTTTATCCGTTTATCTCGGATTCCGATATCTTCGAAGGTAACCTCGGCCTCTCCAAGATAACCTTGGCGTCATGGACAGGACACGTGGCACCTCGGCTTACACGTCGGCGAAACCTTGTCACGTGTTGGTACTCAAAAAATATATCCCCACAGTATCTATTTGACAAAATTATATGATTTTGCAATTCTCAACCAGTGTATCACTTGACTGTTAATGTTTATCAACAATTTTATAGTTTATCTCAATTTGAATTAAAGAAGCTTCCTTTATTTTTTAAATTTTTTTTTGTATCATGCTAGTGATAAAAACAAAATGTATTTATGTAAATTTTTATATCTACATTTTATTTTTTGAAACAATGAAATTAATATATTAAAATTTTATTTTATTTATTTATTTGTGTGTGATTTGAAAAGTCTAAAAAAATTAAAATTTTAAATATCTAACTTGGAAAAAATTCCTGAAGTATACGCATCCAAAAAAAAACATGCATGGTGGGATTTGATGTACAAATTCTTTTTAAATAAATTGTCATTCAACATCTACGAGACTCGCATAGATGTTGACGGACAATTTATTGAACGAGGATTGAACCCTTGGGTATAGGTCTGCTGTGAATTTTTGTGGAATCCATCATTTTGCATTATCTTGCATCGTGCAGATAATTTTAAACTTTGCAACACCCATAATAAATCTATCTAATTCATACATTTAAACTCTTGATTCTTTAAAATAAAATATTTTATTTTTGGTGACTTGTGAATCTGTTTGTGTGAAGGTATCTCAATTTGCAAACAACAATGATTCATATCACTAAAAAAAAAAATCACTAATATCACTAATACATTGGAAATGTCAAAAAAAAAACAAAACAAAACAAAACAAGGTATAGGCAGGAGGTAGGGCCCACTGTTACATCATTAGTGGTGCTATTAAAGTATCACTTTTAGTACTTTCAACCATTTTTCATTTGCAAATAAGAAAGTTACAACAAGCAATCGATTCATTGTGTATCGGGGTAATTTCATGTGACATCTTACAATCCATTTTTAATCTCATTTTATTTTCTTTTGGATTGATTGGACCGCAAATTTTTATATTATCCTTCAGAGAAGCACAAAAGTAAAGTCTTTGCTCGGCTTTTGCCCAAGCTTAAGCTCAGGTTTAATTAAAAAAATTCTAGCTAAGTTTGGATTGCCAAATTCATCCACAAAATTTATTTTGGTTTCCTCAAACTAATTTATTGTCACTTCTTTAAAAAAAATCTCAAAAAATACAAATACAAAACATAATTAAAAAAAAATAGTTTAAATTACGTGTAACAAATAATATAATATATTACATTTCAATATCATTTGATTCAAATGGTGAGAAAATAATTTGCAATTTATAATATTTCATGTTCAGTATGTATAATATAATATATATATATATAAAAACAATAGAATTCAAGTTATGAACATTGCTGCCTTAAGTCTTATTTGAAATTTAATTTGGGTTGACAAATTTCAGTCGTCCCAGTCATCAATTTTAAAGTTATACTATTAAAATTCTAAAAATTTTTGAGATTAAAGTTTGGATTGGCATGTTCAAATTGCACCCCCTAATAGTAACAATAGAGTTGTGGTGTGAGGGAGTAGAGAGGGTAGAGGGAGATGATAAGGGGGAAGGAAGAGGAGAATAGAAAGGCAAACGACAACCATACGTTAAGCGAGAGGCTATCAGTAATCTCATCCTCTCTCTTTCTTTTTTTTTTTTCTCTCTCTCTCTCTCTCATTCTATACCTTGGTCATATTTTGTCCAATAGATATTGATATTGATATTGTTGATATGATATGTTCCTCCCTGCTGGCCTCTCCCCTCTCCCTCTCCCAACCCCCAACTAAATTTCCCATCTCCTCCTCCTCCTCCTCGCCTGCATTTCCTAGTCTTGTGATTTCTTTCTTTTTACATCAACTGTAACTGCGTTGCCGCTGCCGCCGCTGCTGCTGCTGCTGCTGCTGCTTTACAAGTAAAACTGAGGTGAACTCAGTGGTCATCTTAGTTGTCGTCAGGGGTAGGTTGACACCAAAAAGGCACCCATGGCATCAGCTGCTCTCTCCATGGTTAATTCATCTCCCCTGCAGGTGGTTTCTTTCTTTCATTTCTCAATCAATTGGCAGAAAAAAATAATAATAATAATAAAAAAAAGGACTAGTCTACTTTACTACTACTAAAGCTGACTGAGATAAAAGTTACGTTCTGTTAGAAAACAAGGGCTCATGTTTGAATGAATGAATATATATGCACGCAGGCCAACGGTAGAGGATTCTCCGAATTCACTGGCCTCCGCAACACTTCAGTCTCCGCTCCCTTTGCTCGGAAAGCCTCCCACTTAGATTTACTATCTGTCGTTGCCTTCCAAACCTCTGCTGTGAGTAGTCTTTTTCTTCGCTACTACTTCCTACACTTGTTCCTACCATGTATTATTGTGTACTCTGCATACACAACCACACGCACATCCATATTCTTTACAACTGCTAGATATTACTACATCATTTCCATTGGTCAATCAACCAGCTAGAGCTAGCTAGCTGCTGCACCACCATACCACACATATTAATATTGAATTACCAATCCCCCCCTGCCTCCTCCCCTGAGGCACTGCTGGTGGTGGCGCTTCAGAACCCAGAGGAAACATTTTTGGAATACTTGTTTTGGCATTGGGCATATTTGACACCATGCACCTTAATTGCATTTGCTTTGCTAATTTGTTGATCCACTCGCAGATTTTTACAAATTCTACCATCCCATTCTTGATTAATAAAAAATAAAAACATTTAGCATAGGCATGAGAAAATATGTTCATCCTGCTACAATTATTGTAAATGAAGACGTGGCAAGACAAGAATGCATCAAATGAGGGTAACAGATGCATATGCATCTTGGGGAAGATAGAGCTAGCACTTGTGAATGAATACATAGTTTGGTTTCTACTGCAGAATTTGCAAATAATTGTATTGATTACATGAATGAATCTTATGTCATTTTTCTGTGAAATTAGTTCATGTTTTTTTTTTTTTTTTTTTTTTTTTTTTTTTTTTTTTTGGTGATCTAATCATTGAAAAGACTCTGTAGCTGTTGTAACTATTAGCCAGTCTCAGTCTACCTGCAAAGATGAGTGATTCTGTAGAGTTGTTATGATTTTTCTTTTACTCTTTCTTTAAAGTAACAAACTTATAAGAGACTGTTTGCATATGTTCTTTCTTTCTGTCTACTAATCATATCATGAATACATAGAAGCTGAAAACAAATAATAATAAAGAATTCAATGCATCAATAGCTTGTTATGATCTTGTGTGTTTTAAGTGTGCTCAACGAAAGATACGAGTGTTCCGACCATCTTAGTCATGGCCTCTTGAGTGTATTATGTGATTTGTATGTTCTAATTTTTTTTATTAAATATATTTGCATCAATTTTTAATTTGTACAAATTAAACATGAATTACAAATTAAGGGACAAAGTTATTACAAATGAAATTACATAAACTAAATTGACATAATTAGGGACCTCCTATAAGGACCATAATACAAATAATTTTTATTTATTTTTCCATTTTGTCCACGCAAGACTGATGGACACACTAACGCTGTGTTTGGTTGGAGGATTTGAGGATAGATTTGAAAAAGGAAAAAGAAAAGTTAAGTAAAATATGAATAAAATATACTTACATTTCACTTAGTTTCGCATACTTTTTCCTTTTTCCTTTCTAAATCTCTCTCTAAATTCCCCAACCAAACACGGCGTAAAGAGTTTGTGATCATCTTAAGTTAAAAAAGTATTACCCACAGTATCTAACTAGATTAGCAAACACGAAATACAAAATTACTACAATTCAAATTGACCCAAAAAGCATGATTTGGTTGATTGGTGGAAATCCTTATTGCATATCTTAATTGGAGTACTAAATTTTCTTAAATTGAGGATAATGGGGTTTTTTTTTTTGGTAGATTGGCGAGAACAGGAACAATGGGAGGGGAGTGGTGGAGGCAAAGCTGAAGGTGGCAATAAATGGTTTTGGAAGGATTGGAAGGAACTTCTTGAGGTGTTGGCATGGCAGGAAGGATTCCCCTCTTGACGTCATTGCCATCAACGACACCGGTGGCGTCAAGCAGGCCTCGCACCTCCTCAAGTACGACTCCACCCTTGGCATCTTTGATGCTGACGTCAAGCCTGTGGGCGATGATGCTATCTCTGTTGACGGCAAGATCATTAAAGTCGTCTCCAGTCGCAACCCTGTCAACCTTCCTTGGAAGTAATTAACTAATTTGGCCTATTCTTCTTCTTATATTATTTTTGTCTACACATTTTCTTCACATTTCCTTTCATGTTCTTTTCAGTATTCAGCTCCTGAATTAAACTCATATCATATATATAGATATTCACATTTTATAATGGTATAGGGATTTGGAAGTTGATCTGGTGATTGAGGGCACCGGTGTGTTTGTGGACCGGGAGGGTGCAGGAAAGCATCTACAAGCAGGGGCGAAGAAGGTCCTTATCACTGCCCCTGGGAAAGGTGACATACCAACCTACGTGGTGGGCGTCAATGCCGACTTATACAACCCAGCTGAGCCCATCATCAGCAATGCCTCTTGTACCACCAATTGCCTTGCTCCCTTTGTCAAGGTCATTGACCAGAAATTCGGTAATCCTCATATATCCCTTCCACAAACCAGTACACTCCACTTTTTCTCTTTTTTTGGTTTTGGTTTTGTTTTTGTTATGGTAAACTAGAAGATTTTTTTATATATATATATAAAACTCAAAAGGGTGACAATTTAAAAAAAAATTGTCTGCTTAACATTAGCCAAACTAGAAACAAGAAGGCCAAAAAAAAAAAAAAAAAAGAAGAAGAAAAGAAAAGGAAAAAGAGTCAACTAAAAAGGTCAAAGCCCTTTCAAAAAGAAGTTTCTCTCATATCAGCAATGCAATGACTAGCCTTCTGATTTGCTCAAGGGATCTTCATGCACAAGAAGGTTTTCCTCTTGCTCAGCTCCCATCTTTGCCAACACTTCAGCACACAAATTTCCTTCCTTCGTGTTTGCTGAAATTCGGTAATCCTCATATATCCCTTCCACAAACCAGTACACTCCACTTTTTCTCTTTTTTTGGTTTTGGTTTTGTTTTTGTTATGGTAAACTAGAAGATTTTTATATATATATATATATAAAACTCAAAAGGGTGACAATTTAAAAAAAAATTGTCTGCTTAACATTAGCCAAACTAGAAACAAGAAGGCCAAAAAAAAAAAAAAAAAAGAAGAAGAAAAGAAAAGGAAAAAGAGTCAACTAAAAAGGTCAAAGCCCTTTCAAAAAGAAGTTTCTCTCATATCAGCAATGCAATGACTAGCCTTCTGATTTGCTCAAGGGATCTTCATGCACAAGAAGGTTTTCCTCTTGCTCAGCTCCCATCTTTGCCAACACTTCAGCACACAAATTTCCTTCCTTCGTGTTTGCTGAAACTTACAATTGCCCCTTTGCAAAAGTAACCTAGATTCCTCCACAAGCACATGGTGTGGAAAGCTCTGGTTTGCTCCATCCCGAACCATCTTCACTTCCATTTCCGAATCAGATTCTGAATCAATTCAATTCAGTTGCTGCTCCTTGCATGCTTCTTTCCAAAATGATGGTCAAGCCAAGCCCCTGTAATCTTCCTAAGATTCTTGGCCTATGGATGTTTAATTCCCCTGGTTTCCATAATATCCACATAACACAACCAAGCACCTATTTCATTTCTCAAAACTTGCCTTCTATCATTGGGTTACTGCTACAGCTTCCACCAATGTTCAATTTAGTAGGAAAACACTATTTTATAAGTTTAGTAATCCTTTGGCCAGTGGCTCCAAGTCTATTTTAAAAACCTTTTTTCTATTCAGTTCCATATCTTCTGATATGTCTTTGCATAGTTTCAAGTTTCATAAACATTGATGGCAATGATTTGATAAATGTCCCCGTTTCTAGTTTTTCATATATGCCAAACAAACATAACGACGTAAATATTTTCCATGAAATGTCATCTGATCAGTGAAAGCTTTTTTCTTTTGCAACCACTCATAGCTAGAGAGGCTTCCCAAATATCTTTTGGCTTTGGTGCATCTCTAAATAAATTGTATAAAACTTCTATGTAGAGGTTGCACCTATGACTGGAATTATTATTGTCTTCCAGACCCCTAACGCTCTATTTGGTTCATGGATTCGAGTAGAAATTTGGAAAGAGAACAAGAAAATATAAGTAAAATGTGAATGAAATATAACTACATTTCACACACTTTTCTACTTCTCTTTTTCAATCCCTTCCCAAATCCATGAACCAAACATAGCCTAAGTTAACCACTCTAACCGGGATTAGTAAGAAGTTTCTAGGCTAGGAGAGAAAATTAAACATTTCTAAGAACATCCTGGAAAAATAAACATTTCTGAAAATTAATTTATCCCGCTCAAAGTCAACACAATTTTACCTAAGCTTTTTTGTGGTTTTTGAATCTCAGCTTTTTAGTAAATATAATTTTGTATGTTTGTACTTAAAACATGATGAGGATTGCTAGCATAACACCATGGCTTATTGGCAAATATAGAACCTGTGACTAGTACTACAAGAAGTATATATCTACTAATTGATTGATGATTGATGCCTTTGACACTTACTTCCTAACAAGTAACATGTGATCATGAGTCTGGGTTTGTTAATGTTGATATGGGATGTTTAGAAAATGATATATTATGGTATAGGCGTCATAAAGGGTACAATGACCACCACTCATTCCTACACTGGAGATCAGAGGCTTCTTGATGCAAGCCACAGGGACCTCAGACGTGCACGAGCTGCAGCTCTCAACATAGTTCCGACATCTACTGGTGCTGCAAAGGCAGTCGCTCTTGTCCTTCCTACCCTCAAAGGAAAGCTCAACGGGATTGCCCTCCGTGTCCCCACACCCAATGTCTCAGTGGTGGACCTTGTTGTCCAGGTTACCAAGAAGACATTTGCTGAGGAGGTGAATGCTGCATTCAGGGAGAGCGCTGATAACGAGCTCAAGGGTATCCTATCTGTATGTGATGAGCCACTAGTTTCGGTGGACTTCAGATGCTCAGATGTGTCCTCAACAGTGGACTCTTCACTAACCATGGTTATGGGAGATGACATGGTCAAGGTGATTGCTTGGTATGACAATGAGTGGGGCTACTCACAGAGGGTGGTTGATCTCGCAGACATTGTTGCCAACAACTGGAAGTGATATTGTTTTATCCATACATCCATCCATCCATCATCTGTTTATTGAACATTTTTCTTTTCTTTTACGCCCATCCCCCATCTTTTGTAGATCTCTATTTTTAATTGTTGGAATTGTAATGAGTATAACATTTGAAACATTTTCCCATCATCTTGAAATTTCAGGTTTCAAATAGTAATTAAAAAGGTTGGTGAGAGGTTATGGTTACAGTGCAAATGCAAATAGCTCTCTGAAAGAACAATTATTATGACTTCATCAGTAGGTAGGCTCTGTGCTTAAACTCTCTTCATCATATCAACTTCATCTATGAATTTAAATAGGAAATTTAAGGTCAGTCAGTGGCTTTGTTCATCTATTAATATAAGAAGGTCACCGGATTTGTTAGCAAAATATTGTTCTCTTGAAAGCATGGATATTATTGTAAAGGTTGATGGTATATTCTCTTTATATCAGAAGTAGTTGGGATTCCATTGGAGGCTATGTTGAGAGCTAATGTCATCAACATGAATGACCTCATTTCCCGAAGCTTGCCTTTCCAGCCCTTTGCTTACTTCCCCATTCACTTCAACTTTGCTGAAATTAAGATTCTATTCACAAATACTAGCCTAGTAACTTGGCGCATGAGCATAAGCCAAGCATTGGAAAAGGAAGTAAAACCACATGCCTCCTCGAAAAAAAAAAAAAAAAAATCCAAATGAAATCTCCTGTTTCATGCTGTATGTCATCACAAAAATCAAAGTTAATCTTCCCCATTCTTTTGCTTTTATTCTCACTCTCTTTTTTAACACAACCTAGAGAAATTATTCAAAATTTTTGGAGTCAGTGCAAGTGGTGCTTCAAATTAATAGCAATCGATCTGCACTATTTTTTTTTATCGGCAAAAGTTAATAGTTAGTTGTTAGATTAGTACTTTGTGGAGTTGGAACTCACCATCTTTTTTTAAGCATTTAAGTCATGCCCCCTATTCCACTCCTAAGAGCAGAATCCAAAACCGCTCCTTAGAAAAGACTTGGTGGCCAAAGGGGAAGCCACACAGGCTAAATCCATATTTTTGTGGTGGAGTTTTAGGAGAGAATATGCAAAGTGTTAATCTGTATATAAAATTAAGTATTGTTCCACGAACACTGAATAATGTCTCTATGATCTCACCCAAAGAAACTTCATCTTATATCAATCAAGAGACTTGAATAAAAGTTGAACGCAAATGGCAAACGACGAATGGGGGGACGACAACAAACAGAAAAAATACTGGCTGACAAATATATTTCTGGCAGCTAGGAAGAGCATTTCTGGCTGCTAAGAAGAGCAGCTTCACTTGATCAGAAAGTGATGATTGCAGAAAGAAAAAAGAAACGGTCTATGATTGAGAAGCCAAACAGAATAGATTCCAAGGAATTACCAGAAAATGGCAAAGACTTGCCGGGTTGAATATATGTGCTGGAAAAATTGAAGTAGAAGGTTCAAGAAGAGTGTACATGGTATGTGCAATCTTAGCCTAGGTTCATTCACACACAAAGCACTACATATTTCATTCATTCTTAAACAACTAATATACTAACAAATAAGAAATACAACAGGGAGTTGGATAAAGAATTATTACAATAGAAAAACATAGAAGCAGCAGAAGGGCACTCATGAGGGATGATGCGTAGTCCATATGCTATCACCATCTACATCCGGGAATCAATATATTATACTACTATGCTGCTGCTGTTGCTACTACTACCCATTCCATAATGTGGAATTGCAAAACCAACATAAAAGAAAACCATAAAGACCCCATCATCCATGATCCATATTGTCCCGACCCACCCACCAACCAACCAAGCAAACAAAACAAAGTTGACAATACACAGGAACAATTATTGAAAGAAAAGCCCCACCAACCAACCATGCTCCCTCGAAAGAGTAGCGGCAGCTAGGCTCAGCCAGCCAGCCAGCCTCGGAGAGAGAGTGTATGGTTGGTTTAGTATTTCCTTCCTTCCTTCCTTCCTTCCTCTTCACATATATAATATGCAGTAATCAAGTAATAATATTAATAGATTTTATAGTGGGGTGGGGGGTTGAATATTATTATAGTTTGTTGTTTTGTTGTGGGTTTTAAATGTCACGGTCTCTGTTGCATTCAGGGGGGATGGTTGGGTATCTGGTTCGATCGGAGCAGTAGTTGTAGATGGTGTACTTTTGGCGGACCCAACGGAGCCTCCGGTACTGAGCCGCATCGAGATCTTGGAATTCCTTTTGGTCCCACCAACGCTTTCCCTGAGTGTCGCAGAACTTGGCCTCCACGGAGGCCTCGCACCCGTCCACGTGAAAGCTCTTGTAGGAGGCCACGAACGGAGCTTTAGACCAGTCTGTCTTCTCCAGACCACCCCTTGTGGCCCAATCGTCCGCGTTCCATAGGCTTGAGTATATCTTCATTGGCTGGTTGAATGGAAACCTCACTCCCAAATCTTTACTGTTCTTGAACACCCTTATCGGTACATCGTCCACGAAGAATCTGGAGGACGAGTCAAATTTTTCCCATCATCATCACGTCATGTCATCCATAATCGAAACAAAAGAAAAAGGCAAAAGCCCAATAATAATTATGTTTGAAAAATCCAAAAGATTTGTCTGAATGAATTGACTTCTGAATCACAACACATAAAAAGCACAAAGGTAGTCCCAACTGTTAACAAAAGGAAACGGCCACGTTTTTTTTAGTTTGTTGCATAATGTCATGTACACATAAAGTTAAAAGGTAAAAGCCAATAAAAATGCTATAAGTAAACAACACGGTCCACAGTTCTCAATTAATTATCTTTTTAACATATTATTAGATTTAAAAAGTAGACTTTTATATTATTTTTTATTTGATTTTTGCAAATTTAGTTGATGACAAATGAATTGTCTTATCATTTAATTTCAAAAGTCCTATATTAAGGCTTTGGAGTTGTTTGGGGTGTGTTAAATAAGTGCATTTTTTTACTTTTTGACTAAAAAATTGCGAAAAAAATGATAGTTGTTTGGGATAATTTTTTAACTTTTTACAAAAAAAATATGTATTAAAAAATTGTATAAATTAGTGTATAGGAGAAGATTGGATGGAAAAAATGGTACGGTAGGCTGAATGCAGGGACAGCGTAGGGAGAGTAGAGGCTGGGGAGACGATTTCTTGCTTTTCGGGCATTGAATTGGAGGTGTTGTTCGACCCGTGAGAACTCACCATGAGTCCCGTTTTGTTAATCAAAACCGTTAAATGTGTAGAATTCGTCGAGTACTATCTTATTGTAAAAAATCACATTGATCGGATATCAATAACTATCTGATTGAATTAGTTTGTTTTCAACCGTTAACTATAACACCATCTATTTTATAAATTTTAATTGATTTGATAGTTACCAATATCTGATCAACGTGATTTTTCACAGTCATATAGTACTCGACGATTTTTACACATTGAACGGTTCAGATTATTAAAATGGAACCCGTGATGGGTCCCCACGGACCAAACAACACTGAGTTATTAGTGCACCTAAATAGAAGTTCGTTTCCAAAAAGTGAGCTCTGCCTATCCTACATCAGAGTTGTTTGAAAATTTGTTTTGTGTAAAATTATTTTTTTTAATATTTTTCTTTTATGAATAGTAAAAACTTTTTAACTTTTTGAATATTTTTTAACTTTTTTTTAGACCCCAAATCAGGCCTTTGTTAATACCTGCCACATCATTTGTCAAAATTAATTGCATACCCTTATCTTTTTAGAAAAGTAATATATACTATCCCATAAATTTTGCTTACTTTTAAGAAAATGCTATATATAACCCTAATTCTTATATTGTTTTCTTACTCTTGACATAACTGAATAGGTCTCATATGTATTCACTGATATGAATCCTATTATTTTGTGTATTAAAATGAGAAAATAAGATAGAAAGTAAGATTATATGTATATAGCATTGCTCTTATTTTTATCACCACTTGTGTGCATAAACTCAACAAAGGACATATGTATATATACAATTTATTATATGTAAAAAATAATAGAAATTATCATTATTTTTTAAATGTAATGAAATTTACATGAACACATAGAATTTACAGCGTGAATTTCCGTAATAGATAAAAAAAAAAAAAAAAAAAAAAAAATCAGTAAAATCCATTGGATGATACAGTAGAATAGAGCCCCTCTTGTTAAGATTTTAAAATATTACTTTTCATTCACTTTATTATCAATTTGCATATCATCACCTACTTCCAATATTACTTTCTTCTTGTTTGAAATGCTGCAAGCCAACATATACTGTTCATTATTTACATTTCAAAATTTGTCTTTGCACAATTGGCTAATATCGATTACTCTTGTCATTTAATTTGGGTGCCTAAAGATTTCTATGAAACCATGGGAAGGTGAGAGGTACAGTAGTATTGGGGTTTCTTTCTGGTAGATGGGATGTTGAAAGAAGAAATAAAGACACAGGCGATTGGTGTACTAGTCATTAAAAAAATATATATACTAACGCATTAAGCTCCAGAGAGAGAGAGAGAGAGAGAAAGAGAGAGAGAAGGGCAAGAACAATAACAGTTTGATCCCATGGAGAGGATTGTCTTCGATTCTACTCTATATGTATATATATATTTAAATTAGAGCTGAAAAAGAAAACAACAAAAATAAAATGCAAGCAGGAGCAGGAAGTGAAAGCTTACACAATCAGGTAGAGATTCCACAAAACAGAGTACGAGTGGTATTGTGTGGTTGGGTCGAACCACAGATATATTCTCTGTTCTCTGTCCCCCTTCCCTCCAGTGAACACATTTGTCTGCAAAATGTAGGGTTGCCCTGTTCTGTTCCCCAAGAACTCAAAGTCTATCTCATCATGCTCCGCGTTTTGAGAAGATAACTGAAAATTAATTAATTAAATCAAGTAAGAATGAGCCTTAGTAGTAGTAGTAGTAGTAGTGGTAGTAATTATTTCAATCTCAATCTCAGTATAAAGGTCACTAATAATTAACAAAATGTGAATGAGAATGGCTTTTACATAGAAAGCAGTCACTGTCCCAGCAGAATCTCCAGGAACCATCTTTATTTGCATACTGAAGTGGCCGAATAAGTAAGATCCCTTTGACTGGAACCCAGTACCTTCCCCAAAATCAAACACCAAAAATGTTTTTAATAAATTCCAAAACTGAACCCCAAAATTGCTTTTCTTTTCAGATGTGAATTTTTTTTTTCCTTCAAAAAAATAATAGTAAAAGAAAGAAAGAAAGAAAAAAAAAAAAACTGAAATTGTTTTTGTTTACCAGTGTACTTGTCCAGGGAGAGCTGAATCTCAGAGCCTCCATTGAAGTACTTAATGTGGTCAAAAGCCCAAGTAGGAGCATAGTTTCTACCAAATTGAACATCAACAGGCTTCCTGGGTGCAGCACCCATTGTTCCAGACACCATCATCAGACCAAGCGCTAGAAGGACCACGCTCCATAAGTGAGAACCCATTTCTCTCTGCACTGCACAACCAAAAACAAAGCCATATTTCATGAGAATGCAACATCATCATCAACACAAGTAGCAGATTTCCTTCTAACTACTACAACCCAAACAATAGGAAATGAAAAACAAGAATGAGGAAGACTAGAGAAAATAGACTACCCGAGAGCCCAGAGAGAGAGAGAGAGAGAGAGAGCAGTTGGGATGAGGAAAAGGCGGACTGCAAAGCCTTTTATGCAAGGTCTGATTTATCCACTACAAACAAATGTTATTCCCCCTTGTGTGAAATTTTATTGTTAACTTAAGGTAAATATATCATTAATAATTATAACTGATTAAGCACCAAAAAATAAGAGAAATGTTTGAGACTTTTTTTTTTAAGGTTTTTTGATTCCTAATTTGATTTTGGTCCTTGATATATGTGTGTGGTCCACTTATATATGTGTAGACTCCATATTATAAGTGATTGAAATAAGAATGAGAATTGTAGGAGTCATATATGTGTGAAATCTCTATCACAATTGAAAAAATAATTATAATTGATATATAAGGAACCTCTTTAAGGCATATCTATTTTGGATTTATTCCTTACTGAATAAATCTTGGATGCACCTAATCACTTGCCTGCCAATAATATGTACAAGAAAATTCAAGCGCATCACTAGAAAAGATTAGGGGTGGTTTAGGATGATTTAAATAAGTGTATTTTTTAACTTTTTATAAAATATGGGCTGGGTAGAGTTCGGATCCTCTCCAGCTAATCTGTCCAGCCATTTCTCCTATCAAGGGCCAGGATTTGGCCATGTCACTTTGGCCAAAGCCTACGGCTCAGATCAGATACTTGGTAATAAAAATAAAAAAATAAAAATTGAATTTTTTTTATTCAACACAGCAACAGAGCTTCCCTTTCCCTCCCTCTTCGAAGCTTTCGTGAACAACGATCGGCGGCAAATCGAAGTCAGCGGCGAATATCGACGCCCTGATCTGTATGTTCTTTTCATTGATTTTTCCCCAAATAATCTGTCATTTTCAAAACTTGAACAATGATGTGTGTTTCACATGGAGTGGTAATGGATTGGGAAACAAAGGTTGGGATAAGAGAGAGAGTGGACAACTTGAAGGGTTGTTTTGGGGTTTTGAGATCAAGGACTGAGAATATCAATGGTTAGCTTGATGATTTCTTTGATGAGATTGTTTAAGGGTGAAGAAGCTCTTGGATTTATGCAGTCACAGCTAGAAAGAGAAACACAAACAGAAAATCAAGAGAGAGAGAAGATAGAAGGAGAAGATTCAGTTGTGGGATTATTGTATCTCAATCTTTCTATATAAGCATAAATAGATATATGTAATTGTATTTGTATTTGTATGTATAGTTTCATTATTTGGGTTTGTTGAAATTTCTCTAATACAAGGCTTTTGATGGTGGGTAATCTTTCTATGTATGCATAAATAGATGCGTATCTATTTGAAAGAAATCAGATTATAAGAAGACGATCTTGAAGAAGTAGAGAGAAGAAAATTGAAGAAATTCAATTTTTTATTTTTATTTTTTTTAACCAAACTTGATCTGAGCTGTAGACTTTGGCGAAAGTGACGTCACCAAATCCTAGCCCTTGATAGGAGGAATGGCTGGCGAGGATATGAACTCAGGTTGGGTATGAGTTAGGTTTGAAGTGATGTGGTAGAGAGTTAATGTGACTTAAATAAGATGACGTAACTTAAATAGGATAATGACTTTTTTACTTTTTTAAATTATGACAAATAAGGCCTTAAAAGACCCTTAACAAATGAACCACCTTGTAAATTTGTAATAAGAGTTCCAAATGCATCCACCACATTTCACTTTTAAATATGGATTAGGAGTGAAATTCGTGACTTCTCACAAGAAGAAAAATATTAGACATTTTTAGATTATTATCTGTGTGAGCTGAGTAAAATAATGCATTTGTGCCCATCCATCATAAGCACAAACCCAATCAAGTCTACTGGATCGTCGAGAACTGAACGCCGAACAATATATTCACTGACTAAGCGCCATGCCAAATAGGAAATATCGGTAGAATCTGTTGGCACCTGGGCCAAAACGTAAAGTATGTCTAGGTTGTACCTTTCTGAAGGTGTAATAGAAAATTGGACCTTAACACTCAAGCAATGATGACAAACAGGTCAAGTTACATAAAAAAATATCTATACCAAATGACTATATAAGGAAGGTGAGTTGAAGAAAAAATGTATGCACTATCAACCAACCAGACTTTGTCTTTGAAATATTATACTCATTCCCTCTCATATACAACCTAAATTAACTGTCAGAGTATTAATTCTGATACCCCCAACCGAAATGTTTCTTGTTTTAAGCATTAGAGCGAGAATTAAGTAAAAGATTATTTGAGACGAAGGAATATTATAAAATCACTCCTCACATTATCTATATTATATTCTTATCAAATAAGAAATGACGGTACATATTAAATGAGTAGTTCTAGCCAAACAAAACATAATAATGTACTCAACCCCATTGTGTTTTTTTGGAGAGATTGAAGGAGGAATTTGTCACGACCCAAACCGCCTATAGGTTTAAGCGTAAGGCCCGATGTCAAGTGGATTACCTACGGCCTCTGAAGACATTAACAAATATCAAGGGGCTGCGGAAGCAAATATATAAAGTAAACGAGGTCCAATGAGCTGTGATGACGTACATGGGACAAACAATTCAAAACTTATTTATAAACATAAACATGCTAGTCGGGTACACCCATATGTACAAAATATTTACACAAGTACATCCCAAGATCCAACTTAATACAACAGGTACAAAGGACTAGCATGAGGTGCAAAACTGCCATGGCATCGGACTTCAGGCGGAACCTCATCGGGAGGCGCAACAGGTGGCTGACCAAAAACAAAACAGAGGGCCATCAACCCTGGCCAGGGTCTTGTGCCGGCTCACTTACATATATAATATAAACTGTGAACGAAAGCCCAGTGAATAATAACAGAGTAAAGGGTTTAATGAATGATGTCCATCACAGAGTTGTAAACCAGAGTTTATATCAGAAACATAATCTTATCAGAAATAGAGTCTTATGCATATTCAGATTTCAAATCAGATATAGGTTCAGATACATGCTCATATTCATATTCATATTCATATTTTGCATAAGATCATATGTGGTACACCCATTAGCTATCAGATCAGGCAGGTCCGAAGACCACAACAGGTAGGTCCGAAGACCACAAACAAAGATGGTACCAACAACCACAAAGGTCCATATCTTGCGCGCAAGTAGCCATGGTATTGTTACCCCGTGCAAGGGCATAGGCCACAGTATTGTTACCGGCGAGGGCCATCGGCCGGTATTATTACCGGCGAGGGCCATCGACATGATATTATTACGGGTGAGGGCCATCAGAACTAAGGGTGCCACAAATACTTTTCAGAAAACTGGACATTCATTCATTCATTTCCAACAAATCATAGCTTTTCAAGGATCAATCATTTCGTATCATAGTATACTAAAAATACATAACATTGAACATAACTTTACAAAGTTATTACTCACAGTGGGCGTTGATACAGGTAGATGTAATAACCCTCGTTACTGATCACTGATTAATACTGATTACTGTTAAATTAAGACCGATTATGGAAAGTAAATGAACTGATTGAATTACTGAAATGACTGACTGAAAACTGGAACTGAATTGACTGAGTATAAGTGTGTTATTGTGCATTCTATCTGTTTGATTATTTGATTATCTGTTCAGTTTGTTTCGTTTAAACTGTTAATTGAAGGCCTTATCGGCGGCCGAATCCAAAATTGATTGATGATTTGGAACCATTAGAATTTATATGATTTTATGGTGTATTTGATCAAAATGTGATTTGGTATGATTAAATTAGATTAAAATGAACCAATTACAAGAGTTGCCTTAATTACTATTTTGCCACTTAGTGGCCCACTAGCTTGAACTTGTTGGAGCCTTGTACACATGATCAAACAAACATTTTCTTCAGCCCCATTTCCCTTGTTTTTGCCGAAGTGGAGAGTAAGAGAGGGAGATTGGCTTCATCTTGTAGAATTGTTTGGTCTTGCTTGGTAGAAGTGAAGGAATTGAAGAATTCTTGCATAATTAAGCCTCCTTACCTTTAATTCTACACCTAAGGTAGATCACTCATCTTCTTAATTGTGTCCTTGAGGTGTTCTTGCATGGTTTTGAACTAAATTGAAGTCTAGAGCCAATTTATGGCTCAAAGTGTTGGATTAGAGTTTAATTGTTGCATGCATGGCCATATTGTTGCATTTTGAGGTTGATTACATGGAAATTAGTACATGCATGCTCATATTGTTTTTATAGACTATGCTTTTATCTGGTTTTGAAAGGAATGAGCTCATTTGAGCAAGCTTTGGAGCTTTAATTTGGTTTAAAGTTCATGCATGGCATGTTTGAAAATTATTCTTGAAAAATGGTTGGAAATTGGGTTTGATTAAACACCCTTGGGCTTTGATTTCTTAAATTGAGTTTTGGAAACATGTTATTCTATGTGTTTAAAAGAGTTTTCCAGGAAATGGGCCCAAGAGGATCGAATTGGGAGTATCAAATTTGAGTTTTGAACTTAGAACACAAATCTGGAATTTCCAAATTTTGGTTGTCCGCTCGAGCGGAGAAAGTGCCGCTCGAGCGGGAAAATTAAGCTCCTAGTACTTTTCACTGCGATGTCGATCCGCTCGGCGAAGAAAGCGCTCGGCGGAAAAAATTGAGCATCCAAGATTACTTTGCCTTTGTTCATCGATCGCTCGGCGTAGAAATGTACGCCGAAGCGGAGAAGTTGGCCTTCGGCGGGTACCTTTGTTTGCTTGTCCGCTCGGCGGGAAACTCAAGGCTTCGGCGGGACTGCTTTCACTAAAATTTCTGGAAATGTTTTCTAAGTGCATCTTTGCATCCTCTTTCCATCCTAGGCATTCCTAGGGTATATTTAAGGCATCTTAAAGAGGATATAGAAGTAGAACACACTGAGGCAACTTTAGGGATTTAATTATTATCTTTCCCAACTGTGTAGCTTAGTGTGTGTTCATTCTGTTAATTGTATAGGGTTGGCATTCCGAGGAGACGCTCTAGCTACTGATAGCCCAGAACTCTGTGAGTAACAATTGTGTAAAGATATGTTCAAAATGATTATCTTGAATCTTGAACGAGCATTTCTTGAGCGATATTGTTATTGAATGAATGTATGTCCTTTATTTCGAACTATCTTGTGGCATCCTTAGCACCCTCTTTTCTTTATTCTTTATTCTGAGAGATCTCTGTCGGTTCCTCGTGGAACCACTCATTCTTGATTGATGGCCATCATTCTTGTTCGATTTTTAAGACCTCATTCTTGTTATGCTAATGGATGTACCACATATGATATTCTTGTCTTGAACAACCGATATCTTGATTGAATTGAGCTGTTTTCATTCTTGCAAGGACATTCATTCTAAACCTTTACGCTTTATGTTATTCACTTTGGGCTTTAGCTCCTTTTCATATATATATGTAGGTGGTCGCACTGGGATCAAAGCTAGAGGCGTCGGAGTAAACTCAGTTTGTCAAGCCAACCAATGTGCCTCACCGCAAGGTTAGAGCCTTTCATGCCAAGGCATAGGGGCGTTTTAGTATTTCCTTTTTGCCTTTGTCGTCTTTGCTTTGTAATAACCGAATGGATTGTATAGATGAATGTTTCTTGTCTTGTTGAGTGGGGATTAAGTCCGTCTTGAAGGAATGTAAATGATGTGCATAAGCATTACATGTAGAATGTTTATATGCATGAAAAATCTTTTTGGCATCTGTATCCTGACTCATTGGACATTATTTATTCTTGTATTGGCTTCGCCTTGCCTTGAACTCTGTTTCTTGTATTCTTGTTAAGTAGGCCTCGGTAATCTCGAATTCTTGGCGATTCTGATGCAAAACCCATAGGTAGAGTTTGGGTCGTGACAGTGGTATCGAGCGATACTTAACCACGAGTTATACCGCACACACGTGTCCAAATGAGCCATAGGGTGTCCTAGAAAAGTAATAGGGCATTACATGAGCATGAAAAGCGTGTGGTTATGATATGTGATATGACTGATTATATGCTAATGTGTTAGCCTGGTTAAAGAAATGACTGTTTATATTGATGACTGTTATAACTGTTATAACTGCTTATAGTGAAATGGATAATGCAAATGACTCTGAGTCCTCATCCACTGAGGCAAGAATGGCAAGAATGGAAAGAATGATGGAACTGATAACTGCTAGACTTGATCAACAACAGAACCAACAGCCCCCACCTCCTCCTCCGGTTCAGCCGGAACCAAATGTGAATGTACAGAATGTAAATATTGATGACGGGGATATAATTGCTCTCACCCAGAAGTTCAGCAAAATGAAACCGCCATCCTTTCAGGGAGGCCTTGAACCGCTAAAAGTTGAAGCATGGGTTCTTGAGACTGAAAAGCTATTTGAAGTGTTTCCGTGCTCTGAGGCACATAAAGTACTGTTGGCCACCTTTACTCTGCAAGAAGAAACTAGAAGGTAGTGGATGCTTATCCGAGATGAAAATACTGTTATGACTTGGGCTCAATTCAAAGGAGCCTTCTTTGAGAAATACTTTCCTCAATGTGTCAGGGATAGAAAAGTGACTGAATTTGAACAACTGAGACAGGGCACAATGTCTGTTGCTGAATATGAAACGAAATTTACCGAGCTTGCTAGATATGCGCCACATATGGTGGACACTGAATATAAGAAGGCCAGGAAATTTGAAGGCGGCCTTAATGTTGCAATCCTTAACAGAATAAATGTTCTAAAGCTACCGACTTATGTGGGTGTTCTTGACCGAGCATTGATGGCTGAGTCGAACATCGAAGCTGTAAGACAATCTGAGACGCCGGTATCTGAATGGCGTGGTAAAAGACAGAATTTCAAATTCAAGAAAGGCAAGCACAATCAATTGAACAAAAAGCAAAATACAGGGTCAACGACTACTTCTAGTCAAGGAAACCGTCCATTTCCGCCCTGTTCCGAATGTGGTAAGAACCATAAAGGAGTTTGTTATAAAATCTATGGTACTTGTTACAGGTGTGGCAAGGTGGGCCACATGGTGAAAGATTGCCCTTCCACTGCTCCGGGCAATAGTAAAGTTGCAGGCAGCACCGCAGCATCAACTGTAGCACCAAAGCCTAACCCCAAAGCTACCGAGAAGGAGCCCATGAGGCAGGGCCGAGTGTTCGCCCTAGTACCGGGAGATGTGCAAAATACTGAAACCGTTGTGTCAGGTATCCTCTCTATTTGTGCTCAAAATGCATATGTACTGATTGATTCGGGGTCTACGCATTCTTTTGTATCACATGCTTTTTCACGGAAATTGAATAGACCCTTAGAACCCATGAACTATCTGTTAGCTGTATCATCACCTGTCGGGGGATCCATGACATATGCATATATGTATCCTGCTTGTGAAATTATTGTTGGGGATATGCATCTGTTTATTGATTTACTGTCATTGAACATAGACCATTTTGATGTTATATTGGGGATGGACTGGTTAACGAAATATCATGCCACCATTGACTGTGTAACAAAACAAGTAGTTTTCCGTCCACGTGGTTTGCCTGAATTTGTGTTTAGTGGGAGTGGAGTAGTACCTCCTCCGTATTTGATTTCGTTTGTGAAAGTTGTTAAATTGATTAGAAAAGGGTGTAAAGGATATCTGTGTTCTGTACTGACTGTATCCACTAATGATAATGCTAAAACTGATGTGAACTGTATTCCTATAGTCAGAGAATTCCCAGATGTGTTTCCAGATGATCTGCCAGGGGATTTGATTGACAGGGAGATTGAGTTCACCGTAGATGTGATTCCGGGTACACAGCCGATATCTAAAGCTCCTTACCGAATGGCCCCAACTGAACTGAAAGAACTGAAAGTGCAACTGTAAGAACTGTTAGATAAAAAGTTCATCAGACCTAGTACTTTACCGTGGGGCGCACCTGTTCTGTTTGTAAAGAAGAAAGATGGCTCACTGAGACTGTGCATTGATTACCGCGAACTGAATAAGGTAACCGTAAAGAATAAATACCCATTACCGCGTATTGATGACCTGTTTGATCAGTTACAGGGAGCTCAGGTATTTTCAAAGATTGATCTTAGATCGGGGTACCATCAACTGAAGGTTAAACCAGAAGACATTGAGAAAACCGCTTTTAGAACAAGGTATGGACATTACGAATTTTTAGTTATGCCTTTTGGAGTTACCAATGCACCTGCAGCATTTATGGACCTCATGAATAGGATCTTTAAACCGTACCTAGATGATTTTATTGTGGTATTTATCGATAACATATTGATTTATTCCAAAAGCGTAGAGGAACATGAACATCATTTGAGACTTGCCCTACAGACCCTAAGAGAACAGAAACTGTATGCTAAACTGTCTAAATGTGAGTTTTGGCTTGATCATGTTATGTTTTTGGGGCATGTTGTTAGCAAAGATGGGATTTCTGTTGATCCGCAGAAAATTGAAGCTGTAGTAAACTGGCCTAGACCAACAAATGTGACAGAAGTCCGAAGCTTTTTTGGATTGGCTGGATATTACAGAAGATTTGTCAAAGACTTCTCCAAAATTGCCTTACCATTGACTCAACTGACGCAGAAGCGGACATCATTTGACTGGACTGACCAAAGGGAATCAGCGTTCCAAAAATTGAAAACTCGACTTGTGACTGTACCTGTGCTTACCTTACCTTCAGGTACGGATGGTTATACTGTATTTAGTGAAGCTTCTCATAAGGGTTTGGGTTGTGTTTTGATGCAAAATGGGAGAGTAATTGCCTATGCTTCCCGACAACTGAGACCACATGAAAAGAACTACCCAACCCATGATCTAGAACTTGCAGCAGTAGTGTTTGCATTGAAAATCTGGCGTCACTACCTGTATGGGGCAACATGTGAAGTATATACCGACCACAAGAGTCTGAAGTATTTCCTCACCCAGAAAGAACTGAACATGAGACAGCGGAGATGGCTAGAACTGATTAAAGATTATGACTTGCAGATATTGTACCATCCGGGAAAGGCCAACACCGTTGCCGATGCTTTGAGTCGAAAATCGATTGGGAACTTAGCATGTTTGCTTACCGGGCAGAAGGAGTTGCTTCGTGACCTTGAAAAATCTGAAATTGAAATTGTTTTGCGAGAACAAGGTGGAACCTTAGCTGCCATTTCTGCTCAACCGGCTTTGATCGAAGAGATTAAACAGAAACAGCAATAGGATGACTTCTTGAAAAAGATCATCATTGAACGGGAATCTAAACCGAGACCAGGGTTCAAATTTGAGAATAATGTACTGAAATTTCAAGAAAGACTGTGTGTACCGAATGACTCTGAACTGAAAAGAAGAGTTCTGCAAGACGGCCACAACTCAAAATTTTCTATCCATCCGGGGAATACGAAAATGTATCAAGATTTGAAGTTGAATTTCTGGTGGCCGGGAATGAAGAAAGACATTGCTGACTTTGTGTCAAAATGTCTTCATTGCCAACAAGTCCAAGCGGAACATCAGCGACCCGCAGGCTTGCTGCAACCCTTACCCATACCGGAGTGGAAATTGGAATATATCATGATGGATTTCATCGTTGGATTGCCTCGCTCTAGTAAATGTATGGACTCGATTTGGGTTATTGTTGATAGACTGACTAAATCTGCTCACTTCTTACCTGTTAAGACAATTTATAATGCGGACAAATTGGCCATACTCTATATTGATGAAATTGTTAGACTGCATGGAGTGCCTGTGTCCATTGTTTCTGACAGGGATTCGAAGTTTACATCGAGGTTTTGGCAAAGCCTACAGACTGCATTGGGAACTGAACTAAGACTGAGTAGTGCCTATCATCCTCAGACAGATGGCCAATCAGAGAGGACCATCCAGACTCTGGAGGATTTACTGAGAATGTGTGTCCTTGATTTTCAGGGAAATTGGGAAAGCCATTTGCCATTAGTTGAATTCACCTACAACAACAACTATCATTCAAGTATTAGTATGGCGCCTTTTGAGGCATTGTATGGCAGGAAATGTAGATCTCCGATTTGCTAGGCAGAAGTTGGAAATGGGCCTTTGCTTGGGCCCGAGATTGTTTATGAAACAACTGAGAAAGTGAAAGCGTCTGAGAGCCGAAACCTGCGAGTCGACAGAAAAGTTATGCAGATGTCAGAAGGCGAGACAGAGAATATGAAGTGGGTGATCACGTGTTTATGAAAGTAACACCAATGAAAGGCCAGACTCGTTTTGGAGTCAAGGGCAAGTTAGCGCCAAGGTATGTCGGACTGTATGAGATTATTGAGAAAATCAATCTGGTGGCTGTAGACGTCCCTGAATGCATCCCGGGGGAAAGGGATTGCGAGTCCCCCCCCCCCCCTCGTTCTGGTTTGATATTGGGTCTACTACAGTTCGAAGGACTCAAATGTCACGGTTCTCAATCTTGAACCGAAGAGTCCAAATCCGGCAAATCGTTTTTGAAAACATATTTTTTTGAAAAAAGTGCCAAACATGGACTGCTTCGCCAGATACAGAGTCGCCACCTAAATATTTTAAAATGGGAAATTTAGAAAACCCTGACTCGGTGCCAAAGGCCACGTGTCCGTCATCACCAAAGTTGCCTCGGCTCGGGAACTTGGGTACGATTGGGGAAGGTCGCCGTGAGCCAAAGACCGGCTCTACTAACCATGATGATATCGATTTTGAAAACATTGCGAGTTCTTATTCCGGTTATTAGCCTAGGTTACTATGTGATGCACACAGATACAAGTATAGATGAGATAAATGCGAATTGGAACAAAACACTTCATGTTTGTTTGTTTGAAAATGGTTTGATGGTGCTACCCGCAGGTAGGCTAAGACGCGGATTTGCCACCCTCAGGTGGGCTTAGAAAACATGATTTTGCCACTATCTAGTGGGCTTAAAACAAACATTCGATGAATTGTCCAATCCAAATAACTCAACCTCCACCCACAGGCATTCAAGGCAGTTATATCACATAAGCACATAGCCTCATGGTAAGCATGCTATTCATGGCAACACTCACACACATGCAAGGATGCTAAAGCACAAAACTCACCGAGTACTCCAAGCCAAAACAAAAGCCGATTAGAAATCCATGCATGGATCCTAAGTATACAGTAATGCCTAATGCAACACATGCAAAAATGCAATTATAGCAGGCTCGGCTATTCTAAACATGGCATATGAAATGCTACGGCTAACACATATTCAATTTGGAATCGAAATACAAATGCAGTTTGTATGATGCGCCGAGCCTGGTGCGTGCAAAACAGATGAATGATGCAAACATGTTGTCATACTGTATGCTAATTGAAATATGTCCTATATCTAACCATCGTAAGCGGGTAAATAAAAGGGAAGAAAGACGTGGGGTTGGAAGACATACATCACACTCACCCACACTTATTACAATTATGCCCTCGCGCAGAGGGTCCGAATAAAATAATAATACAGTCCGAATAAAAGAATAATACAGTCCGAAATATACAGATTCCTAATTAATTAACAAATTAACTAAGGAAAACTGTAAACTGGCATGCAAGCCAGGGGCTGCCTTGACTGCGCTCCGGATAATGAAATGATGCATGTTGAGCTGCTTTGCGCGGAAATCCACTGGGATGTCCCAATTAGCCTCTGTTTGCAATGTTCCTCGAAATACGTGCCAAGCCTCGGAAGACTGCTGATTCTTGATTTTGCTGCAACAGAGAGCAGGAGAGGGGCATAGCAATGTATTTCACAAATATATGCATGCCTCGATCCTCGTGCCACCAATCACGCATACCGATGCATGATAGCCGAGGGGTCGGATTGCACAACTCAATATGGGGTGAATGCAGATGAATGCTACAACAAAACCTAACTCCATCACGGGTAATCCGGAGTGTCGGTGACTTGGGAATTGAGACCCATTCCGTCACTCGGAGTACGGAACGCACCTCGTTTCCCGTGCCCGGGCTAACTCCTATCCCGAACACAATGCAATATGCATGATATGCAACTAAAATGCAATCCTAACGTACACAATGCTATGAAAATGAGATGCCTCAAAATGCGTGCACGCAGGCACGCAAACTGAGGAAGTGATCCTAAGGCATAAAATGGCATACGCAATGCAAATGGACTTACACTAACCTGAGTGGGCCTCAACCACACTCACATAAGAGGCCGGCAGATAAAAAGAAGTGCCTCGAAATGCGTGCACACGGGCACGCAAACCGAGGCAATGGCATAAATGCATGAAATGGCTTAAATATGACATACAATGAGACTAAAATGAGATGTCTCGAAATACGTGCCCACGGGCACGCAAACTGAGAAAATGGCATACGGAATGTAATAGGACTAAAAATGACATACAGGATGCAAATGGACTTATACTAACATGAGTGAGCCTCAGCCACACTCACGTAAGAGGCCGATGGATGAAAATGAAGTGCCTCGGAATCGTGCACCTGCACGCAAACTGAGGCAATGGCATACAGAATGCAATGAGACTAAAATGGCATACAGGATTCAAATGGACTTATACTAACATGAGTGGGCCTCAGCCACACTCACATAAGAGGCCGGTGGATGAAAATGAAGTGCCTCGAAATGCGTGCACACGGGCACGCAAACCGAGGCAATGGCCCTAAGGCATGAAATGGCATGCAAATGAGACGTGGCATATGGCATATGGAAAATGCAAATTTCAGCAGCCAAAATGATGCAAAAACAGCCCCCGAATTGTAGCAAAATTACACCTGATGCCCGAAATGCTATGCTAAGTACCCGAAATGACTTGCAGCTATGCCAAACATGCACAATATGGACATGAAGTGTAAAGACAAATGCTAGGCAGTCCCTAAACTAGCATTTTTCCAGTACAAAGTGAGGCCAAAAAACAATCACAAGTATGGCAAAAATAGCATGCAAAAATGGGGAAAAAAAGGGGAACAATGAAGCAAATGGTATACGCAATGCTCAAACTGAAAAATACAGTTCTAAAACACTGAAGAGGGACCAAAAATATGCACATTTACAGTAGATGAAAACCCTCAAATCAGTATGAAAACTTGCTAAAAATGTCATGCAAGAATGAAGCCAACAAAGGCTAGAACATGAAGTATGCCTTACATTCATCAAACAGCCTTGGACCCTTAACAAAACATGACAAGAATGCCAAAATATGGATATTTTCAGTACTGATGGTGGCCGAAAACAGAAGCTAGATAGGCCTAAAAAGCATGCAAAATAGGGGTCAAAGAGAGATACAATGGCAAGTACAACATGGAGACCCCCAACAAGGTTGATCCCTTCTACAATGTTGTAGAGGGACACAAAATAAGCTTACTCACAGTTCATGATATGCTCCAAAACAGACTACATGTAGGTCAAACAAATCATGCAAACTTACGGTAAATATGAGAGATTATGAAGCAAGTGCATGATAGAGAGGCCAAAAAGGGTTGATCCCTTCTTCAATGTTGAAGAGGAGCTCAAAATAGGCCCACTAAAAGTTTACATTATGCTTGGAAACAGATCACACATAGGCCAAATATTCAATGCAAAATAATGGCATACAAGATGGTATTGAAGCAAGTACCAAATGGAGGGCTCAAATAGGGTTGAGCCCTTGAACAAACATGAATAATGGCTCAAGAGAGGCCTAGTTTCAGTTAGGGTCTGAGCCCAAAACAGTAAGCAAATAGGCCTAAGCAATGGTGCAAAAAAAGTGCTACAAAAGAGGAAAAATGGTCTTACCCTTGAAGATCACATCTTTGCTACCTCTTGGACCAAGGAATGTTGCTTCTAAGCCTCTGAAAAACCCCTTCTTGCTGCTGGAAATGGAGTGGTGATGGTGGTGCTTGGTAGTGATGAAGAAAAGGCCCAAGAACAAGGGTGTTTAATGGTTGAATGGAAGAGATATATTGAGAGATGGAGGGATATAGGTGTATATATCAGATATGTATGGCTATATCTGGTTTTTGCTCCAAAAAATCCAACCTACACCAAGGAAGAGGAAGAGGGCTGAAATTTTGCTTTGAAATTTCTAGAGAGAGAGAGGTTTTTTGGAGTGAGAAGCTCCCAAAACTTCACTTTTTGTTCTAACCCCTCCATATGAGATATATGGCTCCATATATATCAAAACAAGAGCTTTTGGTCGAAATATCCCAATTGGAAATATCTTCCACAGTGTATTGATAAATATCTATCAAAAATCTGAGTTCTGGGCACTTTTGGCCGGCCGGCAATCTTTTGTACCGGTCGGATAAATGGATGGCCGGTAGGTAGCCGGTAAGGTCAAAAAGTGCCGGTGAAAGTCCAAATTGAAGCCCCGGAAGTTATATTTCCAATGGCGCAAACCTTGCATTAAAATTCCTTCTGTAGAAAAAGTTATGCCAGTTTCCGTAAAGCCGCGCAGATTCGGTCCAACCGGACTTCAACCAACCATATCTCCTCCCCTCGGATTTGGACTTAGGAGATTCTTGAGTGAAAAATGAAGCCCCGGAAGTAAGGTTTCCAATGGTGGTGGCCCCATATTTTAATTCCTCTTGTACAAAGAGTTACGCCCGTTTCGGGGAAGCCGCAGACTTTTCTCCTTCAGGATTCATCTTTGAACCACTCCCAAACAAGTTTTCTCCCTCTTCTCCTCTTTTCTTCAACTTCAAACCCCTAAGTAAGGTGTTTTGAAAGATTTTTCAAAGATTTCATCTCTCTTTCATTCATCTCCTTTGTCCTTGCTTTCGGTTTGCGAAAAGCGCATAACATTTACCGAAATCTGACGTCGAAACATAAATGGGAATTTTATTTCAAAAATATTTTGAAGAGAGGGTTTTAAGGTATAAAAACCATCAAAAATAATTTTGGTCCACAATGGGGTATGAAGTTGAGATTTGCCTCTCTCTTTTCCGAAGAAACTGAACCTGTGCACTGCACACCTTTCTCCAACAAGTAAACCATCAGTAGTGCCCAAATCTTAAGGGCGGTCAAAAATGGGGTGTCTACAACGGCGTATCAAGTTGCGCTTCCTCCTGAAATGGAGCATATGCATAATGTCTTCCACATTTCGATGTTGAGAGATTATCTTCGGGATCCATTCTACGTGATTGAGCCTACTCGGATAGTGTTAAGTGATGACTACACTTACGAGGAGAGACCTACACAGATTGTAAATAGACAGATCAAGAAACTAAGAAACAAGGAGATTCCGTTAGTGAAAGTTGACTGGCAGAACCATGGTGGTGTGTATGTCACTTGGGAAAGGGAAGATGACATGGCTAAACGATATCCAGAACTGTTCCCACAGAACCCTGTTTTCTTCCAGAATGAAGGTAACTCGAGTTTAGAGGACTAAACTCTTTTAAGGAGGGGAGACTGTAATAACCCTCGTTACTGATCACTGATTAATACCGATTACTGTTAAATTAAGACCGATTATGGAAAGTAAATGAACTGATTGAATTACTGAAATGACTGACTGAAAACTGGAACTGAATTGACTGAGTATAAGTGTGTTATTGTGCATTCTATCTGTTTGATTATTTGATAATCTGTTCAGTTTGTTTCGTTTAAACTGTTAATTGAAGGCCTTATCGGCGGCCGAATCCAAAATTGATTGATGATTTGGAACCATTAGAATTTATATGATTTTATGGTGTATTTGATCAAAATGTGATTTGGTATGATTAAATTATATTAAAATGAACCAATTACAAGAGTTGCCTTAATTACTATTTTGCCACTTAGTGGCCCACTAGCTTGAACTTGTTGGAGCCTTGTACACATGATCAAACAAACATTTTCTTCAGCCCCATTTCCCTTGTTTTTGCAGAAGTGGAAGTAGAGGAGATTGGCTTCATCTTGTAGAATTGCTTGGTCTTGCTTGGTAGAAGTGAAGGAATTGAAGAATTCTTGCATAATTAAGCCTCCTTACCTTTAATTCTACACCTAAGGTAGATCACTCATCTTCTTAATTGTGTCCTTGAGGTGTTCTTGCATGGTTTTGAACTAAATTGAAGTCTAGAGCCAATTTATGGCTCAAAGTGTTGGATTAGAGTTTAATTGTTGCATGCATGGCCATATTGTTGCATTTTGAGGTTGATTACATGGAAATTAGTACATGCATGCTCATATTGTTGTTATAGACCATGCTTTCATCTGGCTTTGAAAGGAATGAGCTCATTTGAGCAAGCTTTGGAGCTTTAATTTGGTTTAAAGTTCATGGATGGCATGTTTGAAAATTATTCTTGAAAAATGGTTGGAAATTGGGTTTGATTAAACACCTTTGGGCTTTGATTTCTTAAATTGAGTTTTGGAAACATGTTATTCTATGTGTTTAAAAGAGTTTTCCAGGAAATGGGCCCAAGAGGATCGAATTGGGAGCATCAAATTTGAGTTTTGAACTTAGAATGCAAATCTGGAATTTCCAGATTTTGGTTGTCCGCTCGAGCGGGAGAAGTGCCGCTTCGGCGGAAAATCAAGCTCCCAAGATTTTTCATGCGAAGTCGATCCTCGGCGGAAAATCGAGCATCCAGTACTTTGCACTGTTCATCAGTCCGCTCGAGCGTAGAAATGTACGCTCAAGCGGAGTGTTGAGTGACACGCTCAAGTGGGGAAGTTGACGCTCGAGCGGGTACCTTTGTTTGCCTCTCCGCTTGAGCGGAGAAATCTGCGCTCGAGCGGGACTCTGTTTCACTGAAATTTCTGGAAATGTTTTCTAAGTGCATCTTTGCATCCTCTTTCCATCCTAGGCATTCCTAGGGTTTAAGGCATCTTAAAAAGGATATAGAGGTAGAACACACCGAGGCAACTTTAGGGATTTAATTATTATGTTTCCCAACTGTGTAGCTTAGTGTGTGTTCATTCTGTTAACTGTATAGGGTTGGCATTCCGAGGAGACGTTTTAGCTACTGATAGCCCAGAACTCTATGAGTAACAATTGTGTAAAGATATGTTCAAAATGATTATCTTCTGAATACTGAACCGAACTGTTTACTGAACTGATATTGTTATTGAATGAATGTATGTCCTTTATTTCTGAACTGTACTGTGGCATCCTTAGCACCTACTGTTTACTGTTACTGTTACAGAGATCTCTGTCGGTTCCCTTGTGGAACCACTCATTTCTTGATTGATGGCCATCATTCTTGTTCGGTCTTTTAAGACCTCTTTATTCTTGTTATCTTGATGGATGTACCATATATATTTGTTCTTGTCTTGAACAACCGATATCTTGATTGAATTGAATTTTTTTTTCATTAAGACATTCATTTTAAACCTCTTTACGCTTTATGTTATTCACTGGGCTTTAGCTCACTGCTCATATATATATGTAGGTGGTCAGGCACCGGATCAAAGCTAGAGGCGTCGGAGTAAACTCCAGTTTTGTCAAGCCAATCAATGTGCCTCACTGCGAGGTTCCGAGCCTTTCATGCCAAGGCATAGGGGCGTTTTAGTATTTTCTCTTTTTGCACTGTCGTACTGCTTTGTAATAATCGAATGGATTGTATAGACTGAATGTTTACTGTACTGTTGAGTGGGGATTAAGTCCCCGTACTGAAGGAATGTAAATGATGTGCATAAGCATTACAAGAATGTTTATATGCATAAAAAATCTTTTTGGCATACAGACTGACACAACTCATTGAACATTATTTATTTACTGTATTGGCTTCATGAACTCGAACTTCTGTTTCTTGTATTCTTGTTAAGCAAGCCTCGGTAATCTCGGATTCTTGGCGATTCTGATGCTAAACCCATAGGGCCAGGTTTGGGTCGTGACAGTAGACGAAGTCAAAAGGGTCAAACAGATTGCGGCACATGACCTACATAACACATCACGGATACACACTTTGAAACATGCACTCCAATTGTACAAAACTTACATCAACGATTTTAAGTGTGTACCTAACCCCTTACCCTTAGTATGGAGCCTTAAACATGGCCTAGGAATGCCTAGGATGGAATGAGGGTGTAAAAATACCTTAGAAAATGTTTTTCAAAAGTTGCTGAAAATAGGGGTCTCGCTCGAGCGAGCCTTCCTTCGCTCGAGCGAGCTTGCAAAATCAAAGGGCTCGCTCGAGCGAGAAATCCTTCGCTCGAGCGATCTGATGAGATGAAAAAGTACTAGTTGTTGATTTTTTTCGCTCGATGCTCGCTTGAGCGAGCTTCTGGACAAGGGTGGTCGCTCGAGCGAGGAATACTTCGCTCGAGCGAGGAAGCCAAATTCTGGAATTTCCAAATTTGTCTTCCAAGTTCGAACCAAGCATTCTCCAACCAAAAACTCAACCTCTTGGGCCCAAATTCTGGAAAAACACTTTAAACACATAGTATATCAAGTTTTTAAAAGCCAATTTGTAAATTCAAGGGCCAAGAGTGAGTCAATTTGAGCACCATTTCCATAAATCTTCAAGAACAAGATGTAATCCAACATGCATGAGTTCAAGTGCATTTCAAAGCTTCAAAACATGACCCAAAGCAAAGTTAAACTCAGAATTTTTATGAATTCATGGATTTTAGCAAAAATGTGAATATGCATGTGGAGATTTGATATCAAACAACTTCAATTTCCATAAATATGCACATGTATGCATGTTACACTACCCAATTCAACAATTCCAAGCTAACTCTAGACTCTAACCTTCATTTGGCCAAGAAACATGCAAGAGCTAGTTCAATTACATAAATGAGAGAGTGTATTCCTACCTTAAACCTTCAATTTCAAGTGTGTGAGCTCAATCTTGCAATTCTCCTACAATTCCTCTAGCAAACCATGTTGTAATCAATCTCCCCTCACCCTATCTCTCTCTAGCCATTGGTTAGCTCAAGGAATGGCTGATATGAGATGATTCTAAGTGCAATAACATAGACTAAATGTTGTCCCAAGTAAAGCCACTAAGTGGCATAAATGTAATTAAGCTAGGTTTATTAATATAACATTATTTAATCTGATTTAAACATTTCCAAATCGAATTTTAATTGAACCTACCATAAAATTACATAAAATCTAACTAGTCCAGAACACTAATCAATTTCGGATTCGGGTGCCGATAAGGCTTCCAATTTGCGAATTAAAGTTTAAAATACGAACAGATATTTCGACACCGAACAGATAGAAACACATAATTCATACAATACACATGCAAATTAATTCCAGATTTCCTCTTAATTATTATCAGGCATAATTAAGTTTCAATTAGCGTTAATCAGGGTCGGGGTTATTACAGAATTGGACTCCATATCCATTTTATGGAGGGGTCCATTGTTTGGTTAAAAATTTGTATGACAGATTAAGAGTCTAACCGAATTCTATATCCTTCATATGTGGAATTGCTGTGTCCTAGGAGAAGGTAAGATACAAATGATAAGATAACAATCCCATGGGATTAAACTTGTAAAAAGTCAATTTTGCCCCTCAAGTACATGTATCTTGTTTTTTTTTTTTCAAATGACGAGATAAAAATTCAATTTTTATTTTTATTTTTTATTTTTCAAATGGTGGGATAAACATTCAAATTTCTTGTTCACTACTACGTTGACAAATTATTTGGTTTTATTTTGTATTGCACTTAACAAAATAAAATAAAATAAAATTTAAAAGTCTCAACTAAAAAATAAAATAAATTTATTTAATTTTTATTGATGTTCTATTTATTTAATTTTTTAAAAGTTTTAGCCAATAAATAAAATAAAATTTATAAGTCAAATTTAGTATTTCTATTATTTAGTAAACAATACAAAAAAAGACAAAATAGTCTTTTGAACATTTATCATTCTTTATAATATCATAAACAAACATAGGATTTAATAGATTAGTCATTTCTTATCTTAACATCTAATCTCATGATTAAACAAATGTAGGATACATGTCGTTTCTAACTAAATAGTTTAGGGATTGTATATCTTAAAATTAACAGTCCGATAGATTATAATATTCTTTTATTCAATCTGTCCAAATAAACATGAATTTAGTCAACCTGATCCTCATGTCAAAGCTAACCTAAGAACATGTTTCATAGAGGTTTGAGAGGGTAATTGAATTAATAATATGTGCCTTTCACCTAAATCATGCATGTTTGTGACAAAATGAGACGGGATTAGCATTCCCATGGGATGAGATTGCAAATCCAGTTCCATAGATTGGTGGTTAAATGACAATGTGCCACCCATTTTAGAAAACTAACAAAGTTACCTTATATGTAATAAATTTTTTTACATAATTTTGAATATTTAATTTCAACTAACTAATATCATTATACTAATATACAAACTTACTTTATCTAACAAGTATAATATTAATATCACCTTACTAGTAATCTCATAATTTTTATTCAACTTAATTCAACAAATAAATATTACTTACATTAATATTATCTTACTAGTAAGCTCATAATCTTATTCAATTTAATTCAACAAACAAACATTACCTAAAGGTTAAAAAATATCGCATTTGAAAGCAAGGATATGCATTGTGAAAGCTGAAACCAAGTTCTGTTCATGTGATGATGATGCACAGGAGACGCGAAAAGACCAGTACTATTGAACCATTCCAATTCTGCCTGGCCTAACTCTACCATTAATTGAACCTGGGGCAACTGTCATGCTTCTGTGTTTTCTTTGCTTTATTGTCGTTTTTCTATCACTAAAAAAAAAATACCCATGACCCCCCACCCCCCAAAAAAGAAAAAAGAAAGAAAATACCCCTACTTTGCTGTGCTCTTAGCCCTTTATATTTTTTGAATAAAAAACAAGGATAACGTTTCAAAACTCAATTTTATTTTTAAATTATAATTTGAATGAAATATATTAACTAAATATATTTTTAAAATATAGCTTAAAATTACTTTTAAAACTTCTCCTTTTTTATTTTATTATTATTAATTAATCAATTAATTATTTTTCTCTCTCTCCTCTCACATTCTTTTATATTCTATACATCAATCTATAAAAAAAATTAAAAAAATTATAAATTATCTTAAAATTATTTTTAAAACTTTTAACCAAATAAATTTTTTCATTTCAAATCATATTTTAAAAATTCAAAACTCAAAATATAATTTCATACTCAAATTATAATTTTAAAATTAAACCAACCGAATCTAAAATTACTCTGTTGCATCTTGCCAGTTGGCATTTCCCAGCGACAGAAAATGAAAGCCTCTCTACTGCAATCATAGAGATGCCTCAGGCTCAGTTGTCATGAAAATTATATCAAAAATGTCTAGACCCTTTTTTTTTTTTTTTTTTTCACCCCTTTGGCCTCCTTTCTCTCTCATTGCTTGAATTTTTTATATTTAATATTTTTTCATTTGTTTTCTAATCACCACCCACACATGTGTATGGCATAGTGGGGGTGATGATTGAAGGAGTCTCCATCACTCCTCAAATTATATATGGAGACAAATATTATGATTCATTGTAATTACATTTTAAGACTCCAATTACATTTTAATTAGACAGAAAATAAATAAATTCATTTTTATGGTGGTGTGATACAAACTCATTTTTTACTACTAAAATACCATGGCAAATAACTACATTTTTTTTTTTGTGCCTTTAAAAATGTCATCAGAAGAGGCAACCCTTTAAGACTCCAATTAGGGTGTGGCAAAAATATTAGGGATTGTTTGGGATGTTTTAAATAAGTGTATTTTTTATTTTTTTAGACTAAAAAGTTGAGGAAAAAATATAGATGTTTGGGTTAACTTTTTAACTTTTTACGAAAAAATATGTATTAAAAAATGATATAAATAAGTATATAGAAGAAGTTAGTGATGTAACCCGTACAGTCTGGCAGAGATGTGGGCAGATTAGGAGATAGGATATGATTGTCTCATTTTCGGACTTGAATTGGACAGTGTTGTTCGGCCCTTGAGGGCTTATCACAGATCCCGTTTTGCTAATCGGAACCGTTCAATGTGTAGAACTCGTCGAGTACTATATGCTTGCAAAAAATCACGGTGATCGGATATTGACAGCTATCTGATTGTGTTAGTTTTTTTGTCAACCGTTAAACTATAACATTATCTATTTTTTATATAAAACTGATTTGATCATATAGTTAGCGATATTCAATCAACGTAATTTTTTACAGGCATATAGTACTCGACGAGTTCTACAAATTAAACGGTTCAGATTATCAAAACGAGATCCGTGATGGCCCCCATTAACCCAACATTACCTTCCAATTTAATGAATATATATACCTAATTGTCTTTTTTTTCCTTTGACAGTCCACTTCTATCAGTTCATACCAGTCACGTCAACTGGTTGATTTGTATTAAAATATTGTGTAAATTAATTTTTTTTATATTTTTAATTTGTAAATAATAATAATTTTTTAACTTTTTAAATAATTTTTTAACTTTTTAAAAATTTTTTTAGGATGTCAAACTAAGCCTAATTGTTATTGCTCACAATGAATATTCACGAGAAGTTGGTGACCATATCTATATGTCACAAATACTTTTGTGACCTTACTAATTGTGACCCTCCCACGTCATTGCTATGCTATTATAACATCAATGCGTCTATTTCTATTTTTTTTTTTTACGTTGTGAATCTTCCCTTTATTTATTTTTTATTTTTTTAAGGTATGAAAGTAGTAATATAAGATGGTACAATTCTCCAGTGGGGAGGATAGACTTACGCCTCGTTCGGCAACAGGTTGATTTAGTTAAAAAGTTAAAAAAATATTAAAAAATTTAAAAAGGCAATAATTTATATGAAAAAGTTAAAATTTTATTTTTTTTCTATTTTTTTGTATATTTTTTTGTAAAAAATTAAAAAATCATCCCAAACATATTAATTTTTTTTAGCTAATATTTTAATCAAATAATCAAAAAATTATTAAATTAACATGTTCCCACACGAAGTTAATACCTACCTGTTGAAGATTGATTTAGAAGCAGCTAAACTCAGTCAAATCCAAACATGGAATAGGAAAAGTTGTATATACTTTCTAAATTCATTTTTTAAATTTAATGATGGGTAAATGATATAATAATTGATAATTAGAGAATATATGAGAGAGAGTAATATTTTTAAGGATAAATTACAAATTACAAATATACCTCTTGAAATTTGCTTAAAGTACAGATTGTCCCGTGGTTTGGAAAATTACAAATATCCCCTTATTAGAATTTTTTATTTAATAGAATTAACTAAAAAAATGAAATTCATAATTGCTCCCCTATACATTAATAAAATTACCTAAATTATTAAGTGAAACATATATCTAACATCATTAAAACTTATTAATTTACTTAATGATTTATTAATAAAAGAGGCGATTTGTTATGAAATTACAAATCTCAAGCGGTAGAATGTAATTTTCAAAATCACAGAGATGAATCATATTTCAATCAAATCTCTGGGGATGTATTTATAATTTACCTCACTTTTAATACCTTAATTAATTTTCACATCATTAAACTTGAAAAGTAGATCTAATTTTTTATTTTGAATAACAATACTCATTTATATACTTATATATTTATAAAGATAATTAGTTAGAGAACCTTTGTAACATCACATGAAAAAAAATGCTTTACAATTTTTACTTGTTATTTGATGTTTAATCTAGAACAAGATTCATTTCAATAATAGGTTAAGTGTCAAATTAATAAATTAAAAAATAAAAATTATTAAAAATTAACTTGTCATTCATTTTATCAATTTATAAATAAATTATATTTTTTTTAGCTTTCACAAAAAGAATAAAAAAATGTAAATTAGACGATTAAAATTAATTGCAGCTCTTGGACATTGTGTCATATATGACAATTACATGATTAATATTGAGATTGTTATTTTTTACATCAATCAATAAAAAAAAATTATTTTGAGTTTATTATTTTTTACATCAATTAATAAAACTATGGCAAGACTTCTCCCGCGTTTATTTTGTGGATGGGACAGTCTTATTAGTTTCGATAGATTTATTACAGGTTTTATTTTGATAATCTAAATAATTTAATATGTCAGCTTGTTGAGTACTTCATCTATTTATATTTAAAATTATATTTATCATTAACAAAAATATAAGTTGATTAAGAGATATCAATACCTGATCAATATAAACTTTTATAAAAATAAAATACTTAGACGAAATTTATATATCAAATAAATTAAATTATCAAAATAAAATTCATAATCTTGCAAACCCAACAATATTATTTAGAGGTCTTTTAAAAAGCGGATTATAATCTACTTTTCAGATTATAACCCACTTCCCTTTCTCATAAAAAATTAATTTTAATTTTTAATTAAAAAATTAATTATAATTATCTTCTTAAAATAATCTTTAATCTACTCTGCTCTGAAACCACCGCCCACTCCTGTGACTTTTAATTGGTACCATGTTTGAGAGAGAGAGAGAGAGAGAGAGAGAGAGAGATAATTGAAGATTGAAACAAAGAAGACCCTCGTAATTTGCATCATAGCGTGGCACTACCTCCAAAAGGTATTCAACCAACCACACCCACTTCACGGAAATTATTCAATAATTTTAAAGTATTATGTATTTATATTTTTTAATTTAATCATCATTTAATATATTTTTTATATTTTATAATTATTTAATATAATATTTTATTTATTTACTTTTTTCATTAATTATAATATTATAAAATATCACGTATCTATATCTTAAAATTATTGAATAATTACTCTCGCTGTACCCAAGACCACAACGATTGGATTTATTATAAAATACTGTAATAATAATAATGCATGATTCGTGCACAGGTGGCCGCGCCTCATTCGTTGATACTTGATATACTTAGAAGGAAAAAAAAAATTGATATACCGTTGTTGAATTCATTTGATCTGAATTGCCGTAATTACATAAGTCAAATGATCAGTACCACCTTTATTAATTGTGATTGTCATTCATGTTTACTAGTGTGTCAATTAGTATCTATCTAAATGACCGGTTAGACAATCGGCATATACAAATTTAAATAATTCGAACGAGTCTAAATTTAGTAAATGTGGCAATACTTTAAAGAAAATTATTCAGTGTGTAATACACATCATACATAATTCTATTATAAAATTATGTAAGTTTAACATAAATTCGCATATTCTGGTGTGCAACGTAAATTTGTGTTCAACTTACACATTTTTGCAATATCATTTATGTAAATTTATAAAAACTTATATTATTTTGTAATAAAGTTACATATGATGTGTATTTCATAGACAGATGATACTTTTATCATTGTGCAATTATGTTAATTTATCTATACAAAGGGATGATTTTGGATGATTTAAATAAGTACACTTTTTGACTTTTTATAAAATATGAATTGGGTATGGATTTGGTTTGAAGTAATGTGTTAGACAAGTGATATGACTTGAATAGGATAGTAACTTTTTAACTTTTTAATTTTTTTAAATTATGGCAAACAAGGACAAGATATGTAAGGGTAATACGATAAGTACATTTGTTATATTAACTTTGCTAATTTATCATTATTAGAGAAAAAGTGGGCCCATTTAAACAGAAATTATGAGATTTGTTATATATATATATTTGAAATTTCAAGATATATTAATGTAATAAACTCATAATAATAATAACAAAGGCATACAATTTTTCTTTACGAAGACAATTGCTCTTCTTTCTTTTTTTTTTTTTTTTTTTTGCTCTGCAATACGCTCGACTATAGCCACCTACCATTGTTTGCCATTGCAAATCTTTCTAATATCATTTCAGCCATATCCCTACATATAATAATCTCGACCTATGATTAACTGTTAAACTATAATTAAGAATGTTTAATAAGTAATTAGGAGGAAATATTGCGTTAATTGCATGTGTTATATATTATTTGCATCTACATTTGTCTGTCATAGAAATATCTATTTGTGTTTTCGTTTTGTTCTGCGAATTGAAGACCTTATCGACATCCGATTACAAAATTAACTTGGTTTATGTGTTATTTGAAATTTTTAGAGTTTTATGGTAAGTTTGATTGAAATTTGATTCGGAACGAAATAATTAGAATAAAATAATTACTATTGTTTAACTTAATCTAGGCTTAATTAATTGAGCCCTTAACCAAGCCTATATAAGGCTTCCATATGTACCTTAACTCATCTTTCTTCTTCATTTTCTTGATAAGAACTGTGAGAGAGAGAGAGAGCTCAAACAAGGGAATTGGAAGAAATTTGAGGGGAATTAGTTTGGAGAACAAAAGATTTGGTTCCTTAGATTTCATTTGAAGAATTGAGGTAAGACTCCTAGGCATGACTTTAAGTTCTTTACTACAAGAATTGAAGAGAAGTAGGTTGTATAATAGTGGATTAAGCTTAAATAGATGAATTAGAAGTGAAATCATGTATTGCATGCATAATTCATGAAACTTTGAAGTTGTTTTCTAAGAATTCTTACATGCATGCATTAATCATAGCTTGGTTTTGGAAGTTCATCATGTTTTGCATCCTTTTATCTCATTTGATCATATTGTGGAAGGTTGAAGTTCATATCAACTCAGGAATGTTATGTTTTCCAAATTTCAAGCTTGAGTTTGAACAATTGACATGCTTTTGGACCTGGATTTTATGAAATGATCTTTTAAAGTATGATGTTATACAAGTTTAGACATGTTTTCTCAAGTTTTAGGCCCACAAGATGTGTTTTGAAGTTTGAATTCTAGTTTTGAACTTAGAGCTGCAATCTGGAAATTTTAGAATTTGCACCCTCCGCTCGACCAGGTCTAAGTTGCTACCTAGAGTATTGTTTTGGTCAACTAGCCTTTATGCCTCCCAAGGAGGTTCTCGTTTTGTCATGGTCAAGTGTTTATGATCGATGTTTAGGACTTTTATATTTCTTATATTTTGACTAAATATTCTGTATTGTGGATATGATGACGAATGACCAATATGTTAGTAACGTCGCAGATATATATATATATAAGTTTTAAATTTTTTGTCCCATGTATGTGTACACAACTCAATGGACTACGTATGTTTTATATATTTGCTTCTGCAGCCCCTTATTATGTGATGATCTGTTCAGAAACTTTTGGTAATCTCAGGATTACTGGCCGGTTACGATGCTAAACCTATAGAGGCTAGTTTAGGTTGTGACACCACCACCTCTACCCCTATCATAACTGTAGCTGTTGTAACTTTCAACTCTACCTTTATAGGAACAGATTCAGAATAATCACTATAAGAGTGCGAAAGCAAGTTTGGGAGTATGAACTCCTATAATTTTAAATTATTTAAAATTTTCTAGTATAATATATGATGTTTTTAAAATTTTTAAGAGTGCGGTCGCCCCAATTCCTACCATTTTAGATCAATCATTGTACCCCTAATAACCTCATACCTTTTCACTCCACATGTAACGACTCGGATATGTATTAGATGAACTAATCATCTAATAGAATTGTTATATACTAATGGATTATGTGATTGATAAGAAATTGTATGTCAATTAGAAAGATTTGCCTATATATCTGTTGAATATAGAAAAACCTGTTGGAATTACAACTTTAAACAGGAAATTGAAGGTCTTAGAGGCACCAGAAACCAAACCGATTGAAGATTTGTGATCAGCATGATTTTTAGAGCCTAATATGAAATTTTGTAAAAATCTAATTCATAATGAATTAATTAGAGCCTTAGCGTTAGACTCAACAAAAAAATAAAAATCTGAGAAAGGGATATTAAGAGAGTTCTAGAAAACAAGAGAAAGAAGAAGATCAAAGGGGGATAAAGCCAAATCTTCACCAAATTGACCATTTAAGGTTAAACTGTTGAGGTGTATCATCTGACCTAGCACTGTGAGTAACATTTTTGTAAAAATATGTTCATATGAAATGCTATTGGATATGTTATGTTTTTTGAAATGTTATTTTGTTAAAACGAACGAATATCTGATTTTGAATCTATTATGGCATTTAAAGAATGGTCCTAAGACATGGAGGACAACATATTAATGCGGGTCCATGACATTTATGTGATTACGAGATCTCGTTAGCCACTTGACAAAGTGGTGATATGTTTAGTCGGTATCTAGAATCGATTACTCTAGTCGGAAGACAATATATGATATTTTCTATTGGATGTACCACTATTATGTTATGATATTAGACTGATATGACTAATATATGATGATTTGTTTTACGAATACAATATATTTGACATTCGTTCACTAACCTATTTACTTTAATGTTATTCATTGGACTTTAATTCACTGTTTGTATATATATATATATATATGTATAGGTGAACGTCCTAGAGATCAAAGCTAGAAGGGTTCGTTTACTTGAGCCACTCGTTGAAGCCCTACTGAGCTTTTGGTGCCTTCGAGTTGAGGCTAGGTCGAGAAGACCATTGTATAGTTGTGATCATATTGTTGGGCTTTTGTTATATGTATATATACATGAATTATATTTTTGTATTTGATATTATGTATGTTTCGTACAATGGGTAAATTAACGTTTATACACTTTTGAATTTGTGCATATAAATATACAGCTCAATAGACTATTTGTTGTCTTTATGTTATAAGCTTCCGCTAGCCTTGATTCTTTTGATTTGTACAGGAAGGCTTTTAGTAATATTGGATTACTACAATGCTAAACCTATAAGGGCGGCTTTGGGTAGTGACACCGTAGTTGCAAATTCTACTGAAAGCAAGTAAAAAGTGTCTCTGGTATTATTGAAAATTGTGTTTAATGCAAGAGTTGGGACGAGTGTAGATTGTTTTTAATATAAGTGAGTCCGACCCGATCTCTTTTCTACCTCTGCAATCACTTGCCTCAACATTTTCTTTCTTGACCCCAACCCTCTCCCATCTCCTACGCAGAATCCTTTCCTTTCTTATTGCTACTCCCACCCCTCTAGCCACCATTTCGACTTTCCAATATTCTCATGCCCAAACCATCAAATTAAAATAAGGCTGATAATTGTTGGGTTTTTGGGCATAAAATAGTAAAAATGAAAGAAAATGGATAATTTTGTATCATAAAAAGATTTCCATGCACCCCATTGACTTTCCAATATTCTCATGCCCAGCCCATCAAATTAAAAGAAGGCTGATAATTGTTGGGTTTTTGGGCATAAAATAGTAGAAATGAAAGAAAATGAATAATTTTGTATCATAAAAAGATATTCCATACACCCCATTGAATGTGTTATGCAATAACTTGATTTTAGTCACACAATAAACAATAACAAGAAGAATAGTTACATACACAAACACAGTTCATGATAGAGAAACGATCAAAATTCACTATACGCAATAAAGATTACAAAGCACTCCACAACTCGCTATGTTTCGCTCTTAATCCTAAAATGTATAAACTAATACAATGTATAAGGCAAAATCTAATGAGTCGAAACTAACATTACAAGTTCATAAATATTAATTTCTTCGTGGGGGACCTGCCTTCGCCCCCGCCCTTGCCCTTTTGGGCTAAGGATATAGTAAATACAAAACATTTTACAACATAATGTGTGTTAAAATTCAAAAAATTCTAATATTATTTTGCACTTCTATGATTGATTTGATATTTTTCAATTTTCTTATTATAATGGAAATATCTAAAATCAATTATATAGTGAGAAAAGAACATCAGTTTCATAAAATGTAAGTATATCTTGTAGAGTAATGTTAAAGACCTATATTTAAGACCCTCAAATACACCTATGATGATATGACAAAGAAGTAGAATTTCATATAATTAAGTATATGATAAATTAAAAGTTGATACCTATATATGGTGAAACTGTGAGAATTTTATTAGGAGTTTTAAACATTTTTCATAACTGGTATTTGGTGCAAGCCTTTATGGTGTATCAAATTTGCATAAAAAGATTCTCAATGTAAGGGCAAATTTTTTTAACTGTTCCACTGATATTTAATTATTCTTATCATAATAAGGGAAATGCTATGGTGTAATCATATGCACCCTATTACAAAAGGTATAACCTTGTAAGAAATTGATATAACAAAAAATGTCATAATCAATTCACAAACTTTTTCAACATCAATCAATAAATTTTGAACATTTTATTATATCAATTTGTGACTAGATTACACATTTTGTGATTGATTTTATAAAATTTTATGATAAAATTAAATATTTTTGTGTTATGGTGCATATTTTCCTTATAATTATGATCAATCGAAGAGTCTATTAATTGTATTTATAGAATAAAAAAAAGAATTTAAATGAAAAAAAAATGTATGAACTTGGAAACAATAATGCTAGCTAGGGGCATATAAAATTTTGCATAATACGGTAAGTTGACTCTTACAAAAAGTGTCAAAAGAACAACATGGTGTGAAACTCACATTTTATGTTAGAGAATATGCAATTTAAGGATTAGAATTTATTGTGTCAATAAATTTATCGACTGGGGAGTGAGACTTGAGGCTGGTCGGGGGAGTGCTGCGATCCAACAAAAATTTCTCAACAAAATTTATGTTAGAAATTAAAAAGAAAAAAAAAGAAAAGAAAAGAAAACTAAATAAAAGAAGGGGGAGGTGGGAACTGGGAAGGGTTACCGAAAATCACACAAGACATGTGCGGTGGTGTGTCTGTGCCGACAAGGTCGACCTGGGACACATGGTTATTGTTGGCACTTTTTCAAATTTAGTAGATTTTGTCAGTCAATCGATCTCCGAGAATTGCGTGTCTAAAAATGGTCGTTTTCAATTTTAATTTTTATATTCTAAAAATAAATAAATAAATAAATAAGGTAACATACAATAGATTTTTTTTTTTTTTGGGGTCAAAAATGCTTAGGGTTCGTTTGGTTTGATTTTCTGAAAAAATTTTAGAAAATTTTCTCTACAAATAAGTTTTCAAAAGTAATTAAACCAAACAAATTTTTTCAAAAAAATTTCTCAAAACTTGTAAACCAAACAAGTTTTCCAAACAAATCTTTTTCCAAAACTCTCTCTCAAAATCATTTTCCAAAACATCTTTTGAAAAAAACCAAACCAAATATGTTTTCGTACTTTTTATCTCTAAAACACATCTCTCAAACACAAACCAAACATACCCTTAGACTCTTTTTTTATTTTTATTTTAAAAATTCAAAATCTTCTTTAAATTTCAATCATTGATATATATATATACAAAATTCATTTATATACGTATTATATCATCAACAGTTAAGATTCAAAAATTATAAAATTTTAAAAAAAGAGTCTCAATAATTATTATTATTATTATTATTATTTTGATACATCCAGCTCTGTCCGCGATGGCCTCCGATGCCTATAGCCTGCTTTTTCTGCCGCTTTTGTGTTTCGTCAATTGCACCCAACACCTCCCTCCCACCCACGTAATAATTCTAATAAATTCATGTTACGTCTTTTTGTTTTTTTTTAATATATTTTTTTAACGGAAATCAATTGTTAGTTGATTAATTATCTCAAGAAGAGTTGAACTTTAACCTTTCCCTTACCAGCACTATTTTGGTAAGCTTTACTTTTTATTCTTTTAAATCACAATATTTATCTATTTTTTTAAAAAATTAAAATAAAATAAAATAAATTAACTTTTAACTAATTTTTTAAAACAACTCTAAATACGGTTTCTATACGGTTCAATTATGGGCCTTTATTTAATCTTAGTTGTTTCATGATTTGCATAAGGACGCTATTCCTATGAGAAGATATGTGTAGTGTTTTCGAAAGTGTTGGAAATGGTTATAAAATTTTGGGTAAAATTAGAATTTTTTCTTAAGTTTGGTCTAATTTTTAGGTGGGCCCGTGTATCGATTTACACGGGTCAAAGTGATAACGCGTTCTATACCGCGTTGTGATTCACGTGGTATATTTGGTTGTTCAAAACCATTACCGAGTGAATGGGAAATTGAAGCCAAAGTAAGCTCCATGGAAATGGAGTTTTGGTGGAAATTCCTTTAAGATTGAATAAGCCTTGTCCCACATTGATTTGGTGGGAGGTTTTGAGAGGGTTTATAAGGCATGTGTTTGATACTTGGGGTGTGCCCTAAGGGGTACCCAAGTGTTTTAGAGGGAGAGGTTATGGGCAAAATGGGCTAGACCCATTGGACCCAAAAATTACCACCAGCATGCCCGTCCGGTCCGGTGCGTGAATGTGGTTGGGTTGGGCTTGTTCGGCCCAATACTAATCTTTTTGGGCCAAAAACATTTGAATTTAATTCAAACAAAATGGTTTGGATTTTTTGTTCATCCAAACATGGCCCTTCTTTTCAAGCAATTAAATTAGTTTGGATTTAATGCTCATCCAAAGCAGGCCCTTCAAAATAAACTTGTTTGGTATTTACGCACACCAAGCAGGGGCCCTTCATTTTTTGCTATCTGTTTGAATTAACGAGTTCAAATTCAAAACCAACAGTTTCATCATTCAATTCAAAACCAAAAGCCACCAATACATCTATATATAGACCAGCCTCCCATTTGGATTTTTCACTTCAATTTTCGTACTCTATCCTCTCTATAATTCTCTCTGCATTTTGCTGCATTTTTAGTCTGAAAGAAGAGTGTAAACACTTAGTGTGTTCGTAAGGCAAACAATTTGTAGTCTTTGCTATTGTTTGTAGAAGATCATTTCATCTGGGAGATAGGCGTCCAAATTAAAAGCAGAGTGGAAGGGCGAATCATCTTAAGGACACAATGTTAAACACTGGACTTGATCAGAAAAATCATTCAAAGAAATTAACCAAGTAAGTTGTTTAATTTTATTCTGTTTTTAATTTGTTTATTTAATCAGATTTTAATTTTGTTTTTGTAACAAAATAAAATCTATTATTTATTTATTTATTTTTATTTCGAGTTTAATTTTTGTAATCAAACATATTCTCTCATTTTTTTTATTTCTTTAATTCTAATTGTTGTTTTGTACACAATAGAATTAATATCTTTTAAATACAGTGAAGATTGCCTAACAGAAAGTTGGTAAAAGAATTAATTTTTTAACTTTTTTAATTTATTTGTCTTTTTGTAAATAAAAAATCGAAAATGATTCGTAGCTCGATAAATTCGCTCGACAAACTGGCTCGAAAGAGGAGAGAGGGAGAAGAGAGAGGAGAGGTCGTCGCAGAGGAGGAGAGAGGGCCGTCGTCGCAGCTCCCGCCGTCATCATGACTCGTCGCCTCACTTGCCACGTCGTCTTGCGATCGTGGTCAGCCCACCTCCTTGACCCGCCTCCCTGTACAGAGCCCTCCCTTCTTCTTCTCCCCAATCTGCAGAGCCCCCCCTTCTTCTTCTTCTTCTTCTTCACCGTTCTTTTCTTCTTCGATCACCAAAAAAAAAAAAATTCGACACCAAAACGACGTCGTTTTGGTGTTGAGCCACGGTTTCGAGCTACGTAGCATGGTCGATAAAAAATATAGGAGGTGATATAACTCAAAATAAATAAAAAATTAAAATTTGATTTTTTTTTTTACTTCTCAAAAGACGCAAACAGGATCCAAATGTCAAATGTATCCTTATATTCATACCTCAACACGCACCTGGCCTTTCAATTAAATAATCCTCCATATATCCATGCGTCTAGGATTGTTCATTTACCAATTTAATTGAGTTTTGAGGTGAACTCAAATTTAAATCGGTACCTATAGTTTAAAATTTTAGAAATCTAAATTGTAAAATCTTTGAAACACAATCAGAATTAAACAGTTAATCAAACTAAACATTTCAGTCTTGTTTTATGTGGTTCTTTTCAGACTTAAAAATCATGAACTAACTTTGAAAAATGGTTCCTAAGACCATCTCCAACGCTTCATCAAACTTGACATTAGATTTAAATTTTGGTAAAAAAGTGACTTTTTGGTGTTCAAGCGGTTTCACCAAATCAATATCAAATCGAGAATTCACCAAAAGTTTCACCAAAATGAGAACAGACTCCAAATTTCACCATTTCACTGTGAGTTACCGTTGGAGGAGACCAACCGGTCGACCAGCCGGTTGACCGGCCGGTTGACCAACCGGTGGATCGATTCCCTTGCAAATATTTTGGTTCAAATAGGTCAAAAGGTTCAAAGAAATAAAAAAAAAAAAAATACACTAACCGGTCCACACACCGGTCGACCAACCGGTCAACCCATCTGATCTGCTTCATTCTGCTTTACCCAATCGATCACAGGAGTCGGCCTCATCGCCGACGTCTTCAACGAATCGAAGCTTGATCAGCTGGGTCTTCAATGCTCAAAAATGTTCAATTTTCAAAACTAGTTCTGATATAGAGGTGGTACTCCACTGCTGGTTCTTCACTCATGCATACCTGCTGTGCAGAAAATCAACCAGACCAAACAACTCCAAATTCACCATTACCATGGCTTTATCTTCTTACTCTGCCCCCCCACACAATCCTCACCACCACTCCCTCTTCCTCCTCACATTCACTCCCAAAACTCCTCCATCTTCCCCAACACCACTCCCTCTGTTTTCCAATCAAACCCACCATCACTCAATACATCCAAAATCTTTCTGATGAAAGACGATCTTCTCTGGACTTCGATTTACCTATTCCTTTTTTTCTTTTTTTTTTCTTCTGTTTTTTATGGTTCAAACAATTGGGATTTATGGTTTTGTGAATTCAATTTCAGTAGAGTTGTTGAAGTTCTGTTAGATCTTTGTTGAACCAAGAAGCTCCATGATTGCATCGTCACCTTCAGGGTCGTTGAAGAGAACAAGGGCTATTAATGGGACTCAAAATTTCAAAAATGGAGGAAAAAATTTCAAGTCAACCCACCAGACATTCCCAGCATTTTGATGCAAACTTAGTGCAACCATTGGCGCCTCGTATTAGATTGAGAAAATCGTCCTTTTTTTCTTCAGATTTGATGAAAAAAGAAGTTCATCGTTGGAGATGCTCTAATTACACAAAATTGAAGCCTAATCATTCCCCCCCCCCCCAAACAAAAAAAAAATCATACATTAATTAAAAAATTAGAAATATTTATAATATGAAGTTCAAAATATATTAATTCAAAAAATTGAAGAGTTGTAAGACTTACATCCATTATTTATGAGCAAAGACAAACCTAATTTCATAGTAAACAAAAATAAGAAAATATAAAAAAAATTACAAAAAATAAAAATATTGCAATAAATTAAAAAAACTACTAATATGTAATTACACGGTAATGACAGATTTTAGAGAATAAAATTTTGAGGTCTACGCTAAAAGTAATTGAAGTTTCAAATCTTTTCAAAAATGACAAATTCATAAAACTGACTACCAAAACGATAGAATTTGCTCAAAGTCCACTTGGGTCCATGGATCATACCTAAAAATATTTGATTTAATTCAACTTTTTATTATTCAATAGAATTGAAATAATACAGGAAAGATTAACCTGAGCTGTGCAAAGATTACATTCACTAATCATATTTATCTTGGATTATTATTTTCAATCGATCACGTCTATGATATATTTATATATATATATACATATTCAGCCATTCAGGAATCAAGATTAATCGAGTTAATGAAATACACAATCGTGCAATTTTGAAGACTCGTGACAATAATTTTACAGTTCCGATTAGTGCCCCGAAATTGGGGGCACTAATGCCCCGAAATTCCTAAAATGGAAAAATAGAAAAACAGTTAAGGCAAAAAATAAATAAATAAATAAATAATTATTCAAAATAAAAATTAGGGACATTAGTGCCTATTTTTTTAGTGCTACAAATCATTTTTGATAATTTTAAGCATTAGTAATAGTACAAAATTAACAACTATTGATATACTAGAATTTCGAGTGTTTCGTGGCAGCTGTGTGCACGTGCTAAAGGGCCTCCCTCTCATTTTCAAATTTTTTTTTTTTTTTTTTAAAGAGAATGGTTATGTATTGCTTGTTTTTGTCACTTCTTTGAAACACTACTTATGAGGATACATGCTTGATTTCTTATTTAGAATAATTATTAAAAAAAAATAAAGACAAATAATATAGTACCATAAAGAAAAAGAAGTGATATATAGCTTTCCTTTGGCATATGAAGTTTTTAGACATTTTGGTTAAAATATTCCCAAAAAGATAAAATAAATTTTTTAGCTTAATATGACAAAATTTCACATCCAAATTATAATCATTTTATTTTTTCTCTCACAAAAATCAAAAAGCCAAAAAACTTATTCCAAATGAGACTTTTTAGCCCTAGGTTAAAATAGTCAAAAAGTCAACTCACATCTCAAACGAAGCCATAGCAGTTCTCTTTTTTTTAATGATTGGGCTTCTCTCCAATTCTTAATTGGACTGGAGAGGTACAGTTCTACTCATTAGGTTTACTTTTGGGTTCGTTTCGATGATTTGATCATTCATATTTTAAGGTTCGTCGAGTATATCATTCTTGTTAAAAATCAAGTTGATCAGATTACGATAACCATATGTTCATATTAGTTTTGTATGAACCGTTTGTTTTCTTACCATTCATTTTTTTCATACAAAACTGATCCGAACACGTGATTGTCATAATCCGATCTACTTGATTTTTTGCAGGAATGATTTACTCGATGAACTTTAAAATATGAACGATTCGGATTTAAAACGGAACCCAAAAATGAACCTAATAAACTTAACAATTGTCACGACCCAAACCCGCCTCTATGGGTTTAGCACCGTAACCGGAAAGTAATCCGTGATTCTGAAGGCACAATATGATAAAAACGATGTAGTCTGAGTAAGTATTTGGCGGAAGCTAAAACAATAAATAAAAGATGTCCAATGAGTTGTGACAGTCTGTATGCAAAAAGACTTTTCTGTGACATAATCACATTCAAAACCAAAACAGTATATACATAACAGGTGCACATAACATCCAGGTTAGGGACCAAGTCCCTTCTTCCAACTATACAGTACAAGTCTAAAACAGTATTACAGAACAGAAGCAAAAGGGTGAACTGAGACATCCCAAAAAGCCCTGGCTTGGACTAACATGGAACCTTGAAGTGAAGCGCGATAGTTGGCTTGACAAAAAGGGAGCAAACCTAACGTTCTTAACTCCGATCCGGTGCCTGGACACCTACATATAATATAAACAGTGAACTAAAGCCCAGTGAATAACAGTTGTGTAAAGAGGTTAAGAATGAATGTCCTTTCAGTAAATAAACAGTCATATCAGTCACTTAGTGTAATAACCCTCACCACTGATTACTGATTAAGCACTGATTACTGCTAAATTGAGACTGATTATGATTGATAATTGAATTGATTGAAATCTTGGTGGTCGGCTGAGGCGGGGCGATTGATTGGTATAGTTTAAATGCATTTTTTACCTGTTGATTGTTAATCGATCTGTTCATGTTCTGTAATTTAAACTGCAAATTGAAGGCCTTATCGGCGGCCGAATCGGAAATTGATCAATGTTTTATGATCATTGGAATTTATGTGAATTAATGGTATATTTAATTGAAAAGTGATTTGGAATAATTAAATTAGATAAAATAGTGTTAAATCATAGAATTAGTTTATCTACCAAAATGCCATTGTGAGTGGAGCACTTAGGCAACACATATATTGAGCCTTTATACACTCAAACAAGCATTTCGGCAGCCAATTTCCTTGCCTTAGCCGAATTTAGAGAGAGAGAAAGTGAGAGAATTGAGCTCAACTTGTAGATTTGTTTGGGAATTGAAGAAATTGAAGTGTAGATTGTCAATTAAGCTCCTAGACTTATAATTGAGGATCTAGGTAAGGAAATTCAACCTCTCATTGTTGTCTTTAAATTGATTCTAGCATGGTTCATGTCAAATTGAAGAGCTAGTCTTGAATTGGTTCTATAATGTTGAATTGTAGCTCCAATCTTGCATGCATGTGTATATTGAAGAGTTTTAGGATGTTTTCATGGCAAAATATTGCATGCATGCCCATGATTATGTTTAAGTTCATGATTTCACCATGTTTCAAGAAGAATTGGCTCATTAGAGCATAAATTTGAGGCTTGAAGGTTGTTTGAAGTACATGCATGTTCAATTAACATCATGTTCGTGAAATTGGTTTCAAATTGAGTTAGAATCCATGCATGCATGTTTATATTGTTAAGTTTTGAGGATGTAGTTCATAATTCCTCACATGCATGTTCATGTTTTGAGAGTAGATCATGGATTCATCATGATTTTGGAAGTTTAGACTCATTTGAACTTGCTTTGGAGCTTTGAAGTTGATTGGATTCATGGACATTGCATGTTCATCATGTTCTTGAGAATTGATTTGAACATGAGTTTAAATAAACTACCCTTGGGCTTTGATTTTATAAATTGAGCTTGGAATCATGTAATATTATGAGTTTACAAGAGTTTTTCAGAAATTTAGCCCAAGAGGATCGATTTTGATGCTTTGAAACTTGATTTTGATCTTGGAGTTCAAATCTGGAATTTCCAGATTTTGGTCGTCCACTCGAGTGGGAGAAATGCCGCTCGAGCGAGGAAATCGAGCTCCCAGCATCTCTCCATTTCTGATCCGCTCGGCGGAGCTTGTGTCATCTTTCAGCGGGGTAGTTGCGCTTCGGCGTGGACCTTTGTTGCATGTCCGCTCGGCGGGAAACCCAGCTCGGCGGGACTGTTTTCTGAAAATTACAGCATTTTTGTGCACATCTTTGCATCCTCATCCCATTCTAGGCATTCTTAGCCCTAGTCTAAGACATCTTAATGAGGATATAGATGTAGAACACACCGAGGCAAATTAGGGATTAAGTTATTATCTTTCCCAATTGTGTAGCTTAGTGTGTGTGTTCAATCTGTTAGCTGTGTAGGGTTGGCTTACCAAGGAGATGCTCTAGCTTATTGTAGCCCAGAACTCTGTGAGTAATAATTGTGTATAGATATGTTCAAAATGATTATCTTCTGAACAACTGAACTATACTATTTTCTGAACTGTTTACTGTTAACTGAATGAATGTATGTCCTATATTCTGAACTGTATTGTGGTATCTTTAGCAACTACTGTTTACTATTACTGCTACTGTTACAGAGATCTCTGTCGGTTCCCTCGTTGGAACCACTACTGTTTATTGATTGATGGCCATCAACTGACTGTTCAGTCTTTTAAGACCTACTGTTTACTGTACTGCTACTGTCACAGATATCTCTGAAGCAAAGTCTTTGCCTGAGACCTAAATGCTCTGATGTGAGCCACCTCTAGAATACATGCGAGACACCTCTTGAGTCCATCTTGGGCTTTAAGCCAATCTGTGAAATCTGGAGCAAAGTCTTTGCGGACCTAAGTGCTCTGATGTGAGCCACCTCTAGAATCTGTCTTGAGACACCTCTTGATTCCATAAGAAGCATCTTTATTCTTTATTCTTTATTCAGATTCTTGTTCTTTGTCTTTATTCTTGTTACATCTCTTGCCTTTATTCTTTATCTTATCTTTATTATCGTTCTTGTTATTATCTTCACTTGCTACTACCTACCGTCTTGTTTTGCTATCGGATGTTGCTGTCGGATGTGCCGCGTACGATTACTATGATTTCTAAATAGTGATATGACATGAAGTATAAGCCATCGACTATATAAGCGATTTACGAGGTAGCATTTGTTTAAAATACTGAAAGGACATTCTTTCTTAACCCCTTTATGCATTATGTTATTCACTGGGTTTTAGCTCACTGCTCATATATATATGTAGGTGTACAGGCACCGGACCGTTGCTAGAAGCGTCGGGGTGAACTCCAGTTTTGTCAAGCCAACCTTTATGCCTCACTTTGAGGTTCCAGTACTGTTCAAGCTATGGCTTAGGGGTGTTTTAATCTCCCCGCCTGTCTCTTTATCTGTGATGTACTACTGTATAGACTGAATATTTTGCACTGTACCGTACTATTTAATAGCGATTAAGTCCTTGTACTGAATGATTGTATATATGATGCATACTGTTCTGTACTGACTGTATATATGTGTGAAAAGTCTTTTTGCATACAGACTGTCACAGCTCATTGGACATTGTTTGTTTACTATATTGGCTTCCGTCATGCTCCTGTACTCTATTTTATTGTATTACCGTTAAGCAGGCCTTTGGTAATCTCGAATTACTGGCCGGTTACGGTGTTAAACTCGTAGGGGCGGGTTTGGGTCGTGACACTTAGAAACCATAGCAATCACATGTGGTGCATCCCATAGCAAAACAGAACAATAGGTCTTAACAGACCGAACTGTCAATTGATGGCCATCATAACAGTAAACAGTAGTGGTTCCAAACATGGGAATTGACAGAGATTTCTGTGACAGTAGCAGTAATAGTACAGTAACAATAAATTGCTATAGATGCCACGAATACAGTTTACAAATAGGACAAACATTCATTCATTAAACAATAACGTTTCAGTAAGCAAAACAGTTGATTATTCAGAAAAATAATCATAATTGAACATATCTTTACAACATTGTTACTCACAGAGCACTGGGCTATAAGTAGCTAATGAGCGTCCTCGGATGCCAACCCTACACAGTTACAGAACAAACATACACTAAGTTACATACTTAGGAATCAATAACTTAGTCCCTAACTCGACTCGGTGTGGTTCTACATCAATATCCTCATTAAGATGCCTTAAACATGGTCTAGGAATGCCTAGGATGGAAAGATGATGCAAAGATGTACTTTAAAACATTTTTCAAAATTTCAGAAAACAGGGGTTTCGCTCGAGCGTGGCTTTATATGCTCGAGCGGACATGCAAACAAAGGATCTCAGCTCGAGCGTGACTTCCTTCGCTCGAGCGGACTGTAAACTTCATGAAAAGTATTAGATGTATGTAATTTACACTCGACGAACGCTCGACCTCCGCTCGAGCGTGAGATTCAAGTCCTCGCTCGAGCGTGAACTCTCTCGCTCGAGTAGACTATAAAACACAAGAACTTCTGGGTACATGCATTTTACGCTGGAGTGCAACTTTCCACGCTCGAGCGGAAGTGCACGACTCAGAAGGTACGCTCGAGCGTGAAGTCTTACGCTCGAGCGTGGGTCCAAAATCTGGAATTTCCAGATTCATCTCCAAGCATAAAACTCAACTTTAAAAGCCTCAAATTCGATCTTTTTGGGCCAATTTTTTGAAAAAACACTTTAAACCCATAATATAACATGTTTTGAAGATCAATTTGAGAAATTAAAGCCCAAGGATGAGTCAATTGAACACCATTTCCAAATAAACTTCAAGAACAAAGCTCAAACACAACATGTATGTATTCAATTAAATTCAAAGCTTCAAATATATGGTCAAATAACTCAATCCTTCCAACAACATGATGAATTCTTGAACTTTAATCAAAATATGAACATGCATGTAGCAAATTTCATGGAAAAGACCTCAAAACTCAAGAATGTGTACATGCATGCATGAATTATCACTCAAATTCAACTCTTTAAGCCAATTCTTGACTTTAAACTCTAAATTACCATGAACCATGCAATAAACAACTCAAATTCACAAATGAGAGGATGAAATCTCTATCTTAGGTCTTGAATTCAAGGTATACAAGCTTAATTATGCAAATGCTCTTCAATTTTACTAAAATTCCAAGCGAATCTCAAATGAAATCAAGTTTTTCTCCTAACTCCCTGTCTCTTTTGGTTGGTCTCAAGAAGAGGATGAAGAAATGATGCATCAAGCGTGTGAGTTAAGTCCTACACAAGATTTGTAAAGTGGCCCACTAGATGACAAAATGGTAGTAAATGCAAACTAATGTAATTTAACTTTATTTAATTATAATTTAAACATTCCAAATCAAATTTAAATTAAATCTACCATAAAATCACATAAATTCTAACTAGCATATAACACTAATCAATTTCTGGTTCGGTCGCCGATAAGACCTTCAATTCGCAGTTCAAAATTAAAACATGAACAAATTCATTCAGAAATCAAACAGATAGAAATGCATTCAAAACAATATACTCATACAATCAGTTCAGAATTTCATTCTTATCAGTTACTTATCATGCTCAGTCACAGTTTAGCAGTAATCAGAGGTGAAGGTTGTCATAACAATATCTCTCTAATTTGATTAAGGACCGGAGAGAAGTACAGTCTTTTTTTAATTTTTTTATTCAACCAATATCTTACCATTGCAGCATACATGTAGAGATTAATCTTGATTTTCTATTTTCAGCGGCCCTTCAATCTAACTATCTTCATAAACTTATTCAAATACAACTATATTATAAATAGAAATGTACATATATTTGACTTTGTTTGTGAAGAGTTAATTTCGAGTAATTCTATTTCCACACACTAAATTATCTTTGTGTACATCTTTTCTCAATCTACACATTTAGTAATTTGATTTTTATTTTTTTATCTCAAACCACACACTTCACATTTTAAATATATCCTCACCTTCTATGTGCACATCCTTACCTACCATCCTTTCTCACTCCAACATATGCAGCTTGGCTTTGCCTTGGCTTTCTGGCCCTTTCCAAAAGTCAAATTCAAAAATTTTGAAAGGTCTGATAGCTAGATGGATGCTAAACTTGAGTACGAATAGAAAATAAATCTCGATTTTCTTAGTAAGTTTTTCAAAGTAAATAATGTCTTAAAACTTTTATTTCATCTTCTATTGCATCACAATGCATGGTGATCTGTTGCGATTTGACACATAAAATTGTCTCCTTTTCTGTTGGAACGAGATGAATTTCATCCAACACTTTTGCTTCATCATTGTATAAATCATGCAGCTTCCACAAATATCTGCTTTCAACCAACTGTGATGAAAAATTGAGAGGGAGACAAATTATTTTAATGTCATCACTAAGTGATTACAGAAATCGTTTGTCAACCTTATGATGATAATGAAGTTTAAATGCTAGGAGTATTAAAACAAATAATATAAGGCATCATAAGATGGAAAAAGCAAGAGCAGCATACAATTCAAGAAGAATAGTGAAAATAAGAAGAAAGAATATGCAAGGATTCTCCGTGTCTGTGAGAGTCTAACTTTCAGTTAGATGGCAATATGAAATTTTATATCAGAAACATGTAAATGTACGATTTTTGCAGAGACTTTACGTTAAGGCAAGGGAAAGGGTATGAACTGGACCAGGACACCATTCACTGTGTTCATCGTAAATAAGTTTTTTATTTTTTATTTTTTTACTTATTATTTTATTTGGTGGTGGTGGGGAACGATTGATTCTGACCAGTTATAGTTTGAGCTGCTTGGAAACCTGCTTGGATTAAAAAACTTACAAGCTACCTGATGATTCTAGAAAACAACTCTTTTGTTCTGAAATCCATCTAGAAAATCCCTAGACTGACACTTGCTAATCAAGGTGATCAATTTGTGATTCAACAAGGTATGTCCAATCATCCATGAGGTTTGAAGTGGCTGGTGAGATGGTGGTGGGTGAGATGTGTATGAAGAAATTGTGAGATGTGTGGGTGAGATGGTGGTGGGTGAGATGATAATTTTGTTAATGGATAAAATTATAATTCTAAAAATATTCATTAAATGTTTGGAGTAAGAGCATCTCCAATGCACTAGGCATATAATGCTAGTTAGGCAAAATGTCTAGTATGACTCACTTTTTTCAACTCCAATGCACTAGGCATGTGATTAGGCATTTTAGCTCAACTCACATTCACTAGCTACATGTAGCTAGCCTTCAAGGCTAGGCAAAATGTATTTAATCATTAGGATTATTTCCCTCCATCTTTGTTGCTGATGTGGCATTTTATAAAATTAATAGTATTTGGATGAATAGCTAAAATAAAGAGTATGGTTGGAGCAGAAACATAAAACAGTTAATAGGCAAAATAAAATATATACTTTATAGTAATGTTTAGATAGGTAAAATGCCTATTACCGTTGGAGATGCTAAACTTGGTATGTAGAAATAGAATTTCTCGTTAATTTCGTCTGTTTTTAATTTTTTGGCTAATTTATCCTCACTAAATTAGCTTTATTTGGAAAGAAAAATTTTGACTTTTTTTTTGTCTGGATGTGATAATTATGAAAAAAAGTAAAATAATTATGATTTGAATGTGAGATTTTATTTTACTAATTAATTTATTTTATTTTATCTTTTTGTATTTATTTAGACAAAAAAAATTGTTACCAAAGCGCAACATATATAGAACAATCCCGGTTGGTAGCTCGAAAGAGCGTGGGTCGAATGGGTCGAAAGGGCAAAACGACGTCGTTTTGCCCTTTGTGTTTTGTTTTTTTTGCAGAGGAAGAAGCGAGGAGGAAGAAGGAGGAGGAGGGAGGAGGGGGCCAACAAACTCGGGGTGAGGCAGGGGCGGAGGCGGGGCGGTGAGACAGGCGGAGCTCTCTGGCGAGGCAAAGCGAGATTCTGACGAGGCGAGGCGATCGATCGGCCGAGTCCTGAGCGAGTCTGGCGAGCTCTGCAGAGGTGAGTCCTCCTTGCGGTCGTCCTCATCATTGTCGTTAAGCGAGAACGACGAGCCTCTCTCCCTCTCTTCTCTGCTCTCCCTCTCTTCTCTCCCTTTTGAAATTTCGGGCCATTCGACCCTTGGAAATTCGAGCTACCACCTTTTATTCTATATAGAAATCTGATTTCTATGATTCGGCATGTCAATGCACGATAATGGTGGAAAGCCCTTCAAGGTCGTGTAGAAAACAGCATCGGTCATGTCAGATGCATTAAAATAAAATAAAAAAATAAGATAGAAAACTTTCTTTTTTTTTTTTTTTAGCAAGATTTGATATTGGTCTTTTGTACTTTGAATTTCATCAATTTTAACTTACACATTTATTTTTGTTTCAAATCAAAAAATGACATGAGTCAACTAAATGATTAAAGTAGAATTAAGAAAAATTATAATAACAACCAATGTAATTTCTATATATATATATATTTTTTTTTTCTTGTTAAAGAATAGTTAAAATGCACATTTGATTCGCACGTGACAATTGTTTGTTCAAAATATTAATGACAGTGATGTACTAATAATATAAAAATGTAATTGTAAGTGTTGGTTTTAAATTGGTGAAACTAAAGCCTGAGAGATCAACCGTGCAAAATTTAACCTCTTCAAGTGTATGGAAAAAATTAAATATTAATATGAAAAGTTCATTAAAAAGAAACAGAAAAAAAAAAAAAAAAAAAAGGAAAAAAGAAATCATAAAAGCTGCTGCATCCAAAATAGTAACCTCTCATGTGAGTTTTGGTTTTTGTATGCGTAAGCAGATACATGTGACATTAATGGGTTTGACAGGTTTTTGAGGTACTAGGACAACTGAGATTTATGCCAAATCACGTGGTGGTCTGGGAGAGAGAGCATAATCACAAACCCATTATAAGATAAGATAACCTTCGTGGGCCAAGAATCTTAATTGCTCATGCTATCTCTTTAATTGTGGGCTGGCTGTGGCTGTTCATCGTAATTTATGATATATACATATATGTGTGTGTGTGTGATGTTTTTTTTTTGAACAAATATGTGTGTGATGTTGACACAAACACATCTGGATTGGAAGTTTGGCAATTTGGCAGTATGTGTGTGCCTCTACCTTACCTTAGATGTGTGGCCTGTGGGAAAATTATTTGAATGAAAGAAGGAAAAACAGTTGTGAATGAACCCCTTGAATAATAATGCCGGGAAATCCAAAGCCAAGCGCATACTGTTTGTTGGGATTGTGATTGCGATTGGCGGTCATGACTAATGGGTGGGTCGGTGGGTCAAGACAATTCAAATCATCCAGCTCCAGCAGCGCTCCAGCTAGCTTTAAGCTTTAAAGCTTTCAATCAAACCAAAACCCTGCACCCACAATTGGTCATTTATTTACAACCCTCGCTTTATTTTTCTGTTGCATCCACCATCCTGAATTAGCTTACTGTGAGTAATGCTAAAGATTCATGCTGATGTGATAGAAGATTAGATCTTAATTAATTAATTTATAAATAAATCAATTACACTATGTTTGGATCGAGTGATTTGGAGAGAAGAGAAAAGAAATAGAAAGATATGTGATGGGTCGTTGAACACACTAAAAATAAACCCTAAACTACACCAAATTCTTTTAGAATAATGGCAAATCCAAGTATCAATCCACAGGGACAATTGTGAAATTAAACTAATTTCATTGTTAAATTCCTCAATTAATTTTGATAAAAAGATTAATTGTTCATAACCTAATTTAATAATAAATAAATTAAACTAAAGAATTAAATTATCAATAATAAATGAAATTGGGTTTACTGATTTGGAGAAAAATCTAGGGCAAAGAGTACACTCCTAGCCACGTAATTAGGGTTTTCAATTGAAATCAATTATGCTATGGTTTGAACGGATTAATGCTTCGCAACTATAAGCTCAAAGTATTTAACAAGAAGATCATCACATTCAATGTACGAGCACGAACCATTTCAAGTAATACGAATCGTTCACTCTAAATTAAGGTAGTGATACTCTTGTATGGATAACATTCAACAATCACAGAAAGTCAAATATTTGAAGAAATAATGAAAAATATATAAGAGAAACTTCTAAATCACCATACAAATGTTCAAACCTTTACATAATTAAAAATCAACAAGAAAAACTAATTACATGGTTAGGGTTTCATCAAAACCCTAGAAAAGGAGACTAGCCACTCATTGAAGAGTGGAAGGAGGTAGATGTAGAAAAAACCACCATAGGAGACATCCTTGAAACTTCAAGTTCCTCTTCCCTTTCAAACCCTAGCCTCTCTCTTTAGGTCAAAACAACTTCAAAACCCTCTTTCAGCCTTTTCCTTGCCTTTTTATCCTTCTGATCTCTTCCAAATAGGTTTAAAACGTCGGGTTGACTTTCCCAAAAAAAGTCAATGCACGTACGGGAAACTCAACTCTCTCCAAATTCTGTCTTTTTGCCCATTTTATGCTCCGACTATGTACAACCTGATTGACATTCAACACACATAACGTATACAGTTTGACCAGCAAGTGAAGTTAAAATATTCTAATTAACGATCTCAATGATGTACATTTCGGCCTTAATCACATCCCCCAACTTACTTCTTGCTAGTTCTCAAACAAGTAATAAAAAAAAAAAAAATGAAACAAAATCTAGCTAGTTCCTCTTTCGTGGGAGAACGATTGCATTTAGCATATGCAACAAGCTTTTAAACCACAAGGTTACCCCAAGTGGACGAGTAAAGTCTCGTGAGGGTTTCCAGAAATGATACCCACAAACATTAACATATTCATATATGCTCAACAACACTTGACCACACTACTCCGCCTAACAATCAACTTATGTGACACTACAGTGTGATATTGAGACCATCATGAGTCATTAAAGGCACAGTGGACAAGCATGAATGAACCTATTGAATCAAAACCACAATTCAGTTAATACAAAAGTAAGGTCCCCTATACTTATGCATGTTAGTAGACAAGTCGTGAGTACCCTTGGTGTAAAGCAATCTCCATATTAGTTAACTGTCCACTATAATAGCCCTGTGTTACTCATAATAACACCCAACATATACAAAAAAACTAACCTGTTGCAGCCAAGATTCTCAAAAGTTTTTTTTTTTTTTTTTTAAATGACTGTGCCATGTCCTGATCCATTAAGCTTTCTGATCAACCCATGTAACAAACATTGGGCCAATGACTCCCAAACCAGATGGTTTTAGGGCACCAGGTGTAAAGACACCCCTACGGGCTTAATAACTCGAGTTGAAAAGGCTACGAACCCGAACAAGTCATTCTTCTTATTTTTCTTTAACTGTGCAATGTCCAAGTCCCTTAAGCTTTCTAATTAACTCATGTAGCAAGTTTTTGGCCAATGACTCTCAAACCAGACAGTTTTAGGGCATTAGGTGTGGAGACACTCCTACGGGCTTAATAACTCGAGTTAAAAAGATTATGAACCCAAACAAGTCAAGTGTGCTTCTTTCTTTTTTTTTTTTTTTTTAAAAGAATCTTGGCTTCTTATTTATTCTTTTTTGCAACTCTAGCTATTATCAATGATGTACACCAGGGATTATAATAAAAAGATCACCGCTATGATAGTGTGTTCATGTGAATTAAGGCATACTCATGACAAGTGTACTAATACCACAAATACAGACAACTCTCCTTGTGCAAACATGGCATGCAAGTATCTACCCAATAAACCCTTTTCATACAAGTTTATTATGCTCTCCAATTAACATATGCAAATATCATCACCCTACTAGCAAAAAGTCACATCAAATTAAGTAATGCAATCAAGTAAAACAGGTATACGCATGAATTATGAGCCAAATAGAAATGCACAAAAGAAAATATAACCCTCATCCCCCAACTTGAATATGACATTGTCCTCAATGGAAAAGTAAAGAGAAATGAAAGAATATTACTAGAGTTGTAGGTGCACATCTAGGTAGGCAGAGAGTAACATATACACACTTCATACTTCTTCTTCTTTTTTCTTTTTTTTTGATTTTTTTTTGGAAGAAAAGAAAGAACTAAAAATAAAAAATAAAAATAAAAGAGACAAAGCAATATACATGAGGGTACTACGGGGAAGCCGGTGGTGGTGGGGGCGGGAAATACTGGGCAAATAAGGCTTGCATCAAAGAGTGCATCTCAAAGGCATCATCCTGAACCCGTTGCCGAATGACGAGGTTGTCGGCGTGTAGCTGGTCGAAGGTCGCTTGAGAATAGTCTCGATGCGCCTGAAAATCCGTACGCAACTCCATGAAACTCTGGTGGTAATCACGAAGAGTACTGTGGACTTGATCCACAGAGTGCTGAAGCTGTAAGTACTCCTCGCGAGTCATGTAGAGTGGGTCCCCTTGGGGAGGCACGGGGGGAACAGGATGAGCTGGGTGGTCATGTACGGGGTCTTGGGCCTCATTAACTGGGGCACCAACTGGCTGCGGGATGCAAGATATGCTATGCTGCCATTCCCACTGGCCGAAAGTCGGATACCCTCTATCAATCTCCTCATCTTCAGCAATGGGGAGGTGGTTCAGGTCAAACACAAGTGTCAACAAATTGGCAAATGGTAGTGGCCAAGTCAGGTTCTGCATAGGATCAGGCCGAACTGCCTCTCATAGAAATTTCCGCAAATGCATCCAGATGGTATGCGTAAGTGGGACCTGATAGCCATGCTGATACCCATATAGAACCCGAACAAACTCCAAACGGCACTTAGCTCGATGCCCAAGTGGAAGGACATTCTTATAGATCAATGAATCAATGAATAGCAAGCGGCTAGGCAGCTTGTTCCGTCGCAAGCATGTGAAACTGTTGTCACCGTGGGCCCCCGGGAAGTATTGCTGGATGAGACTATGTATGGGTTGTCGATCCTCCACCTCTGGAAAGGGCTGATATTCTGGCTTGGCAAAAAAACTCTAATACGGTGGCAATCATGGATAAGGTGATATGGACCATATGATCATCAATGGTAGATAGCAGTCCATCCTCGGTGGGTGACTCATAAAGGTTCTGGTAGAAGAGTCATACCAGACGAGGATAAGTAGGCGCTGTCACAGTGCAAACGCCCAACTGCTACTGGAGTCGGAGCTGCTCAACGGCCCAAGTAGTGTCCGCGTCATGCTGAAAAAATGGAATGTTAAACTGTATGAGCTTATGAAGCGAGCAGGAAGCCCACTCCGACCGTGGCAAGTCACCCGGTGGTAGTGGCGAGGATGGTGGTGACGGTGGTGGCGGCGGCGGTGGCGGTGGTGCTGAAGAGGTGGAACCCCTGGCCGTTTTGGAGGCCCGAGCAGATACACGTCAACTCATATCCTGCGCACAGCAACAATAAACACATATACCCGTGAAACCAACATGAAAATCAAATAAAATATTAAAGCACAAGTCTGCCCACTGATGTACCACATGCAATTCGCTAATTTTTTTTTTCCGAAGAAATACGAAAATAATTAAATAAATGAATAAAAATGACATTAAATTAATTTAACTAAACTATACTATAAAATAACTAAACTACAAAAGAGACTAAAGTATAGAATAAAATAACGTAAACTAAACATTTTTTTTTTTGTTTTTAGTTAATAGAAGAAAAGAAAATAAAATAAAATGAAATAAAAATTCAGAAAATAAAATAAAATAAAAACTAAACTACTTAATAATTGAACAATTACATCATAGAATAAATAATTAAATTGAAATCACTAACTAACCAAATAAAATTAAAAATAAAAATAAAAACAAAAACAATCCACGAACTAATTAAACTAATGAGAATCACTAATGAAACAAGTTAAACTAAACAAATATAGCAAATAAAAAAAACTAAATTAGTATTAGCATTAGCACCATGATTTCTGAGGTTTTTTTTGTTTTTTTTTTTTTCGGAATTTCTCCGCACGTGCGCCAGAGAGGGCCGCACGTGCAGCTCTCATCTTCTTCAACGCAGATTGTTGTTGCATTTTTGTTTTTTTGTTTTTTTTTTAATGAACAAACTAACATGATTAAGTTAATATACTACATGGCTAAATAAATAAAATAAAGTAAGTGAAAGAATAAACAACCAACAACAAACATGGCTAAGCATTTTTTTTTTGGATGAACACTAGATCAACAAAAACAAAAAATAAAAAATAAATAAAAACCACAACTCCACAAATTGACTTCTACATCCACAAATCTATACATAAAAGGAAAAATTACCTTAAAAAATGGAGAAAGAAAGAAAAAGAATGGTGGTTCGTCGGAAAAAATGGTGGTCGTCAGAGATTCGTCGGACGGAGAGGGAAGTGATGCTGGCGGTGAGATGATGGTGGTGAGGAAGAAGAAAGAAGAAGAAAAGGGAAGAAGAAGAAGAAAAAGAAGAAGAAGAAGGAAGTGGGTTTGTGGGGTTAAGAGACAGAGAGAGAGAGAGAGAGAGAGAGAGAGAGAGAGAGAGAGAAATCTGAGATTGATTGAGATTGGGAATATGTGTAAGGTGTGAAGATAAGGTCACTTGTTTGTCTTTTTTTTTTTATTTCAAAAATTTCCGCACGTGCGGGGCCCAAGCCACACGTGCGGCTTGATGTGCACGCCTACCCATGCACCTGCTTATTAAGCAGTGTGCGAAATGCCAAAGCACTAAATTTCCCACACGTGCAGGGTCAAGGCCGCACGTGCGGCGATTTCACCTCTCGCGATTTTTTTTAAATTTTTTTTAAATCGTCGTCCCGCACGTGATGAAGTCAAGCCGCACGTGCGGCTTGGTCAACGCACTAAGCCCGCACCTGCTTATTAAGTAGTGTGCAAACTCACAAATTGTGGGATTTCTCCGCACGTGCGTGGGTTTTGCCGCACATACGGGAAATAATAATATATATATATATATTTTTTTTTACAACGAGTACAACACAGATTTTTTTTTTATTTTTTAAAAGTGGTTGAATACTTGATTTCCCAAATATCACAAAGCAGAAATCAAGGTCTTACCCAGGCTAGGGAGGGTCCCTTGCACCCATGCGCATACAATGACCTTTTTTTGCTACATTGTAACAGCATAGTTTAACAAAAACAAGAAGCACTTGCAAGCGTACATGCTTCAAGAAAATGGAAAACTAACTTTCAGCACCTAACAAAAGGCACCAGAGTTATGGCATAAAGTTGCCACTTCAGAATCCCCCAGGTTATAAAACCTAGCGTAGTTTATAGCCTTCGGGCTAGTATAGCCCAAAGTATACTTAATCATTTCTACCTTCAATTGACATCCGAAATAAATATAGCACATAAGAAAATAACGGAATGTCCACTAATGGTATAATCTTCACGCAAAAATCACGGGTGCTACTTTTCTCCCTAATTGTGTTTGTAACTTTCCCTATTTTCTAACAGGGTGACAGACTAGGTTGATTCAGTATCCAGAATCAAGGCACATAAAGCTACCTCAACCTATGGGGCTGCCATACAGAGTTCAAGTCGGGGTAGTTTTGAAGCAATCTCCACACCCCTGCGTATTTAAACCAGACTCTAGTCTCGGAAATTCCAAACCTTTGTGTTCTAGGCTTTGCCATTCGAACTCTAGTTTCCACCATCTCAGTTGGTCTCCTAGGAACTCACTACAAACACGGTTAGGTGGCTATACCAGATCGTTAGATGCCGTTCGGGTACAGCTAACACCAAAGGAATTCCACCTTTAGAGGATTTGAAGTCTCCTAGACGCAAATAAAGCATAACGAGAACAAAGAAAAACAGAATAGCATAGAAGGGAAAGAAAAGAGAACAAGAAATCAATCTATCAATCATAGTAAAATGGGTCCATCAAAGCAATGGACTCAATCATATCCCCATTACCAATCCCCTCTATATATGGTTTCAATCTTTGGCCATTCACTTTGAAAGTGTGGCCAGTCTTTGGATCTCGCACCTCAATGGCGCCATAAATAAATGCCTTAACAACCTCAAAGGGGCCATCTCATCTTGATCTTAGCTTACCCGGAAAGAGTCTCAATTTTGAATTAAAAAGCCACACTTTTTGGCCGGTTCAAAGGATTTTCTATTAATGTGTTTGTCATGGAATTCTTTAGTCCGAGCTTTAAAAACTCTCGAACTCTCATATGCATCATTCCGGATTTCCTCTAGCTCATTGAGTTGCAATTTCCGGTTGAGCCCAGCCATGGCCATATCGAAGTTAAACTTCTTTATGGAACACAATGCTCGGTGCTCAAGTTCAACCGGGAGATGACAAGTTTTGCCGAACACCGCTCTATATAGTGACATCCCAATGGGTGTCTTATAAACAGTGCGGTAAGCCCATAATGCATCAATTAACCATTGTGACTAATCTTTTCTATCCGGCCTCACCGTTTTCTCAATTATGTGCTTTACCTCCCTATTTGAGACTTCCACTTGGCCACTAGTTTGAGGGTGGTATAAAGTGACAACTTTATGAGTGATAGAGTATTTCTTAACTACCGACTCAAAGAACCGGTTACAAAAATGTGTACCCTGATCACTTATTATGGCTCTAGGAAACCCAAAATGACTAAAGATGTTTTCATGCAAAAATTTGATTGTCACTCTATGATCGTTTGTTCAGGTAGCTATTGCCTCCACCCACTTAGACACATAATCTACTGCTAAGAGAATGTACTCAAACCCGAATAACGACGGGAAATGGCCCATAAAATCAATCCCCCAAACATCAAATATTTCTACCACAAGAATAGAGGATATTGGCATCATGTCATGCCGAGACATCGAACCCATTTGCTTACAGCACAAACAAGTTCTACAAAATTGATGGGCATTTTTAAAAATTGTGGGCCAATAAAACCCGCTTTATAAAACCCGCTTTGTAAAATCTTGGCGGCCGTTTTATGCCCACTAAAATGACCGGCACATGCAGAAGAATGACAAAATGTAAGAATGCTATGCACCCCTCTCTCTGGCACGCAACGTCGAATCACTTGGTCGGAGCAATATTTAAACAACTCCGAATCCTCCCAAAAGTAATACCTGACCTACGAAAAGAATCGGTCTTTGTCTTGCTTAGACCAATTCTGTGGAATTTGCCCAATGGCCAAGTAATTCACAATATGTGCAAACCACGGGGGGCTCGCTTGTGACAGCTTAAAGAGTTGTTCGTCCGGAAACGAATCATGCAAAATAAGAGGGTCACTAGTATACTCAATGAGGATTCGGGAGAGGTGATCCGCCACCACATTTTCGGATCCTTTCTTATGACGGATCTCTAGGTCAAATTCCTGAAGCAACAAAATCCATCTAATCAACTTGGGTTTTGTCTCTTTCTTAGATAGTAAATACCACAAAGCGGCATGATCAGTGAAGACTATGACCTTGAAACCTAGGAGATATGACCGGAATTTGTCTAAGGCAAAGACCACAACTAGCAACTCTTTCTCGGTGGTAGTGTAATTCATTTGTGCATCCGAGAGAATGCGACTAGCATAGTATATAGCAAATGGTACCTTATTAACCCTTTGGCCCAACACAGCCCCGATAGCATAATCGGAGGCATCACACATGATTTCAAAGGGAAGCAACCAATCTAGTGATTTCATGATTGGGACGGTGGTCAAGGCCATTCTCAGTGTTTCAAATGCCTTTAAGCATGCCTCATCAAAGACAAAAGGCGCGTCCTTAACTAGTAAACTACACAAAGGATGTGATATCTTACTAAAGTCTTTGATGAACCTACGGTAAAAACCTGCATGCCCTAAGAAAGACCTAATTTGACGCACGAAATTGGGTAGAGGAAGGCCTGCAATGAGGTCAACCTTAGCATTGTCAACCTTTATACCTCGAGGGGACACAATGTGTCCCAACACTATACCCTCACGAACCATAAAATGGCTCTTTTCCCAACTCAAGATTAGGTTTGCCTCAGTAAATCGTTCTAACACTCTAGTCAAGTTCCTAAGGCATTCCTCAAAAGACGGTCCAAACACCGAAAAGTCATCCATAAAAACCTCTAAGAATTTGTTTACCATATTGGAGAAAATGGCCATCATACACCGTTGAAAAGTCACTGGTGCATTACATAGCCCAAAGGGCATGCGCCTGTAAGCAAAAGTGCCAAAAGGGCATGTGAATGTGGTCCTTTCCTGGTCAGCGGGGTACACCGGGACTTGATTATACCCCGAGTAGCCATCCAGAAAACAATAGAAACCCTGACCCGCTAACCGCTCTAGGATTTGGTCAATGAAAGGTAAAGAAAAATGATCATTCCTAGTCGAGAAATTTAGTCTCCTATTGTAGACATCCCCGAACGCCCCGGAAGGGTTAAGTCCTTGAACGGGACTTAACCCTTCCGTTCATATTGGGGTTAAGTCCCGTTCCGTTCATATTGGGGTCACTACAGTTCAAGGACTCAAATGTCACGGTTCTTAATCTTGAGTCAAAGAGTCCAAATCCGGCAAATCGTTTTGAGAAAACTGATTTTTTGAAAGAAGTGCCAAACATGGACTGCTTTGCTAGATACAGAGTCGCCACCTAAATGTTTTTTTAATGGGAAATTTAGGAAACCCTGACTCAGTGCCAAAGGCCACGTGTCCGTCATCACCAAAGTTGCCTCGGTTCGGGAACTTGGGTACGATTGGAGAAGGTCGCTTCGTGAGCACCCCCGCTCGCCCGGTCAAAGACCGGCCTCTACTAACCATGATATCTGATTTTGAAAACATTGTGAGTTCTTATTCCGGTTATTAGCCTAGGTTACTATGTGATGTGCACAGCATACAAGTATAGACTGAATCGCCTGAATTGGAACAAGACACTCCATGCTTGTTTGTTTGAAAATGGTTTGATGGTGCTACCCGCAGGTAGGCTAAGATGTGGATTTGCCATCCTCGGGTGGGCTTAAAAAATGTGATTTTGCCACTATCTAGTGGGCTTAAAACAAGCATTTGATGAATTGTTCCAATTCTAGTAACTCAACCTCTACCCACAGGCATTCAAGGCAGTTATATCACATAAGCACATAGCTTCATGGTAAGCATGCTGTCATGGCAGTCACTCACACGCATGCAAGGATGCTAAAGCATAAAACTCATCGAGTACTCGAAGCCAAAACAGAAACTCATCAGAAATCATACATGATCCTAAGTATACAGAAATGCCTAATGCAACACATGCAAAGATGCAAATTATAGCAGGCTCGGCTATTCTAAACATGGCATATGAAATGCTACAGCTATCAAGTATTCAACTTGGAATCGAAATACAAATGCAGTTTGTATGATCTGCCGAGCAGTGCGTGCAAAACAGATGAATGATGCAAACATGCTGTCATACTGTATGCTAATTGAAATATGCCCTATATCTAACCATCATAAGCAGGTAAATAAAAGGGAAGAAAGACGTGGGGTTGGAAGACATACATCACACTCACCCACACTTATTACAGTTAGGCCCTCGCGCAGAGGGTCCGAATAAAATAATACAGTCCCAAAATGAAAGAATAATACAGTCCGAATATTACAGTCCGAATAACGTACAAATTTCTAATTAATTAACAAATTAGATAAGAAAGCTGTAAAACTGGCATGCAAGCCAGGGGCCTGCCTTGACTCCGCTCCGGATAATGAAGTGATGCATGTTTGGGCTGTTTTGCGCGGAAATCCACGGCGATGCCCCGATTAGCCTCTGTTTGCACTTGTTTCTTGAAATGCGCGCCAAGCCTCAGAAAACTGCTGATTCTTGGTTTTGCTGCAACAGAGAGCAGGAAAGGGACATAGCAATGTATTTCACAAATATATGCCTGCCTCGATTCTCGTGCCACCAATCACGCATATCGATGCATGATGGCCGAGGAACCGAAATGCACAATTCAATATAGAATGAATGCTCATGGAAATACAACTGGACCTAACTCCATCACGGGTAATCCGGAGTGTCAGTGACTGGGGAATTGAGACCCGTTCCGTCACTCGGAGTACGAAACGTGCCTCGTTTCCCGTGCCCGGGCTAACTCCTATCCCGAACACAATGCAATATGCATGATATGTATGAAATGCAACTAAGATACAATCCTAACATACACAATGCTATGAAAATGAGATGTCTCGAAATGCGTGCACACGGACACGCAAACCGAGGAAATGATCCTAAGGCATAAAATGGCATACGCAATGCAATTGGACTTACACTAACATGAGTGGACCTCAGCCACACTCACATAAGAGGCCGTCGGATAAAAGTGAAGTGCCTCAAAATGCGTACACACGGACACGCAAACCGAGGCAATGGCATACGGAATGTAATTATGCTAAAATAAGATGCCTCGAAATGCGTGCACACGGGCACGCAAACCGAGGAAATGGCATACGCAATGTAATGACATGGAAATATGATATGGGCTTACACTAACATGAGAGAGCCTCAGCCACACTCACATAAGAAGCCGATGGATAAAAAATAAAATGTCTCGAAATGCGCGCACACGGGCACGCAAACCGAGGAGATAGCATATGCAATGCAATGAGACTAAAATGGCATACAGAATGCAAAATGGACTTACACTAACATGAGTGAGCCTCAGCCACACTCACATAAGAGGCCGATGGATGAAAAATGAGATGCCTCGAAATGCGTGCACACGGGCATGCAAACTGAGGAGATGGCATACGCAATGCAATGAGACTAAAATGGCATACAGAATGCAAAATGGACTTACACTGACATGAGTGAGCCTCAGCCACACTCACATAAGAGGTCGATGGATGAAAAATGAGATGCCTCGAAATCGTGCTGCAGACGCATAAACCGAGAGATGGCATACATAATGCAATGAGACTAAAATGGCATCTGAGAATGCAAAATGGACTTACACTAACATGAGTGAGCCTCAGCCACACTCACATAAGAGGCCGATGGATGAAAATGAAGTGCCTCGAAATCGTGCGGCACACGCAAACCGAGGCAATGGCATTAAGGCATGAAATGACATGAAAAATGATATGCAAACATGCCAATGGAATTTCAGCACTGAAATATGGGAGAAAACAGTCCCGAAAGATGGCGAAATGACACCAAATGCAAGGAATGGTCCCGAAATGCGAATTTAGGCACCCGAAATGGCCTATAGCTGTGCAATGCATGCACAATACGGACATGGAGTGCAAATACAGTAGCAAGGAAGCCCCAAAACAAGCATTTTCCAGTCTAAAACAAGGTCAAACAGCAAGCATAGATAGGGCAACAATGGCATGCAAAAATAGGGGCCAAGAGAGGGGTATTGAAGTAGATGGTAAATGAAAAGCCCAAACAACAAAATACCCTTCTACAACACTGAATAGGGACCAAAAATATGAACATTTACAGTTTATGACAGCCCCAAAATCAGTATACAAATGTGCTCAAAATGTCATGCAAGATGAGACTCAAAAGAGGCTATAACATGAGGTATACAAAATAAACACCAAACAGCCAAAGACCCTTTATAAATCATGTCAAGAATGTCAAAAAATGACCAATTTCAGTTCTGATCATGGTCCAAAAACAGAAGCAAAATGGGCTAGCAAAGCATGCGAAAACAAGGGTAAAACATGGATTCAAAGCAAGTGGCTTATGGAGCATGAAAAAAAGGTTGAGCCCTTCTTCAATGTTTAAGAGAGACTCAAAATAAGCACAATATCAGTTCATGAGATGCTCCAAAACAATTTACATATAGGCCAAACAAATCATGCAAATTTACGGTAAATAGGATGGATTATGAAGTAAGTGCAAGATAGGGGGCCCAAAAAGGGTTGAGCCCTTCTTCAATGTTGAAGAGGGGCTCAAAAGAGGTCCACTTACAGTTTACATTATGCTTGAAAACAGATCACACATAGGCTAGAAATTTCATGCAAAAATGTGACATACCAAGGGGTATTGAAGCAAGTACCAAATGGAGGGCTCAAACAGGGTTGAGCCCTTGAACAAACATGAAGAATGGCTCAAAAAAGGCCTAGTTTCAGTTAGGGTCGGAGCTCAAAACAATAAGAAAATAGGCTAAGAAATTGGTGCAAAAATGGGCTACAAAAGGGGAAAAGTCTACTTACCCTTGAAGACCAATACTTTGACTACTTCTTGGACCAAATTTGATGACTCTAAGCTGCTGGAATTCCTCCCTTTGCTGCTGGAATGGAGTGGTGATGGTAGAGCTTGAAGATGATGAAGAAATGGGGCCTAAACTTGAAGGAAATGGAATGATATGTATGTAAATGCTCAAACCAATTCTTGTAACCCTTGCTCTAGAGTTGGGAGGCTCTCAATATAGGCAAGAGAGGGAGAGGAGAATTAAGGCAAAATTGGAGGGAATTGAGCCCTTCTTTCCCTCCACAAGGGTCCCCCGGATAGAGATATTTTTGGGGGAAAACCAAGGCACAGCTGGAATGTACTCAACCTGAAGAAGCAGGCCGACTAGGTATTTTTGTTGCAGGTGGCCGACCGGCCACCCCCTATGGCCGGCCGGCCAAGGGCAAAAATGGAAAGTGGATTTTCTGGCCGGCCACCACATATTGGTGGCCTCCCATGTGTGCTCAACAAGACCTTGTGGTTGGAAATTGGCAACTGTAAAACAGGAGAGACAACAAGCCACTTTTAGGAGAGGTTCAAAAGTGAAAAAAAGAATTACTGGCCGGCCATGTAATATTAGGGGCCTCCCATGTGTGTACAACACAAATATGTGGTTTTGGCTTGAAGAAAATGCTCCTAGGGTGGTCAACATTGGCTCGGAAGTGAGAAAAACGGGCGTCGGAGGGCGCCGGAGGAGCATAACTGGTTGCTGAGACAATTGCTGGCCTCCCACCCTTCAGTGACCTTCCTGGTGATAAAACAGAGGTACCTGCCAAAAATGAACGAAAACCGATGCAAAACGAATGCTCGGGGGCCAAAACACGCAGTTCGGGATCCCGAAAATAGGCTGTTAAGCACCGAAAGTGGCATTCGGCCACGAAGTGGGTCTCTCAAACCTCAGTGTCCCTCAAAAGGGAGTAAATAAGATGTATGCCAAGAACCGGAGGTATCGGAGATGGTTAGACGGTCCCGAACCGAGGCATACGACCTGACGGCTCCGAAAACCGGGAACCGGACTCCGAAATGGGCAAAATGGCCTACGGCCACAAAATGTAGCCTACGGCCACTAAGAGATGGTCTACAGGACCTCTCCCTCCCTTCGGGAAGAGAAACAGAGAAAACCGAGTCTGGTTCGCAAACTGAGGCAGGGTATAGAAGAGGGTTCGGAAGTCCGGAAGCAGGGCTCACGGCCGTGACTCCGAGACTTCTGAACGAGCACAATATGCAACATCACCGAGCGCTCAATCAGTGACGTCTGAGTCTTAAGGTCGGTCAAAAATTGGGTGTCTACACCTATAATCAATGCACACTCGCCACCCAGTAGTGGTTCGTGTGGGGACTAACTCTCCTATCTCATTCTCAACAACGGTGATGCCCGATTTCTTGGACACCACTTGTGTGGGACTCACCCATTTTCTATCTGAGATGGGGTATACGATACCCGCATCCAACAATTTCAATACCTTCTTCTTTACCACCTCTTTCATATTAGGATTCAGTCTCCATTGCATTTCGTGAGAAGGTTTGGTGTCCTCCTCTAGGTGTATATAATGCATGCACATGGAGGGATCTATCCCTTTCAAATCAGCCACTGACCACCCTATACCACTTCGATGCGCCACGAGAACACTCATTAACTGACTCTCCTACTCAACAGTCAAGTCAGATGCAATGATGACCGATAAAGTATCTTGAGGCCCTAAAAATGTATACTTGAGTGTGGCCGGGAGTGGCTTCAACTCAAATGTAGGTGGTGTGACCAAAGATGGTATGGTAGGCTCTCTTGACAGAAGAGGAAGTGACTCAAACCGAGCTTTCCATGGAGGAAAATCCGGTATAGAAGAAGCATTAAGCAAGACATTCACCTCCTCAACTGACCCATCAATATCAAAATTTTCAAACCCAAAATGAGCTAAACAAGCCTTTAAAGGGTCCTCTACAAGAATTGAGGGCAAAGCTTCCTCCACAATCTCATCCACAACATCCACTAATAAGCACTCCTCTCTCTCATGAGGTTGTTGGGATGCTTGGAAAACATTTAGTTTCACTGGCATGTTTCCAAATGAAACTTCCATAACCCCGGTCCGACAATTAATGCAAGCATTGGCCGTAGCCAAGAAAAGTCGACCTAAGATCACCGGGATTTGTTTCCTAGAACTAGCTACCGGTTCCATATCTAACACCAAAAAATCAACTGGAAAGTAGAACCTATCAACCTTAACTAGCACATCCTCAATCATGCCGCATGGCGCTTTGAGGGACTAGTCAGCCAACTGAAGAGTAACAGTAGTGGGCTTCAACTCGCCAAGCCCAAATTCCTTGTACACAGAGTACGGCAACAAATTGACACTAGCCCCTAAATCTAATAAGGCCCTATCAATGAAATAGTCCTCTATAATGCATGCAATGGTTGGGGCACCCGGGTCCTTATGCTTAGGACCTTTTGGGACACATATGTCCTAAATTTACGGTTTTGCATACAAAGGTCCTTCAGAAATTTGGCATATGATGGTACTTGCTTAATCGCCTCCAACAGGGGGAGGTTGATTTTTACCTATTTAAAGACCTCTATCATTGCCTTCATAGATACCGCCTTCTTATTAAAAGGGAACGGTGTGTCAAGGCACTGGGGAAAGGGTGCCTTAGGCACATATGGTGCCTTAGGCACATATGGTGCCTTAGGCTCTTGTGAAGTGTTAGGGACTAAGTCATCCCTCTTAAGTGTTTCCCCCTCACCTTTGCTCTCATTTGGTGTACCACCGTGGTCACCCTTCCTAACTCTAGTTGCATCAGACGCAATTGATTGAGGCTCTAACTCCCTATCACTTCTCAAAGCAACCACCGCCTACACTTGCTCATGTTATTTCCCATTCCCACCCGAACTCTCTGCCCTGTATTGTCCCTTAGGGTTGGCCACAGTTTGACTTGGTAATTTTCCCTCCTCTTTTCGATTCATGTTGTTAGCCATTTGACCCAATTGGGTCTCTGGCTTGGCAATAGAGTGAGTGTGGGAGTGAACTACCGGTGCTAACCTCTTAAGTTCTGAGAGAACTTCCAACACCTGAGTCTCAAAGGTAGAGTTGCCCTGAAAAACAAACGGGGGTTGTGGTTGCCGGTACGGTTGCAGGGGTCTATAAGGTTGCGGTGGTCGGTAAGATGATTGGTTGGCAAAATTATTGAAATTCTGCCTTGGTGGTGGAGGATTGTAAGAAGTGCCTTGTGAAGGGGGTCTCCATGAGAAATTAGGGTGATTTTTCCATTCCGGATTATATGTGTTGGAGTATGAGTTGTTACCCGAGTTGGAGAATCCTTGAGCCGCATTCACATGCTCTTGGACTAACTCCGAAAATTGTGATGCCGAAGGGCACTCACTCAAGTCATGAGCAAGGCTCACACAAATAACACATGCCTTGTGAAATTGAGGCTGATCTTGCTGGGTAAGGGCATGTCCCGTAGCTAATAATTGGTCCATATTATGGGACAGTGCCTCTACTTGTTGGGCTAACTCTAGGTTTTGCCCGACCTCATAAATGTCCCATCTTTTCGGGGCTCCAACTACTGGTTGCCGGACTTGCCAGGCTGCGGAGGCATGATGAAGGGAATTATCATTTAGGTTCTCAAACAATTGCCATGCCTCGGTATCATTTTTAGACATGAATGTCCCACTACAGGACGAATCCACCATTTGGCGGTGCGGCTCAGTTAAGCCATAATAAAATGTTTGAACAAGTTGCCAATCAGGCACTTGGTGGTGGGGACACTGTTGGAGAAGGTATCGAAGTCTTTCCCACGTCTCATGGAATTGCTTGCCATCCATTTGAGCAAAGTTTGTGATGGCTCGCCTAAGTTGGTTGGTTTTACCTATGGGAAAGTATTTCTCCAAAAACCGTTGCTGTAATTGGTCCCAAGTTGTGATTGAATTAACAAGTAAAGAATTTAGCCAGTGTTTGGCTTTATCTTTTAACGAGAATGGAAATAATCGCAACATTAAGGCCTCATTTGTGAAATTCTGGAACCTCACTGTCAAGCAAATTTCCAGAAATTCATTCAAATGCTTATACGGATCATCATGAGTTAATCCATGGAATGATGGGAGCATTTGTATGATGCTAGACTTAATCTCATAATGAACAGCAGTGGTGCTAGGTAATTAGATGCATGATGGTGATGTATATGCAGTGGGTGTAAAATAATCCTTAAGGGTCCAGTTAGGCACATTCGGGACATTAGAATCTACCATCTCTAATGGTTCAATGTATGAATATGAATACTCAAGCCTAGGAACATGAGCAGAAGCCCTAAGTCTCCTAAGAGTCCTTTCTAGTTCAAGATCCAAACTCCACAATTCAGGGCGACAAGAATGGCGCTCGTGCATACACTACCCACACATACACAAAAAGTTCGACTCCGTGCACTAAGTTACGAAAGTAGAATGCCAAAGGAGAAATACTCACAGCGATTCAAGGAAGACGCTTTACTCGTCTTGCGGATGCTTGACGTGTAGACGTTGTCTCTAACCTCTATTTGAGCCTTGACTTTCGTTTTAGCACTTTGGTGATTTGCTTGTGAGTGTTTGCTTCTGTTTATTCACTTTAGTGCTGTGGTTTTTTTATATTTTTAAAGCTCGGCTGCGCTCTGCTTGCACTTCGGTGATAGCTCTAATTTCAAATGCTCTGCACACTTAGCAACACAAAAGCATAAAATCCTAAACTAAAAATTAAAATAAGAATGTAACTTTAAATTAACTAATTTCGCTAGAAGTCCCCGGCAACGGCGCCAAAATTTGGTGGTCGCCGGAGATTCGTCGGACGAAGAGGGAAGTGATGCCGGCGATGAGATGATGGTGGTGAGGAAGAAGAAAGAAGAAGAAAATGGAAGAAGAAAAAGAAGAAGGAAGTGGGTTTGTGGGGTTAAGAGAGAGAGAGAGAGAGAGAGAGAGAGAGAGAGAGAGATATGAGATTGATTGAGATTGGGAGTGTGTGTAAGATGTGAAGATAAGGTCATTTGTTTGTCTTTCTTTTTTTTTTTTTTTTTTTCTTTTTTTCTTTTTTTCTTTTCTTTTTCTTATTTCTTCTTTATTACATCTTCTCTATTATTATTATTATTATTATTATTATTTTTTTTATTTTTTTTAAGAATCTTGGCTCCTCATTTATTCTTTTCTGCAACTCTAGCTATTATCAATGATGTACACCAGGGATTATAATAAAAAGATCATCGCTATGATAGTGTGTTCATGTGAATTAAGGCATACTCATGACAAATGTACTAATACCATAAACATAGACAACTCTCCTCGTGCAAACATAGCATGCAAGTATCTACCCAATAAACCTTTCATATAAGTCTACCATGCTCTCCAATTAACATATGCAAATATCATCAACCTACTAGCAAAAAGTCACATCAAGTGAAGTAATGCAATCAAGTGAAACATGTATACATATGAATTATGAGCCAAATAGAAATGCACAAAAGAAAATATAACCCTTAACTACACCAAATTCTTTTAGAATAATGGCAATTCGAAGTATCGATCCACAAGGACAATTGTGAAATTAAACTAATTTAATTATTAAATTCCTAAATTAATTTTGATAAAAAGATTGATTGTTCATAACCTAATTTAATAACAAATAAATTAAACTAAGGAATTAAATTATCAATAATAAATGAAGTTGGGTTTATTGATTTGGAGAAAAATCTAGGGCAAAGAGTCCACCACTAGCCACGTAATTAGGGTTTCCAATTGAAATCAATTATGCTATGGTTTGAACGGATTAATGCTTTGCAACTACAAGCTCAAAGCATTTAACAAGAAGATCATCACATTCAATGTACGAGCACGAACCATCTCAAGTAATACGAATCATTCACTCTAAACTAAGGTAGTGATACCACTTGTTCCTCGTAGTATGGTTCGTCTCATACCTTGAATGTGAAGGAATAGAAAATTCTTGTATGGATAACATTCAACAATCACAGAAAGTCAAATATTCTAAGAAATAATGAAAAATATATAAAAGAAACTTCTAAATCACCATACAAATGTTCAAACCTTTGCATAATTAAAAATCAACAAGAAAAACTAACTACATGGCTAGGGTTTCATCAAAACCTTAGAAAATGAGACTAGCCACTCATGGAGGAGTGGAAGGAGGTAGATGGAGAAGAAACCACCATGGGAGACATCCTTGAAGCTTCAAGTTCCTCTTCCCTTTCAAACCCTAGCCTCTCTCTTTAGGTCAAAACAACTTCAGAACCCTCTTTCAGCCTTTTCCTTGCCTTTTTATCCTTCTGTTCTCTTCCAAACCGGTTTAAAACATCAGGTTAACTGTCACAACCCAAACCCGCCCCAAAAAGTTTGACATCGTAACCGACCAGTAATCTTAGATTACCACAGGCCTTCCTGTATAAAACATAAATAATCGGGGCTCGCGGAAGCGAAAACTAAATACAAATAGTCCAAAGAGCTGTGCATTTATATGAACAAATATTTACATGCCAAAAATGTTAATTTACCCACTTACAATACATAACATGTAACCAAAAGATCATATACAAAACATAGGCTCACGTCACAGTTATACAACCAGAAACAAAGCCCGTACGGCCTTCCAGGCCTAGCCCCAACTCGGAGGCACTCAAAACACTGGTAGGTTTCAAAATGGCGGCTCGGTGTAAGACCCCGCCTAGGCTTGACTCCCGGAGTGCTCACCTATAAATACATATATACAAACAATGAGCTAAAAGCTCAGCAAGTAACATTAAAGTAAAGGGGTGGTAAACGAATTCCGTACATTTCATATATCCATAAATCAAATCATACATAATTATAATCAGAACATACATAATGGCATACTCCATATAACATAACATATATTGTCATCCGACTAGAGTAACCGGTCCCGGACACCGATTAAACACATACCGAGATCTCGTAAACTGGTCCACTTAGGACTATCTATGGATGCCATACTAGATTCGCAAGTCAGGACATTCGTTCACGGGTTTAAAATCACATTTCAAAATCATATCGTATCATATAGCATTTCATATAACATTTCAAATACATTACATATCAACATAACTTTACAGAAATGTTACTCACTGTGGTTTTTCAAAACCGGTTGCACGGTCTTCAAGGTTTGACCTGCAAATATAAACATTACAGCATAATCTCTTAACATATAAAGTAATCACATACTTGTAATCTCATAAACATAACTTAATTAAGCCTTAAGAATGCCTAAAATGTAATAAGGATGTCCAAAACATGCATTGAAACACTTTGTGAAATTTCTGAAAAATAGGTCTCCGTTCGAGCGGCAAAACCCCCGCTCGAGCGGACTGCAACTGTGACAAAAATACTGGATGTGCGAAATTCCCGCTCGAGCGGCCAAACCCCCGCTCGAGCGGACTGGGAAAATCTGGGTGGAAAAACCAGTCCAAAAATCTGCTAAACCGTGGCCTTCCATTTTTGCAAAAATTAATTTCCAAAATCATAAATTTCAAGACCAAAAACACTTGAAAACAACTTGAATTAAGTATCAAAACTAAACCCACATGAGCACATAAAAGATCAAGCTTTGAATTAAGATGAAAAATCATAACTAAGAATATAAAAGCTTCATTTTCAAATCCATGGAGCTTTCCCTCAAATATGAAAATCATGCAAGAAAGCCATGATTTGAAACATAAATTTATGATATGATGATATATATGCTCATAGATGCTCCTTAGATCAAAAACACAACACAATACTTTCAATTAACTATGATTTCCCTTTCATTCCTTTTACATACCATAAGATCATAGATGATTCAACCTTCTTTCAAGAAATTAGAGAGAAATCCTTACCTTGAGTTCTTAAGATTTCCCCTTTTCCTCTACCTTTCCCTTTGCTTCACTCTTCTCACGTATTCCTCTCTTCTCTCTCCCAGATATTTCTTCTCTTTTGTTTTTGAGTCAACATGGGTCAACATCCTTATCTATAATCATATATATAAGATTGTGCCATAATCTTGAGCCAAACAAGGCTTTACGAATCAGACGAAATTTAGTCCTCAATTTATTGTCCCAAATGGTTCTAAAAATTCCCGGTATCACATAGGCGTATTCAATTTCGTTTTCCGAACCCATTATGGTCAGCAATTTCAGTCCCGAAGTTGTAGTTCCAACAGATATTTTTTCAATTCAAACAGATATTCCTCAATTAATTCATATTAACGGGTGATTAAATACAGATAATTGTAACATACATTTCGGGGTCATTATATTAACTTTTCCATAAAAAGTCAACGCACGTGCGGGAAAGTCAACTCTCTTCAAATTCTATCTTTTTGCCCATTTTATGCTCCGACTATGTACAACCTGATTGACATTCAACACACATAAAGTATATAGTTTGACCAGCAAGTGATGTTAAAAGATTCTAATTAACGGCCTCAATGATATACATTTCAGCCTTAATCAATATGTATTTCTCTTACTTGTTTGAATAACTTAAGGCCTATTTTGGGAAAGTGGTAAAAATCAACTTTTTTGCTTTTAACTAAGATTTTTAGCTTTTTTCATAAAGTGACTTGGGAAGTTAGTAAAAAGCTACTTTTTTGTTTTTTTAGATAATATTTTTTTTAAGTTGTCATGTCATGGTGTAGAACTATAGAATTACCAAAATGCCCTCACCCAATGTAATATATTGGCATGCATGATCCCGCACCAATTCTAATGTTAACACCTCTGTTTTACGCATTACCTTACTGAAACATTTTCAGTCTGTAAAAACTGGAATAAGTATCTAAATTTTTCACATTTGTTAATTTTAAAATTGCAAAGTTACTTTTAATTTCAATTTTTTTTTCCTTTTTTAATTTGGCATTTGAATGTTTCAATAAATAATTTAAAGGTAAACAAAATTTTACTACACTAATGCAAAATTTTTTAGTAAGGTAATCGAAGGGAAACAGGGAGGCAGCCGTGTGGAAGAGTGAAATCTCCAAACATGAAACACAAACATGGTGGAGTAATCGAAGGAAAACATGCAAGATTCAAGCAAATCAGGGTTCACTCTCCACAAACAAGCCATATTTGGGTGAAAATCCACAGGAAACCAAGAAATCTGGGTAAGAACTCCAAGGGATTTTAGATTCGCGGCTGAAGGTGGAGAGGCCTACCTGATTCTGCGCAAACACTGACGACGAAGCCAACGTGGAAGAGTGCCATCGGAGGCGTTACGGAGGGCCGACAGGTGAGACGTTGGTTTGGCAAGGCGAAGCAATCACAGGAACATCGCAGTAGAGCAGTAATCAAGCGGCATCCTCTTTCCAATCTGTGTAAGCCTTTTTGGGCAATATGTAACCCTAAACAACAATGAGGGTAGTATCGTAATTTCATGTAGTTGATTATAATCATAATCCCAAACCAATTTTTGCCTAAAAACGTTGGCGTCTGGCATTGGCGTTCTCAGCCAGATGCAACGTAAAACCTTGTTGCCAAAATGCCACTAAGTAGGGAGGAATTGAGAGAAACTCATTTATCTTATAATTCTCATTTTCAATTTTCTCAAAAGTGGAGAGATTGTGAGAGAAAAGAAATCAATAGATTCTTATATTTTCATAATACTAAGGCCAAGTTTGGCAAGCTGAAAAAAAGTCAAAAAGCCAAAAAGTTATTCAAAGAGTTAAAAAGTTATCACTATTAACCAAAAGTCAAAAATTACAGCTGCACAACTCCCAATCCTAATTTTCCCCTACATACTAATTTATACAATTTTTTAATACACATTTTTCCATAAAAAGTCAAAAAGTTAATTAAAACATCCATATTTTTTTCCTCAATTTTTTAGTCTAAAAAGACAAAAAGTGCACTTATTTAGGACATCCCAAACAACCCCTAATTTTGTTCCTGTAAAAATAAAAAAAATAAAATGATTGACACCCATGTCTTCAAGGACTTTTCATATTTAGCACAACGTTTTTGACTCTCCATTTCTCTAGCTCTCTCTCCGCTTTCTTTGTGCTATTTGCTTGATTGGTCTCAAGATGTTGTGGACTTTTAATTCCCCCACAAATGTAATGAGTCACTTTGCACTAGTGGTCTTCATGAAACCAACATGTAATAACAAAAAATATTGGTCATGTATCTGTTGGATTTTTTTGGTCATGATATCAGAAGTTTTGAATCATTAGGGTCATGCACCTATGAAAAAATATTAGTTATGACAGGTGAACTTTGAAATTTTTGAAATATATATGGTGAAAAATAAAGTGCAATGGTTAGACTGTTTCATATTAGATTAAACTTTTAACTAAAATTTTTCTCAAAATTGAATGAAAAAAAAAAAAAAAAGAGTGATGATTGGAGATGCTCTTATATAGTGACAAAATAGGAAAAGGTTATTTTGATAATAAAACATAAAACAATTTCTTTTCTTTTCTCTTATGAAATCTAATTAAACAAGAACGAGAAAAATCACAATCATTTATTTTATTTTATTTCTTACTTATTCAAATAAGAATCAGAGAAATCACAATTATTTCTTTTATTTTCTTTTCTATTATAACTTAAGTAATCATTTTTTTTCTCTCCTAAGTTCCCAAGCGTTAATAATTGACATGCAACAATTCATGTCAATAAGAATACTTTCAAGAGTGATGATGTTTTAAGGATTTTTTAACAGTTTTCTTCTCAACTATACTAACCTAAACCAGTTAGTAGTTAGCTTGAATTTCAACTCACTGCGTGTCTCAACTCAAGTCTTTTTTACAGAATGATGCCCAACTCCTTCCTTTCTTATGCAACCTTCCAAATTTCCATAGCCAGCTTCCCATATAAATCCAAACGCTTCCGCCATTGATGAACACACTTTCAAGTCTTGCTACAGCCTTTACGTTCCATATCAGCCTTCCCTTCCATCTGTGTTCAGTTTCTAATATGACATGCAGCCGGAGCGGCTCAATGCACTTGGGCCTTGAATGAAGCTGCTTCTCTCTCTCTCTCTCTCTCTCTCTCTCTCTCTCTCTCTCTCTCTCTTTCTCTCTCTGTGTAAAAAAAAATATTAATTTAAATAATTTTATAAATTTTTTTTCTTTTTTTTGTTGGAGGGATCCTATCACGACACAAACCTGCCCCTACGAGTTTAGCACCGTAATCGCGATGAATCCGAGATTAGAAGGCTCGCTAATGATGTCTGATAAAAATAGAGTACAGGGGCATGGCGGAAGCCAATACAGTAAATAAACAATGTCCAATGAGCTGTGACAGTCTGTATGCAAAAAGACTTTTCATACATATAGACATTCAGTACAGAACAGTATGCATCATATATACAATCATTCAGTACAGGGACTTAATCCCTATTAAACAGTACAGTAAACGGTACGGTACAGTGCTATCAGTCTATACAGTTATACAAAACAGGTACAGAGACAGATGGGGGAAATAAAACACCCCTAAGCCCCTAAGCCATAGCTTGATAGGCTCGGAACCTCGCAGTGAGGCACAGTGGTTGGCTTGACAAAACTAGAGTTTACCCTGACGCTTCTAGCAAAGATCCGGTGCCTGTATACCTACATATATATATGAGCAGTGAGCTAAAGCCCAGTGAATAACATAATGCGTAAAAAGGGTTAAGAAAGAATGTCCTTTCAGTATTTTCAACAGTCGTTTGCCTCGGTAAATCAGTTATACAATCGGTGGCTTATACTTCATGTCATATCAGTCATTTAGAAATCATAGTAATCGTATGTGGCACATCCGATAGCAAAATAATCTGGTGGTAATGTGTGTCAAGATCTGATAGTAATGTGATAAAGATCTGATAACAATAACGATAGAATGCGATATGATAAAGAATAAAGACAGTTCTTATGGACTCAAGAGGTGTCTCGCACAGATTCTAGAGGTGGCTCACACTGTAGCACTTAGGTCCGTGCAGCACTTTGCTCCAGATTTCACAGATTGGCTTAAAGCCCAGTATGGATTCAAGAGGTGTCTCGCACAGATTTTAGAGGTGACTCACACTGTAGCACTTAAGTCTGTGCAGCACTTTGCTCCAGAGGTATCTATGATAGTAGCAGTACAGTAAACAGTAGGTCTTAAAAGACCAAACAGTCAGTTAATGCCCATCAATCAGTAAACAGTAGTGGTTCCAACGAGGGAACCGATAGAGATTCTGAATAATGATAACAATAAGCGATGAGGTGCTAAGAATGCCACTGTCTGATTCGAAATAAAGGACATACATTCATTCAGTAAATAATGCCAGTTCAGAAAGCAGTACAGTTCAGTATTTAAAGATAATCATTTTGAAGATATCTTTACACAATTGTTACTCACAGAGTTCTGGGCTACAGTAAGCTAGAGCGTCTCCTCGGTAAGCCAACCCTACACAATTAACAGATTGAACACACACTAAGCTACACAGTTGGGATAGATAATAACTTAATCCCTAATTTGCCTCAGTGTGTTCTACATCTATATCCTCATTAAGATGTCTTAAACTAGGCCTAAGAATGCCTAGAATGGAATGAGAATGCAAAGATGCACTCAAAAAAACAGTTTCAGAATTTTTCAGAAAAACAGTTCCCCGCTCGAGCTCAGGTTTCCTCGCTCGAGCGGACATGCAACAAAGGTCCCCGCTCGAGCTTTAACTCCCCCGCTCGAGCGTGTGACACAAGCCTCCGCTCGAGCGTACAATACCCCACTCGAGCGGACTGTAAAACAGTGAGAGATGCTGGGAGCTCGATTTCCTCGCTCAAGCGGCACTTCCCCCGCTCGAGCGAATGACCAAAATCTGGAAAATCCAGATTTGAACTCCAAGTTCAAAACCGAGTTTCAAAGCATCAAAATCGATCCTCTTGGGTTGAATTTCTGGAAAACTCTTGTAAACTCATAATATTACATGATTCCAAGCTCAATTTATAAAATCAAAGTCCAAGGGTAGTTCAATTAAACTCATTTTCAAAACAATTTTCATAAACATGATGAACATGCAATATCCATGAATTCAATCAATTTAAAGCCTCAAATGTTAGCTCAACTGAGCTCATTTCTTCAAGAACAAGATGAAATTATGGTCTTTAACATGAATATGAACATGCATGCAAGATTTCCATGAAATCAAACCTCACAATGCAAGGATAAACACATGCATGCATGAATTCTAACTCAACTCAACATGTGAAGCTATTTCATGTCTTAGATCACTAAAGACCCATGAATCATGCAAGAATAAACTCGAATGCACAATAAAGAAGGTCAATGATCTACCTTAGGTCTTCAATTAAGAGTCTAGGAGTTCAATGTTGTTATCACTCTTCAATTCTTCCAAGATTCAAGCCAACTCTCATGTGAAATCAGTCTTCTTCTTTTCTCTCTCTCTAAGTCGGTTTTGAGCTCTCAAAATGAGCTAATGAAAAGTCTTGTTGAATGCTTAATAAGGCTCAAAAATGTTATAATAAAAGGGCCTACTAGCATGGCAATTCCGTAAATAATGCAACTCTTTGATTTAGTTTATTTTAATCTAATTTAATCACACCAAATCGACTTTCAGATAAATATGCCATAAAATCACATTAATCATGATGAACACAGAACATCAATCAATTTCAAATTTGGTCGCCGATAAGGTCTTCAATTTGCAGTTTAATGCATAAGACGAGAACAGATAATTTGCCAGTCAAACAGATAGATTATGCATTTAAACAGTTACGGTCAATCAATCAGTCTCAGATTTCAGTCAGTCAGTTCATTATTTCAATCAATCCAATTATCAATCATAATCGCTCTCGGTTTAGCAGTAATCAGTACTTAATCAGTAATCTGTGATGAGGGTTATTACAGATCCTCATCTTATATATACATTGTAAATATAATTGTTATCCGGCCTTTAATATGGCGTGCCTTTAGACAATAATTTCATATTTATTCTTTATTTTGCAAGACTTTTGGACAAGGTGGTTTTTATTTTGATGGGCCATTGGATAAAGGAAGCATTTTCTTGTTGGGCTTTGTGCTTACCGAATACCACACTAGATGATTGTGGACAGGAGCTCCACACCCGACTAGGCTATCCAAGAATTGAGTCTTTGCAACAATGAGCACAGTTAGAGTTGCCCGGCCGAAGTTAGCCGAATAACCCTTTCGGTGTGCGAGTAAGTGATCGGAGAAGATGGAATGTGCTCTTTAAGTGTATAAAGTCGTGTTTAAGTGAGTATAGTTTAGCTTGACTTCAATCTAAAGTCCTTGTAGTTTATATAGAACTCTTTACTTGTTGCCCAAGATGGTTTCATGAGACTTTGGTGCCACCATGCGTCCTTTAACATTGCTCACGGTAGGGGACCATGAGATAGTTGTCAATGGATGTATATACTCGGTATATTCATGCTGATAACAGACCACATTTCCCTGATCAACCATTTTCGTGATTCTAAGGGGAGGGGACCAGTTGAGGTGGCAGCCCGCACATGCATGCATTCATAGCTTCCACGTTCTTCTGAGAGGTTTCCTTAACTCGGTATCGTTATGCCTTGGCTCGGCCCTTTGTAAAGCTGCTTATAGAGATGGGCTGACCCATTTAAATATCTTTGTGTGGGCTCAGCCCACTTTGGTTTTGAGTGATGGGTTCAGCCCAACAGTTCGGTCTAAAGATTGAGTCCTATAGCTCGACCGGCCCGGATCTTCACGGTCTTGAGTTAAACCCAAGTGCTTGAGGACTTGGGATGGACTGTTGATCATGGAGTTGGGCTTGATTGGCTTACCCTCACATTCACCTGACCCACTTGGACTTAGATTTGATGGATTGGGTCGGCTTAAGATTTGGATTCGATCTATTTATATTTTGCTCCTTCAGGCTTTGAACAATAAGTTTCTGTCCAACCTTTATTATTTGGGCCTATGGACAATGAGGTTTTTTTTTGCAAGGCCTTTGGACAATGAGCTTTTGTCCGACCTTTATTTTTATTTTTTTAAGCCTTTAGGTAAGGGAGATTTTTTGTTATGGAGGCTTTTGACAAGGAGTTTCTTTCTTAAAATATATTTCTAGGTGTTTAGATAAGGCTTTTTTTCTTTTCCTTCGACAAGGATCAAAAAAGGTAAAAATTTGACGCCTTGTCTAAATTGCGTAATGGAGGGGTCGCCACTGACATGCAATAGTACCGTGGTTGGCCATGTCTTAGAAAAATTTTTATTAGGTTTAAATCGATAGAATATTAATTAAAATTTTATTAAATAACATAATAATCAAGTAATTATATTGAGATTTTATGCCTTAAAAGTTCAAGGGCATTCTTGGAGTAAAAATAGTAGCAATACAAATAATAAAAAGAGAAAGAAAGAAGAAGAACATGATGATGTAAATGATTGAATGAACAATTAAATTACAAGTAAAGTACATTAAGGCCTCGTTCCGGAATATATTATTTTAGTAATTTTTTGATTTTTTAGCTAAAATATAAGGTAAAAAAACCTAGTATGTTTAGGGTGACTTTTTACGAAAAGATATGTAAAAAGTAAAGAGAAAAAAAAATCTTTGACTTTTTTGTATAGGTTATAAGCTTTTTGACCTTTTTAGTAACTTTTTTGCTTTTTTACTAAAATGTTAACTTACCAAACGAGGCCTATGACCACTCATATTTAAGTTTAAACTATTCCTATGTAAATTAGATCTACTCCTAGGATAGAAAAGAAATGAAAATCAAGTCATATGTTGATTTATTGGTTATCTTTACAATAAAGCTATCAATGGCAATTTATACAAAGATATGTTGGAAAAAAAACTTCTATTAACCATCATCTAACCACTCGTATAACTTTCATCTTCTTACATTGCTATTTGTCTTTCAACAATGGTAGAGGGTCACAATTTTTGTGACTCAAATGACTCAAAATTGTCAAAACGACGTCGTTTTGGACACAACACATACAAAAAATTGCTAAAACGACGTCGTTTTGACAATTTTGAGCCATTTGAGCCACAAAAATTGTGGCCCTCAAATATTTTTCTTTGTCTTTTATCTTTTGAATTTTCAAAACTTGATTTAACTTCCGTTAATTTCTAAAATTTTTCTATATAATAATAATAATAAATAATTTAAACTTAATCATGATTAATAAAAAAATTATTTATGTGCAAACATCACATATATATGTACTCATAATTCTCTTTTGGTCGGACAAAGAGGGAGACAGAGATATTTAGCTCAAATTCATTGGTTATTGGATTGAAGGCTGAAGGAATTTTTATTCCAGCCCTCACACCACTTTCTAAGGATATTCAAGTTCATCAGCCATCACTGTTAAAATGTTTCATACTGAATAATGATAAATATACACACACATAAAAAAATTAAAAAAAAGCGGCCCAGTTTAAAAATGAATACAATTTTCGTATTTTATGTATTTATCAAATTTATTTTTGGTTTTTCACATTTTATTTATTGTTTAAGTGTATTTATATCATATACATCCAAAACATAAAAAATTATTTTGTTAATACTTAAAAACTAAACAAAATTGATTTTGTGAAAACCCTAAACCAAACGGGGTTTGGATTTTGAGTTTTGGAATAAGTTTTTAAATATCTTAAACCAAACAAGTTTTAAGTTTTAGATTTTTAAAAATTGATTCAAAAATTGAGCTAACCAAATTTTAAATTTTGAATTTTAAAAAAATTCAAAAATTAAACCAAAGCACCCATGGTTTTTGAATTTTGAGTGAGAAGAGAAAGACCATGAAGATGGGTGTTTGATAACTTAATTTTATTTTAGTGAGATAGGGCTCATTTAGAAACTTACTGTTTTAACTTAAAAGTTAAAAAGTCATTAAAAAAAATTAAAAAATTAACAATTTATACCAAAAAATCAAAAAAAAAAATTTCTCTACTGTTATATATCTTTTCATAAAGATTAAAAAATTATCTAAAATATACTACTTTTTTATCTTATATTTTAATTAAAAAATTATTAAAATAACCTCTTTTCAAATGATACCTTATTATAAAAAAACAAATAAGGTTAATTGGTAATAAGGCGGTGATTTTGCGTTTTAGGTAGAATATGATGTCACCATCATCATTTGGCTTGAACTCTATAATAACAGTTGTTTGGTAGATTAAGTTGGATTTATTTAGCGATTAAATTTGATGAGAATATAAATATGATAAAATTAAGTGGAGAGATTATTAATATAGTGATATTAGTTGGAAGATGTATGATAAAATGTATTTATTTGTATATTAGTGTGGTGATATTAGTTTGTTAGGATTAAATCTATAAAATTACGTAAACACTCTCAATTGTATAAAAAATAGCTTTGTTGTTTTTGTATTGTAAGAGCAAAATTGTCTTTTTCACATCTAATTCTACGAGATTGGATTAGCAATCCAACCCTCTCCTATGGGAAAGCTAATCCCACTATGTGGGTATTGATAATCCCATGAGACTATTGGTTCCTTTTTATTTTTGTCAACCAAACATGATTATGTAGCGCTCACAAGATTGCTAATTCAATTCTTTCATTTATGAAATCAAACAAACATGATCTTAAGGAACTGACTTGTTATGCAACTCAAAAGTTTAAGAGATGTCAATATAATTTTGTCAAATTTTGAGGGTAGCGTATAATTTCTCTAAACCAAAGAGAAATTTTGTAATTTATCCTAAAAATAAAAACTAATTAAAGACAGACTTCTAGCAATCACCCAGGAAAGAAAGAAATAAATAAATAAAATAACGTATTATTTTATTATAAGGAAAAGTGTTTAGGAAAATTCAGTCGGGGGGTGTCCAAGCTCCACGACCCAAATTAACAAGGAAGTTTTTAGAACAAAACCCCAGAGGACGAAACAGCTTTTAGATTCATGGCAGCTGCAGGTACGTAGTTAACAAGTAATGTGAAGGGCCGGCCTATCATCATTCACCTTTCTAAATTGAAGCTGCTTTGCTTATATAGTACATACAAATACATAATAATATTATATATATATATGTATGTGTGTGTATAGTCATGTCATGGATGGTTGATTAAACGCCTCTCTGGAGCATCTCTTGGTACCTCTTGAAGGAGGCCAGCTTCTGCATGCGCATACGTTTATGAAACTTCATGATGAACAAGTCTGCAACCTGATCTATCTCATCTTCGAGCTTGAAATCCTCTCCTCCTTCCTTTGAATTCTTCACCAAATCAATAACCGATCCGTTAGGATCACCTGAGTCCAGCTCATCCTCCTCCTCCCCCTCCTCCTCGAACAGCGAGTGCGTCAGATCTGGATACTTGTCATCACCATCTTCTTCTTCATAATTGTAATTGTAATTGTAATTGTAGTAGTATTGATCCTCCTGATCACCTTCTTCAACCAGATGGGTGTGACTTGAGCTCGAAGGCACCGACTCCAAGGCATTGTAGAGCACAATGGCCTTGTTTTGGCCATTGTCTTCTTCTTCATCGCCTCTCTTGTCTTGGTGCCCTAGGATTCCTTGAATCTTCTGAGAGATTGAACCTAGCGAAAACTTCTTGTTCTTCAACAGCGATAACACTATAAGTCGAGCTTTCAGGGCACTTGTTTTGTTTCTAATGGCCATCGATTTAGCTTTAGTAATGGAGCATAACACAGAGATGATGTGTTTCAAGAAAATTGAAGCACTGCTGTTCTTCATTTTTCCTTACTGGAAGTGGAAGAAATTAATCAATTTCACGATAGACCAACCAAAACCCAAAAATATTTTGCACCCAAAAAAAAAAAAAAATTAAAAAAATATGAAGAATAAAAAAACTGAAATGGAAATTGAAATTGAAATGAAATCTGGAAGCTCTACTAGTCTCTGTTTATGTAATCAAATGTAAATGCATGCAGTACAAGTGTTGGACATGAGGAAGGACTAGAGTCTTTTGATGGGCTTTTATAGAAGCACCTACTCACGGACTCAAACTCTCAACTAGTTTAAATTAAAGTGGATGCCTCGTGATTAAGAAAGTTGGAAAAGCAAACCTCCTCACTAAGTAAGCTCCTCTAGGTTGAGCTTTGGTGGTGTCCAGAGTCACTAAAGCTTTTTTTGTTTTTATTTATATATATATATATAAATGTGTAAAAATGTATAATCGTATTGAAGTGTTTGTGAAAGTATATTGAAATGTTAATTATTTTGGCATTATGCCCACGGGCATGCTGGTCCATTCTAACAACACAAAGGTTCATCTCCAACCCCCCTAAAAAAAAAAAAATTCAGACTTCATCATGAGAGCAGTCTGAGATAATATGTTTTACCAAAACGCAAAGCAGCATTTGCCTTTTGAGTTTGAAGAAAAGAACATGAATATTTGGCCCACTTATCAAACAGAGTCTATCCACATAAATTTTTAAATAAGTTGATGATCGACAATTCAATAATCAGAATCAAGTCTAGCATTTGATATTTTATAAACTTTGTTTAGATGCATTACCCTTCAAGAATTAAATTTAAATGAAGTAGTTTAACTATTTGACTTCTCAAGCTTTTTATACAATTTTGGAAGTATTTCAGATGTCAATTAGTTTTGTACAAAATCAAATTGCTAAAAATGTGTGAAATTTGTATGATGACTCTTATTAATAGTATAATAATTTCACATTTTTATAAATACTGTAATGCATTATTTTACTAAGGGCTATTTAGGAAAATGATTAAAAATTATCTTTTATCTTTTAAGTTATTTTAGATCATATTTTTTATGAAAAAAAATTCAAAAAACCTACTTTTAATCGAAAACGACCTAAATAATTGTACAAATCATGATTAACCAGAAAAATATCTTGGCCGTGCCACGTAGGTGAAAAAGAGAAGATTTCTTGATGGGTTAGATCAACTTTTTTGGCATAAAAAAGAAAGGTAGCAACAATTTTTCATTTTTTTTATTTATATTTGTCTTATTTGATTTTATTTTTGAAAAAATTACATAATTAACCAGAAAAATTTCTTAGCCGTGCCACGTAGGTGAAAGAGAAGATTTCTTGATGGGTTACATCAACTTTTTTTTCTCATAAAAGAGAAGATAGCAACAATTTTTCATTTTTTATTTATTTATATTTTTGAAAAAATTACATATCAATGTTATCTTTTAAAAATAATTACTCACTAATAAAAAAATTATAATTTTAATTATTAAATTAGGTAAAACTTATCACTAATATAAAATTTATTTTACAAACATGGTAAAGACTATAATACGCAGAGGGTGTACCTTATTTACCTTATAATTAAAAAAATAGTATAATTTTATAATTTTTAAGTCATAATTACAAAAAACTATAACCAAATAACACATAAAATATAATCAAAGATCTCATAAGTTATTATTAAAATAAAATTATAATTAATAAAAAAAATTAATTATAACTAAAAAAAAAATAATATAAGTTAAAGATATATATAATAAAAGTGTGTACAGCAGAATTTCCCTACAAGCATCCACTGAAATTGTTCTTTATTTTTCTAAGCTAAAAGCGTCAATGATGGAACCACTTTCATAATATGTGAAAAAGGGAAATGCTAGAGAGCTCTAAATCTAGAGCTCTAATTTGAGCTCTAATGATGTGTCAAAAAAAAAAAAAAAAAGGCACAAACATCACATCAGGATGAGTCTCATCTTCCCATTAGAGCTATATTAGAGCTCTAAAGCATTTTTGATGTGAAAAAACATAGAGAAATAGCTTGTAGCTCGAAAAGTGTGGGGCTCGATTGGCTCGAATCGAAAAACGATGTCGTTTTTCGATTTTTTTTATTTTTTTATTTTTCTTCTTTTTTCTCTTTTGTATCTGAAACGGGAAAGGAGGAAGAGAGAGAGAGAGAGAGAAAGCGAGAAGAGAGAGGGAGAAGGCGTCGGCGATGGCGTCTTGAGACGGTGATGGACGGTGATGGGCATTGTGGGCGTGTGGCGACGGTGTGGGTGCGAGATCTGTGTTGGCGGCGGTGGAGGGTGATGGGCGAGGGTGGGTGCGAGATTTGTTTGGCGAGGGTGGGTGCGAGATCTGTTTGGTTTTTTTTTATTTTTTTATTTTGATTTTGAAAATCTGTGTTTGATGATGATGATGATGTTGTGTAGATCTGTGTTTTTTGAAAATCTGTGTTTGATTTTGAAAATCTATATTTAATTTTGATTTGTTTGGTTTGTTGTGGTAGATCTGTGTGTTGTGTTTGATGATGATGATGTTGTGTGTCCCCTCCCCTGCTCCATCTCTTCTTTCTTCTTTCTTCTTTCTTCTTCATCCTCTCTTTGTTTCAAAACAAAGAGAAAAAAAAATAAGAAAAAAAAAAATAGCCAAACAACGTCATTTTACAATTCGAACCATTTTGAACCTCAACTTTTACGGGTTACAAAACGGGACTGACAAACATATTACAGGCAAACAAATAAAACATAAAAAAATATACATAACCCAAGGTTAGTTTAGTGGTCATTGTCAAGGTCTAGGATTTGGAGGGGTGTTCCTCTAAGATTTCGAAACCTCTTAGTGAAAATAATTTTTTGATTAGTTTATACGGGATTCTTCTCCAACTTTAACTGGGCCAAGTCCTCCGTTAGTGGGATTGGTTCCCGACTTTTTTGATTTATCAAAAAAAAATAAAAATACACTCAAGTAATTCATCTTGTTGCTCTCAAAATAAGTATTGATCACAAACTTCTTGTGTTTAAAATGTAAGAAGACTTATGCATAGATCTTACTAAATAAATTTATTACTCAATAGCTCTTATAATAATTAATAGTATTTTTTAACATACATTATTAAAAAATGACACTAATTATAAATTTTAATAACAATTTAAAAAATTCGTAATAAAAAAGTCACTAATTTTTAATTTTTAACTACAATTTAAAAAATTTCTCACAGAAAAATATCACTAATTATAAGTTTTAATGATAATTTATAAAAATTATAAAAAAAGTTATTGATTGTCAATTTTTAACGATATATGTAAAAAATTATCAAAAAAATATTTTTAGTGACGATTATACTAAAAATTATTTTTAATAAAAATTAAATCTAACTATTTAAATCATGATAACTTACCTAAATTTTATGCACTATATATTTTATAAGTGAAAGGCAAACCACCGAAAGCAATGGAAAAGGCAGGTTCTAGGACTTTTTTATTTTTTATTTGTCCAATTTGTAGTGCTGTCTGAGTGTGAGTGTTCCTTGACTGATTTTTTTTTTTCCTGAAAATCGTCGCTGAAGTTGTAAAAACGAAAAAAGAAAAAGTAAAAAGTATAGATATACATTGTAGAAAATACGGGAGCCAGGAAGGACTGAAACATAGCATCTTATGAATTTGTAGCAAGTAGCACATGGTTTTTGGCTGAGAAATGTTTGGGACTTTTGTTTTGGAGGTGTTATGATCTTTAATTTGATCTTGGTATTTGATGTGTGAGGTTTATTTATGTATATGTAAGTCTCACTGTTAGTTTTTTTGGCTTTCGAGGTTATTTTTGTAATTGCGAGTGTACCAGTAAGGATCAATCAGTCTTTACAGAAAATTAATTGTTAATCAATTATCAGACGATTGTGTTTTAGTTCTTTCAACCTCAATGAAGAGAATTTTTACTGGTGGCTTAATTTAGGAGAATTAAGCAAAATAATAATTAAATGAACAACAATTAAAGCATTTCATTAAAATGAAAAAATTACAATGATCTAAACTCAGCCTCGTAGATGTTTACAACAACAATCTACTTGAAACTACTACTATGAATGAAGTGCAGTACAAAAATTTTAAAGTGTAGAAATGTAAAGAATAGGAAATGTAAAACTAGAAAAGAAATAAAGTAGAATAAGACTGATTTTTTGGATCTGAGTCTGAGGGCTTTTTTTGGGACCTTCTCTGCTATTTATACTTCTCAAGGATGACCATCGAACTGTATTTTCAACCGTCGAACTGCTCCACCATGATCGCGAATAAGGGTGCCTTATAATTAGCTCCACTATGCCATCCCTTGCAGTTAAGCTTCCCTCCTAATTTTGAATTTGAATGTGAGTATCGTTGAAGCCACATCACTTTGTATTTCTTTGCTGATACAATGCTACTCAGATCTCGTAATAACCAATACTAACTGCCACGTGTACGATTATGATTGAAGACTTGAATAGTCTTCATATATTACCCTTATTCTGCCACGCATCGAATTGTAACTAGCTTATACAAAATATGTAGCCAACACCCACATTATAAATGATTGGGATGAGGGTGGAGATTGTAACAGTCATGTATTGAGAGTCTCTATCACAATTATTTTTAGTTCAACATTAGCTCCAAATATCTGAGGAAGATGCCCCCATCGAGAAAAAGAGAGAGAACCAAAAAGAAGGGACTAGGGGTGTGTTTGTTTGGACGGACTGAATAAGGGGATATTGTAATCTATCGGACTATTAGTCCCAGGATACATTATCCACGGACTATTTGGTTGGACTGAATTTGTATCCTATGTTTGTTTAGTCATGGGATTATATGTCTGAATTGGACTATTTTTAGTGAATCAAATGTTTGGTTAGATGAACTGGATAAGGATAAATGTTCAAAAGACTATTTTACCCTTATAATTTATAATTTTTATTTAATATATAATTTTAAATTTGTAAACTATAATTTATAATTTAACAACACTAAAAAAATTTAATTTATAAGGCCATAATTTTTAATTTATTATTTTCAATTAAATTAAATTTATAATTTATATTTTTTTATTTTTTATTTAATATATAATTTTAAATTAACGACAATAAAAAAATAATTTTATTTAATATATAAAATAAATTTTCAGCAACACTAAAAAAATTTAATTTATAAGGCCATAATTTATAATTTATTATTATTATTATTTTTTAATAACTCAGGTATCCCAACCCGCTGATTTTAAGGGAAGTTAGGACTAATCCTGAGGACCCTGAAGTTAACGACCGGGCAAACCTCCAGTGGCCCCAAGGGGTGACTCGAACTCGAGACCTGTGGATTTTATCCTCCAGACTTTACCATTCGGCCACTTGCCTTGGGGTTTATAATTTATTATTTTTAAATAAATTTAATTTATAATTTATATTTTTTATTTAACATATAATTTTAAATTAACAACACTAAAAAAATAATTTTATTTAATATGTAAATTTAATTTTTTAACAGCACTAAAAAAATTTAATTTATAAGGCCATAATTTTTAATTTATTATTTTTAATTAAATTTAATTTATAATTTATAATTTAATTTTTTTATTTAATATTTAATTTTAAATTAACAACACTAAAAAAATAATTTATAAATGTTCAAAATACTATTTTATCCTTTTTCTAATTGTTTACTAAGTAATAACATGATGGTAAAATAGACATTTCACAAATTAATCCTATAAGATACCAATCCCATGGTTTCCATCCCACCTCCCCTCATGGGATAAGATAGTCCCATATTTGTGGGACTAATAGTTCGGAACAAAAATTTTCAAACAAACAATGGACTATTAGTCAGATGGGACTAATAGTCTAATCCCACACCCTAATCCTGCAAAACAAACACACCCTAGGGGTAATGCACTGTTCACAGCCTGAAATAATCAATATTTGTTTATTTATGCTTTTCTTTCTTTTCTTTTCTTTTTTTTTTTGTTTCTTTAATTATTATTTTATTTTATTTAAATATATGTATATATATATTAATTGGTGTCATTAGTCCCCCATGAATTATTTTGGATAACCATTTATTTGTGCCCCAATTATAAATTTTGAAATTCTCAAAATTTCTTTTCCCTACCAAATAATACCAAAATAATCTTTGTGAAAATATTTTACCCATTGAATGCACACTCCAAAAAAACACATCTTCTAAAAAATCCTAACAAAATCCACCAAGAAGAAGAAGAGCCAATATAATTACTATCTCTGCTATCTCATCCACCATTGTCACGGTAATCACATTGACTCTTCTTCTTCTTGGTGGGTTTTGTTAGATTTTTTGGAAGAGGTTTTTTTTTTTTGGAAGGGGGGTGCGGGTGTAGGGGATGTGCATTCAATAGGTGGAATATTTTTACAAAGATAATTTTGGTATTATTTGAGGGTAAAAAAGAATTTTAAGAGTTTCAAAATTTATAAGTGGGGCCCAAAGAAATGTGAGGTCCAAAATAATTCATGGGGTGCTAATAGCACCACTCTTATAAAATTGTGAGTTAAATATAGAACTACGTAGCAATATTATTAAAGTTATGCGATGAAGGAACAATTTTTGAATCTAATAATGAATTTGGACTACTTCCGATAACTTCTGCAAGTGTTAAAATTGTTTACCATTCAATGTGTTAAGAAATTTTCATGTTCGGACTTACATTCCTGAACATTACTTATTTGTTCGGAAATGCCTTCCGAAACAAGTAATGTTCGGGCATGTATTCCCGAACTTAAAAAAATGAAAACTTCTACAAGTGTTAACAATTTTGACTGTTCAATGTGTTAAGAATTTTTCATATTCGGACCTGCATTCCTGAACATTACTTATTTGTTCGGGAAAAAATGAAAACTTCTACAAGTGTTAACAATTTTGACCGTTCAATGTGTTAAGAAATTTTTATGTTCGGACCTGCATTCCTAAACATTACTTATTTATTCGAGAACGCCATTCCGAACAAATCAGTAATGTTCGGACCTATATTCTGCCAAGGGGTTGTCACTGGTACCGCCAGAATATTACCATTGCCAGAGAAGTGTTAGTAGTCAAATGGGATTTGAAAAAGATGGATGGGTGGTGATGGGGTGTGTTCTCATAAACCCTTATTCGTGATGTAGTGGGTGTAAGTTTAATTGTGAGATGGGGTGTTCCAAAATTAATCAGTGTGTTTGGTTTCAGTTTTGTGAGTTCAGTTTTCTAGAAATTGAGTTATTTATTTTTTTCATATTTTTTATTTTTAGTGAATATTTTAAAAAATTTAAACATTTTTTTTACTTTTTTAGATATACCTTATTTAGATATATCTGAATAGTAAAATATTTATGAAAAAATATTTAAAAAAATAATAAATATACAAAAATATGAAAAATATGCTGAGTTTTTTTTATAATATTTTTGGAATTTAATAAATTTTTTTAAAAAAATTTCAAAAATATTATAATTTTTAAGTGTATTTATATTACGTGTGCCTAATTCAATAAAAACAAAAAAATACAAAAAAATAAAAAAAAAATCTAAAAAATATTTTCTACAAACTAGAATCAAATATAGTAAATGATATCCCTTTTAATAATTTTATTTGATGTTATTATTATAATAAAAAAAATAAAAAATTTAAAATAATTATGACATACTAACAGCAATCCTTTATATAAATTAATAATATGAGTCAGACTTTCAATTTCAAATTGGACGTTTCCAGGAAAAGGAGCGATAAGGAATATTTAAGCACATTTTTTTTTTCCTTTTTTTTCTGTTTTCTCTGATTTTTCACCTCTTCTTTAACCATGTAAGCTTTATGGCTGTCAGTCACTCACAAAAGCAGGATCGATTCCCAAAATGTGCTTAATCAAATAATTTCTAAAGTATAAGTTGATTTTGAAAACGTCAACATAACCTTTTAGAAAGCAGTACCATTGAGGCCAGCAAAGCATTTACAACAATAACGTTTCATTTATCAATAATTATTCAGACTCCATTATTATTTATTTATTTATTTTTTTTTTAGACCTCCGCAATCTTGATCTCTATAATTAATGGAATGGACTCCACAAATATATGAGTGAATTTTAAACATATATTAATAGCGGAGATCTAGAGAGACATGAGATTTTTAAAAAATGAAAGTTTCAAGTATTTTTCTTCATTTATTATTTTTTTTATTTTTATATCATATTTATATTTTGTTTGTCATAATTTAAAAAATTAAAAAATTATTATTCTATTTAAATCACATCATCTTATCCAAATCACATCACATCTCTATCATATTACTTCAAATTTAACTCATATCTAACTTATATTTTATAAAAAATTAAAAAATACACTTATTTAAATCATACTAACGAATTGATGAAGCATGTGATCAGTGAATACCAAGAAAAGCCAAACATCATGGTTACCAACAGACAGCTATGCATGCCTCACTTTCAAGTTTTTTAAACTTCCGCTTTCATACTCACAAACCAGTTTTGTGGTTTACGGGTTGTTTGGAGTGTTTTAAATAAATGTACTTTTTATCTTTTTAAACTAAAAAATTAAAGTTAAAAATATATATGTTTGGGTTAACTTTTTGACTTTTTATGAAAAAATGTGTAATAAAAAATTATAAAAATTGATTTGTAGGAAAAAAATTCGAATTGGGAGTTGTACAGCCGTAATTGTTGACTTTTGGTGAATAGTATTAATTTTTTAACTTTTTTAGTAACTTTTTAACTTTTTGACTTTTTTGAAAGATCCCAAACTTGGCCTTAATATGGGAAAGTCTATAGTATATTTTATTAAAAAATTATGATATATAAAAAAATTAATGATTAAGATTGAGTTACATTATTAAAAATAACTTATTTAACTGATCACTTTTTATAATTCTGAGTCAAAATCATATTTCTTCATAATTATGATCAAATTGATCATAACTTAGTGATAATCACATCTTATAACTAATACTATTTTGTTCATAACTAATATCACATATTTCATAACCACATCTTATAACTAATACCATTTTATTCATAACTAATATCACATATTTCATAATCATAATCGCATAGGAATTGGGGTGGCTGCTGTGCGGGGGTGCACAGCATCCACTGCTGTGCAGCCAATTGGGCCATTTTCGGGGCCCATTTTGATAATCCGAACAGTTCACATTTTAGAATATATCAAGTAGAACACACCTGTAAAAAATTAAGTTAATTGAATATCGTTTATCTATTCATCCACTTACATTTGTATTCATTTTAATACTTTAAATTACAATTGTTATTTATTTTTGTAAATACAAATGTGAGTGAATGAATGGGTAAACGATATCCAATTAACTTGAGTTTTTACAGGAATGTCATACATGATGTATTCTAAAATATGAACGGTTTGGATTATCAAAATGGGCCTGACTTAAACTGCATAATTCTTAATGCATAGGGATGTAAGAAAAACCGAAAAAATCGACTAAACCGATCGAACAGGATCGAACCGGTCATATTTGGTCGATTTTTTAATCTGAATCGGTCTATTCGATTTTGGAAATTAATTTTTTTCAATTTTCGGTTCGGTGCCTGTTTTGATATACTATACACCGATTTGCACCGAAATCGACCGAATATATTTACATATAATATATATTAAATATATAATAAATATTTTAACTCTATTTGATAGATTTGTGGTTTAGACTTATGGAATGATTGTTTTAAGTTTTGATTTTGTTTTGATGTCAAGACTTTGGTTTTGAGATTATATTTTGTTTCTAATTTTAATTTAGTAAAAGCTTCAAGCCTTAGTATTTATTAATTTTTTATTTGTATTTTTGTGAATGGTTAGATTAGATATGGTTAAAATTGTGTACAAATGGCTAATTTAATATTTTTATATAAATTATTGATTATACTACATATTTAAGAAATGACTTAATTTTGAAAGTACTTAAACCGATTAAACCGCATTGAACCGAACCGTTTGAATCGGTGCTGTTTTGTGCGGTTTGATAAAAAATTTGGTCTGTATTTGTTTTCAATATAATAAAACCGACATTATCGATTCTGTGCAAAATTTCATTAAATACTGATCGTCCCGAACCGATTACATCCCTAGCTGTGCATCCCCGCACAACAGCCACCTCAATTCCAATCGCATACTCCCTCTGTCCCAAAATAATGGTCCCTTTTGAGGAATCCAACTTTTTTTGATAATAAAATTATTATACTTTAAAAAAGTTGATTTTTTAAAATTACCCTTTTGATAGTACATTTTTTGAAAATATCAATGTCATAATTGTACTTTTTATATAATTTATTAATTTAAATGAAGGGCAAAATAGGAATTTTATATTATTTTTGTACTTACCTTTTGAAGAGGGACTAATATTTTATGACAATAAAAAATGGAATAAGGAACTAATATTTTGGGACGGAGGAAGTATCTCATAACCAACCCTTTTGAATCATAACCAACATCACATATCTTATAACCACTAGTCACATATCTCATAACTAACACCATTTTGCTTATAACCACATCACTTTGATCATAATCAATATCACATACTCATAACTATTGATCACATATCTCATAACTATTACCCACATGAATTATAACCACATCTCATAACCAACCCCTTTGAGTCATAACCAATATCATATATCTCATAACCACTAGTCACATATCTCAAAACTAATAACCTTTTTGCTCATAATCACACCACTTTAATCATAACCAATATCTCATATTTCATAACCACTAACACATATAGCATAACCAAACATCCTTTGACACCACTTTGCTCATAACCAAAATCATATATCTTATAATCACTAATCAAATATCTCATAACCATTACCCACATATGTCATAACCAACATTACATATATCATAACTACTAATCACATATCTCATAACCTCACAACTTTGATCATAACTAACATTACATATCTCATAACCACTAATCATATATCTCATAGCCGAACACCCTTTGACTTATAGCTACACAACTTTGCTCATAACCAAAATCACATATCTAATAATCACTAATCATATATCTCATAACCTTTACCTACTTATGTCATAACCAACACCATTTGCCTAATAACCAACATTACATATATCATAACCATTAATTACATATCTCATAACTACTACCTACATATAGGGAGTGTAAATGTGGCCCACGAGCTGGCGGCACACCCTAAGTCCAGTCGCGTCTTGGGTAGGCCCAACCAGGCCTGAGCTTAAGCCCAACCTAAGACCCTAGGCTATGTGTTCTAAAGCTCAGCCCGACTCTGGTGTGTTATGGAATGTGACCCATTTCGTGAGCTCGACGAAATTTTTTTCCCATCTGGCCCGACCCAACCCCAACGGCTTTCTACCCCATTGTTAGTGCAAGGGTCAAAAATTAAAAAAAAAAATAAAATTGAAACAATCATATAATCGTTAATTCCACCAATAACCAATTTTATTTATATGTATATATATATTAACCCCTCATTCCCAAGTCCTATAAATATCACCCCTCTCATTTTATTTCTCACAAACAAATCTATCTCTCAAACTCTCATTATCTCTGAATTCTCAACTCTCTCAATTAATTTTGAAGTGTCATCCCTAAGTGACAATTGCAATTGATTACCTATCTCTATTTTAGATTTATTTTTAGTCATAATATCTTCATTAAATATAATAGAAATAGTAATATACAAATGATATACTTTTTAAAATATCTATATACACTTGTACACTTATAATTTAACTAAATTTTAATAAAAAAAATATATTGAAAAAAATTATCTATGACGTGATTTTATTTTGTTCTACTAAATAAATTTTTTACTAAATTTTTTTCCTCAACTTTTCTTCGTTTTTTTCTCTACTCTATTTTCTTTCCCTTGATTTGTCCTAGTTGTGCCTGAGCTCTCTCTATTTCTAACTCAGACTTCTCTATTTCACTCAAATTATCGAACAACCATTGTTGATAGTTCTTCCTTACTGGATTCTTCCTCTCTCTACTCCCGTGTCTCTGCAATAGATCATTGAACTCATCACTACACTCTTTGTCTATTTCAACACTATTTATTCTGGTGATATTTCTCTATCAAGTAAACACATCTATCTCGAAACTCTAGCTCTTTCACATTAATATGTCATACATACACAAACCTTTGGCCGTAGTTATGATTTGAAAAGTTTTGTTATCATCAATTTGTACATGTGTTATAGAACTGTTGAAAAATGAATATTACGCATTTTGTTGTACTGTTCTTCTATCTCAGTCCTCTTCATTCTTCAAGCATCTTTCTCATTTTTTACTGTCATTGTAGATATCTCCGATGTTCCTTATCAGAAACGACAGCATCTTTGACGTAATTTTCACAGGCGATAAGCCTGTTTAGTCTTTCTTTCTCATATTCCCTTTCTACTCGCTCTATTAGCTAATTTTCTCTAAGTCTCATATTCTGGTCCATGGTTTTAAGTCGTTGATTAAATTATTTAATGATTGTCATTACATTTTGTTTTCTCGATATTATGAGAGATCCCCATTGGTGATTCTAAGATTTTTAGTGATATGTTTAGTCATTTTATGATAATTGTTATGAAATTTTGTTACTTGATTACAATATTTGTGGTTTATAAAAAATTTAGATATTTTTACTATATCAATTAGTTGTGTTGTTACGCATTTTGTGATTGATGTTATAAAATTTTTTGGGTTGATTATGACATTTGTGATTTGTAAAAATTTTGATTATTTTTATTAAGGCAATTAGTGGTGCAGTTATGCATTTTGCAGTTGATGTTATTAAATTTTGTGAGTTTGTTATGACATTTTTTATTTTTAAAATTTTTAGATGTTTTTGTTACATAAATTAGTGGATAGTTATATAATATTTGGTTAATGTTACGAAATTTTGAGAATTAGTTACGACATCTATGATTTTATATAATTTTAAACAATTTTGTTACGCCAATTAGTGATAACGTTATGTATTTTGTGTTTTATATTACAAAACTTTGTGACTTCATTATGATATTTGTGGTTTCTAAAATTTTAAATATTTTTATTACGCCAATTAATGGTGTGATTATACATTTTGTAGTTGATGAGTAAAATGGTCTTTTTTTTATTAATTTTACTTAATGAAAATAGATGAAGGATTTATATTTATAAAAAAAAAAAAAAGTATAAATTGACAAAATTGTAAATTAATAATTTATTTTATGATAAGACTCTATTCATAAATGTTTTAATTTTGTTTTTTATAATGATTATTACATAATTCTGGCCCTATTTTCTCCAAAAATTTGGATCAAACATCCAAAATTTTGTCAAAATCAAAATTTCCTCATTAATTGTTTTTGACAAATCCCTAAACCCTTTCTTTAGAGAGAGAGAGTGATTTCTGGACTTGGGGTGTGCCGCGAGCTCGTGGGCCAAATTTACTCCTCTATATATGAGTAATGGTTATGAGATATGTGATTAGTAGTTATGATATATGTGATGTTGGTTATGAGGCAAATAATGTTGGTTATTAGATATGGTAATGACATAAGTGGGTAAAGGTTATGAGATATATGATTAGTGATTATTAGATATGTGATTTTGATTATGAGCAGAGTAATGTAGTTATAAGTCAAAGGGTGTTTAGTTATGAGATATGTGATTAGTGGTTATGAGATATGTAATGTTGGTTATGATCAAAGTAGTATAGTTATGAGATATGTAAGTAGTAGTTATGATATATGTGATGTTGGTTATGAAATACGTAGGTAATGGTTATGAGATATTTGATTGATGATTATAAGATACGTGATTTTGATTATGAGCAAAGTGGTGTCAAAGGGTGTTTGGTTATGCTATATGTGTTAGTGATTATGAGATATGAGATATTGGTTATGATCAAAGTGGTGTAGTTATGAGCAAAAATGTTGTTAGTTATGAGATAAATGATTAGTAGTTATGAGATATGTGATGTTGGTTGACTCAAAGGGATTGGTTATGAGATGTGATTATGATTCATGTGGGTAATAGTTATGAGATATGTGATCAATGATTATGAGATATGTGATATTGGTTATGAATAAAATGGTGTGGTTATGAGTAAAATTGTGTTAATTATGAGATATGTTACTAATGGTTAGAGCATCTCCAACGGTTCAGCAAAAGTTTCATCAGATTTGAGTAAAAAATGTGCGATTTCCTTGATTTGATACTTCGCGCTCCAACAGTTTTCATCAAATTCGTTTCACCAAATTGGCGCCGGGCAACCGGTTGGGTGACCGGCCGGTCAACCGGTGAAGCCCAAAATTTTATTTATTTATTTTTTTTAAACCGGTTTGAACCTTTTGAACTGAACTTTTTGGACTCCTGGGTGGTCGACCGGGTGGTCAACCGGCCGGTCGACCGGGTGGTCGACCACCTAGGCAAAAAAAAATTTTTTTTTTTTTTTTTTGGACTGTTTGAACCGTTTAGTGAACTGTCTGAATTTTTTTCTGGGGTGACCGGTTGGTCACCCGGATGGTCGCCCGGTTCTCTCATCCCAATCGATGTGATAATTTCTTTGAAATACTTGGTACTACTCAGTTTGGTGAAAGATTTGCTGAATTCTGAATTTGATATCAATCTGATGAAACGGTTGGAGCATGAAAAGGGGCCTTTTTCATCAAAATTTAAATTTGGTGTTGGATTTGGTTAACCGTTGGAGATGGTCTTATGAGATATATGATGTTGGTTATGAAAAAAATGTGTTGGTTATGAGATATGTGACTAGCGACTATAAGATATGTGATGTTGGTTATGAGATATGTGACTAGCGACTATAAGATATGTGATGTTGGTTATGAGATATGTGACTAGTGGTTATGAGATATGTGATGTTGGGATCCCTGAACTCCTCTAATTTCCTTTGCTCTCTTTTTGGTAATCGGTTACATTGGTTGCCAATTTAAAATTAAATTATTAAAATAATTTAGTTATGTGGTAGTTATGAGATAATATGGTATGTATGAATAACTAAATATAACTAAGTTATGAGTTAATATGATAATGGTTATGATCTATATAATATTAGTTATACTATAAAATCATATATCCTCATAACTGATGTATGGTACATCCAAATGTACCATAGCATCACCTTTAATATCGACGGGACGTTTAGTGGTCGACCGACCAGTCAACCAGGTACTCAATTTTTTTTATTTTTTTTTTCTGCTCAAATTCATGAATAAGGTAGTTGGTCTCGGATTCCTCTCCTGTGACAAATTCAATCAGGAAATGCTGATTCTGTAAATGGGACAAAAAGGCTATATGGAACAAAAAACATCAGGGCTTACTTCAACAAATTAATTTGTTAGTGACTCTTTATCATTGAATGAGTGCAAAAGATAGTAAAAGAAAGATCACAAAGGTGAAAACCCCAGGTCTCTCTTTGGTAGTCGAGAAAATGGAAGGAATTGGAATAAAAAAACTCACAATATACTTAATTGATAAATAAATTTGTTATTCTTCAATGGAATTTGCATGCAAGCAATTTTTTCAGAACATATTGTATATGTGTGTATATAAACATGTATTCGTATACAAATAGAAAAGATTCAAGAAATTCAAGAAAGAAAGCTCTTAAGACTAATCAGTTTCTTGGGGAAGAACAAATAGTTACCCAGGTTTCGATTGTGGGATAACATCATCATCATCATGAGTAGTCAGTTTGTTGAAGGGTAGAAGATCAACATTTCCTTTGTCAGATCCCTCTGTTTTAGTAACATTTTAATCAGTTCATAGGCCAACCAAAAATTAAAGCAGATTGAAGCAGGTATGCATGCGCTAATCGACCGGTGGGTCAACCGGCCGGACATTCGGTTGGTTGACCAATGGGCCTCCCTCCAACGTTACCGAACAATAAAATGGTGAGATCTCACGCGGATCCACAATTTGATGAAACTTTTGCTCCGTTCTTAATTTGATATCAGTTTGGTGAAACTATTGGAGAGAGAAAAAATGACTTTTTTCATCAAATTCAAATCTGATGCTCAATCTGATGTAACGTTGGAGATGGTCTAACCAATCAATGATATTCTACACACTTAAATATTCTACACATCAATTAATCAAATTTTCTCTCACATCTATCTATTCAACTACCTATATATATATATATACAAACCATCCCACAATTATTTTTAAAACTCATAACCAAACAAAATTTCAATTTTCAAACCTTTTTTTAACAACTTATATTTCAAAATACAACTTAGAACTTAAAACTCTTCTAAAAAGTCTAAACCAAACAAAGCCTATATTTTTTTCATAATTTTTTCCCTTTTAAAATGCCCTTAAAACATGCTTACATGAACATCACTTGAACACTTCTATCCATTTTATAAACGGTGAGTGACGAAATGACTGCCTTGAAATAAAAATTAAAATTTGAAAAGTTAATTGCTACAATTAGAAGATAAGGGATGGAATTGAAATTTGGATGAAAGTTGGAGTATGAAAAGTATAATTTACATTTTTTTATAAAAAAAAATAATTTATAAACTTCATTTGTTTGTGTACCATTGGTCTCTGTCAAATTTCTTCCACAGAAACACAAGGACAGTGATATACTTTCCCGGATCAAACAAAAAAAAAGTGTGGTATAATTTCGCGAATCAATGAAATGAAATATGCAGTCCAAGTTTACCATAATTTCCCAGAGCTACTAATTATTAGTATCTCTCAAATATGCAACTTCCCCATCAAGCATAACATGACAAAAAGGGCGAAGTAATACTTAACGGCATTTCTTGGAAGCCTCCTATCATTGCACTCATAGAGTAGAACACTTGACCCACCAAACAAAACCAAGGATGAAACATCATTGTGATCATTCATTATTTTATTTTATTTTAAAAATAAAAAAATAAAATTAGCATCACTAATGAAATTAGTCATACACCAATTTAAAAAATAAATTTCAGGTGAAAAAAATACTAGTTTCCATGATAAAAGTTGATGTCAATGGATTCCCCAATGGGGAAAAAATCAAACAAAAAACATAAAATCAACGCAAGTTCAAATTATCCAAAAATCTTCCCTATTCAATGAAATCCAAATTTTGAAATGGCAGTCGAAATTCCTCCTTAGCGAATTTTGGTCTTCGTTTTATCTTGGACCTGGAATGCTGCACATATCTTCTTCCAGCACCTTATAACTATTAGTGTTGGTATTACAACCCAAGAAGCATTTGCAATGATGAAATAGACATAATAGTAATATAAGCTTGCGGCAAAGTTATCCCCTTCCAAGTAAGAAGTTATGTAATATACAGCAGTTCCATAGAGCTGCCCAAGAGAAATGACCACTTGAAGAATGTAGCTGTATGACTTTCTTGTGGCAATAGCATACCTGCAAGGAACCAACCAATCGTGCTACTATAAGATTTTGCCATGGAGGAGATGAGAATGTATTCACACATGTCCATTCGAGGCTAACATGATATGAATGAATCTTATTAATTCATGTGGCATTATAAAGTCAAATGGTAATCTAACTTTACAACTTACACTGCTAGAAGGCAAGCTGGGCCCTCTAAAACAGCAGTTATTCCTTCAACAGCGACAACTCCAGAATCCCTTGCTGCATATCTTGAATCACCTTTGCTGTATTCTTTCCCTACCAATTTTAATTCACAAACACCATCAAACACCTTAATGTTGTAAAGTGATCAAAAGTTCCAAGTCAAAAAATAAAAAATAAAAATAATAAAACTCACAAACTTCTGCCAGGTAACAGGCAGTCTTATCCTTGTAAAATTCCGGAGAGAAAACAAAATAACCCTCAAGGATCATGTGGGTCAGGCCCGTGAAAAGCCACCAGCACATAAGCAATCTATCAGTCTTCTGTAGTTTTGGCAACCGTCCTAGCACCAGGAAAAAAATACTAAATGCTTTCAACAACTCCAATAACATTCTTAGTTGCCTGAAGACAAACTTGAAAGTAAAATAACCACAAACACCACCATATAGAAAGACAAATGTTAGAAAACATCATGCATCATACCTCAAGCATGATGAGCATTGAGAGCAATAATTAGTTTTTAACACTACAGTGAAATTATCATCAATCATCAAAAATTCCTATAAAAGCCAGTACACATAAAAACACATGCCACTCAGAGTTTAAAGTTTTTGAATAAAAAATATTATACTATATAAAACACAGAGTCACTTGCTACCAAAGATCTTCTCGTCCTCAATTCCTCGTCATATCATTCAACTTATCAAAAATTTACTAACTTTTATTTTGTGGTTGCATCAAAAACAAAGTAACAAAAAACAAACAACAAAAAAATCCGCAAGTTCTATTATCACAAAACTAATGAGAATGCACATTCTAAAACATCAAGCACGTGGCTGCATCACCATGAAACATGCCATCACCTCATGAACCCACACCAAGAGGCTGATAGGGATGCCTTGTGTCACAGACTGGACGCTTGTCATCCTCCCAAGAAGCCGGCTCCACGAGTGGTACTGCACACCTCCGTGCATTATACCCAAGGACCAACCCAGGAGATGCGATAGAAATCTACCCTACCTCCCTTGCCGCTCACAAACTAATGCGCTTGCAAGGTGCTCGGTGTAGAACTCGTATCCCTAATGAGTCTGTACGTGACATGCTACCACTGCCAGTCCTTGACGCCCTCGTCAGGGAGACATTACCCTGCCTGCCTCCATGCTTATCTGTTCCTCTACCCATGGGAAACCCGCCCTGCGCGGACACCACCCTTGGTGCGGACCCCACAATGAAGGTGCTTGGTGTAAGTCCCACGTACCGTCCCCATCACGGTGCCCCTAGGCTGGCTCTGATGCTACTTGTCACGGACTGAGTGCTTGTCATCCTTCCGAGAAGCCGGCTCCACGAGTGGTACTGCATACCCCCGTGCATTATGCCTAAAGACCAACCCAGGAGATGTGATAGGAATCTACCCTGCCTGCCTTGCCGCTCACAAACTAATGCACTTGCAAGGTGCTTGATGTAGAACTTGCATCCCTAATGAGTCGGTACGTGACATGCTACCACTGCCAGTCCCTGACGTCCTCGTCAGGGGGACATTACCCTGCCTGCCTCCATGCTTGTTCGTTCCCCTACCCACCAGAAACCCGCTCCGCGCAGACACCACCCTTGGTGCGGACCCTACAATGAAGGTGCTTGGTGGAAGTCCTACGTACCGTCTGTATATTCAATTGTATCGATGATTACAATCAGACCTTAGATTATATAGCCCTAAATCCTAAACCAAAAAGGAAAATACAATTATGTCTCTACTAGGACTCTAACACAATCACGCCTCTAATTCAGAAAAATAGAAAATAGAATACAACATATATTCTAACACCCCCGCTCAAACTCAAGGTGTTTTAGCAGAAAACACTGAGAGTTTGCTAAGAAGAAACCAAAACCAGGCTGTAGTGTGAGTCTTTGTGAAGAAATCCGCAAGTTGCAAAGCCGAAGAGATGAAAGGAAGCGAGATAGAGGCAGACTGCAAATACTGGCGAACAAAGTGACAATCAATCTCAATATGTTTCGTCCGCTCATGAAAAACAGTATTGTGGGCAATTTAAACAGCACTGCGGTTGTCATAATAGAGAGCTGTTGAGGAGGATTGAGAGACACCCAAATCAGACAAGAGACAACGAAGCCAAACAATCTCAGCAGTGGCATGAGCCATAGCACGATACTCAGCTTCGGCAGTAGAGCGAGCAACGGTTGATTGTTTCTTACTTTTCCAAGACATCAAGGAATCTCCAAGAAACATATAGAAACCAGACATTGATTTGCGATCAGTAACATCCCCAGCCCAATCAGAGTCAGCATAGGCCACCAAGTCTAAAGAGAAAGTAGAGGACAACAATAAGCCCTGAAAGATGGTACTTCGGAGATAGCGAAGAATGTGAACCAAAGCAACCCAATGGGTAGAGCGAGGAGCAGAAACGAACTGACTAACCACATGAACAGCATAAGCAAGATTAGGGCGAGTGACAGTCAGATAAACTAAACAACCCACAAGCTCGCGATATAAAGTGGGATCATCCAAAGGAACACCATCAGTAGAGTTAAGCTTCACATTAAGCTCAATAGGTGTATCAGAAACCTTAGTATCAGTAAGACTAGCACGATTAAGGGAGTCGGCATGCGATTAAGGAGGAAAGCGGTAGAAGCGCCTCACCCTAGAATGGTCTTAGGAGCAGTAGAAAAGAAGAGATCGAGTTGTCTCAAGGAGATGACGGTATTTACGCTCAGCACGACCATTTTGGGCAGGGTCATCAGTATAAGAGGTTTGGTGAATGGTGCCAAATTTGGTCAAATACTCACATAATTCAATTTTAAAGTATTCCTCACCAAAGTCAAACCGGAGGATTTTAATTGTAGCCCCAAACTATGTAGTGATCATAGACTGAAAGGTACAATATATCTGGTAGAAGTCAAATTGATGAGGCATAAGAGAAACCCAGGTATAGCGGGCACAATCATCAACAAATGACACATAATATGCAGAACCCCCTTTAGTAAGAACAGCAGAAGGTCCCCAGACATCAATATGTACAAGAGAAAAAGGGGAAGTAGAAATAGAAGTACTGTTATTAAAAGGTAAGGCTGTCATTTTAGCAAGTTTATATCCTCGACACTCATTAATTTGACTAGGAGAAACTTTACCTAACAATCCTGACTGGGCTAAAGATCGCAAGCGGTCAACAGACAAATGACTTAAGCGAGAATGCTATAAATAAAACTGACTCGACTGAGAATCTAACTGAAAAGATGAAAGTGCAACGGGAGGTAAGCGAGGAAGATCAGCTTTCCACTACATAGAGATCTCCAACTCTACTACGGTCCCAATCGCTTCTTGGACACTCAATCCTGCACACAGATAGAAGAAAGAAAAAAGATAACATCAAAACTAGAAGCATCAAGTTGGTGATAGAAAGCAAGCTAATAGACAGGTTGAGGAACATAAAGAACAGAGGAATAGTAACGGAGACATAACAGAGGGTAAAATGCAGACCTAATAGATAAGATGAGACATGCTAGACCCATTAGCAGTATTTATAGTAATAGGAAAAGGAAGGAGGATACAATTTTGAAGGAAATGTGAGAAGTCATATGATGAGAGGCACCAGAGTAAAAAAGCCAAACAGAGGAAGGAATACCTGAAGAGAGCCCAAGAAAACCTGAATGAAAAGAGATGGGAGCAGAGGCAGATGAAGATGACTGAGAAGTGGACCAGAGATGTTGGAGCTGAGCAACTTGGGTACTCAAGGAAGCCAAGTCAGGATCAAAAGCCGAGGCAGATGCAGTATAAGCAACAAGAGGGCGAAAAGTACTCGGAGCAGGACCTCGAGACTGTGGGGTCAAGCGCTAAGAAGATCGAAAGCGGTGACGGCCCTTCTTGGGATAATTGTACTTCCAATGGCCCTTCTGATGGCATAAAGCACACTCATCAGATGCTAGTGGCCCCTTCTTGAGCTTTGCATTGGTCTGAGGCTGATGAGGTGAGGGGTTCGACAACAGAGGAGACAGAGTAGGAGCCAAGAAGACAGATGGAGACAGAGTCTGACTGGCCGTCTTAAGACGGGTTTCTTCGGAGAGGAGCTCGCGAACAATAGCATCCACAAAGAGGACAGGAGACCGGTGAAGGATGCCACCACGGATCGCCTCATCTTGAGGGAGAGAGTCATTAGAAGCGCACTAAACGACCTTGCTCTTGAAACTCAACATAAACGTCTAGTGTCTTGAGGCTAGATGGTTCCATGAGGGCCAACTAATCCCAGAGGCCTGTCATCTCAATGTAGAAATCTTGAATAGACAGATCCCGCTGACGAGCTCCCTAAATAGCTGTTTCCAACTCATACCGTTTGGCAAAGTTCGACTACTGATAAACACTTTGCAAGTAATCCCATACCTCTTTGGCAATACCATATTTAGAGAACATCATCCCGATACGATCATCCACAGAGTTATGGAACCAGGTCAAAACTTGAGCATTATCAAAATCCCAAGTGTCATAGGAATGCAGATATTCTTCTTGTTTGGGATCCGATAGATAGAGAATAGAGCCAGAAACATATCCCCATTTTTTTCGACTGAGAAAAAAATTTCTCATGACACTGGACCAATAAGCGTAGTTGTCACTTGTAAGTTTACATTTAATAGCTTGGATTTTATCTTCCGACATTATAATAAAGCAAGGCTTAACAGGTTGAAAGATAATACTAAATACCAAGAGCCAAACTGTAAATAAAATTTTACAAGTGACAAAGCGAGCAAACGATACTATAGAGTCAAAAAAAAAACACGAACACAGAAAGACAAACAGAGCCGCAGATGACGAAGCAGATGAACTGTGACCCAAGAGAGAGATCAAGACCCACGAACCAGATGTGTGTGTTTGAGTATCTGAACCAGAGAGAGCAGTCGACCACGATCGCGATGGCGATCAACCACGATCGTGATGGCGAGACAACGGAGAGCGTCCGACTGAAGATCTGAAAAAGAGACAAAGAGACCAGGATCGATTTGATTAGAGAAAAGATGAACCGAACCCAATCTCGAATAGGATGGGTCGCACGTATTCACAAGGTTGAACTTGAGAGTTCAACGAAACAGAAAAGCTTCAACAATGGCTGCTAGGGTTTCGAAACTTGGCTTTGATACCATGTAAGATTTCTGTATTTCTGTATATTCAATTATGTCAATGATTACAATCATACCTTAGATTATATAGTCCTAAATCCTAAACCAAAATACAATTATGTCTTTACTAGGACTCTAACACAATCACGCCTCTAATTCAGAAAAATAGAAAACAGAATACAACATATATTCTAACACCGTCCCCATCACAGTGCCCTTAGGCTAGCTCTGATACCACTTGTCACGGATTGGGCACTTGTCATCCTCCCGAGAAGCCGACTCCACGAGTGGTGCTGCATACCTCCATACATTATGCCCAAGGACCAATCCAGGAAATGTGATAAGGATCTACCCTGCCTGTCTTGCCGCTCACAAACTAATGTGCTTGCAAGATACTTGGTGTAGAACTCGCATCCCTAATGAGTCGGTACGTGACACTCGGCCATTGACTTGAGCACAAATGAAAGGTAACAAAAGAGATACATAGCAAACGTGATTTGGGGCTCTCCAAACCACAACAATAATTCTATGTTATGTGCAAATAGAACTCTAAGAACTAGATTGACGTCAACAATGTGACATAAACATCAAACGATCAACAACTTCAAGAGACCCTTGGGGTATTAAGCTTGCCGACTAGAGTGCTAGCCAGGTGGGACCATAGAGGATGAGGGCAGTAAGTTCCATATTAGCCCAACCAAAAGAGAGAAGTGACAATGTCTTCCTCTAACAAACTTGTCGGCCTGTGGCACTTAGCTCATGCAAGTCTACATCAATATTAGACAGGTTGGTGTAACCTCACTGGTGTAACTTGCAACCTGAAGCCCTGGACATAGAGGTTCAGAGTTCTGAGAATATAGACTAGGATGACAACGCCCATTTTTGACAAAACCTTGAGTTGATGTATTGTGTGTTTAAGTTACCAATTTTCCCCACAGCCTAAGTTGTTAGGAAATGGGCTCAATAATGTATATCAAGCTATCTAACACCCACCCTCACGTGCAACCCGTTTTGCACGTGGAGAGACAAACAGAAAGAGAAGCAAACAGCCAAATAGAGAAGAAGAAACCAAACGGGGACATAATACCAAATGCTAACGGAGAGACCTGAACCCGAAACCTCTCTCCAAAGCTTTGATATCGTGTTAAGTCAACAATTTTTCCAAAAGCCTAAGTTATTAGGAAATGGACTCAACAATGTATATCAAGCTATCTAACATTGTGTTCAAGTTAGGCGGTAGCTAGGTTTGATTCCAATTTGGTGAATTGCAGTTTGAAGATTGGCTCACAATTTATGCAAGGCTTCGTTGCATCAAGTACAAAGTTATCCTTGCATGAACACTTGCATTAGACTTGGGACACACAAGGTTTCAAAATGCATCTTAGTTGTTCCTATATTTTTACTTGGTGAACAATGGTTTTGAAACAGGGCAAAAACAACCAACATTGAAGAGGTCCACTCAAGCACTCTGATGAGCGACCTATAGAGATCTTGCGAGCTTCACCCGAAGCGCACCAGAAGTAGTTCGAAAGGAGCCCCTGTCTGCAAAGATCATGAAAGCTCTACTTGAAAGGGTGCTTGAAGCCTTTTTTAGCAGAGATAAAGCAAGCTACACTGAAGCAAATGTGCAAGAGTCTGCCAAAATTTCATTTTCTAATAACCTAATATATAGTTGGCCTTGAACTTCTTTTCATAGAAGCACACAAATTCAGCAACTCTGAAAGACATATGCAAGCCTAGATTTATACAACTCTTTCATAGGCTTTGAAACTCATGTCTTCTTGATCTGAGAACTTGAATTACAAGATTTTGGACACGTTTTTAGCGTTCTAGATTGAGAGTTCACCGCAAAAACCCACACATACTTGCATAACCTATTAACTGTTGGCCACTGCAAAAAACCCACAACATGTCAAGGGAGGTTAGTGTAATTCACATGACAATGTACATCAGTAGCAAGTTTGTAATTTTCATTACCCATGACAGTTTTTCTCCTAATGAAAGCATATAAATCATGAATGTGTTTGCCAGAAGATTCAGTAGATTCAGGGGGGGGACGGGCATCAAAAGATAATGGGATAAGGTCCATAGGATAGTGAGAGGGGTAAACCAAGAACAATCTTAAAAGGACTTTTATTCTGCAAAGGCAAAACGGAGGGGAAAAGTAGATAGATATGATTTCAAGAAATTTCTCACATATTTACGGTAAGGGAAAGTTAATTCAGAGTTACAAAAGTAAATGCATAACATCTGCTTACAAACAAAAACAAATCTTTTTCTGTGTTGGGGAGGGAGTTTGTTTCCAAGAGAATCATAGAAGATCTATGGGTGCTAGGCAATGTTGATAATTTTTTTCAATTTGGTTTTCCCAACTAACAAATGCACTGTTTGGACTAGATCCATGGAATCTGCAACCAACCCTTCAAGCCATGGGTAACAATTTCCAAAAGTTCATTGGTTATTAGTAACAAACTTTATATTGCAGAATGGCAAGCAGTGAGAAAGTTGAGAGATACCAAAGGACAAATGTTTGAGTTGGGCGGGTAATGTACCAAAAGCCAATCATTAAAAATCAAGGAAAGTACGCTTTTTTTAATCCCAACTTCTAAGCAAAAAGAGAACACACAAAAAGTGTACAACTTTAACCTCCTAATCTACCTTTTTTTCTTTTTTTCTTTTTTTTTTTCGAGCGGCTACCTCCTAATCTACTTATGGTGTTTACTTTCGGTCATGGATTGAGGGGTATCACGTTCTTACAATCTTCTCCAAAACCAAGAAAAAAAGATAAAAACACAATGATTTCAAAGCTTTTGATTGAGCAGATAAAGGTTTAGTAAGGCTGTGTTGGGATCTTGGATTGGATTTGAGTAGATTTGTGGAAAAGGGAGAAAAAATGGGAGAGAAATGTGAATGAACAGTTACCTTTATTGTGTTTCTTTGTCGTCCATAAAATTCCAACGATCCAAACAGAGGGTAAAATGAGTAAAAGAAGAAGAGTAACAAATAGTAGTAGTAGTAGTAGTGAAAAGAAAGAAAGAAAGAAATACCAGAGAGGAACCAGACGAGGGAAAAAACGAGGAGAGAAGAGAAGCCAAAAACGGTGAGAATGGTTGACTGAGAAAGGAAGCCTGGGACGAAACCAGCCAAATTCAAATCCTTGGGAACGTACGGGTGAGGCTGACGCTGAACCTCACTCTGCCATGTTTCTTCTCCACCCTCCATTTTGCTGTTTCGACCTAATCAAATCTCTAATCTCCTCCTCCCTCCCTCCCTCCCTCCCTCAACCCACAAATCTGAAAAGAAAGATACCCTCAGACGCCAGGAAGGCAACAATCAAATAAAGTCAAAACAAAACAAAACAAAACAAAACAAAACAAAAGGAGGCTCCTCGCTCGCTAATTGCTTTCCTTCAGACCCGTGTTGTGTTGTGTGAATTAAAAATAATAATAATTGAAAATTGGATTTTTTTTTTTTTTTTTTTTTCAAAGATAGGACTACGGGAGTGTTTGTGCGGTGATTCTAATTTATTTTAATTTTAAAATTTATGTGAGATTGTTTGGTATAATTTTTATTTATAAATTTTTAAGCACAAATAATTTATTCAAAAATTATGATAAGAATATTTTTAATTTTTTAATTATTAACTTTTAACTTTAAAAAAAAATTCTATTAAACAGGGCCCACGTCTATTCTAAGTTTTACACAAATAAATAAAGGTCTATTATTTCCATTCCACCACCATCAGTGGCGGACTCAGGGTTTTGGGCTCAAGATCTGTTCAAGTTCGATACTTCTTTCTAACAAAACTGTAATTCATCGTAATGTCAAAGGTTTACGCTCGTTGCGTTTGGTGGATAATTATTATTTAAAAAAAATAAATTATGTTTGCTATTTTTATTTATAAATTTTTTAAATGAAAATCACTTTTAATGAAATAATTTCATTTTCACATGGGGCAACTTTCTTGAATGATGTAAGTCTACTTTTGTGTTTGGTACAAGTTTTTCTTAAATTACACCAATAGAAATTTTATCTGCAGGTAAGTGTCACACTTATTTCTAATTTTTTTATATTTTTATAAGGAACCAAATATTAATAGCAAACAAGTATTGCCAGTTAAAGTTATTATTAATATTTTTTTTATTTTTATTTTAATTTTATATCATAACCATCATCACAGTACAAAACATGATACGACTCTATAAAAATTAATAAAAAAAATAAAACATGAAGGCAAGCACAATAATGAAAGTTTTTTGGCAATTTAAACTGCAAATAGCTCATATGAGATGCTATTTAAAAAAATTTAAACAAATATATATATATATATAATCGTATAATGTCAAGTAAAATGAAGTTTTGAAACTTTAAGGACATATATTTGTTTAGTTCCATAAATGATGGGATTGAATTATCAAATCATTAAGCCCCACATATCATGTTTGATTAATAAAGATGGCATAACACTGACATAGTGGAATTAGCATTCTGGTAAGTGTGGGATTGCTAATCTAAAAGTGATGCTAATAGGCTCTATCTCTTTCCTTTATACCCTTACCCTATTCATTCTTATTGCAATTTCATTCTAACATAAAATTCTAATTTTATCTCCATTTTTAACTTCCTAAACATTAACCTTAACACTAACTCTAATCCTAATCCTAACGCTAATCGTACTCTTAACCCCACTCTAGCCGTCACCAATTCTAACCAGAATGCTCCATGTTATTCTCAACTCCAACAAACCTTATCTATCTAGTTTATTCCTATCATTATTGTCCATTTCTTAACTACTTTTTAGTTTTACGTGTCTATCTTCTAACATTTCTTAACTCTTTCTTGTCGCATTTGCAACCCTCTCACCCTCGCGCCTCTTACCTTTTTGTAATCTATACTCTTGTAGCCCCTTCACTATTTACGCACCGTCTCAGCTCTCTCCCACTTTCACCTTCAATTGAAAGAGAAAAACAGAGAATGACTAAGATAATTAGACAGAGAGGGAAAGAGAGATCAATGAAACAAAGGATGAGAGGAGGAGACGAGGCAACAACATATGGGAAGAACGATGAGAAGATCAGAACGGATTGTAAAAGAGAAGAGATCATAACTCATGATGGATGGAGAGAGGGGTATAATGGGTGGTTCTAGAAGTGGAAAGAGGATTGGGGTGCCAGTAGTGTACAAATATGAAAAAAGGAAATAACATATGAAAATGTGATATTTTTATTTATACGGAGGATCAAACAGAGTATTGATATATTGAAGAAACAAAAAAAAATTGGAGGTCCCATTTGAAAGTTTAAGGTATAATCTAAAAAAGAAAAATAGAAAAAGTTAAAAAATTAAATGAAAAATAGTTAACTAGTAGTAATGCTTCGAGTTGTGGAGTAGTGTATATTTTGCCTCTCTTAAAAATAGTCTTGTATAGAAGGGTAAAATAGATGAATTATTTATGACGATTGCTACTAGCACTTACATAGTTTCTTTGGACCCTCTACTTCTTTGAACCCTCACCCAATTAAATGAGTCCCTTCTCTTTGTTCTTTGAACCCCACCTTAATTCCAACTATACCCCTTTTCTTTTAGACTCAACTTTTCTTCTTTCTTTCCTTTGCCGACAACCTTCATCGTCGAAATGAAGAGAGATAGAGAAAGAGATGTTTGGGGCCATCCAATTGAGAGTATTGGCGGCCTGTGTGGTCTTTTTCGTGCCGATGGGGATGGTTGGTTGGCACCTCAATCACAACAAAATGCTCTTCTTCAGTTGAGCCCTTTTCATCACCATCGTGATAGGTGTCCCATCTCACTTCATACTTCCCTTCAATTTCCACCTTTGTTTCCTTTGAAGTTGTACTCCAAACCATGACCATTGCTCAATTTGCTCAATTTCCCTTCAATTTCCACGAGATTGTATACCATGTTAAATCTCGTAACAATTTTCGAAATTTTACCAATCGTAAGGGTTCTTGGTCTTGGGCAAACTCTTTCCTTGTTCTTTCATGTAAGTTTAAGAAATTGGGCCGTTTTGATGCCTCCAATTTGCTCAATGGATCGTTGGTTGTTGTTGCCGGGACTCACAAACTCGGTTGTTTGTAGTTTCTTTGTTAGGTTTGGTTTTAAGGTTCAAAGAGATGGATTTGGTCCGGGGTGATCTGTTCAAGAGGCACAGCGATTATCATATTGTGATTGTACAATGTAAAAGAAGGAGATGAAGAAGAAAAAAAGAAGAGGGTGAATAATGGTGTTGCAATGATGATAGTGGTTGGACGGCTGGCATTGGGAGTGAAGCCAAAGATGATGGAATTAGGATTCAAGTTTGAAAAATTAGAGTAAGAGGGTTAAAGATAAGGATAAAAATGAAAATTTATATTTAGATAAAATTGAATTAAAAAAAAAAAACTAAAGAGAGAGGATTTAAAAAAATAAGATAAGTGTTAATAACAATCCTCTTATTTAAAATTAAGGATTTAAAATGCTCAAATTTTTAGATAAGATTGGTAAAATAATATTCATTGATGGTTGGTTAAGAGATTCATAATGTAATTAATCTTTTATAAAGTTGAAACAAACATGACCTAAAATTATCTAGTTTATTAAATTCGGCCCTCCATGTTATTCTAAACTTATATAGACGAACATATTCGTCAAAATCGAGGAACCTACTCGTGCGGCGGGAAATCGGCAAAGCAATGTTGAGGGAGGGAGGAAGGGGGAAGACAATGGTCTGTCCTGCACTGTAAACAACGAAACAAAGGAAGGTTGCTTTCCCCTCCACCTCCACCTCCACCTCCACCTCCACCTCCTCTGCACGACTGCTTCTTAAAAGATAAAAAGCCCTGCTACCGATTGGTTTTCCAGAGCAATTCAAAAAAGAACAAAAAAGTTATATCACCAGAACAAAGCAAGCATCTACAGGGAAGAGAGAGAGGGGTCTCTCTCTCTCTCTCTCTCTCTCTGTGTCTCTCTCTGTCTCTGTGTGTGTATGTGTGTGTGTGTCTCTTCCTGATACCACCAACATTGTTTGAAAGGTGAGATTGAGATTCTTATCCTCCTCCTCCTCCTCCTTCGTGTTACTTTTCTTGGCATTGTAATGTGTTACTTTTCTTGGCATTGTAATCAAATCTCAATCTGCAATTCAGATATTTGAGCTCAGCATTGTTGGAACATTTTCTTTTGTTTTAAATTGGATATTGTATATCTCCTGTCTGTCCTGTGAATTCTATTAAAAAACGTGGTTTTATTTTATTTTATTTTATTTTAATTTGTTAGTTGGTGGTGCTATATATAATATATGTTTTGTGTATTGGCTCTAACAGATGGGTGAGTGAAAGGGCATTGATTTGATCAGTGTGATTGGGGATTTTGATAATTGGAATTTGGATTGAAGGGGAAGGATGTACAAGGCTGGTCCCCCGCCTCCTCACCTATCCTCCAACTCCGACTCCAACAGCGACAGGCGAATCATCCAACCCTCCGTTGGCCCCTCTCCCCATCTCTATCAAGTCTGGAAAGGAAGCAATGTAATGCCACCTCCCCCCTCTCTTTTCCTTTTTTTTCTCCCCCTTATATTTCATATTTTATATATTTGAAAAGGAAAAAAAAAAAAAAATGAAGCTCAAACTACTTACTCTTGTAAAAAATCTCTTGCAGAGATTCTTCCTTGGAGGCCGACTTATATTTGGTCCAGATTTCAGGTCACTATTCCTTACAATGTGTCTAATTGTGGTTCCTGTAATCTTGTTTTGTGCTTTTGTTTCTCAAGGGCTTGTTCATGTTTTACCACATCGCCTGGGCCATCTTGTTGTAGTTTCATCTGCAGTCTTCATAGCTTATGTGAGTTCTCTTCCTTTACTAATTCGTTAGTCAATTATCAGATACAACTACTTTCAAGTTTCATGTCTTTCTTTTCTTGTTTTTACCCCAATACATCCAGGAAAGGCAAAATCAAAATCAGGGTAATGTCTTTCTTTTCTTGTTTTTACCCCAATACATCCAGGAAAGGCAAAATCAAAATCAGGGTAAACTTAAAAAAAAAAAAAAAAAAAATTTAATATTAATAACTAGAAGAAGTCATGCTAAGTTTACAATACCAAGTGCATCCAAAAGATGAAGCCAAGACTAGAGCCGATTAATGTTACCAGAAAAGAAAACTAATCGACCTAT